>JANHMN010000012.1:51480496-51690317 GCA_030674055.1 Rhabdomys pumilio
ACACACACACACACACACACACACACACACACACACACACACACACAAAACAAATCACATAGAACAAATCACACACACACACACACACACACACACACGTAACAAATTTGGACTAAAAGAAGATTGATTTACTTCTTTTGATTTTAGGGTGACTAGAAGTAAGGAAATATTGAGCTAAGAATATATACATGTTGTAAAATTTGAGAAATACCCCTCTGACCTCACATTCATGAATTTAGTATTCTGAAGTAGTTAAAGAGAAGATTTAGAAGCTGATGGGGAATACAAGGGACCACCAGACATTAGATTACTTTCTTTGGAATACAAACAATGGAAGTAGTGAACACAGACCAGATACTTTCCCAACTTTAATAAGTCCCTCTGTGTCATAAGTTTATTAGTATTGTAAAAAGCAGCACATCTTCTACATTCAAAATGTACTGCAAGATATAAAACAAGAAATTCTTGTTTAAACTTTTATATGACCCATACTGAATATTAACTATTAGCATAGCTGTGAAAATAGAGGTGGTTTTATTACTATGATCTTGTTCAAGACTCCTTATCCCCTCCCTTCAGATCTTGATCAAAATAATTCGGATACACAGACGTTAATGTAGTAGATAGGTGATGTTTATTCTGGAGTGACATGGACCACTCTCGAGGTAAGAATAAAAAGTGGACCAAAAAAGTACTGTGACAATTTGTATCTCAAGTAGAATTTATACTAACTTTAAGGTCTCTGCAACAGACATGTACCCATGACCGACAAACAATCCTGGTTGTTACTATAAAAAACAAACAAACAAACAGGATAATAGTAACTGAGGTGGTTCAAATCTGATTATATAGATCACCTAAATAGATGAGTATTAGTGGAATTTCAGGAAGATATCTAGGACTCTGAAACTTGGTAATGTGCATTACAACAAGAGTCTATAGAGCAGCCATAGAAATACTAGCTGTGCCATCAGCTCCTCCCTTAGACTGATAAGTTAAACTGTTTTGTTTTGATGAATATCCTATGAGTTCAGGGATTGAGTCAAAGACTTTATTTAGTTTTCAGAAACTGTATTACTTCAGTAACATATGGCTTAAACCGCACGTTATTTTTTGGTAAACTTAAAGCCGAAGTCTTTAATAGAAATCTTTTTACTGAGTAAACTTTTCCAGATCTTTGGTAACTTCTTGCTAATTATTTTATCATGTTCACTCTCAACTATTTCTTCTGTTTCTTAGATCCACTTCTATCTCCCTACTCCAACTAAAGTAGAGTTGTGTTGCTCTTCACATTTTTTTTTTTTGCTCTTAATAATTTGCTGTGTCCAACATTCAATATGAGTGAGGGCTTTTGAATTTTCTTACTCTGTCATGTGTTGTCCTGTTTGGCTGTTGTATCTAAAAGGAAACAGAAAGGTAGTGAATCCAGGAGAGACGGGAGGTGGTAGGGAGCTATGAGAGAGCAGAATGAGGTGAAACTATAGCCAGATATATTGTATGAGAGAATTTATTTTCAATAAAAATAACATTGTAAAAAGAAATAGTATCAAAAAATGAAAAAAAATAAGAGTGAAAAGTTGAAAAGCAAAATAAAAAACAAAACACAACAAAAGCCATTGATTTATTTTGTTCTTTGTTATATTACTGGAGGTGGGCTATCCACTGGTACATGCTCAACCAACCAGGAGTGACACATTTCATATAGACTGACTCTTGCTCTGATGAAGTTATTAACTATCCATGTCTTTTCAATTATTTGGGGAACTTAAAAACATTTTCATACTCCCTATGAGAAAGTTTACTGTGTTCATATTGTGCAGGACTTGTGCAAGCAATAAGAGCTGCCATGAATGCATGAATAAAACAGTTCTGCCATATAAAGAAGAGACTGCTTTGCTACAGTCTTCTCTAATGTAGGACTCTTAAAATCTCCCCTCCACATTGGGAATGGAATGGAATAGGACAGGACAGGACAGGACAGGACAGGACAGGATGTACATAGGTGTCTTGCCTGTTAGTTGAGAACCGCAGTGACTTATTCTCTGCACCTTGTTCGGTTGTGAAAATTTGAGCAGATGACTTTGATTTATCAAATCTTTTTGATGTGCCCATGTAAGAGAAATTTATACATCATTTCTTATTAAAGCCTTATATGTAAATTATCTATACTGCTACCATGATGATCAAAGCTGATTTTTATTAGCCTGACAATCACTAAAAGGCTAAAGTTCTATCATTGAGAATTTGGAGGGCCTGGATGACTTCTCTATGTTCAGCTGATGTGCTCTATCCCCTGACTTATAAGGAATCCTAAATTTAATGCAGAAGAAGATGATGATCTGGCTTTCAGCATTAAAACTGTGTATTTTCTTCCAGTAATTTTCATGGTTTATTTAGTGGTTTGGTGTCTCATTTAAGGAAAGGTTACTGATGAGATCAACTATGTGTTAAAATGCCATCTCATTATTTTAAGTTACATCCTGTGAGTACATAGCTAGGTCCTATGCCAAAGCATGAAATATGTTTCTAATACCCCAGGGAGGGACAGCATAGGTGAATATATTTGTTCCAACCTGGATCAGCAGTCAATACAATTGCAAAAATACATTGATTTTTCAGAAGCTGTGGAAGTAAAAACCGGATCATTTAAAAAATCTTGTCCTGTTAACTATTGGGCATTAGAAAGAATTTGTGTTCATAAAGTACAGGCATTAAAGAGCACTTTCCACTCAAGAAATACATCTGCATTTGTGATATCAAGGACTTGGACAATTTTGTAGTCTCCATTAGATGTCTTAACAGACTGCACTGGAGATTAACAGAGAGGCGAGGCTGGTGGAGTTAAAAATCTAAAAGTAATTTACTGATGAGTGCTTAAAATCCCATTAAACGTTTAGGCCTGAGAAAATTCAGTAATGGAAAGAAGCACAATAGTGCCTTCATCTATTTATATTTGTGTGGTTATAGAGTTTGTACTTGGAATAGGATTGATACATACTTATATGTTAAAGAGGAGTACTGCCAGCAATGACTCATTGTTTTTTCCTGACTGACAAGCAATCCTGGTTGTTACAGTAACTTTTGTAAGGTTTTAAAAATAGTTTGGAATCCCCATTTTTGTTGACAAATCGTTCTGATATAGGAAGATGGATATTTCTAGAAAATTTGGGGTAGAGATTAAGTTACATGATGGACAACATAAATGTGAAGTAAGCATTGATAAAAAAAAATCCCATTGTTAAGGACAGAGTAGGAAATACCACTATTAAATTAGAAATACAGTCATACCTGATATTACAAGATTTACCCATTGATGTTGATTGTTGACTTGGAGGTCACCTAGAGTCAAGGGCTTGTCCAGTACAAAAATGTTTGTGTCCTTTGAGACAAAACTTCCTCTTGACACACAATATTTGAGAAATTTATCTTCAGAAGTCTATTTTCTAAATGATATAGAATTTATCATTTTATTTCTTTAAGTAGAAGAGCAGTAGAAGATGACTATTCTTGAAAGGCTTCAACAAGTTTACATTCCTCTTGTTCTCTCTCCTTGATTGCTTTAACCTCATTCCAGCTTCCCTCCTTCCCATTCCTTCACAAGATCACAGCTATAGAAAAGAAAATGGGCTGCATGTAATATGCCATTAATGGGAATTTAGAGGCCCAGGTACAATTTTGCAATTTTTTTTTCTGATGCCAGGAGCAGGTTGAATAACAAATCTATCTTGCAGAAAGATTTTTTTCCTTCAAACATGAATGGATAAGCTCACTCTACTTCCTATACCCTAGCTAAATCACTTGAAAACTGTAGTAAGATTTTCACTGGCACCTTGGTAAATAGTTACCATGGGGGTAGGATTTAATAGTTTTGTTTTCATTGCTAAACAGACAGATAGTAGAATTTCAACATTTCCATATGCCATTCCAGTATAATAATCCCATTCAAAGAAACTGTAAAAAATACCTAAGATCTCATGCAATATTTAAGTTCTAAAATGGAAACCCATCTACAAATATTCTAACCATTGAAGTCATTTTAGTTATCTCAGAATCAGAAAAGATCTAACCTATGACAACAGCAACATTCTTCTAAGAATGGCATGGTTTAGAAAGATGTCAAACATTTCCTATACATTGTTAAAGTCTGCTTTGAAAGAAGCCTAGATCCTACTTGATTTGTTTTAGTTATTTCATTGATGAAAACTAATCAGTGTTAATGAGTTCATATTTTTCAGCAATATATTGGAGGAGACATATCTGAGAGATTATGTGAAGTGCCAGCATTATTAAAGAATCCTAGATGTAAAGGCATGGACTTGTTTGTCTCATAGTTGAAGACATTATTAAATCTGCCTACTTCTTAGGAAGTTTTGCTAAGA
Source organism: Rhabdomys pumilio (assembly GCA_030674055.1). Classification (NCBI taxonomy): domain Eukaryota; kingdom Metazoa; phylum Chordata; class Mammalia; order Rodentia; family Muridae; genus Rhabdomys; species Rhabdomys pumilio. Next base: position 51,484,876 of record JANHMN010000012.1, read on the forward strand.
ACAATGCATCCATGACTTGAGTGGGTGGGTTCAATAGTCCTAATGAGGGTAATTGTTTCTGTACCTAACATATATTCAATATAAACCTGATTCTCTCTTAAAACAAAACAAAATAAGCAAACAAACAAATCTTGTACATAAGGTACCTTTTAGCTTTCCCCAGTCATTTGTTTTCAAAGGGTATACTGCAAATGTATATTTTAACTGATACTTCCATATTCTGGCTATGTTTGTTGCCTCTTATTTTTATCCCCAACATGCAATCATGTAGGGAAAAATTTTTCTTTTTAAAATTTGTATATCAAAACATTACATTATGAAAGATACATTCATGAGATGAATCATAAGTAATATAAGGCAAGGTGACCACTTAAAAGAGAAAGAACAGAAAAAGGTCTTATAGAGATACCTTTTCTACTTGTCTTATCACAAGTAATAGGGAGTTTTGGAACAACCTTATTTCATTGGGGAGACAGGGAATCAGTTGCAACATGCATTGATCAGTACTATGTTAAGGGGTCATCTTAGCTAAGAGGAAATAAAAACCTACCTGGTTGGATCCATATTCATTCTCAGATAGCATAACTTACCAGTACCTGGAGTTGCTTTGACTGGTTGCCTGGAGAAGGTCAAGTGTTTCCTTCCTTTTCCCTCTTGTCTGTCTGTCTGTCTGCCTCTTTTTATTTCTTTTTCTTAGTAATGTAGAGTTACCTCTCCATATGTAGTATAGATTTCTTACCTGTAAGGGTCTGGAAAAATCTAAAGGAAAACCACCAAGTAGAGATGCATATCCAGGCAGCAGTTTATCAGAGGAGAACCTACGTGCTCCATTAAGTCTCAGTGATACAGTATGGAAGGCAATTGATTCATAAGACAGACGTACTCACCATTAGATCTTCTGTCCCCTCTTAGATCAAATCTCAAAAGTTAATGGACCAATCACTTGGTGATAATCATGCATCTGGGGAAACACTACATGAGCACAAGTCCAATGCTTTTGAAAAGCAGAACAGATTAGGTTACCATGGCTGTAACAGGAAAGATGTGCTAATAAAGCAGGAGTCAGTGTCTTGTGGTACATAGTCCTGAAACTCAAACACTCAAAAATATCTGAGAACTCAAAACAAAAGTGAATGTCCAATCAAGAAAACTGTAAGTAGGAAAGAACAGTTATATCTTGTGGTCTAAATCTCTGTCTCACCACAATATAAGTTTAGAAAATTCAATCACAACTATCTGAAAATACAATATATGCCACTTAGATCTTGCTCAAAACTCTAATTTTCATTATTTTCATCCCCACTGAAATGAAACAGATAAGGCACACAGAATGAAATGTAGAAGATAGGTAGAACTTAAAAACTGAAAGAGAAAACTTTTCAAGTAGTTAAATGGACAAAGTCAAAGAGAGCATTGTGTCCAGATTCTGCACTATTTTCAAAGTCTCTAGAATACAAGAACCTTCCTGAAGGCATTTTTCTTGTCCATTTTTATAGACTGACTCTTTTTTCAGAGAATACAACAGATAGATGTATTGTGATTTCACAGAAACATGTGAAATCATTCTCAAGTTCTCTCTCATTGCTAGAATGGTACATGATTTGTTTGGAGATGGGATAATTTGAATTGACCTTACTGCTCTTTGTCTCAGGGTAGAGTTTATTTTCACCCAGCCAAATCTATTATGGTGGGAATAGAAAGTTATTTATTCAGAGATTCATGCTCATTTTCTCAACACACACTTTTAATTTCACTGCTTGATTTGTGCACTTGGGTAAGTGAAGGGTGCTGGAAGTTCACTCTTTTGAGTTTCTCATCTTTCTGGAAAAAAACTTGAAGGAATTCACTCTTCAGAAACATATAAATGCATGTGTTGTTCATTTGGAAGCATTTTATTGGATAGTAATATTATCATCTTTCTAATATTTCTAAATATCATGTTTGTACCAGAACAAGAGAGGGACTCACATTTCTAGTATCTTTGGGACATAAATTGGGTTCCTACAATATCATTTATTGATTTACAAGTTTAGATTATTCAGTGGTGTTTATGCCTGCTAGTATTTCACTAGTTTCATAATAATTTTTTTACCATGCTGTATTTAGACCTAATCATTCTTTGGTCTATTGCTACCTCATCTGACTGGCTGTGAGCGAATAAACCTTTATTTTATCTCTCAAGAAAAATGACACACTTAAAGATGAAGTTAATGAATACAAAATATCTATTTAAGATGAAAGAATAGCTACAAAATACCTATTTTAAACCAATAGTATTAAACCACTTATTTTTAATACTAGAAACATGTATGATTTTGTTAAGTTATAATAAATATTTGATTATAGACCATAAATAATATCCTGTAGCAATGGATTATCAGGATATAAAATATTGAACAATAGACAGAAGATTCACAATATGGTTTCAACAGATACACTTACGGCCTACCACAGAAGTTTCTGCACTGAGAGAAAGTGGTAAGTAGAAAGGGCCATGGAATTTCATGATCTCAAAACAAGAAAGAGAAGTCCAAAGAAGGAAATTCAACTATGACCAGATGGAAACACATAGGTATTTATATCATTGAGATCTAGATTTGAACTTAGATTCCCTTTGACATTCTGTCCATTATAATGTTCACTGAAAGAAAAGGCTAATATAAATATATTCTTTCTTGTCATGGAAATTAAACTTATCTGAAATAGAAGAGAAAATTATGCAATTCTTATTCTGTTTTCTATTATACTCAAGTGTGATCATAAATAAAAGAGTGATTTGGGTTGTGTAGCAGGACTACTTGTTTTGAGACTATTATTAACTTATTGTAAGTTACTTGGAAAACTACTTTATACATGAAGTTAACATATTAGAAATGAACACTTATTGATAGAAGACTAAAATAAAAAAATAGTGAGTAAGGGGTGCTTGTTTTGGGGACAGAGGGGTTAGTCTGTATCTGTTTCCTTAAGATGTTTATCAGTTGCTATTGTTTGTACTTTAAAGATTCATTAATTTTTATTTTATATGCATGAGCATGTGTATGCATTTATATATGTGAACCATATTTAGGATGATTGCCTCAGATCTCCTGCAACAAATTTGCAGATGATTGAGAGCTATCCTGTGTTTGATAGGAATTGAACCTAGGTTATCTGCAGGAACAGCAAGTATTTTAGCCATAGGAAAAGGTATCTCTATTTCCTATCATTTGAACATAAAAAGTCAAAATCACATATAATTTAAGCATAAATCTGTTAGACAAACAAGGCACAGTTAAAATTTATAGTATTGACATTCTATCTGTACAAAAAGAATAATCATTTCTCTTTTGGCTTTAATTATGCTCATAACGTATTATCCAACTAAAAAATCAAAGACAGACATATTGCCTGGAGCTTAAAATTATGTTTTGTTTGTCTAGACTGAAAATAATCACGGACCTGTGATAGTTTTAGAAATTATCATCTATTGATAATTAATGAATGTAAATAGTGGGCTTATATTTTATGCAGAATTCCGTAGAAATTTTAAGTGGTGATCCTTTTCTGTAAACAAGTCTGAAATGTTTACATGTAAAGAATTTAATACCAATTTTTTAACAATAACATCATCTGAAAAGGTAATTTAGCTCCTACCTGTCCTGACACTCTCATGCCGCAAAAATAACTATAACTCATGAACTATTTTGATTGAAAGGTAAGGGTTATGTTCAATGTATGGGCATAAGCTTTCTCTTCTCAACGTTTTCTTTGAGAATCAATGAAGTAAATGTGTATAGTCTATACTATGTCTGTAAAAAAAGAGTGACAATGAAGAATTTGTAGCAACACTGTAGTATTTATTTTGAAATTTTTAATTTTCCCCACTGTGATATGTCAGGAAACAGTTTGAGAAGAAGGAAATTTTGTTTCTTTCTGTAGACACCATGAATCCCAGTTTAGCTGAGAACAGAGTCACTGGCTGCTTTGAGTCCCTGTGTAGAAATATTGACAATTATATACAGGCAAACTGACAGTACTTGCTTCAGTCATGATAACAAGCATCATCCCTGTAACCGCATCCCATCTCACAGTAGATCAAGACTTTACTACAGCTATCTACAACTACTGGTTCTCAACCTTCCTAAAGCTACAACTCTTTAAAAGAGTTACTCGATCACAAAATTATTTCATTGATACACCATAACAGTAATTTTGCTCCTTTATTATGAATGGTAATATAAATATCTGATATGAAGTACAGTGGGACCGTGATAGGATACTTTGGTTTCCAGTATAGCACTGGCTTAGATATAGCCCAAGACCCAACCCAACAGGTGTCCATTGCCTGTAAGGGGCGGCACATATCTCACCACACCCCTGGATTCCAGACTTCTGACACACAGTCTAAGACCCCCCATTGACCCACACTTTTCAGTCACATAGGACAATACAGCCACTCCCTAAGAGAACTTTGCATCATCCTTTACAGGTAGAGGGCATGACTTCAGGCCTTGAGAGATTTTCATATTAATGAGATACCTAAATTAAAAAGGGTGTAGCTAATTAAGTGACCCTCCTCCCCCTCTCCTTCCCTATTTAAGTCAGGCCACCATGACTTAATTGGGGGTGCATCTACACCATCTATCATCTGCCATGTCAATAAAACTCTTGGAACCCTGGATTTCCTTGTGTCATTGGGGCCTGCCATTGTGGAAAGCTTGTCTGAGTTTTCTGCTGTAGGGGCCACATGTACAAACAATCAGCCTCTGAGCCAAGTGAGAAACCAAAGAATCCTTTCCTTTCTCGAGGCTCGTGGACTGGCCTTGTTCCCATGCATTCCTAGTCTCCATTTTGCTGCAGCCCCCAGTGGTGTAGGGCAGTGGGCTGTGAGAAGCAGCTGGGTGTTTGGTTGAGCATGAATTTCGAACCCCGGAACCTTTATTGGAAGGCAGGAGTTCAGCTCTGCTCCCAGGCCCTGGTTCTTTTCACTTAGCTTCAGTCCTCCAACAACCCCTCCCACAGAGAGGTTTATGACCACCAATCATGAGGAAGGGTCCCTTAGGCTCTCCCACATTCAGATGAGGTATCATCAAGCTCTCAGGTCAAGCCAATAGACATTATCTGTTGTCAGACCCTAACCCACCCCAAAACTATATATAAGGGCTCTATTTAGGGGTAGTAAAGGCACATGCTCAAGAATCATCCTGGTGTCTGAGAGTTTTTGTCACAAGAGCTGTAACACTTGGGGAGAGCTCTGCTCTCCCGGAACCTGCCTGGGACACCAAGTTGCCTCCTTGTCAGCTAGCCGGCTCCTTATCGGCCCAGCCTGGACCTGGGCCTGGGCCGGCTCAGTGCAGAGAGACAGGTGCAGCACCTGGGAGAGACCCGTCAGCAACAGTGGCGAGAGAGCAAAGGCAGCAGCAGGGACAGGCAGTCTCCACTCCTTCTTGCACTCTGTGTCCTTTGGCCTTGACCTCCCGCATCAGTGTGGGCGGGAGACCTACAGACAGTGGAGATGCAGCCTGGAGGCAGCGCAGAGACAGTATAGATCCCTCCCTGCTCTCACTCTGTCCCCAGTCAGGAGATTGTCGTGAGACACCCTCCAGAACAAGGGACCCACAGCTGGCACCCCAAACGTTGGGCTCAGACAGCCACGTAGCCACAGGAACTGATACCACGGGAAAGTGAGCCCCCCAACTCTGGAAACAAGTAACCTGGTTTTTCCTCCTGTGTTTTCAGTCAGAGCCATCCCTCAGATTTAAATAAACTGAAGGAACAATTGATACTTCCTGGCCAGAGCACTCTCTGCTGTTGGTTGAAGGTTCCTCTGGCCTCTGCTTAAATCCCGACAGCCCATGAAGGGCATTGGCAAAGACTCTCTATCTAGACTCTCTTTAAAACAAAAGGAAAAAACTTTGTAATGCAGCAGCCATTTAAAAGTCACAGGGCCGCTGCCAGTCCTTAAATCTGATGGAAGACTTGGTGCTCTTGGACCACTGTGGAATCCCCCAAAGCCAATAGTCCAAGGGAATGTTCCATTGGACAAAGCATTTCTCCTACTTTCTGTTATGGGGAACTCAACATCACATAAAAAATTGCCCTAGGCCAGGCAAATATATGCCCTACTAAAGTCCCACGGAATAAAAATAGGCAAAAAACAGGCCTCCTTGTTTTGGGAGGAAGTCCTTCAGATAGCACCATGCATGGTGGAGGACAATATTTACAGTCCAGACTCATGGAGCAGAGTAGCTTCCCTTATCAAAAACAGAGATAAAAAACACCTTTGTGAGTTTTTGCTGATCTTAGCCGCAATTTGGCAATGTATAGGACCATCTAAAATTGGACAGACTGAGAACAACAACACAGCTCCTGGGCCCCCTCAGTCAAATGAACCCAAAGATCAAAGTCCCCAAAATCACCCTGTTTCAGACCTCGAGTCCCTTACCCAACTAATAAGAGAGATAAAATCCATATACCTACCCCTCCCCCTTTATGCCTTGGAGGAAATGCCAATTAAACTGTCTGCTCCTCCTGCCCCTCCCTTCCCCGCCCAAAGGCAAGTCTCCATTAAAATGCCAAAGGAGCTCTTGCCTGCCTCTCCTCTTACTCCACCAACTCCTGTCCAACCAAAGAGAGATAAATCCCCTCCCCACTCTCCATGCAGACCTTCAAAATCCATAGATAAAACCCTGCCAAATCCCATAGTCCCTTATACTCAACCATCAACCACTCAACAACTGTGCAATTTCAGGGACTCTCATGCAAAAACTAACCCCACCTCCCATGATACTCAGAAGTCTGATACAGAACTTGAAACCCAAACTGCTTGAGCATTCCCAGTTAATATCCACCCCACTAGAGCTAAACCACTTAACTGGTACCCACTCCAAGCCTCAGACCTAAAACAACTCAGGCAAGCAGTGAAGGAAGATGACATTCATGCACTGTGGACAAAATCTCTCCTACAGAGCCATATTGCCAATTTAAACACCCTTCAAGATTGGAGAGATATTTGCCATTCTGCTCTTCCCAGCCCAATGTTTCTAGAGTGGGAAGCCTACTATTGTAATGAATGTCTTCAACAAGTCAGACAAAAACAGGAGAGGGGCGATGCCACTCCATGGGATTTTAAAGAACTCTTTGGCCAGGAAGATTTTTCTACTGGGGCACAACAGGCAACTTAGCCAGCAGGGTACTATGAGCAGGTCCACCTCTGTACCATTCAAGCCTGGAATAGGCTCACTCCACCCTCAGGGTCACAAGACCCTGCCCACTCCCTGCTCTCCCTTCCTCAGAAGCCTGGAGAATCCCTATCTGATTTTATTCTCAGAACTAAAATGAGCTTTGAAAGAAAAATCTTTAACTCCACAGTTAGAGACCTTTTTCTTAAAAACGTTGTTTGGAAAGGCATGACTTCTGAGTCTAGGCTAGCTTGCCAGGGTCTCCTGGAAGAGCATCACGATAGGTGGATTGTAGCAACCCGAGAAATAGGAACAGCATGTGGTGGAGGATGTGGACAAAGCTAACTTCAAGAGCACCCCTGCTGGTGCCTGTGGAAAAACCTCTCCATAGACAGTGAGTAATTCCTCTCTTTGTCCTCCTCCTCTCTCTCTATCATTCTTAGCTACTACTAGCTTCTGCCTACTTCAAAAAGACTGTCTTTCCTCTCTCTCTCTCTCTCTCTCTCTCTCTCTCTCTCTCTTTCTCTCTCTCTCTCTCTCTCTCTTGTTCCATGTGTTCTCCAACTCGACAAGATGGTGATGACTTCCTAATCTCCACTCTCTGCCCCTGGGGGGAGGAATGGTCAGTTTCATACACAGCCTGCTAGCTTCTCAGGCGCACTGGCTCTAAGCTCTAGTCCTCAGTGCAGAGGTAGTCTTTCACGTGCAGCCCACTAGCATAGGCTTCTCCCCTCCCCTGTCTGTCATTTACAGCAGGCTGTAGCCACTTAGTACACCTGCTTGCCTGAAACAGTGCCTGTGACTTCTTCCCTTGGGTGCCTTTTGGTTTTGAGATAATTTTCTTTCTCATAGTTAAAAATACCAGGCTGGTCCTAGGAAAACCTTCTGTCAGTTGCTCCCAGGAGCTGCCGCATCCAATCCAGGTTCCACGTGTCTCTCTCCCATGGCTCAATCTCTTACACAGAACCTCACTCCTTCTGACTCTGACTCTCCTATCAAGCCCCTATGTTTCTGCTTTGAACTTTCTTCAAGGTTGGCCTTGTTCTCCTCTATATTTAGGATTTCTAAGAAAAACAAATAGGGAGTACTCTGCTAAAACACCCAGTCAGCACATGGAAGGGCAGGCCCCTCCCTCCCCTGCTTCTAAACTAGATGTTAATGTTTTTCTCCCCAACAGAAATACCTGCAGCAATGTTTGTGCTTTTTAACCCAAAATTTTCTTGTTTTTTTTTATTTAAATGTTTCCTTTTCTCCCTAACAAGAATACTTGCAACAATGTTCATGCTTTTCAACCCAAATTTTTTTCGATTTTTGTTTAAATGTTCCCTTTTCTCTCTAATACTCACGATATAAGTCCAACAATGTTTTTTCCATTTTTTGAGATTTCTTTAAGGGTCAAAAGTCATCTAATTTACTTCCACAGGTCAAATCAACATGTTGATCACTATTTTTCAATCCTTAATTAACAAGGAGTTTCCTTTTACAGACAAACTGTGGCTGCCTATCCCAGATACATAATTAACATGATGTTTTTCTCCCTCACTCATTCAAAACAGATTCAAAGGAACTTTCCAGGACTAAAATTTCCTCAAATGCCTTTACTTTTCTAGGATCTTAATGGCAAACCTTGATGTGCTTCCAAGTAGCCTAATGGCTGCTACCCACTCCTTGCAGACATCTCTCTGCCTGGGTGCTACTTCCCTGCTGTGATTATCCTACAGGTATACCCACAGATCCAGTGGAGACAATGCCATCTCCTGGAACCTGCCTGGGATGACAAGCTGCCTTCTTCCAGACACCATCTGACTGAAGATTCCAGGTGCAAGCCAAAACCCAGAGATGCTTGCTAAGACACAGAGACACACACTGAGCCCTACAGACAGGTCCAGATCTTCCAGCTGCATAAAACTTTCTTGCCAAAGTCAAATAGCTAAGAGTTACATGTTAATAAGGGAAACATAATGTCTATCTGGATTAATCAGATGCCATTACCCTCAAACTGTACAATGTGCATTTAATTGGTTCAATGATTCCTTGACTTCCCAACCCCCACCCTCAACTCCCCTTACCCTGTGACTTAATTGTGCTATCCTCTCCCGCCTGCTTAGTGTTTTCCTTTGACTTTCTCATCCAAAATTTTCACTACAGATGTCACAGTGATGCCCCTCCTTTTATAAAAAAAAAAAAAAAGAGAAGGAATTGTGGAATCATGATAGAATGTTTTGTTTTCCAGTAGAGCACTGGCTTAGCGATATAGCCAGAGACCCAACAGGTGTCCATTGCCTGTGAGGGATGGCACATATCTTGCCATGCCCCCTGATTCCAGACTCCTGACATGTGCCTAAGACCCCCATTGACCCATGCTTTTCAGTCACATAGGACAATACAGCCCCTCCTTAAGAGAACTTTGCTCCACAGGTAGAGGGTGTGACCAGGCCTCAAGAGATTTCTATATTAATGAAATACTTAAAGGCCAGAGGTCATACCTAATTAAGTATTCCCCAGACCATACTCCCTCCTTATTTAAGTCAGGCCCACCCTGACCTAACTGAGGGTGCACATTCAGATCCAATTATCATCTGCTATGTAAATAAAGCCATTATGGAATCATGGACTTTCTCGTGTCATTGGGGCCTGCTGGCTTGCTGCCTTCGAGGACTTCTCTGCATTCTAGTCACAGGAACCGCCTTTCAGCCAAGTGAGTAAACAAAGAATCCTTTCCCAGGGGGATCCTCTCTCAAGAACCCAAGAACCCACCCTGCGGAAACTCAGATTGAGTGGGAACTCCCCATGCCAGGCAGGCCCCTGGCTGCTTCTCACAGCACAGCACCCACCTGATGCCCTGCATGGAACCTACTCAGTTAAACTTTCTGTGTGCACTCCTGATGCCCAGAATCATGGTCTCAGCTGACTGGGGTGGCAGAACCACGGGAATCACAAACAGACAACAAGATTACAGAACCCACGTGCATGTGACCATGTGTGGGAAAATATGTCTGGGGAACCCAGGGTTCCTCCCGCCATGCTATGGGTAGTCAGCTGGGAATGATCTGGTTTCCTCCAGCTGGAAGTTAGGCCCGGCTGCTCATTAACTAAAAGCCTCTTCACGGTTCCTCACTGTTCCTCACGGAGCGGCCCCAACACACGAGGAAGTCCTTGGGTTTCCAAAACCAGTTTATTGGCATGGCAGATGGTGGATGGATCTAGAGTCATACCCCACAAAAACCCAGGCCATGCCTGAGTGAAAAAGGGGAGAGGGAAAAAGGGGGGAGGGGCTGGGGAGGAATGCTTAGTTGACTCCACCCTCTGGTCTTCAGGTACCTCATTAGTATGTAAATCTCTCAAGGGCCTGGGGGCTGTTTATCATGCCCACTTGTGTACTGTGACTGAATGGTAAAGGTGGAACCGGAGATTAGGAGATTAGGCCTCATGTCAGGAGCCTGGGTTCTGGGGACATGGCTGAACCCACAGCCCAAGAACCAGGATACCCTTCCATGGCCCAACAACCATGTACTGACCTAATCATTTCCCGCAAAGTATATCTGATATGTAGCCTTCAAAGGGGTTGTGACCCACAGATTCAGAACTTCTAAATTCCACGAGTCTCTGGCATACTTCCAAATACACACTTTCAGTCTTTTTCAATGTAAAGTATCATATTTATTGTATGAATATGTATATTCCAACTATTTAACATATCCAAATTGCCCTGCCAAATTTATTAGACTTCTTTCTTCCATGTGCTGCTATGAAGTGGTGGATGTCAGGCACAACTATAATTCTTTTATTTTCTTATCACACATTCTGCCTGTGACATAGTTTTTAGCTACACAAATAGAAATAAAGCATGATTGATGATTATTTTTTCATTTTGATGTATTTCCTTGTTTCAAGTATGAAAAAGCATTAAAAAATATAAATCAAAATCTTTTCTTACTCTGATTAATTCAGATGAAGTTGATGCTTATCCCTGAAGTGAGTTTTGTACATATAGAAGCAAATTTCAATTCAAGTGATTTGTACAAATAGACATTTGAGAACACATACAAAATATCAAAGTATATTTCTTTATTCCAGTATTATTTAAAATGAGGTTGAAATAACTTGAGAATAGCTTATCATATTATAGAGTCTTCTTCAGTGTAGTATTGTGAAATCCTATTTCCTCCATCACATATAGACTGTTGGTGATTTTGGCTGATGGATATAGGAAACTGATGCATTATTGAATAACTTAATATATAATGAGCATGAAACACTAGATATATTTTAGCTCAATTGGTAAAGAATTATTGCTCCTTATAGGAATAAAGTAAGAACATTTTCATCATTTTGCTAAGTTGATAATGTTCATTTTTTTCTTAATATAGAAGTAATTGTCTATTATCCATGTTCCTATGTTAATTCAAACTAAACATTTAATAAAAATAGTCAGATTTATAGTCAACCTGATAATACCATTGCTCATCTGCTGTGCTTAGGTGTCTTGTAGAATCACCGAATCGCAGATAGTTGTAGTGGAAGAGCTACTGGATGTAAGAGGTTGATTTTTCTCCTCATCAGATGTGTTTTATTTTGAACTAAATGAAAATTTTACCTGTAATGAAATTTCAGCTGTTTGGAAAATTCAACTGACTCTGATTCTTCTTTTGCCTTAAAATAAAAGCTATTAAAAATTCAAATAGGACTATCCAAAATTTTATCAAATATCTTTTGAAAAGATTTCCAGTACAAACATATTTGGTATCTTATGACACAGATTTTTGATGATTAAATTACATGACAGATTTTATATTGATTAAAATATACATATTTTAATGAATATGTATATGTCCTTATAAATTTTGACAAATACTTTTGACATGTATTAATCAGTACAGACAAATGTTAGGTTTGAAAAAAAGATACTCTAAGAAGGAGTTATAAACAAGCATGTTTATAGTATTATACATAAAAAGATAAAGTTAGTATTTCACTAAAGACAAAATTTTGCTGTAAAATTTTCAACTATTTACATTTCCCTAAAACACAATTTACTAGATAATTTCCAAAATTATCTGACAACTATTTCTGTGAATTTTATTCTACCTAGTAGGTTATTCATATCAGCCATGTTGCTGTGATATCAATAATTCTTTCATGTTTTATTTACCAAAGTAGCATATGACACTTAAATGGCAATTTGACATAGTGAATATATATTTTAGATACTTCTGCTTTCACAAATTATCATGTCCAAGGTAACATTTTCTTTTTCTGGAATTACTTAGTGCCGTTACTTTTGAAGTATACAGTCCTTCATCTTATCCAGCTTGGTTTATAATATCACCAGCCAGAGAAATTTCAAATCTTGCATTTTTGTCTCAGTGACAGCTTATAGTACCAATAGAATACAGAAAACAATTGAGCATAAAACAGGAAGTGGATTATAATATGAGCTATTTTGAGTTAAGCAAGTAGACAATGATGGAGACTTCAATAAATAGAAGATTGAAGTCTGAGTAGCATCATACATGTGTAATTTGGAGAGATGTAGAAACAGGAATAATCATAGCTATCATAGTCCTGAGATGATGTATCTTGACTGTCAACTTGTAAGTTAAAAGATGCAGGGATGCTTATGTGGGGGGTATTCCACAGTAGATTTACATGTGGCAGACAATTCAATGAGGAAATGTTACCCTGAATGTAAGTGGGGCTATCTCATTTTCAGGGCTATGGACAAATTTAATGGAAAAAAACCCCAAAAACCAAAAAAATCTAATCAACTAATTCAACATTTTCTCTACATATTTTTTGGTCCCACACATATGTATGCTACCTTGCAGCCATGAATGTTTTACAAATTTGAATGAAAAAATTTGAAACCATTATTTAATACAAAGTATTTAAGTTGTCTCAGTTAGACATTTTCTTACATTCAACTAAGAGTGATCAGTGATTAGCATTTGGGAGGTAAAACCTAGAGTTCAAACCCAACCTGGTCTACATAGTGAGTTCTAAGATGGTCAGGACTAAATAGAGAGAGCCTAACTCAAAACCTAACCTCTGGGTATGGTCTCTACAGGTTCTTTCTCCCCTATGTTGGGTATTTCAACTAATGTCATTCCAATTGAGTCCTGGGAGCCTTTTGATTTCCTGGCATCTGGGACTTTCTAGTGACTACTCCCAGTTTCCCATCTCCCACTGCTACACATCTCTGTTCAATTTCCTGACTCTCTGTATTTCTCCCCATCTCCTCCTACACCTGATTCTGGACCTGTTTTCCCTCTAATTCTTGTCTCCTTCCTAGGTCTTCTCAGTCTTTATAAGCAGGAAGCCCTAGTCAGAAGGTCCTGGTAGATGACCCATCTTCCAATGTTGCCTCAGCTTATTGGCCATTAGTTTTTTATTGACAGGCGATGCTTCCATACAGAACAAAGGAATTATATGTACATTGGTTAAAAAACAAAAACTAAGTTTAAGGATTTCAACTTTGATAATTATCCCTCATTCATACACTTAATTATCACATTGTTATTATATATGTACATAATTAATTTATTACTAGTTTAAAAATAAAAAAGACCAAAATGTAAAAACATGTATATCTGCATTGGAAACTTGTAGAAAATATAAGATGCATTTAATGACTAGACAGCTGTAATGATAAAAATACCTATGCTATTTCATTCCTTGCTCTGATTTCCTGCATTAATTTGTTAGACATGAGCATTAACCATTTTAGGTTATCCAGTGTTCTAAGCTATTTGTTTTCTAAGAAACTTTAGAAACCTGTAGCTATGTTTCTTTGTTTGAAGATAAACTCTACCTATAGGATGCACTACCATTGTTGTTAAGAAGCAAGAAGCTGGTTTGACAGAATGAACCAGATCAAAACAAGTTGAAAATTTTCTTTTATTTGTTTTATTTTATTGTGTATCTCTCATATTATCTTTATTTTATGTATATAGCTGTTTTGCTAAGTGATTGTCTTTGTAACATGTGCATGCCCAGTGGCCATGCAGACCAGAGAGGGTATAGGATCCTTGGAACTAGAGCTGTAGATGGTTGTTAGCCATTATGTTAATACTGGGAACCAAAACTGTGTCTCTGAAAGAGGAGAGAGTGCTCTTACCAACTGAGTTATCATTTCAGCCTTAATCATGGCAGTTTTATAAGGATGCTATCTAGCACAAAAGTTTGATTTTATCCTGCAAGTTTATAACCATTCTATTATAATTTCATGAAATATTTTTATTTCCTTCATTTTATTTCTTTTCTCAGAAGTGTAGTATTAAACAAATATTTGGAAATTGAGTTGCCTCTATCACAGTCTCCATAAACTAGGACTGGCAGCAAAATTCAAGGTCACCTTTCTATTGTTCTAGTTCAATACAACATCATATTTCTCTTTTCAAAAAAAACCCATAAATCTCATTTATAAGCAATATCTCACTTGTAAAGGACAAGGAACTCTTTAAAAGATAAGGAATAAAATAGGTGATTTATATCGGCATGAACTAATTGACATGTAATATCCAGAAACAACCAAGCAATAAAAAGTAAGCAGTTTTTATACTTTCCTGTCGAAAAATGGAACTCTTTTCGATATATCTGAAAAATTTTGGAAAAATTACCTGGTTATGATTTCAAAAAAAAGGAAGGGAAGATTATTAATAGGACTCTTGCTCTTCTATTTGGTTTGGGAGAGGGAGAGTTTTGCAGAGAAGTATTAAAGTACTATGACATCCAGGTTCCATATTACTTGAGTGTAGAATGGTTAAGGAATGACAGAAACGTGCCTTCTCTGACACTGTGAACTGTGCTTCATCCACTTTAGTCATCTACAGAAGTAAATATTTTCCAAACTCAAAAGTGCCTTTGGTTACTTATGCTACATGAGTTAAAAAAACTACCTAAAAATAACAAAAAAAGCATGCAAAGAATTGTAAATGAATTTTGGTATTTGCAAACTCTCTGCTTTTTCTTTGACCAATAATTTCTTTAAAATTTCAGTACATGGTATTTTTATGTAAGCATGGGTAGTCTTCTTTAGTTTTATTTTTCCCCTTTATTTTAAAAATCTCAGCAACCTAACTATCCAAACATGAGCAGGACAAGGACAGAAATAAAAAAGCTGAAGTGGATAAGGGAAATTCCAATATGAATAACTACATGCAACTAAGAGTGCTGAGAGTGGAAGAAATAGACTCAAGGGAAGAGCCCATAAATTCGTTATTTAACCAAATGATCATCCCTAACAACACATACAAGTAACATTATAAGGACAGGGAAGGTTATATTTAGCAATGTACACACACACACACACACACACACACACACACACACATATATATATATATTTCATAAATACTTATAAATACTTATATATATATAAGTATTTATGAAATAGCAAAGAAAGAAAAAAAGGCTATATACTGCAAAGAGAACAAGAAAGGATATATGGAAGGATTTGAAGTATAGGAAGAGAAAGGAAATATATAAGTTTTCAAAGTGATAAAAATATTTATTGAAGTATGGTGCATAATTTCAGATTTAGAAAGCATGAGACAAAAAACCAAAAATGCAAACCAAAACAAAGTAAAATCTGTAGATTAAGCTGTAAGACAATTTAATCAGTCTTTTTTTTGTGGGATTGGGAGCTTAGTTCCAAACTGTTTCCAATGCGTTTTTTCTCATGACTGGAAACCTGTTAAATTTTTACTATTTATTCTGGTATAATATAATTATTATATTCTTATTTAATTCTAGAGTGTAAATCATTTTATTTGGGTACTCAAATTTCCTGACTTCTTCAACCACATTTTTTTTAGCCTTTCTATGCTATTCCTGAATTGCAGTTATGTTAATTTATGCCTTCACATTTTGTTTTTCTCAATCTGTCCTTTTCCTACATGGACAAAATCATTCTTGTAATTTTGAGACATGATTCTTTATAAATGAACCCAAAGGGTCAAGCTTTTGATTTCTCTCCTATTTTGAGATTATACCTTAAGAAAATAATCTGTCAGTATCTCCAGTGGCAGACTGTTCCAGCTTTTGAGATTTAACATTTTCAATTATGCTGTAAGAGTCTTTGATTTGAGAAAAATGATATCCTAGACTCAAATAGTATGGAAAAGCCAAGAGTGTTCATTCTGCAGAAATTGATCATGAAGGGGTATACAATTCACCATGATGGAACAGGATGGAGCAAGAAGGATCAGGAGGGAGACAGAGGTGTGAGACACATGGTCCACTTAAAGCCAAGTAATGTAATTCCAGGGAGGAGTAGGTGACCTTTATCATGATTGGTTATCTCTATTTCCAGGGTTATCAGTGTCTCTGGGATTTGCTAGGGCTTCTGAAACTTTCCAGGAGGAGCCTAAAAACTATTGCTGCTATGTCTGGACTGTTTAGTTTTGCCTCAGGCCAGATGACAAGGCAGCTCCTGTTTGGCTACCCACAAGGCTACAGTTTTTCCAGTAACTGACTTGCCAAAATCTGTCCAGCTCTTAGAAATAGATACTTAGGCCTAAACTTTCAAACTTCCAGTCTGGAGCCTATCATGTAGTCTGCCTGGTTTAGTCCTCTCAATATCAGATGATGTGATACATAATTTTAAATATAATAATTAGCTTCTATAAAGAAAATAAGTCTATATTTCTTATCAACACTATTCTTAATGATATAAAAGAAAAGAATGTAAAAGTTACTCTAAAGTTACTTATATTATGTGAGTGAGGATGCTCTCACCTTCTTTTAAAAGATTTTTACTGGCATATAAAATTATTCATTATAACAAGTTTCATTATGACATTCATACATTTATACCATACCCTTTGACCATATGCGTTCCTTTATAAACCATGTTTTTCCTTCTCACTGCTGCTGAGTACATTGCTAGAGTTAGTTAGAGTCCAAGCAGAAACAGTTTAGTCAGAAGCTGAGAGAAGCCAGATTGAATCAGTTAGGAGAGGAGTTTGAGCTAGAAAAGCTGAGTTGAACCACACACTCACAGTTCAGAAAGATCTAGAAAGGGTGAGCTTGTTCAGCAGTAAACCTCCACGGTGACATTTACACAAGACGAGTGAACATCAGTTTTACACAGGTCGCTGTATGTCGTGTACTACCTGGCCCAAGTGGGTCCCGCTGGAGCCTACAGGAACCAGGAACTCTAGAGCAGCCGAGGACATGACCCTTCCAGTTTGATCTGTACTCTGGACCTGACCCTGTGCCACAGCTATCCGTACCCCAATACTGCCTGGAGAGAACTTGTCTTCGAGGAGTGCTGACACATCTAAGATCACAGGTGAGAACACCAATATTTCCCCAATACCTGGCCCAAGTAGGACCTGCCCAGAGCCTACAGGAACCAGAAACTGGGGAGCACCTGGGGACATGCTACCTGAGAAGTGATTCTTTCAGTTTCCATCTGCACCCTGGAGCTGACCCTGTGCCACAGCTCTCCAGGTAACTTCTTAACAACCAGCAATCTGGAGAAAAGCAGAAGTTACAGTTGTACCTAAAGATATTTACTTATGAAAGTTTATGGTTTGGCTTCCAGTAGCAGCCAATCATTTTAAAGGGCAACAAGTTCCCTAATAGGGTCCCAGTCAGATGTGTGCCAAGCTGGAAATCCACTTGTTTGTTTGCTTGCCTCTATAAGTGTTTGCTTGAATGCTCAGTGCTTCACCCTTCAGTCCTACTGCATGAGTGATGACCATGTGAGCCTGGCTTGAACTTGAATAAAGACCCTTGTTCATTTGCATTAGAATTGCTTCCTTGGTGGTCTTTTGGTGCTTGTCAAATAGGCAAAACATCTTAGTGTGTTGGTCCAGAACCCCAAGACCCCTAAAACTCCTGATTTGAAAAGTCTCAGTACTAGCCTACAAGGAATTCCTGTCTCTCTGTCTGTGTGGAGCTGCAATAATTCTGTTCCGTGTGTCTGTGCCATGCAGCACTAGTTCTGTTCCATGTTATCTATGTCATACCGCCCTCATCCGTTCCTGTCTGTGTCTGTCTATGTGTCTGTGGAGCACCGTGATTATTCTATTCTGAAAAGAGGCCTAAAAATATTATTTCATTGTCACTGTGACTGGGGCAGAAGTGCTAGACAGTCGTGATTACACAGGGCTGAAAGACTTTCCAGACTCTGAGAGGGAGACCACAAGTGTCTCAGTCAGGACTGGGTACAAGCTCAGGAAGCCACAGGCACCTTTTCTCCTGAAGGAGGGGAGAGGATGAAACTGCTTGTGTTTATATTTGTTGGTGCTCCTGTTGGTATTTTTGTTGAGTAATTGTCTACCCTTGTGTTTCTTATTATGGGGCTACTTTGACTTTGATAGACGTTAGGATTGGACAAGCATCATTCACCCCTCTAGAATTATTTTTCAGTTACTTAAAGGATGCTAGGGACCAGAGGACAGAACTTTTTGTTAACCATTAGGAAAGAGAAACTAAAAACTTTCTGTAGGTTTGAATGGCCAGGCTTTACCATCATCTGGCCTCTGAGGGATTTCTGGACCTTAGACTGGTAAGGACTTTGAAAAGTTCATTTTCAGACCTAATTCTGGCCACTTGGATCAGGTACTCTATTTACTACTACAGAGGGATCTAATAGAGGATCCTCCTACCTAGTTTAAACTTTTTGACCCCAGACAACAGGCAAAAGTCTTCACTTTGGCTAACAAAATAAAAAAAAAAAAAAAAAAAAAAAAGAAAGAAAAACAAAAAACAAAACACTAAGGATGAGAAAGCTGAGACACCAGACCAGCCACCTCCTTCTGCACCATCCCTCTATCTGCTCCTCTAGGGATGATTGGAGAAGGATATCAGTTTTCCATCCCCACCCTATTCTTCTCAGGCAGAACAGCAGCTTCTGCAGCTAGAACCACAGGCAGCAGAGGGATCCTGCAGCAGAGACTTGGAGCCTTAAAGAGGCAATTCCAGAGCCTGAATTCATCCCCATACCCTTGGAGGCAGAGGAGCTAGTTGATGGTCAGGGGAACCAACCCCACCACTATTGGCCCTTTGCCACTAGTGACCTTTACAACCAGAATACACAAAACTCCTCATTTTCAGATAACCTTTGAGATTTAGTTAATCTGTTAGAGACAGTCCACTTTACCCACTTGTAATGATAGACAGCAGCTCTTACAGGTTCTCTTCATCGAAGAAGAGAGGGAGAGAGAGACAGGATCCAGATAAAGGTCAGGAAATTGGTTCCTGGCCCCACTAGTGAACCCACCAATAATATTGCAGCTATTGACAATGGCTGTCCCTTGACATGCCCTTTTTGAGACTTCACTACTGGTAAAGATAAGGGGAGACTCTTAGGCTACCACCAGGCTCTGTTTGCAGGGCACATCAGCCCAATAATTTGGCCAAGGTATATGATATTAGTCAGGGAGACAATCAGAGCTCTGCAGATTTCTTGGAGAGGGTTTTGGAGGCATTTTGACAATACAGTCCGATTGATCCTGAATCACCAGAAGTGAAAGGAACAGTAGCTCCAGACTTCACTAACCAAACAGCAGCAGATATCAAGAGAAAACTCCAGAGAGTTGAGAGATTAAGAGAAAAGAGCCGGAGAGAGTGGGTGATAGTGACAGAAAAGGTGTTTAATGGAAAGAGGAGTGTAGAGGAGAAACAAATGAAGGCAGAAAAACAGATGGAGCAAAGATAGAAGAAAGAGCGAAACCAGAAGACATGATCTGCCAAACCATTGCCTTAGTTGATCCAGTCAGCCAGAGTTCAGAAAGAATCATAAAAGGATAAAGATGGATATGAGGAATGGGGAACAGGGTTTGGACTTTCTCCCTGGACCCTGGGTAACCCTAAGTGTGGAGGGGAAACTCTTGTTGATAGTGGAGCTCAACATTCTCTCTTGCTAAAACCTGAAGGTACTGTCTCTTCCAAAAAGTCTTAGGTCCAAGAGACAACAGGAATTAAACATTACTAGAAGAACAGTGGTCTTGGAAGTGAGTGGATAACTTACTCATTTCTTGTTGTACTGAATGTGCATAGTCCCTCTATGGGAGAGATCTCCTGACAAAAATAAAGAGCACAAATATACTTCTACCCCAATGGAGCCAAACTATTAGATTCGGATGGATATCCCCTGGATGGAGGCTGAGGTAACATGGTTCACTGATGGCAGCAGCTTCATCCAAGAAGGGCACAGATATCCAGACGCAGCAGTGATATCAGAAATTGAGACTACATGGGCCAAACTTCTGCTACAGGGTACATCAGAAGGTTGAATTAATAATAGAAATGAGAGGTGACTTAAGAGAGAGATGCACAAAGAAGAAAAAGCAGTTTTATTTGGAGAGTTTTATAGAGACAGACTCATGAGAGAACAAGATAAACACACATGAAGCCAGAAGATTAGAACAGATCGCCAGAAGTAGCTTTTAGCTTACCAGAGCATAAAGTTAGAGGCTGAGAGAGAACCCAGATTGAGTCAGTCAGCTTGGAGAGGAGTTTGAGCCAGAACAGGTAAGTTGATCCAGTCAGCCAGAGTTCAGAAAGAATCATAAAGGGTGATCTTATTTTGCAGAAAGTCTCAGTGGCTGAAAATATTCTTGGCCTAGATTACATAGAAGCTAGAAGTTTCCAGGCCTAGGTCTAAGTTAGCCTCCAAGAAGATGATTACATCAGGTGAATAAAAGTTTCTTGTACACTAGATAGTAACATATAATGAACAAGTCAAATGAATTATTTCCTATTCTAAGTTTATTTGGGTCATTGGAATTCATGAAACGAACAGAAAAGTACCCTGGCACACAGTATTCAGGTCAATGACAAGTTAATTTTGCAAACATCTTAATATCACCCTGTATATGGTAGGCTTTTATCCTTGTGGTAACGTAGAATGCAAATAGAGAAGTACTGAGCAGTCCATCCATGAGGGAGAAGACAGAGACTTTAATTTTGGTGTATTAGACTTTATTATCTAAGTCTTGAGTATTCCTGCCTACTATGTTAATTATAAATGATCAGCTGAGTAAATGCATCTAGGTAATACAACCATTTTTCATCCCTAAGGATTGATTGCAGTGCTTTGTACATAATAGGTACGTGTCCGACAGGTGAGCTATATCATGAGACTGGTGTTTTTGTTTGATTTTTGTTTGTTTGTTTGCTTTTGACTATTGCCTAAGTACTCCTTCAAAGTTCCTTGAAACTCTCTTTACTGAGCCTCATGCATCTCTGTTAACAAGTCCAAGTCACCAGACCTAGATAATGAAAGTTCTTTATTTTTGTTAATTTTTATATTTTAAATTGGATATTTTTTATTTACATTTCAAAATTTATTTCCTTTCTTGGTTTCCCCCATGGAAACCCCCTATCATATTTCCCCTCCCCCTGCTACTATAACGGTGTTCCCACATCCACCCACCCACTTCTGCCTCTCTGATCTGACATTTCCCTACACTTGGGGTATCAAGCCTTCACAGGACCAAGAACCTCTTCTCCCATTGATGCCCAACAAGGTCATCCTCTGCTACATATGCAGCTGGAGCCATGGGTCCCTCCATGTGTACTCTTAGATTGATGGTTTAGTCTCTCAAAGCTCTGGGAAGTCTGGTTGGTTGATATTGTTGTTCTTCCTATGGGATTGCAAACCCCTTCAGCTCCTTTAGTCTTTTCTCTAACTCGTCCATTGGGGACCCCATGCTCAGGTGCTCAGTCTAATGATTGGCTTCAAGCATACTCCTCTGTATTTGTCAGACTCTGGCAGAGCCTTTCAAAAGACAGCTATATCAGACTCCTGTCAGCAAGCATTTCTTGGCATCCACAATAGTGTGTGGGTTTGCTGACTGTATATGGGATAGATCACCAGGTGGAGCAGTCTCTGAATAGCCTTTCCTTCAGTCTCTGCTCCACATTTTGTCTCCGTATTTTCTCCCCTGAGTATTTTGTTCCCCCTTCTGATTTACTGTGTTTGTTTGAATACAAATGCTCCTCATAACCCCTTCCAGCTCATCCTTTCTGCTGGGACAGGCTGCTAGCAGTCAAGAATGAGGGCATATTGAGTTTTGCAAGCAAATGGATGAATCTGGAAAATATCATCCTTAGTGAGGTAACTCAGACCCAAAAGAACATGCATGGTATGTACTCACTAATAAGTGGATATTACCCCCCCCCAAAAAAAAGGTACAGAATACCCAAGATACAGTTCACAGAACTCAAAAAAGTCAACAAGATGAAGGGCCCAAGTGAGGACCTATTAGTCTCACTTGGGAGGAAGAAGAAAACAATCACAAAGGGAGAGGAAGGGAGGAATCTTAGGAAGAAAAGGGGACATGATCTGGTATTATGTGGGGGGGAAAAAGGACTGAAGCCCTGAGGGCAAGCAGAAAGAATGGAAACAGGCAACCTTAGGAGGTAGGAGGTTGGGAGGACCCTCCAGAATGTACCAGAGACCTGGGAGGTGAGAGACTTTCAGGACTCAAAGGAAGGAAACGTAGATGAAATGCCCTACAGCGGGAAGAGGGAACTTGTAGGGTCCACCTCCAGCAGAAAGAGAGGGCATCAAGTGGGGGATGGGGTCACCATCCCACAGTCAAAACTCTGACCCATAATTGTTCCTATCTGAAAGGACTGAATGAAAAGAAAGTCCTGTGACAGGTACAAAGTGGGATCCAACTCCAAAGGAGGTCCCAAGGCCTGACACTATTACTAAGGCTATGGAGCGCTCATAAAAAGGGACCTATCATGACTGCCTTTCAAAAGACCCAACAAGCAGTTGAAAGAGTCAGATGCAGATATTTGCACCCAACCAATGAACAGAAGTGGCTGTGGTTGCATTAGGGGAAAGCTGGAAGAAGACGAAGAAGAGGGCCACCCTGTAGGAGGACCAGCAGTCTCAATTAATCTGGACTATCAAGATCACTGACACTGGGCCACCAACCAGGCAGTATATGCCAGCTGATAGGAGGCCCCTAACACATATAAATCAGAGGACTGCCAGGTCTGAATTCAGTCAGAGAAGATGCACCTGAGCCTCAAGGGACTGGTGGTCCGAGGCAGTTTAGAGGTCTGGTTAGGGGGTGGAACGTGGGGAATGAGGACATCCTCGTGGAGACAGGGGAGCATGGAGAAAGTATGGGATGTGGAACAGCTGGAGGGTGGACAAGGAGGGAATAAAATCTGGAGTGTAAAAGAAATATTAAACAAAAAGAAGGAATAAAAAAAAGGATGCCTCCCATAGTTTCATGTATTTCAATTCATAATCACTAGGGAGTGGCATTATTTAAAAAGAATAACAGAATTAGGGTGTATATCCTTATCTGGTCTTGATTGAAGAAATATCTCAGTGGGGGGTGGGGCTGGACATTTCTAAAGCCTAGCCTCTCTCTCTCAAGATATAAGTGTCAGTTAAAGTTACAGCACATTTACGCATTATGCCAGGCAACCTATCATAATGATTATAAATCAAATCTCTGAAACTATAAGCAAGTCCCAAATTAAATGCTTTTCTTTATAGATATTGCTTGGTCATGGTGTTTCTTCCAAGCAATAGAACAGTGACTAAGACTTTTCTTTGGTTCAATTTCAAAGTCTTCACAAAACATTCCATTACTTGACAGTGTTATTTGGTATATAGTTCTAATACTTACACTATGCTGTTCTATGGATATGTTACTAGATAGAGGTCAATAATATTTTTTCAACTTTAAAGACTGGATTTATTTGGAGAAAACCAAAATATCCTCAACCCAAAGAAAGGGATTTTACATCTCAAGACATCTCCCAAGTAATGTCTACATATTTACAAATCATTTTCATAGAAGATATTTTTTAGAAATTTTACATGTATTCAGGAGTAGGCCATAAGTCAACAGCTGTTTTTATTTTAACAGAGGAGCAAAGTAGGATAATGGAACAAAACATCTGTCTAGAATTCCCACTACTTGTAATTGTGTCCTCATTCAAAAGTGACCATTCTATTCACGTGATTACTGGAGGTCACACCATTTCCCTTACTACCTGGTATAAAATATAATCAATCACCTCCCCAAAGCTTTTGAGAACAAGATTGAGTTTCCCATTCATTTTAGTCTCCAAGCGGTAGTACTTGTTAGTTAGTGGTCTGTAAACTTCATTCTTAACTACCCCCTTCAGGGGTGAAAAAATAAAACAATTCTCTTTAGGTTGGCCCCATTTAAGTCAGAACTAAAGTAGAGGGGCTGGCAGCCTCCAGGAGCAAGCTTGAGACTATACTGTATCTACCTTTCTAAGGATGGGAAATTTATTCAAGTTGTCGCCTTAAGAAAAGAATTAGAAAGTAGAAATCTCACTTCTCCTTTGCACCTTTCTCTACTGTCTAACTGATGTGTTTGTCTCTCTGTCACTGCATTTCTGCTGAATGGAGCCCTAGGCATTAGTCATACAGCTAACTGCTTGGTATCATCCCTGGAGCTCTATGATGGACTATCCCTTCTGTTATATCAGTCTTCACAGTGGTCCCACACTTCCTCTGTAATCATCATCC
The DNA here is from genome assembly GCA_030674055.1 of Rhabdomys pumilio. NCBI lineage: Eukaryota > Metazoa > Chordata > Mammalia > Rodentia > Muridae > Rhabdomys > Rhabdomys pumilio. Next base: position 51,509,527 of record JANHMN010000012.1, read on the forward strand.
CTCCAGTACTCACTTCCAAATGCTCTTCTGCCATTGCTTATCCTGGAGTCATAGTCTGGGTCATAGTCTCTGCTGCCTTGGATATCATAGCGATCCTGGCCCTCATAGCAGTCCATGTTTCTGTGTAGGACATCCTGATAACGGTCCCTATGCCCAGCCCTGTACCACTCTGAATCTTAGAGATCTCACCACTTGTCTTCAAAGCTATCATTGCCTCTTCTAAGTGGTTTGTCATCAAACCTGTCTGTGGCAAGATGGCTCCTCTAGACTGTGTCTGTTTTGTCTGAATTTCTGATTTTTATCCCCACCAAAAGAACAAGCATCCCTGTCTTTATCCTATCCTTGATCAAACACATCTAGTAGAATTCTCCTATTACCTAGAGACTCTTCACTGAGACACAGAGCACTGAGTAGAGAATCCAAGTCCTTAAATTCTGCATAGCCAAGACCTTTCAACCTGTCTGGATTGCTGGGTTCTTGTGGTAAGCCTACAACGCTGATAATTAATTCTCTAGAGTATTCCTTAATGGAGTCTTCTGTAGCCCGCCGATCCCGATCCGGCATTACAAGATGGCACTGGTTTCCTGTTGCACCACTTGCAAACAAGTCTACTGCGCATGCGTCAGCAGATTCTGGCGTAAACCCCTCCCGAGTGGGTATATGCAAATGAGGTATTGGTGCCTTAGCCAATCCCTGCACGGCAACCCCTCCCTGGGCGGGGACTATGCAAATAGGTCTACGCTAATTAGGTCCAGGTAGAGTGACCAATCAGAGGGTATACAAATTAGGTCACAGGGCGACCAATCAGAGAAGACATGCAAATTAGGTCCAACAGGGCAACCAATCAGGGAAAGCCACGCCCCCTCTCCCCTCTATATAAGCAGCCCTCTCCGGCTGCTCTGGGTCCCGGCTTCACGATGGGGCGCTCCTGCAATAAAGCGTGTTGAGAAGATCCCGGTCGTTGCGTCCTTCTTCCCAGTCTCGTAGCGTCTTTCTTCCTGGTCGAGTGAACGCAGATCATCCGTCCTTCAGGGTCGAGCGGTCGCGACAGTCTTCTGTCACATCATAGAGCAGATTCCCTAGGAAAGCAGTATAGGGTGGTGATATATATACTTGGGATATGGCTCCAGTCATATTGGGTTCTCGAGCAGCCCATGAAGCTGTGGAGAATATGGAATGATCAATTGGAGGTTCTCTGTACACGTCATCATCGTTACTATATCAAGTTGTTGACACATCTCCTTTCAGATGTCTGTGTTATCAGCCACATTAACTGGTTTGGGGACATAGGTCGTTCCTCCACCAGTTCCCCCATCATTAACTAGAAAATCTGTTAGGGAGATGGTTTTTCCTCTTCTTATTCTTCATTTTTGCTGAGGCTTCCATGTTTGGAGAGGTAGAGAGAACACATGAAGTCAATAATACTTAATGTTTTTAAATACTGCTTTTTCATTTCCCATTGAATACACATGTGCCCCCGCCCCACAGATGTGCATGTGCATAGTGAAAGAGTGAATGAGCAAGAGAGCGGGTGGTACAGAGAGTCAGAGAGGTAGAAAGATAGAGATAGAGAAACAGAAAGACAGAGAGACAAGAAAAGACTATTTCTTGGCCTAGCTGCCCCTCTTACTCATAACTGGTGAGCGTGCATCCTGCTTTCCACAGCAGCCCAATCAGTAGCCAACAAGCCTCTTCACACTGAACAAAATTAATGCAGACTTGTATTTACTTTTTCCTAGATACTGAGAGATTTCCATGAAACAGAAACGTAATTTTTTCCCTTCAGAACTAGTATAAATCTAACTTTCTGACAAAGTTGAATTCACACAAATCTCCAAATGTAATAAGGTCTCAGAACAAAATAAAGTGCCCCATTGACTAAGACTTCACTGATTGTATGTTAGAGTGTTGCTCTGTTCACCACTTACACAGATAATTTAAGCAGTAATACAATGGTTTATTGATAGCCTTGGGCAGTTCACACATTGATCACTCAAACTTCTCACACTTGGACATTTCTTTCATCTATTCTGAGGCACTTGACAATATCTTTTTTCTTTGCTTGAATAGTTTGATATGAGTAGGCTATGATACATTTTAACCTCAGTAACAAATCTGCACAGCATCATGTCAAAGCTTTTCATTCTTACTCATAGGACCTGATTGTAATTTAGAAAATGAAATATCCAGCTGTGGTTTGTAACTTCTCTATGACTAACAGTTGCTTCTTCTGCAACTTTTTATTTTGATCTTAAAATGCCATTTATTTTTTTTAAACATAAAGTGATATTTGAACAGGATTCACAACACTGATATAAGTGACTACTACCAAAATTTATATGTATAATCAACAAGCAATCAACAATAATAAATAAAAATAATTGCCATTGATGGATTTTATAATATTGGTGGTGAGTGTTTTACCTTTTACTTTTAGAAGACATTATTTTTTCAAGAATAAATGTATTCTAGCCATGTGGTACTTAGATCTTGTCAAAAAACAAACAAACAAACAAACAAACAAACAACAAAAAATACCTTGAAAATAACAGCATTTCTCATAACCTCAAAATGAATCCAGTGTTAATTTCTTCTAAACTAGAACCCTATTGTCTTCAGTAATCACACAAAAAGAAACTGATTCTTTTTCATTACGTCTTTTACCTGGGCTTGAGTAATGTTCGAGCAAAATATCAGTGTTCAGTATCTTCACTTTAGATTCAGGAAAGCATCATGCCAACATCTGAAAATGTGACAAATGAGAGATAACAAGAGAAGGTAACCAGTGTTAATACTGAAAATTGTAGGAGGGAGGTGTGAAATTATTGTAACAATTAGCAATTACCTTTTCTCTACTACAACACTTGAGCATGGGACGCAAGAAATATTCTCCAAATTATTATTTCCTTTTTTCCACATACTGTTTACCTATCAATAATAAGGTTAAGATAGTTCTTGAAAAATTACTCAGTAAATGAATAAACATTTAAAAATTACTTTTGTCCATTGAGTATACTAACAAAATGGAGAAAAAAAACATAAAAACAATTTTGTTTGTATTCCTTATTTTTAAAAGTTTTTCTATACTTGCTGAAAACTTTCTGTTTTGGTTTGTTTGTTTTCACCAAGCATTTAGCATGCTTATAAGTGAATCAACATATTGTGGATTTACAAATTTGTAAGTATGGAGGATAGTAGTACTTGCATGTTACTCATGCTAGTTAAGTACTCCACTATAGAGTTATTGTTTAAGAATGATTTCTGTAGAATTAGAATGTTTATATATTGGTCATGACTTTGTGGCTATTTGGGATAATTTGAGAGATTTGGATTTGTATAAAGTATGTCACTTGAGAAAAGCTTTGAGATTTAAACACCTTGTGACATTCTTAATATGCTTTCTATGCTTCATGAGTTATAAGCCCTCATCATTGGTTGTAGCCACCATAGCTACTGGTATTTGCCATGCCTTCCTGTCATACATATTGGATTCTCATCCCCCTAGAGCTGTAAGCCAAATAAACCCTTCTTTCTATCAGTTACCTTGTTTTATTGTTTTCAGAAATATAAACATTTACCCAATCCACAAGTAGATGATTTCAAAGGAAAGAGTAGAAAGTGTTTGCAAATATGGACCAATGAAAATGCTTTAAAATTATATAAATTGGCCACGTAAATGTGTGTGTGTGTGTGTGTGTGTGTGTGTGTGTGTGTGTGTGTGTGTGTGCATGTATGTGTGGCAGAGAGAGAGAGAGAGAGAAGAGAGAGAGAGAGAGAGAGAGAGAGAGAGAGAGAGACTATGTGTATATGTGCATATATATGTATATATATATGTTAACTATTTTTTTTCTGTTATATTAACAAGCATCAGAGTAAGTTATTTAGAAAGAACTGAAGTCTATAACACACTTTTAGATGATGAAAAGTCCAAGTTCAAGGGGCTACCAAATTTTATTTCTCATGACAGCCTGCTCATTTATTTTCAAGACGTTCCACTGAATGCTGTATTTTTATATGACGGAAAGTGTAAGGGTGAAAAAAAAAGACAAATGCACTTCCTTAAATCTTTATAAGTACACAAGTTAAAGTAAAGAAGGTAGAAATCTATTGATGTAATAAATTTCCAAAAGCCTTATCCTCCAAAGATTTCAACGAAGGTCAAATTTTGGTATAAATTTTAGAAAGAACATAAACATTTAATTCATAATAGTTAACGCTTGTCTTGGTGAGTCCCTGTGAGCCGTGCTTAGTTGATTCTGTTGGCTATATTCTCCTTGAACAATGTGATTCCTACAATCTTTCCTCATCATCATTTGCAAGGTTCTTCTACCTCTATCTAATGTTTAGCTGAGGGTCTCTTCATTTTCTACCATCAGTTGCTAGATGAAGCCTCTGAAGACAATTGAGCTAGAAACAAATCTATGAGTATAGCAGAATATCATTAAGAATCATTTCACTGCTTTATTTTTTTTTCTTTTTACCAGTCTAGTTTGGTTATATCCTGTGTCTGGGGAATCTAGGTCCTCTGTATATACATTGTGTTATGTAGCTCACTATATCTGTGGAACTCCTAACATTGGGAGTGGGTAGTGTTTCTTACTGTTTTGTCTGTGCTTGGAACCCTTTTTCTTCCTAATGGCTTATGTCTTCCAGTCTTGATATGAGGGTGTGTGCCTAGGCATTATGTAACTTGATATGCCATATTCAGTAGATATCCCTGGAAGACTTGTTTGTTTTTTTTGAATGGAGGTGGTGTCAATCTGAAGGAGAGGGGTGGTGAGGAAAGGGAGTAGTGGTGGGAGGGGAAACTGCAGTCAGGATGTAATGTATGAGAAAAAAATAAAATAATAAAAACAAAAACAAAATTAAAAATACAGTTGATACTTTTGTGATTTTGCAAAAAAATGGGTATTTAATTTACATGTGAGAGAAAACTACATATCAAAATAGCACTGAGTTTATTTGGTCAGTATACAAAGTTCAAATTGAAAATTTCTCCATGATCTTATTATCTGAAAAACCAACAGAAAAAAAAAAAACCCAGCAAATAGTATAAGAATATACAAAGCTCCAATTGAAAATTTCGCCATCATCTTGTTATCTGCAAAACCAATGGAAAAAAATAGCAAACACTGTAAGAGTTTGAGGAAGTACTGTGATAAGACTAGCACAAGCAAATTAGAGTTAATAAAGCTGGAAAGTCTATTAATCAGGCTATCATAGTCTTGAATGAGGATGAGGTCAAAGAATTGCAGATGTGGAAAGAAAGTCAGAGAAGAAAGGGGAGGTAGGCACAGTAGAGCACACCTGTAATGACAGCACTTGGAGTTCTAATACAGATGGATTATGTTGAGGTCAAGACTAGCCTGAGCTAAAGCAAATTCAAAACTATCCTAGATTACAAAGCAAGATTCTATCTCAAAAGACAAATACAATGAACAAATAAATTAGTTGACACAATTTAATGTAGAAAAGTAGAAGGAAGAAGGAATAAAGAAAAAAAGAAGAAGGATGAGGAAGAAGAGGAGGATGAGGATGAGGATGAGAAGGAGAAGCTATATTTCAAGAAAAAGAAAATTGCTGTTATACAGAGCATCGTTGATGTATAATATTATTAAAAAATATTACCTATTTGTATGTAAAAATTTGATATGTCTTGACCAGTTAAACAATGTTAGATAATCCAATATTGTGGGAATATGTATAACTTTGGCCTTTTACTCTTAGAGACTAAACATCTTTTTTTTTTTTTTCACTTATTGATGCTGGAAATCATTCTACATGGAAGATTATTTGCGTAATGACTGGAGCTGATAGAATGACGTATAATAGAATCCATCTGTGTGTAAAGCCATCATTATTCCCTAGTAGATAATGTACATGTGAGAGATTAATGGAATATTAAGAAGGATAAAAATGTAGACACAAACCTTTCAATGGGTAGGTTACTATGGAAGCTCACAATACAATCTCAATTAACTATCTGAGCTCTGACAGGAAATACTTATGTCATACTTATGTCCCGGATCATAGAGCTGCAAGAAAATCTGTTCATATATTTCCTGGAAAGCTTGGCTGTTTACCAGTAATTGGGAATGTACTTTATGGTTTCCTTTTGACAGGAGGTATTTTAATTCATAGGCGATTCATAACAACGCATACGTTTCTTCTGTTCCATAACTTCTGTCAAAGGTATATTTCAGGGAATATCAATTATGCTTGTTGAATTGAAAAAAGTTAAATCTGTATGCTGAGACACTTTTTCTTTTCTTTACTGTATTTTTGCAAAATTTATTAGTACTCGTATTCCTTATCATGAAGAAACTCTCCCTCAATAGTCTACAATGTTTCCACAAAAGGGAAATAGATGATATGGCCATTTTTTTCCAAGGGCAGTGTTTTCAGATTTGGATGGAACACTCAAAACTTCATACTTGAGACACTTTTGTAAGGTGATTGGTAAGATAGCTGAAGGCATGGTTTAGTGAAACCAACAAAACAAAAGAACAACAATAAAATATAATACAGGTACTGAGGTACCCATACTAGCAATGGCATTCTTGGAGCTGGGAGAGGACAAAGAGTGGTTACCATAAATATAAGAAGCAAAGGACATTGAACTTTCTGTGAAGGACATATGCTGTCTATAAAACACTCACACACACACACACACACACACACACACACACACACACACAATTTTACCTTACTTAAAAATATTACAACATAAAAAGTTACAAAAATAAAATTTTTATTTTCATTATTTCTATCATAATACATTTTATAATTTTCTTTCTATTTTGTGCTATAATATATTTATTACAGAATCTTTAAGAATAATTTTGACGTCCTTTATTTTTAATTAATTTTTTATTAAATTTATTCATTCATTTTGACATCTCAATATAAGCCTCCCGCTTTTCACAGTACTCTCTCATGCAGATTCTACGTGCATTCTATACTCTCATCCCATATCTTTTATAATAAAATTAAACTAAAAAAACCCATAACCTCAAATATTTTCTTCAACTTCCAAAATTGACTAGAATTATCTGCCTTTTGAAGTAAAGTCTCTGAACATGGCAATTCATAAAGTAGTGAATAATTTCTTCTCTGCTAATCTTCCCAATAATGGACAGACTATTAGATGTGTTTTCTTAAAGACTTTTAGTTGAATGTGATTTGCTCATATCAACAGACATGCTACTGTGGAAGGGCCTTTTCATCTTACTGACAGGGATCATATTGAAAAGCCAGAGAACTGGATGCTTGCCATCCAAGCAATTTAGGCCATGTCTACCATTTAAAAAGAAACTTTTAGAAAATAAATATTTCTTGCAAGAAAGCTGTCAAAGTTGTCTGCAAAGATTATATGGTTGGAAAAGAAGTCAATGATTTTTTTTTCACTACTACATGTAGCCATTATTGCTACCATGTACATACCCAGCTGTAGTCTATTTTTTTGTGTCTTCTAAAGATTATTTCCTAAGCAATAGGTTGGTACCTATCACCCTTCTGGATGATCAATACTCTTCTCAAACCCTTTAAAATATCTTCAATGAAGATGAAAAAAGCATGATGTATTTAACATAGTATTTATAAATATAAAAGTTGTTGAACTACTAAACACATTACTATTGACACCTTTTTACACTTATGTTTTCATTCAATTGAACTGAAACTAACAAAAACATCAGGAAGACGCTATACCTAAAATGTTTCAGAGGACTAATTAGAACAGTTTCTGTAAAGGAATATCATTAGAAACTGTTTAATTGGTAGTTTTAATTATTTGCCGAGTATGAGGTTTATTCCTTCAATTGAGATTACATGTGTGATTGTTACAAGATATTAGTAATATGTGTAAAAAATGGTTGCTCATTTACACACAAACATTGAGTGGGTCTTTTTGTATTAGATGCCATTGTGTTCACTAGAAAATTTTTTAATGATATTTCAATATAAGGAAAACAAACACTGACTCTTCATTTATTTTTATTTCAGTATTTGTTTTTAAGTTAAATGACTTAAAACAGTTATTCACAGAGACCTCTATGTAGGAACGTGAAAGGCGACCTGATTTCTGGTTGAGCACTGGCTGGAAACTGCAGGAGACCCCAGGTAATCCTGAGGGACCCCAGGTAAGACGCAGGTGACCCTAAGGGACAGCATGCATTTTGCCATACTCTCAGACTCCAGGCTCCTGACACAAGGCTGTAGACTTCCATAGATCTGTGCCTTGCAGTCACATAGAATAATGCCCCCTAGCTCCTCCACAGGTAGAGGGCATGACTACAGGTCACAGAGCCTCAAGACAGATCTCCATATTAATGAGATACTTTAAGACCAGAGGGGTGTAGCCAATTAAACATTCGTTCCCAGACCCTGCTCCCTGGAAAAGGTATTTAACTTCAGGCCCACTCTAAGGAAATCAGGGTATAGTGTTCATCTACTTTCCACCAAGACAATAAACATCTTAAGATCATGTACTGTTTCTGTTCTTTGAAATCTACCACAGAAAACAGTGGAGCAGGCCTTCATCCACAGTGCCGCCTTCAAAGCTCTGGCAGAAGAACTCTCTGAGTTCCCAGCCACTGAGACCATCAACCGAAGCAAGCAAGCCGAGCCAGCTATGACCAAGCCAAGAGAGGTGCTTTGACCAAGAACTCTTATCCTTGCTGAACACATCCAGAGCTTCTCCCTATCTCCCCTTTGGTTGTGGGCCAATCCAGCTCATATGATCCCATTTCCTTTTGGGTGTATCCACGCCTACTAGCGGTGCCTGGTGGCCCAAGAGCCTGAGAATCAGATGACCTACCTCCACCTCTCCAGGGACCTCAGACTGTGCTCACCACCCTCAAGTGGGGTCCCATAGTTTCACATAGCCCTATGCCCTCCTGGCACCAGTGTGGAGAGCACAGCAAACTTCCTGAACATCTGTTCCCACGGGAGGCCCTAGCACCTTTACATACATTTTTACTGCTTCATTATTACAATAGCTAAGATATGCAATCAGCTTATACACTCATTGATGAGTGGATAAAGAAAACACTTCTCTCTGCATTTGTGTATGTATGTATGTATGTATGTATGTATGTATGTATATTTGTATGTATGTATATATGTATGTATTCAACTGTCATGTGTCAATTATAAGAAAGCAAATTGGTAAAGGAGTTTGGTAGTCCATGAAGAGTAGAATGTTGATTACCACATAGTAGCTTACAACCATTTTTACCTCAAAAGCCAGGGGATATAACATCTGCTTCTGGTCTTTAAGGACACCAGGAACTTATGTGGTGAATAGCAAAATGCATGGCAAAATATCCATGATCATAAAATTGTAAATGCTTCAATTAATGTGTTGGTTATAATGTATGTTCACTAAAATTTTTAAATATAAATTTTTTCAGAAAAGAAGAGGTACAATAATTCAGATGTTTTAATTATAATCAGCACATACATATATGTTTGAATAGATTGAAGTTAAGAAGTTATCAAATGTGATTTGATTGCCAGATGTTTTTAAAAATAATATTTTTCTAAAATACATATTTTAAACTTGTGCCTCTGATTTTTTATTGAGTATTCCCTCTGCAAGTGTGATGGTTTCTTTCTTATTCTACTCATTTAATATAATACCTTTGTCTTCTTTGTTTCTTGGATGATGCTTCCTCAATTCCACTTATAAAAAGAGTATTTCATATCTGGTCTAGATCAACAACATGCATAGAGCAGCACACTGCACTCCACACTCAAGTTGCACTTGGCTCCCAAGTGGCACACTCTAACTGGACACACACAGGAGAGACAGTCCTACCTCCCTGTGCCAATATCCCTGCCTCCGGTGACCCCAGAAAGCCTAGCAGCCATAGCATTTACCTCACCCAGTAGGATCTGCATCTTCTTTCCAATCTGTGCCTAAACCAGCAGCAGTTGTAGAGCAGCACAGGTCACACAACCCAACAGCACTACCTGCTTCCTAGAGGCCATTCAAACCCTAGACATAAACTTTCACCTGCCTCACTGGAGGCCCAGTGCAACACGGGATACTCAGACAAAACCAAAAAAAAAAAAAAATCCAATTAATCAAACAACAAACAACAAACAAACAAACAAAAACAAATGAACGAACGAACGAATGAACAAAAGAAAGAAAGAAAGAAAGAAAGAAAGAAAGAAAGAAAGAAAGAAAGAAAGAAAGAAAGAAAGAGAGATACATCTCTAATTCTGAAACCTGAAATTTTGGTCTACAAGAAGATAGGCTTCATTTCAGAAATCAGACTTGTGGCAAATATAGTTAAAAAAAAAAAGAAAAAAGGACAGAACATTCATAAGGCCCAAACTTGAAGAGACTGCCAGGTTAAAAAGGACTTTATAATCATTCAGGAAGTGATGAAGTTGTTTTATTATTACTCTATACATGGTTCATATTATTTATTTTGAGTAAATATTCCATTTACTTTAATAACCAATTGTCTTCACTTATAAATGGGTACATTGCTTTCATCATTATGTTTCTAACCCTATTGGAAAATAAATTATGTCTGATCTGAATTTTCATCCTATTAGGTAGATTGGATGGATTAAGAAGAAGATATATGTAAGATCTCATAAACATTTTAAAAGTTCTTGATGAGAACCATTGCTAGCAAATTTTTTTTTAAACTTTTATTGGATATTTTATTTACATTTCATATGCCATCTCCTTTCCCCATTTCCCCTCCCTGCCAGGACAATTTTTATTAACAACATTGCATATAGAAATCTAACTGTAATTGTTCCATGGAAACATGTCATGAAGTATTCTTGTATAAATTATATATTTTCAAAACATATAATTTTTTATGTTAAAATGATAAAAAAAAAAAACCCATGTTTTTAAGCCTTAATTGTGTAATGCTACACAAAATTTACTTGGTGATAATATTTTTCAGTATTTTAGAAAGCGTGTTCATATATACTTTACATATTATTTTATAAACAAAATACACAAAAGCATATGAATGCTTTATATTTCATCCAATTCAGATATATATATGTATATGTATATCTTATATACATATAAAATATTTATATATTTATTTCAATTTATATTTTTATTTTCTTTATATATTTATTTCGATTTCTTCAGTTGCATTTTGCATATTGGTCACTTTTATGGAACATGTTCTCCACAACATATGTACCTGCATACCATACCAAACGATCATTTTATCTTTTTTGCTATAAATGCTAACATGTTTTTCTTATTTTTCATATTGATTGTCTTGGACACATGTACCCTATTATGGCGATATCTTACTATTTTTTCCTAATGATTTTTAAAGATTACAATATAATTTTCAGCTAGTTTTTACTGCTTAAAACTACCAAACATATAACTTTGAAAAAAAGAAGAAAAAAAGACATAGTTCTTATTTTAGAACACTCTATTAGGTTTCTTTGATGGGTTTTCTAATTCATGAGATGGGTCTGTATTTCAAGGCCATTTCTGGCTATTACTGGATAGTCTCCATGCAAGGTAGTTGGATGCACAGCCATCAATGTTGTTCAGACATGGAGGTCCTAAACCTCCAACTTTATTTCTACTTTTTACTTCTGCTATTTTTCTCAAGGAATTCTTTTAATGCCAACCACTTTATTCCAAGTTGGAACTAATAAAATATTTTAGAAAACTTAATATATTTAAACATTAAATACAAAGTTAAAATTTAACTTGTGTGTGTGTGTGTGTGTGTGTGTGTGTGTGTGTGTGTGTGTGAGCCCAGTGCAACACTGTTTTTGAGTTCCAACAAGTTTGAGACCTGTACTTGATTTCTTCTTTCACTAAGATTTTGCCCGATAGCACAATAGAGAAACTTCTGAAATAAAACTCCTGGCACTCCAGGGGACTATTTGCATCATTTCTCTCTCTCTTCTTGTCATTCCAGATTAACTATAATCCACATACATTTTAAAATTCTCTATTTTTGTGGTATGTTACATTTCTTTGATAGTTAATATAATCGGCACTAAAACGAATCTTTCATGTACATTTATTTCTGTTTCTACTATTTTAGATTAGATATTTATAATTTAATTCTGGATAAACTTTGATTTAAAATCAAAATTTTATTTAAAATAAAATTGGATTTTTTTCTTTTATAACTTAATTGCCATGTCACTGTCGTCATTCATTTTATATTTATTTTATTTAGACTTTCATTTTATTTTACTATTTTGTGAGCATGAGTGTTTTGCATGCATATATTATTCCATATCATATATGTACCCTTATGAAGATAGAGGCAAAAATAGTGATTTGGATCCCCAAGTGCTCAAGTTACAAATTATTGCTAGCTGCCATGTGAGGCCATGGCTGGAACTTCCAGAGGAGCATGTAGTGTTCTTTCCCAGTGAGCCAGTGTACTGTTGGTTGAAATAAGTATTGATTGCCAAAAATTTTTAATTAGTTTTATTGCTACTAATGAAAATAAAAGAGTGTCTTAGGGCTACTCTATGGCTGTGATAAAACATAATGACCAAAGCAACTCGGGACAGAAAGGTTTTACTTCACTCACAGTTTTGTATAAAAGAGTTCAACATCAAAACCAGTGAGGACAGATGGCACCAGCTGATGTGCTGGGGACATGGAGGGATTCTGCTTACTGACTTGTATTGCTTCTCATATCCTGCACAGCCTGCTGTCTTACAGAAGTTAGGTTCACCAGCATTGGAATTATACCAACCACAGTGGACTGGACTCTCCCCTGTCAACCATTAAGTAAGGAAATTATCTACAGACTTGTCTATAGCTTAACCTCATGGAAACATGAAGTCCACTACTCTACTGGCCTTGGGCTGTGTCAAGTTGACATAAAAGTAGACAGTGCATACTTAAACTTGTTTGATTCGTGTATAACAGTAAGTAAATAAATTGTGATGATACTAATATTGAGAATGAGCAGATAGCAACAATTTGAGAAAGCAGATTAAGAGTGGATTACAGAAGAAATCTACTAGAACAGTAAATCTCAACCTTGCTGTTACTGTAGCATTTTAATACAGTTCCTGATGTCGTAGTGACCCCCAATCATAAAATTACTTCTGTTGTTACTTCATAACCTAAATTTTCTCCTGTTGTGAATTATAATGTAAATATTTGTTTTCTGAGGATTTTAGTTGATGCCTGTAAATGAACCATAAAAAGGCCACAAACCACACATTGAGAACTACTATACTAGAGGTGTTAAGTCTAGTTTCCAAAATCTAATGTAATTGTGTTTTCAAGAGTCTCCCTATATTCTTAGTCTTTTAAAGCAAAATCATTACTCTTCCCTGTTAATTACTAAAATATTTTTACCAGCACATAAAGATTGAACTTTTATTTTTAAAATCATTAGTATATTTCATAAATTTGAATGCAAATATTTGTAAGACACAGTGAAGTAATATTTAAGACATCTTTGGGCACAGCCAGTTGAGTTAAGTTGTGCACAGTCCCCATTGTTTGGCTCTGGGCTCACTCTGTCATCCTAAGGAGTCTTGTGGGACCTCAAGAGCATCCTATTTCCCTGTGGAGGACTGCATGGACCCCAGAAACACAAGTCTAGAACCCTCCTCCACCAATCTCTTGCCAGTAAGATGGGCCTAGGTCACAGCCAGTATATCTAGTCAACACCAGGGACAGATAGCTAAAGGACAGCTTATGAATGCAATAAATAAAATCAATATCCAGTAAATTTTGGTCACTATGATTAGACTTAAGCTCAGAATAATAGAAATAGAAAAGGAGAATATTTCTATCTCAAAGGCCCAGAGAATATATTCAACAAAACCATAGAAGAAAATTTCCTAACTCAAATAAAGAGATGCCTATAGACATATGAAAAGCCAACAGAACACCAAATAGATTGGAGCAGAAAACTCTTTCATCATATAATAATCAAAACACTAAATTTACAAAACAAAGAAATAATATTAAGAGCTGCTTGAGAAGGTCAAGTAACATATACAGGCAGATCTATGAGAATTAATTCTGACATTTAACAGAGACTCTAAAAGCCAGAAGGACATCTGTAGATGTCTTGCAGACCCTTACAGACCACACATGTCAGCTATATAACAAGTAAAACTCTCAATGACCAAAGCTGAAGAATACAAGATATGCCTGGATAAAACCAAATTAAAACAACATCTTTCCACTAAACCCTCCACACAGAGGATACTAAAAGGAAAATTCCAATGCAATAAGGCTAACTACAACTAACAAAACAGAAACAATAATTTAACAGCAGTAAAACCAAAAGATGGCATACACACATGTATACCATCACCACCACTACCACTACCACCACCACCATCAAAATTGTGGAGAGCCGCGATGACCGGTGACAACATCCGCCATTGGAACATGGCGCTCGTGGCTCTCCACAAAAATTAACAATTATTTAAATTAATTAATTAAAGATATTAATCATTAATATCTTTCAAGATCAAAAGACTCAACTCACACACACACACACACACACACACACACATACACACACACACAAAACAACCAAACAAAAACAACAACAACAACAACAACAACAACAACAACAAAACCCACAGACTAACAGAGTATAGGTGTAAACAGGATCTTTTTATGAGGATTTTAAACAGGATTCAGCTTTATACGAGAAACATAACTCAGCAAAAAAAGATAAACAGTCACTCATAGTAAAGGGATACAAAACAGTTTTCCTAGCAAACCTACCCCCTCCAAAAAAAAAAAAAAAAAAAACTTAGCTGGAATATCTATTATAAGATGCAATAAAATATACTTTCATCAAAAGTAATAAAAAGAGATGAAGACACTTAATACTCATCAAAGAAAAAAAAATCCACCAAAATGGTATTCCTAAAATATATGCTCCAAATACAAGGGTACACACATTCATAAAAGGAACATTGATAGAGCTTAAATAACACATCAAACCTTAATCATGTGAATCTTTAACAACTCTCTCTCAGCAGTGAGCAGATCATCAAAACAAAAACTAAAGAGAGAAATAATGAATTTAACAGAGGTTATGAATCAAAATGACCTAACAATTATCTATAGAATATTTCACCCAAACACATACCCCAAAACACCTTCCTCTCAGCATCTCGTGGAACCTTCTTCAAAACAGACCATAAAGGTTAAAAGAGCAAGCTTCAATACCCCTTGCATTTTATCAGATCACCATAGACTAAAGCTTGACTTCACCATCAACCGATATAGCAGAAAGCCTACAAACTCACGGAAACTGAACAACCCTCTACTCAATGACCACTGGGTCAAAGAAGAAATAAAAAAAATTAAAGACATTCTAGAATTCAGTGAAAATGAAGACACAACATATCGAAACTTATTGGACATAATGAAAGCAATACTTGAGGAAAAGTTCATAGTACTAAGTGCATTCATAAACAAAATTTAGAGATCCTATAATAGCAACTTAACATCATTCATGAAAGTTCTAGAATAAAAGGAAGCAAGCACAGCCAAGAGTAGTAGACAGTAGGAAGTAATCAAACTAAAAAGAATAAATTAGAGACAAAGAGAACAATTTAAAGAATCAAGGAAATGAATAACTGGTTCTTTGAGAACATCAACAAGATCTTAGCCAAACTAACTAAAAGGCAGAGAGACAATAGCCAAATTAATAAAATCAGAAAAGAAAGGGGGGGGGGCATAACAAGAGATACTGAAGAAATCCAAAGAATCTTTCAGTCTTAATTCAAAAACCTGTATTCTACAAAATTGGAAAATCTAAGTAAAATGGATGATTTTCTTGATAGCTTACCAAATTTAAATCAATATTTGATAAACAATCTAAAGAGTATAACAACCCCAAAAGAAATGAAGTAGTCAATAAAAGTCTCCCAACAAAAAGAAGCCCAGGGCCAGGTAGTTTTAACACATAATTCTATGAAACTTTCAAAGAAGAATTTATAGCAATATGCCTCAAAAAATTTAAAACTAACCAAAATAGGAACAGAGGGAACATTACCAAATTTATTCAATGAGGTCACAGTCACCCTGATATGTAAACCACAGAAAGACTCAGCAAAGAAAAAGAAATTCAGACCAATTTCCCTTATGAATATTAAAACAAAATACTCAATAAAATATCAAACCAAATCACAGAACACATGAAAACCATCATCTATCTGCATCAGGTAGGCTTCATTCCAGGGATATAGGGATGGTACCATATATAAATATCCATCAATGTAAGCCACCATACAAACAAACTGAAATAAAAATAAAACACATGGTCATCTTATTAGATGTTGAAAATGACTTTGAAAATTTAAAACCCGTTAATGTCAAAAGTCTTGGAGAGATTAGGGATACATGGCACATAGCTAAACACAATAAAGGTAATATACAGGGAGCCTATAACCAAGATCAATTAAATGGAGAAAAATTGAAAACATTTGTATTAAAAATCAAGGAAAAGAGAAGGCCGTCATCTTGCTCAGTATCTCTTCAGTTTAGTACTTGAATGCTATCCAAAGCATTTAAAAAGCTAAGGATCAAATGGATGGAAATTGGAACAGAAAAAAATTAAGGTATTGCTATGCAATGATGATATGATAATATACATATGTGTTCCCCAAAATTTTACCAGAGAACTCCTATAGTTCATAAGCACTTCCACCAAAGTTGCTGAATAGAAAATTAATACAAAAAGTGAGCAGCTCTCATTTATACAAAGGATAAATGGGATGAGCCAAATTCAGGGAAACAACACATTCACAATGGCCTCAAATAATGTGAAACATCTTGGTGTAACTTTAACCAAGCAAGTGAAAGACCTGTATGACCAGAACTTGAAGTTTTTGTAGAAAAAGTGAAGAAGACAACTGAAAATGGAAAGATCTCCCTCCCATGTTCCTGGATCTATAAGATTAACACAGTAAAAATGACCATCTTACCAAAAGCAATCTACAGATTCAATGTAATTCCCATCAAAATGTTAACAGAATTATTTATAATCTTTGATATAAAAGCTTTCAACTTTATATAAAAAATGCAAAGGCAGGATAACTAAAACAATCCTGTATAATAAAAGAACTTCTGGAGTTATCACCATCACTGATCTTAAGCTGTACTCTAAAGCAATAGTGATAAAAAAAATCACATGAAATTAGTATAGAAACAGACAGATTGATCAATCGGATAGAGTCGAAGATCCAGAAATAAGCCCACATACCTATGAACACTTGATTTTGGATGAAGAAGCCTAAACCATACAATGAAAAAAGAAAGCATCACCATAAATGGTGCAAGTCTCGCTGGATGTCTGCATTTAGAAGAATTCAAGTAGATCCATATTTATCATCCTACATAAACCTCTAATCTAAGTGCATCAAAGACTTCAACATGAAAACAGATATACTAAATTTAATAGAAGAGAAATTAGAGAATAGCCTTGAACTCCATGGTACATGAGACTACTTCCTAACCAGAAAGCCAATAGCTCAACACTAAGACACACAACTAATAAAAGAAACTCATGAATTGAAAAAGCTTCTCCAAGGCAGAGGACACCATCAACTGGATGAAATGTCAGCCTACACAATGGGAAAAGATCTTTATCACCCTTATATGTGACAGAAGACTAATATCCAAAATATAAAAAGAACTTAAAGAATTACACACACACACACACACACACACACATACACATACACACACACAAACCCAAGTGACCCAAATGACCCAACTGAAAAGGGGCATATAGAACTAACCAGAGAATTATTAACAGAGGGATATCTAATGGTCAAGAAACATTTAAAAAAATATTCAACATCTTTAGTCATCAGAAGTTCAAATCAAAGTGGCTCTGAGATTTAACTTTATACACATCACAATTGCTAAGATCAAAAACTGAAGGTACAGCACAAGCTTCCAAGGATGTGGATCAAGGGAAACACTAGTATGTTGCTGGTTAGAGTGCAAACTTGTCCTCCCACATTGGAAATCAATTGGGCAGTTTCTCAGATAACTAAGTGTAATCCTACCTGAAGACACAGCCGAGCCACTTCTGGGCATATACCCAAAAGATGTCCAACTATACCACAAGGACATTTGCTGTACTATGCTTATGACAATTTTATTCGTAATAACCAGAAATTATATATAACCCAGGTACCCTCAACTGAAGAATGGATAGAGAAAATGAAGTTTATTTAGAAAATGAAATAACCCTCAGCTATTAAAAATAAGGACATCATGAAATTTGCAGGCAAATAAATTTATTTATTTATGAAAATATCATGCTGAATGAGGTAACTCAGACTAATAAGGACATGCACAATATGTAATCACGTATAAATATTTATTAGCCATAAAGTACAGGATAACCATGTTACAATCCACAGACCCAAAGAAGCTAAAGAAGGAATGTCACTCAGAGAAGTAAAATTGTCATAGAAAGTAGAAGGAGGGAGGAAATTGGGTGAGAGGGAGGATGGGGAGGGGAATTGTGTAGGGATGAGGTATAGGGAAAGCCTAAAATAGAGGGTTCAGTAGAGTGAATGGAAATAGAGCCTGGGGAGGGGACATGCTGAGGCATCTCTAGGACTTGCCAGAGACCTGGGATAGATGAGGCTCTCAGGAATTGAATCAGTGGAGTTGACTTTACCTACTACTCATAGGAGTGGAGATATGTAACCTGAAGAGCTCACATCCTATAGCCAGGCAGGGCCACCAGTGGAGGGAAAAAGACACGAATGCACCCACAAAAACTTTTACACAAAAGTTGTCCTATCTAAAAGAAATTTAGGAACAAAGATTTAGGAGAGACTGAGGGAAGGACCAAGCAATGACTGCCCAAAATTGAGACCACCAACACTATTAATGATACTCTTGTGCTTAAAGACAAGAGCCTGACATAATTATCTTCTGAGAAGCCCCATCAAGCAGCCGACTAAAGCAGATGCAGAGACCCACAGCTAAACATTAGAACAAAATTGGGAAGTCATGTAGAAGAGTTGGGGGAAAGATTGAGACTGTCTGAGTGGCATCTGGGAGAAGAGGCAAGGCTGCAATTATGATGTAAAGTGAATACATAAATAAATTAATGGAAAAAATATCTCTGGGTTTAAAATGGAATATTAATGGGATAAAAACCTGAGAAGTCTTCCACTGGCTTTGTGACTACATAGATTAAGTTAGTTTATCTACTCATAAAGTGGGAATGTAACATATCAGAAAACTTATTAAAAAAAGTTGATCATGCACAAAACATTTAAAGGAAGAAAAACAAAATTGCTTTAAGCAAAGCTTGTTGCTCTTTCAGCTAAAACTGTTACTACTATTTGCTCTACTATAAACTCTACTGTCATTATTATGTTATTTTGTATAGGACTGTGAAAGGCAACCTGGTTAATGGTTGAGCTAAGGCTAAAAACCTCAGAGACCCAAGAGGAATGGTAGGTGATTTGCCTGATTTCTGGGCATTAGACTCTTGGCATGAGGCTGCAGCCCTTTATCTATTTGTGGCCATCAGTCACTTAAGAGCAACAACGCAAACCCCTCCACTGGTAGAAGATGTGGCCTGTAGTAACATAGACTCAAGACAGATATCCATTTTAATGAAATACCTAAAGGCCTGGAGAACTTAGAGAATAAGCTCTCCTTCCTGGACACTCCTACCTGCAAAAGGTAATTAACCTCAGGCTCACCCTGAGAAGTGGGGTACAGTTTTACTCATCCACTTTCTATTGTGACAATAAATGCCTTAAAACCATGGATGGCTTTTTTTCATTGGGATCCACTGTGGAGAGATATGGAGAAGGCATTTGCCTGTAGAGCTGCCATCTAACCTCCCGTGGAAGGCCTCTCTGTGCTCCCAGCCAGATTATCAGTTTAAATGAGTTATGTCTTAGTACTGTAATATACCATAAAAGAGTCTAAGTTCTGAAATACCTCCTTAAGAATATAATGTTGAAGTTTAGAGACAGACATAAACTTATTTTTATTGAATTTTTAAGTCTCACATGTTATACAGTGTTAGTATATTTTGAAATATACCTAAGAAATATGCATATGAAAGTATAATTTTGAAAGGTTACTAACTGTACAAAAATATAAATACAGTGAAAAATGTTTATTTTTCTTGAACATTTCTTTAAGTGCTTCTTGGTCATTCAAGATCCCTGTTGAGATTTCTCTCTTTAGTTTTCTACTGCATATTTTAATTCGGTTATTTGGTTTGTTAGAGTCTAACATTTTTTATATTATTTCATTTTAATTTAATAAATTATATAGTCCAGTCACCATCCACCTCCAGATACATTTTGGATATTAGCCCGCTGTCAGATGTTGAGTTAGTGGGTATATTTTTCCAATCTGTAGGTTCCAATTTTGCCCTACTTTGTCATCAGGGAAATGCAAATCAAAATGACCCTGAGATTCCACCCTATACCAGTCAGATTGGATAGGATCAAAACCTCAACCACAGCATATTCTGGTGAGGATGCAGAGAAAGTGGACAGCTCATTCATTACTGATGGGACTGCAAACTTGTACAACTAGTCTAGCAAATAAGCTGGTGGTTTCTCAGAAACTTGAAAATAGTTTTACCTGAAGACCTAGCTATACTGACCCTGGGCATATACCCTCCAAATATTTCAAGGACAGATTTTTCCACTGTGTTTATAGCAGCTTTATTGTTAATAGCCAGAAACTAGAAACAGCTCAGATGTCAAATAATGGATATGAAAAATATGGTTCATTTACAGAATGTAATACTATTCAGCTATAAAAACAAACACATCATGAGTTTCCTAGGCAAATGGATGGAACTAGAAAATATCATCTTGAGTGAGGTAATCCCAACCCAAAAGAACAGACATGGTATATACTCACTGATAAATGGATATTAACCATTAAGTATTAAATACCAATTATATACCTCTCAGAACCAAAGAAGTTAATCAAGAAGGAAGGTACAAGGAAGGTTCCGATGTTTTGATAGGGAATCTGCTTGTGAACACTAAAAGTACTGTTACCTAATTGGTTCATGATCTATCAATAATAGTGCTTGAGCCCTATGAGCTATATGGACTTCCAGTATTCCCAGAGGCATGCTAGAAGATGCAAGGGACACTCCTCCATTGTTGGTGGGATTGTAAGCTGATATAACCACTCTGAAAATGAGTCTGGCAGTTCCTCAGAATATTGGGCATAGTATTACCTGAGGACCCAGATATATTACTCCTGAGCATATACCCAAAAGATAGTCCAACATATAAGAAGGGCACATGCTCCACTATGTTCATAGCAGACTTATTTATAATATAGTATAATATAGCAGCCAGAAGCTGGAACCAACCCAGATGTCCCTCAACAGAGGAATAGATACAGAAAGGGTGGTTCAATTAAACAATGGAGTACTACTTAGCTGTTAAAACAATGACTTAATGAATTCTTAGGCAAATGGATGGAACTAGAAAATATCGTCCTCTGTGAGGTAACCCAGTCACAAAACAATACACATGATATGTACTCACTGATAAGTGAATATTAGCCCCAAAGCTAAGAATACCCACTGCACAACTCAGTCCATATGAAGCTCAAAAAGAAAGAAGACCAAAATGTGGATGCTTCAGTTTTTCCTAGATGTAGGAACAAAATACTCACAGGAGATAGAGGGTGGGAGGGTCTTCAGAGGAAGAGATAAGGGGGAAAGAAAAGGGGGGCAGGATCAGGTATGGGAGGAGATGAAGATGATATACAGAGGGTCAGGAAATTGAACAGAGGTGTGCAGCAAAGAGGAATGAGGAACTGACAGTAGCCACCTGAAAGTCTCAGATGCCAGGAAAGCAAGAGGCTTGCAGGAAACAATGGGTATGATATTAGCTGAAGTACCCAACAAAGAGGAGGGAGAATCTTTAAAGACTACTTCCAGAGTTTATGCAAAGCCCCCATTGAGAGATGGGGCCATCCACTCATCTCCAAATTTTGAATAAGAATTGCTCCTGTCTAAAGAAAATACAGGAACAAAGCATTGAGCAGAGACTGAAGGAAAGGCTATCCAGAGACTGCCCCACCTGGGATCCAGCTCATATATGGACACCAAACCCATACACTATTGCTGATGCCAAGAAGTGCTTGCTGACAGGTGCCTGATTTAGCTGTCTCCTGAGAAGCTCTGCCACAGCCTGACAAATTCAGATGTGGATGCTCACAGCTCACAACCATTGGACTGAGTATTGGGACCCCAATGGAGGAGTTAGGGAAGGAACTGAAGGAGCTGAAGGGTTTTGCAACCCCATAGGAAGAACAACAGTATCAAACAACCAGATTCCCCAGAGCTCCCACAGACAAAAATACAAACCAAAGAGTACACATGGAGGGACCCATGGGTCCAGCTGCATATGTAGCAGAGGATGACCCTATTTGGCATCAGTGAGAGGAGAGGCCATTGGTCCTGTGAAGGCTTGATGCCCCAATGTAGGGGAAGGCCAGAGTGGTGAATGGGTGAAGAGACACCCTCATAGAAACAGGTGAGGGGGGATAGATTAGGAGGGTAGTGGAGAGGAAACTGGAAAAGGTGATAACATTTGAAATATAAATAAATAAGATATCCATTTTTTTTTAAAAAGAGCTATTTAAGATACTCAATTTAAAAAAGAAAAAAGAAAAAAGAAAAGAACTATCAGCCATGTGAGATCTTGGATAACGTGACTCTCAGCCAGTTCTGCAATTGGGCCTAGGGTAGCAGGCAGTATATGAGGAAAATAAATATGCTGAGGGCATATTTAGGGGGCTAAACAATGAGAAGGTAACTAAACAACTAAATGGCAGATTTGGCATGTTGAGCTAGGAGTGAAAGGAGTGGTGTGGTGGCTGTCTAAGGCTTAGAAGAGACTGGCCATTGAGGTAAAGCTATTAAAAATAATTTAATGTTTGTGTGTATTTCATCTGTGTATCCAGGGTGGATCCTGGGTGGGGACTGGGGATTAAAGTGAGGGGTAGTATAAACTATATACTATGTGAGTGTACATGTATCTTACTTACAAGTGAGAATAAAATAGTCATAGGAGACAGAGGGATAGAGGGATCTGAGTGAAAAAGGAAAGAGGGAGGGAAATGGGTGGGTAGTAGGAACAAGTTGGAGAGTGACAGGAAAGAGGGCCAGAGGGCCAGGAAAATGACTGGAAATCTACATGTACAAGGGGTTGAGTGATGGGGATAATTTCTAGAAAATACCAGAGACATGTTGGGGGGGGGGGGGAAGGAGTCTTCTAGGAATTAATGCTGTTTGCCTAACAGAGGTACCTAAGAGTAGGCAAATGAAACCTGAAGAGTCAGGTCTCCCCAGTGGAGGGATAAGAACAGCAATCCACCCAAATTTGTCCTGTCTAAAAAAAAAATAAAAAAAAAGAAAATCCAGGGGCAAAGATAGAGCAGAGACGACTAAGGTCATGTCCATCTAAACAAAACCAGCTCAACTTGAGACCTATCCATCCTATGGGCCAGCAGCAATTCCTGACAATATTAATGATATTCTCCTATCCTTGTAGCCAGGAGCATAATTGTTCCCTAAGAGGCTCTACCCAGCAGCTAACTGAAATAGATGCATATTCCTACAGCCAATCATTGGTCAGGAACTCTTATGAAAAACTTTGGGGAAGGTTTGAAGGTACTAAAGGAGACAGAAACTGAAAAAGAAGACCAACAGAGTCAACTAACCTGGAACACTCAGAGGTCTGAGGCTGAGCAACCAACTAAGGAGCATAAATGAGTTGCACTGAGTCCCCAAGCACATATGCAGGACAGTCTCCATGTGGGTCTCTTGACAACTGGAGCAAGGGCTATTATATCTTGATTTTGGACTCTGTTTCAGAAGGGGGCTGACTTGTCTGGCCACGGTGGGAGAGTGTGTGACTAGTCCGGCAGAGACTTGACAGGCCAGTTTGAAGGAATACTCAGAGGTTGGAGCCCATCCTCTCAGAAAAGTGATGGAGAAAGGACTCTGTGAAATGGGAGGAGGTAGCATTTAGGATGTAAATAAATAAATAAATAATATTTTTCTTAGTATCATAAAACGTTGATCAGTCCTGATTTAGAAAAGTTAAAACAAAGTAAATAATTCATTTTTGAATCTTATAGTAAAATTTATGGCTGGAATGTAAACTAGAAAACCTTATAAGAATAAATACAATACATGCATGGATGACCTATGGGAAGAACTGTCTTTCTTTGGTGTCCATGATGTTCATCTGAGTGAGTTAAATCATGATTAATGTGGAATAAGATTATTTTTATCAAGGACATGATAAGAAAACAAGATTCTTGCTACAGCCTTCCTTCCCCATCTTATCCTTTGCTTCACCCGCCAAAAAGCAAGGTAGTCTCCCCTGTAAACCCTGGCCCTTCTGACCATGATTCAATAAATGATTTTTCCCTTGCTTTTCCAGTCTCTAATTTTAGTTCCCAAGGCTTATCCTCAGCTTAGTAGTAGACCATCTCCTGTTACCTCCCCTTCTTTTAGGCCCCTATTCCAATGTGACTAAGCAGATCCTTTCCTCTAGCCTTCCTTTTCACTGTATTCTTTGTCTCAGGTGCCAACTTCTAAAGTACCATTTCCCTGGAAATCTACAGGCCAAGTCCGTCAAAGAATCAGATATGTCATCTTCATTTTAATACTCCAGTTTTATTCCTAGACTACTAGCAAGCAACAGTAAGGGCCTGTCTCCCTCGACATTTTCCATTTTCTGTGCATTTCATAGATCCTTGTGGCAGATTTGACTTTCCTTTCTTTTGTGGATCCTTTCAGGTCTCAATCTTCTAGCCCAACTCCAACCAAATTTCCAGACTAATTCTTTACAGATCTTGAAAAGACTATTTTTACCTTCATGACAAAAATACCTACAACAGCTAAACTAATTATGAATAATAAAAGAACTACTAGAAATATCACCATCCCAGAGCTCAATGTATTACAGAACTATAGTAACAAAAGTAATATAGTATTGGCATAGAAATGAAGATGTTAATCAAAAGGATTAAAGATCCAGGAGTAAATACATAAGTATATAGAGCTTAAGTTTTAGTAAGGAAGCCAGAAACTCATACTGCAAAAAAGCAAACAAACAAATAAACAAACAGAAAACACGTATTATCTTAAACAAATTAGTCACTCCATATAGAAGAATTCAAATATATCCATACTTATCAATCTGAGCAAAACTCATCAACTAATGGTTCAAAGATATAATCATAAGCATTGATACTCTGAGTTTGACAGGAGAAAAAGAGAAAGTGGTGAATACTCTAGAGCTCACAGGTACAAGAAAAGACTTGAAGAACAACAAGAAAACACTAGAAAAGACACCAATAACAATAACTATTACATAGAATCTCATTAAATTGGAAGACTTTAGAATTGCAGAAGATACCCTCATTCAGACAAAGCAGCAGCCTACAGAATGGTAAAAGGTGGCACACAAATGCTGCTAGGACAGAGCTGATCACCCAGGAGTGCTCTTACTCCTAAGCCCAGAAGTGAAATCATCATTTTTGCTTCAATAACTGTCCAAAGTGGAACCCACCAGGAGTGCACAGGGCACAGAAACAGCAGAGCAGCTGGGAACAGGATCTTTCTAATATCCATCTGGACCCAGAGCTAAGGCTGTCCCACAGCCCCCAAATACTGCCAAGGAGAGAGCTCATCTCCCTAGGAGTGCTGATACCCTAAGATCACAGGCTCACAGGCACACAGGAGGAACAAGCTCCAGTCAGAGACAGCAAGAACAACTAACACCAGAGTTAATTAGATGACAAGAGGCGAGGGCAAGAACATAACCAACAGAAACCAAGGCTACTTGGCATCATCAGAACCCATTTCTCCCAACACAGCAAGGCCTGGATAGCCCAACACACGGGAAAAGCCAGACTCTCATTTAAAATCACATCTCATGATCATGAGAGAGGACTTTAAGAAGGACATTTAACTACCTCAAGGAAATACAGGAGAATACAGGTAAATAAATAGAAACCCTTAAAGTGGAAACACATGAATCTCTTAAAGAATTACAGGAAAAGACAAGCAAACCAAAGAAGGAATTGAACAAAAACATCCAGGATCTAAAAAGGGAAATAGAAACAATAAAAAAATCGTAAACGGAGACAATCCTGGAGATAAAAAACCTAGAAAAGAGATCAAGAGTCATAGATGTAAGCATCACCAACAGGATGCAAGAGACCTAAGAGAGAATCCCAGAGGCAGAAGATACCATAGAAAACATTGACAGAACACTCAAAGAAAATGCAAAATGCAAAAACATCCTAGCCCAAAACATGAGGAAACCTGGGACACAATGAGAAGCCCAAACCTAAGGATAATAGGTGTAGAAGAGAGCAAAGATTTCTAAATTAAAGGGCCAGTAAATATCTTCAACAAAATTATAGAAGAAAACTTCTCTAACATAATGAAAGAGATGCCCATGAACATACAAGAAGCCAAACTCAACATACAGAACTCCAAATAGACTGAACCATAAAAGATGTTCCTCTAGTCACATAATAATCAAAACACCAAATGTACAAAACAAAACAAAACAAAACAAACAAACAAAAAAAAAACAAATATTAAAAGGAATAGGAAAAATAAAATGTTGGCTAGGGAACTTGAAATCCTCCTGCCCCAGCCTCCTCAGCATTAGGATGACAGGCGTATGTCACTGCACCTGGTTGCACCCTGTTCTTTCCTCTCACAGTTTTATATTTGCTTCAACAACCTTGTCTGAGACTGTGTAAGATAGAAATAGAACCCTGAACTTCACGCAACAGAGTAGAGAGAAGCAATCCCAGAGAGAGCAGGCTGAGCTCTGCAATTAAGACAGACTTCAGGACAGTTCATTCCAGTCTGGGCCTGAGCACTGAGCAAACCCTGGGCAGCAGGGCAGCAGCTCTGACCCCAATCTCACAGAACCCAGAGAAAGCTGGATTCCCAGGCACTCAAACCCTGGCATTATCTTAGGTAAGCAGACAGCAATGCCTGCCCCAAACAGGGAGTAACTGGGACCCACAAGGACCCAGGAAGTCACTCCTGGCCTGGAGCACTGAGCAGATATTGGGCCTCAGCACTTACCCCAGTAGTAACACCCACTCCACACAGTTCTGATAAAACCAAGATAATAGGAAATACAGGCTACAGTCAGAGACAGAGCAGGTAGCACTAAGGTGATCCAGATGCCAAAAGGCAAGCTCAAAAACATAAGCGTCAGCAACCCAGGGTACTTGGCATCATTAGAACCTAGTTATCCCACACAAGAATGTCCTGAATTCTCTATTTCACTAGGAAAGCAAGATTCAGATTTAAAATCACTTCTAATGATGATGACAGAGAACTTTAAGAAGGACATAAATAACATTCTCAAAGAATTTGAGAAAAATACAGGTAGACATGTAGAAGCCCTTAAAGTGGAAACACAAAAATCCCTTAAAGAATTACAAGTGAAAACAACCAAACAGGAAAAAGAATTGAACAAAACCACCCAGGACATAAAAATGGAAGTAGAAACAAAGAAATCACAAAGGGAGACTTTGACAGTTGTGTCAAAGAAAACACAAAATGCAAAAAGTTCGTAACACAAAATATCTAGGAAATCCAGGACACAATGAGGAGACCAAACCTAAGGATAATAGGTATAGATGAGAGTGAAGATTTCCAATTTAAAGGGACAATAAATATCTTCAACAAAATTATAGAAGAAAACTTCCCTAATCTAAACAACAGGATGCCCATAAACATACAAGAAGCCTATAGAAAGCCTAATAGACTAGACCAGAAAAGAAATACCTCCAGTCACATAACAATCAAAATACCAAGTGCACAAAACAAAGAATATTAAATGCAGTAAGAAAAAAAGGCCAAGTAACATATAAAGACAGACCTATCAGAATTACACCAGACTTCTCACCAGACACTATAAAAGCTACAAGATGCTGGACAGAAGTCATACAGATCCTAAGAGAACACAAATGCCAGCCCAGGCTATTATACCCAGCAAAACTCTCAGTTACCGTAGATGGAGAAACCAAGATATTCCACGACAAAACGAAATTTACACAATATCTTTTCACAAACCCAGCATTACAAAGGATAATAGCAGGAAAGCTTCAATACAAGGAGGGAAATTATAGCCTAGAGAGAACAAGAAAATAATCCTCTTCCAACAAACCCAAAAGAAGATAGCCACACAAAGATAATTTCACCTCTAATAACAAAAATAACAAGAAGCAACAATCACTGTTCCTTAACATCTCTTAACATCAATGGACTCAATCCCCCAATTAAAACACATAGGCTAATGGACTGGATATATAAATAGGGCCCAGCATTTTGCTGCATACAGGAAACCCACCTCAGTGACAAAGACAGACTCTACCTTAGAGTAAAAGGCTGGAAATCAATTTTCAAGCAAATGCCCTAAGAAACAAGCTGGAGTAGCCATTCTAAAATCTCCAACCTGAGAACACAAAGGGAGGGACTCATGGCTCCACCTGTATAGGTAGTTGAGGGTGGCCTTGCCAGGCATCAGTGGAAGTGGACAGCCTTGGTACCTGAAAGTTTGGATTCCCTAGTGTTGGGGAATTTCAAGAGCAGGGAGGTGGAAATGAGAGGATGGTGAGAGCATACCCTCATAGTAATTGGAGGAGGGGGGATGGGGTAAGAGGTTAGCCATTAGTGGAAGTAGAGGACCTTGGTACCTGAAAGTTTGGATTCCCTAGTGTTGGGGAATTTGAGAGCAGGGAGGTGAAAATGGGACAATGGTGGGAGTACATCCTCATAGAAATTCCCAGAATTATATGGATTAGACATGACAGAGGCAGGCTGCCAGAAGACTAGATTCCAGAATTCAAACAAAAAATTATCTTTTTACTAAAATTTGTTACGAGAATTGTATATTGCAGAATACACAGCCTCAGTGTATCTACTCATCAAGCAAGCTGAGCAGATCTGCTCGAACCTCTGATGTCCTGGAATTTCAGCTGGATGCAGTGAAGAGACAGACGACAGAGGCTTATCAATTTACTCTTCCCCCCACCCTTCTTCTAATATCTCAACAACCATAATCAGCTTGAAGAAGTTAATGAAGAGTCGGTGCCCCTATTCCCTGGGCTTGGGGACTAAGGTGGTTAATATTGGACTGTCTTTCTAGGGAAAAGTAGTGGTTTTGTTGGAACAGGGAGGAATGGCTAAGATTTATTGCATAGGCACAAGCTATTGGTAGAAATATGTATAATTGTCATTAAGATGAAGTTATAATTTCTTAAATGGTACAAAATTTACTTTGAATTCAAATTTAAGGTTTTCATTGGTATGAGCTTCTTATTGATATAAAGTGAGATTAATATTGTTACTCTCATAGACATTGTGCCTATATAACACATTTAGGAATACAAGGCTTAGACCTAGTCCTTCTTTAACTTTTTAAACTGATTTGAGATGGTTAGCCTGTGAGTTAAGGGCCTGATTATAGCAAATTCATGGCTCTGAGTTTATCATTACAGTGTTTTCTATATTTTATTTAGCTGAGAGGAGATAACAAACGATAGTGCAGATTGCCTTACATGGATAGTTGGTTTTCAAAACTTCAGAAATCCACAGAATTGACATTACAAACATTTCTGTATTAATGTCCATTTTGATTAGAGACCTGTCTGCTCCTGACAGCTTCCTGTCTTGGATTCTAAGAAGAATTTAAGCATCATTGGAGTTACTCCAGTTGTGGTAAGACAGTCACTAGGCAAGAATTGCTTCTTTTCATCTACAGACAAATTACTATCCAGAAATGGACACACTTGCGGAATAGTCGACTGATTATATCTGCCAAGGCAGAGTAATCAGCCCTTAATAATTATGCATCACTAGGTCTGTCAGATGATCCTGGGCCAGAAGACTGAAGATCGAATGCCCCAACATTTTGTAGTATAGGGACTGTCCAGGTGCTCAGTGGTCTCTATAAATTGGCTAAGTTTTAGTAGCTTTGCTTTGTGCTTCCCATAATTTCAGTTAACTCAGTCATTCTGGATTTCTGATGGGGTTGAAGACTTATAGTCTCATAGCAAATCCCAGCTATTTACTTTGAGAGAAAAAGTTTGAGAGGATGGTTTTCAGCTGACATTCATTCTAAAGCCAAGAAAAAAACCAGGTTCAGAATTAAGTCTTTTAGTTAGGAGGGATCGACAGAGGTTCTGTTAAGTCAACAAAATGATGGACTGGGTATTATGTCTATCTTGTATCTTACTGACACAAATTGGTATAGTTATGCTCTAATTGTATTCTAAGAGAAAAGTTTTATTTTACCAGGAAGAGTGATGTGTAGGAGGAGCTAAGGTGGGAGGAGTAAGGAGAGGAAGATAAGGAGTAAGGAGAAGAGGAAAAGGAGATGAAGAGCTAGGTGACAAGAGGGGGGATGGATGTGGATGTTTGCATGTCTTTTCCAGTCAAGGATAGTTGATATATCTAGGTTGGGTATTTGATTACACTTCTGATTGATATTGAGCATTACCAAACTTATAAAGCCTTTGATTAACATTTAAAAATGGTATAAAAGCAAAAAGGAGAAGTGGGGATAGGATAGGGGTTTTCTAGGGAGGGGAAACGGGGAAAGGGGATAGCATCTGAAATGTAAATAAAATATCCAATAAATATTTTCACATTAAATAAAAAAGAAAAAATGTCAGGTTAGATTTAAATGCAGACCTATCAGAATTACATCAAACGTCTCACCAGAGACTATAAAAGTCACACGATCCTAGGCAGATGTCATGCAAAGCCTAAGAGAACACAAATACCAGCACAGACTACTATACCCAGCAAAATCCTCATTTACCATAGATGGAGAAACCAAGATATTCCACACAAAACCAAATTTATACAATATTTTTCCACAAATCCAGCCCTACAAAGGATAATAAATGGAAAACTCTAACACAAGGAGGGAAACTGCACCCTAGAAAAAGCAAAAAAGTAATCTTTTAACAAACAAAAAAGAAGATAGCCACATAAACATAATTCTATCTCTAACAACAAAAATTACAGGAAGCAACAATCACTTTACCTTAATATCTATTAATGTCAATGGACTCAATTCCCCAATAGAAAGGCATAGACTGATTGAATACATAAATAGGACTCAACATTTTGCTGCATACAGGAAACATACCTCAGTGACAAAAAAGATACTATCTCAGAGTAAAAGGCTGGAAAACAATTTTCCAAGCACATGGTCCCAACAAATAAGCTGGAGTAGCCATTCTAATATGAAATAAAATTGACTTTCAGCCAAAAGTTAACAAAAAAGATAAGGAAGAACACTTCATACTAATCAAAGGAAAAATCTGCCAAGATGAACGTTCAATTCTGAACATCTATGCTCCAAAGGCAAGAGCACCCTCATTCATAAAAGAAACTTTACTAAAGTACAAAGCACACATTGCACCTTACACAATAATAGTGGGAGATTTCAACACCCCACTCTTATCAATGGTCACATCATGGAAGTAGAAATTAAGAAAGACACAGTGAATCTAACAGAAGTTTTGAACAAAATGGATTTAACAGATATTTATAGAAGATTTCATCCTAAAATAAAATGATATAACTTTTCCTCAGTACTTCATGGTGCCTTCTCCAAAATTGACCATATAATTAGTCACAAAACTTACTTAAACAGATACAAGGATAATGAAATAATCCTATGCATCCTATCTGATTATCAAGAACTAAGGCTGGTCTTCAATAACAATAAAAACAATGAAAATCCACATACATGTGGAAGGTGAACAGCACTCTACTCATTGATAACTTGGTAAAGGAAGAAATAAAGACATTAAAGACTTTTTAGAATTCAATAAAAATGAAGGCAGAACATACCCAAACTTATGGGACAGAATAAAAGCGGTGCTAAGAGGAAAACTTATAGCTCTGAGTGCCTTCAAAAAGAAACTGAGGAAGGAATACACTAGCAACTTGACAGCACACCTGAAAGTTTTAGAACAAAAAGAAGCAAATACACCCAGAGGAGTAGATGACAGAAAATATTAAAAGTCAGGGCTGAAATTAACCAAGTAGAAACAAAGGCAACTATACCAAGAATCAGGAAAACCAGGAGCTTGTTCTTTGAGAAAATGAGCAAGATAGGTAAACCCTTAGCCACATTAACCTGAGGGCATAGAGACAGTTTCCAAATTAACAAAGCCCGAAATGAAAAGGGAGGCATAACAACAGAAACCAAGGAAACCCCCAAAAATATCAGATCCGACTACAAAACTTATACTCAACAAACTGAAAAATCTGTGTGAAATCGCCAAATTTCTAGACAGATACCAGGAATCAATGTTAAATCAGTATCAGATGAACCATCTAAACAGTTGCATAAACCCTAAAAATATAAAAATGAAATCATTGAAATCTCCCAATCAGAAAAAAAAATAAAAGGGGTGGGCAGGACTTGATAGGTTTAGTGCAGAATTCTATCAGATCTTCAAAGAAGACCTAATACCAGTACTCTTCAAACTATTTCATAAAATATAAACAGAAAGTACACTATACAATTCATTCTACACAGTCACAGAAACCACACAAAGACCCAATATAGAAAGAGAACTTCAGACCAATTTCATGTATGAATATCAATGCAAAAATACTCAATAAAATTCTTGCAAACTGAACTGAAAAACAAATCAAAACAATCATCCAACATGATCAGGTAGTCTTCGTCCTAGGGATGCAGGGATGGTTCATCATGTTTTATACATACATACATGTATACATACATACATACATACATACATACATACATAATATATACACATGTATGTATATACATACATAATATATACACATGTATATATACTCACACATACATTATATATGTACTATTTATATCTATATCATCTATATCATATTATCATCTATATCATCTATATCATCTGTATCATATCTGTATGTGTATCTGTACCTGTATCTGTACCTGTATCTGTATCTATATCTATAAAAACATCTCAAATAAATAAATATATGATCATTTCATTAGATGCTCAGAAAGGATTTGACAAAATACAACATCCCTTCATGGTAAAAGACTTGGAAAGATCAAGAATTCAAGGCTCATACCCAAACATAGTAAAAGCAATATACAACAAACCAGTAGCCAAAATCTAACTAATTGGAGAGAAACTTGAGGCAATCTCACTAAAATCAGGGACTAGAAAAGGCTGCCTCCTCTCTCCCTCCCTATTCAATATATTACTCAAAATCCTAGCCAGAGAAATTAGAATACAAAAGGAGATCAAAGGGATATAATTTGGAAAGGAAGAAGTCAAATATCACTATTGGCAGATGATATGATAGTAAACTTAAGTGATCACAAAATTTCACCTGAGAACTTCTACAGCTGATAAACAACTTAGCAAAGTGGCTGGATATAAAATTAACTCAAACAAATCAGTAGCCTTTCCGTACTCAAAGGATAAACAGGCTAAGAAAAATAATTAGGAAAAAGACACACTTCACAATAGTCACAAATAATATAAAATAATTTGGTGTGACTCTAACTAAACAAGTGAAAGATCTCTATAACAAGAACTTCAAGTCTCTGAAGAAAGAGATTAAAGAAGACCTCAGAAAATGAAAAGATCTCCCATTCTCATGCATTGTCAGGATTAATATAGTAAAAAGGCCATTTTGCCTAAAGTAGTATACAGATTCAGTGCAGTCCCCATCAAAATTCCAGCTCAATCATTCACAGAGTTAGAAAGAGAAATTTACAAAGTCATCTGGAATAAGAAAAAATTCAGGATAGCAAAAACTATTCTCAGCAATAAAAAAAAAAAATTCTGGGGGAATCACCATCCCTGTTTCAAGCTGTATTACTGAACAATCATGATAAAAACTGCATAGTATTCATACAGAGACAGTTAGGTAGATCAATGGAATAGAATTTAAGACCCAGAAATGAACCTACACACCTATGATCATTTGATCTTTGACTAAGGAACAAAAACCATCCAGTGGAAAAAAGACAAAATTTTCAACAAATGGTCATGGTTCAAATGGAGGGCAATATGTAGAAGAATGTAAATTGATTCATTCTTTTCACCTTGTACAAAGCTGAAGTTCAAGTGGATCAAGGACCTTCACATAAGATCCGATACACTGAAACTAATAGAAGAGACAGTTGGGAAGAACCTTGAACACACGAGCACAGGGGAAAAGTTCCTGAACAGAACACCAATGGTTTATGTTGTAAGATCAACAACAGACAAGGGGATTTCATAAAATTGCAAAGCTTCTATAGCACACAGTACACTCAACAGAACAAAACAGCAACCAGGAGATTGAAAAATTATCTTTACCAACCCTACCTCTCATAGAGGACTAATATTCAATATATATAAAGAACTTGGACTCCAGAGAACCAAATAACCCTATTAAGAAATGGGGTACAGAGCTAAACAAAGAATTCTCAATTGAGAAATACTGAATGTCTGAGAAGCACTTAAAGAAATGTTCAACATCCTTTGTCATCAGTAACATGCAAATCAAAACAACCCTGAGATTTCATGTCACTCCAGTCAGAATGGATAAGATCAAAATCTCATGTAACAGCAGATGCTGGGGTGGATGTGGAGAAAGAGGAACACTCCTTCATTACTGATGGGATTGCAAGCTGGTACAACCACTTTACAAATCATTTTAGCAGTTCCTCTGAAAACTGCATCCAGTTATACCACTCCTGGGCCAAAAGATGCTCTAACATATAACAAGGACACATGCTCCACTATGTTCATAGCACCACTATTTATAATAATCAGGACCTCAAAATAACCCAGATGTTCTTCAACAGAGGAATGGATACAAAAAATGTGGTACAATTACACAATGGATTGCTACCCAGCTATTAAAAACAATGAATTCGTGTAGTTCTTAGGCAAATAGATGGAATTAGAAATATCATCCTGAGTGAAGTAACCCAGTCACAAAAGATGTTATGCACTCACTGATAAGTAAATATTAGCCCAACAGCTCACAATACCCAAGACACAATTCACAGACTACATGAAGCTCAAGAAGAAGTGTGGATTCTTCATTCCTTCTCAGAATAGGAAACAAAATACTCATGGGAGCAAATACAGAGACAAAGTGTGGAGCAGAGATTGAAGGAAAGACCATCCACAGACTTCCCTACCTAGGGATCTATCCCATATAAAGACACCAAAGCCAAATACTTTTGTAGATGAGAAGTGCTTGCTGACAGGATACCGATATAGCTATCTCTTGAGAGGCTCTGCCAGAGCCTAACCAATACTTAGGCAGATGCTTGCAGCCAACCATTGGACTGAGCATAGCCAACAGAGGAGTTAGAAAAGAACTGAAGGACAAACCAGACCACCAGATCTTCCAGAGATTAAATCAGCAACCAAAGAGGATACATGGAGGGATGTGGGGCCGTGAAAAGATAGCTTGGTTCTTGGCTAGTCACAAGAACCCCCACCCTGATGGGACAATGGCAGATGCTCAGCCACGCCCCCATACCTAGGCTCCTGACATGCTGCAAAGACCTCCATTTGATCTGCACTGTTCAGTCATGTAGGGCAAGGCTCCTACCAGCCCCTCCACAGGTAGAGGGCTTAACTACTGGCCTCAGTCTCAAGAGATTTCCATATTAATAAATTATCTAAAGTCCAAAGGGCATAAATAGTTAAGTATTCGTTCCCAGATACTCCCAACTCCTTTCTCCTTATTTAAGTCAGGGCCCACCTGACCATCTATCCTCCACCATGTGAATAAAGCTCTTGGAACCCTGAACTTGTCATTGGGGCCTGCTGTAGTGCTGCCATCAAGGACTTTCTGTGTTCCAACCCCAGGAACCCGCTCTTCAACCAAGTGAGTAACCAGAAGAATCCCTTTTGTGTGGAGGGTCCAAAGCTCTTGTTCACCTTCTCCTTTCTATTTCTCTTGGCTTGCCGCTTCTCACAATTCAGTGCCTGCGTGCCCACAGTCTCTGTTTGTCTGTGCCCCCCACCCCCAAGGATGCTTGGGAGCCCCAAATGGAGACAACGACCTCCAGGTCCACTTGAGAGCCCTGCTCACTCGTGGAATCTCAGACTGAGTTGATTTCCCACCCTGGGGTACCCTGGTGGCTTCTCATAGCCCAGCTGGAGCTGCATGGAAGAGGACCAGTCGAACTTCCCGCACATGCTTCTGCTTCTTTATGAAGAACCGCTTCCCGGAGGCACCCGCCCCGGGCAGAAGACACGTGTGAACTACACTCAGGGCAACAGAGAATACACGCCCTAGCACCCGCACACTGACTATTCATCTTTTCCCACAGAGGGACCCATGGCTCCAGCCACAAATGTAGCAGACAATGGTCTTGTCCTGGGAATGCTCGATGCCCCAGGGTAGGGGCATGCCAGGGCGGGTAGGCAGGAGTATGTGGGCAGGTTGGGGAGCACTTTTGTAGAAGCTAAGTGAGGGAGGATGAGATGGGGGTTTGTGGAGGTGAAACTGGGAATGGATGTAACATTGAAATGTAAATAAATGAAATATCCAATAAAACAAAACAAAATGGCAAAAGATGTTTGCCAACTGCTTATCAAATACAAAGCAATATCTAAGGTAAATAATAAACTAAGAAAACTTGAATTAGGAAAACAAACAACCCAATTTATATATGAATACAGTTTTAAACAGAAAATTTTCAGAAGGGGAAACACAAATTTGTGTGATTCTCTTAAGGGAATGTTCAATATCCTTAACCATCAGGGAAATGCACATCAAGACTATTTTGAGATTTTATCTTATTCCAGTCAGAAGGACCAAGATCAATTAAACAAATGAATGCTCATTCTGGGAAAGATAAAGAATAAGGAGAACACACATCCATTGCTGTTGTGAATTCAAACTTGTACATCCGTTATGAAAATTAGTCTACCAATTCTTCAGGATCTATCTCAAAATCGATCTATACCACTCTTGTCATATTCCCAGAGAATACTATACCTTACTCTGAAAACACTTGTTCATATTTGTTGCTGCTCTATTCATGAGAGCTAGAAATCAAAACCACACTATATAACCAGCAATTAGTGAATGGATAAAGTATGGTAAATTTACACAACGAAATATTCTTCAAATATTAAAAAATAGAATCATAAAATTCATGGATAAATTGATAGAGCTAGAATAAAACTCTGGAGTCAATTAACCCAGACCACAAAAGAAATTTATGGTATATTTTACTTTTATGGTGATTTTATTTGTTAAGTTTTCAGTAAGAACTCTATAATCTATATAATCACAGAAGGTATCTGTAGAATTAGAGACTAAACTGGACCTTTGAATTGGAAAGACACATACCTTTAAGCTCGATCTTGAGTCAAGGAGACACACCTTAACTAGGCCAGTTTCTTCAGGAAGCCTTTGTAATGACATGGAAGAAGGTTTCGCTTCTTTTATGCTTGTCCTTGCCTTGGTAGAAAGTCCATTCCTTCACTGCTACTAGCCTCTACTTCTTTAGGATTCAAGCATATAGTGTAAGCCACCTGAGAGATCTAGGTGATCCAGACTTGTGGACTGAGCAACTATTGAATCCCTGGACTTTCTATTTACAACCAATCATTGTTAGATTAGCAAATCCCCACCTTGTCCTCCTTGTCGTTGTCGTCGTCGTCGTCGTCGTCGTCGTCGTCGTCGTCGTCCTCCTCCTCCTCCTCCTCCTCCTCATCATCATCATCATCATCATCATCATCATTCTCATCCTCATCCTCATCATCATCAGAAAAGCTTCATCCTGCTGTAGATGGGAACAAACACATAGGCACATCTGGAAGAATACATGGAGTGAGAGACCTTGGAACACTTGTTACAAGTGGAATGTTTCTAGCATTTCCCTCTCCCTCATGGCTCAGGAACCCTGCAGAAGAGTAGGAAGAAAGATTCTAACAGCCTGAGGGATGGCGAAATCCAAGAAAACAAGGGTTTCTAAATATATTATGCCCAACACACATCATATGAACTTTCTGAGACTGTGGCAGTGTGTATATGGCTGTTCAGGTCAGTGCCTGATGTGTCCTAGTGCTGAGAGAAGAAATGAACACATTTCCCCTTCTCTACAAACAATTCACAAATAATAACCACTTTCAAAGGAAAATTTAGTTTTCTCCCAGGTAGTCTCACTGGGGAAACAAACTACAACTCTTAAGGTTAAGGCCAGGCCCAAAGTCCAAAAGTAGATACCAAGCAATAAATGAACTCAATGATATTTTGAAGGTTTGTTTTCCCCTTTTCTTCATACCATTTAGTCTGGACATTTTTTTCTTTATTCTATAGGACTTTTGCTTAGATTTCATGGTTTCCTCTTTCTCTCCCTCTTTGTTTCTTCTTTTCTTTTCCTCTCTTTCTTTCTTTCTTTCTTTCTTTCTTTCTTTCTTTCTTTCTTTCTTTCTCTCTCTCTTTCTTACTTTCTTTCTACTTGTTTCTTGCTTGCTTACTTGTTTGAGACAGGGTTTCCTTGTATAGCACTGGTTATTCCGGAACTCCCTCTGTCTTCTAATTTAGAGATCCATGTACCTCTGCCTCCAGAGTACTGGTATTAAAATCAGGTGCCACCACGCACCAACACCCAGCATTTTTTTTCATGATTCTATGTAAGTCACTGTTTGAATCTTTGCAACTCGTTTTATCTTTCACTTTTTCTTCAGCTCTTTGTTTCTCTACCAATTTGCCTTTTTTTTTTTGGTACTATTTAGGTTTGTTTGTTCGTATTTGATCTTTTTTTTTTTTTTTTTTTTGATTTTGATTTTTCGAGACAGGGTTTCTCTGTGTAGTCCTGGCTGTCCTGGAACTCACTCGGTAGACCAGGCTGGCCTCGAACTCAAAAATCCGCCTGCCTCTGCCTCCCAAGTGCTGAGATTAAAGGCATGCACCACCACTGCCCGGCTCGTATTTGATCTTATTTTTATTATTTTTCCTTTATATTGGATGCTTGTTTTCTAATGAGCAAAAGCATAAGTGGGTAGAAATTTGGAAAGATGAGAGGTGGAAAAGATCTGGAAGGAGTTGGGAGAGGGGACACCATCATCAGAGTATCTTGTATAAAAAATTACTAAAAATGTAACATAATATATTTGAATAAATTTGAGGTGGGAAGAACCTC
Source organism: Rhabdomys pumilio (assembly GCA_030674055.1). Lineage (NCBI taxonomy): Eukaryota > Metazoa > Chordata > Mammalia > Rodentia > Muridae > Rhabdomys > Rhabdomys pumilio. Next base: position 51,548,734 of record JANHMN010000012.1, read on the forward strand.
AGAAACAGATGAATTTCTGAGAAAATGGATACTTTAAGCACTAACTAAAGATGTCATTAGTTAAGGTGATAACACAGCTGATGTAAGATCAGAAACAGTGACAGTAGAGCATATAGCTGTTGTTAGGAGCAAAAGAAATAGAAACAGAGACAGAGTAAAGCCAGATCACCTCTGAAAGTGTTAGGTCTTGCTATTTAGAGCACATGGAGATATTTGTGCATATATTCAAGGTTCTAAATTTTTGCTATATCAGTAGTAGTTTCTTTTTTTATTGGATATTTTATTTACATTTCAGATGCCAATCCCTTTACCCATTTCCCCTCCCTAGAAAGCCCCTATCCCGTGCCCCCCTTTTCTATTTGGCTTTTATACATTTTTTTAAATGTTAATCAAGGGCTTTATAAGTATGGTAATGCTCAATCAGAAGTGTAACATAATACCCAACCTAGCTATGTAAACTATCTTTGACTAGTGGAGACACGTGAACTTCTGCCTCCATGCCCCCTCTCTCTTTCTCTCTCTCATTACCTAGCTTCTCATCAACTTCATCTTCTCCTCTCCTTACTCAATCTTTTCCTCTCGGTGCTCCTTCCCCCTTAGCTCCTCCTACATATTACCCTTCCTGTTAAAATAAAGCTTTTCTCTCAGAATACAATTAGAGCATAATTATTCCTATTTGTACCAGTGAGGTACAAGATAGTGTTAATACCCAGTTCATCCTTTTGTTGACTAGCCAGAACCTCTGTCGCCTCTCTTGACTAGAACACTTAGTTTTGAACCTGGCTTTTTCTTGACTTTAGAATGAATGTCAGCTGAAAACCCTCCACTCAGATCTTTTCTCTCAAGGTAAATAGCCAGGATTGGCTATGAGTTTATAGGTCTTCAATGCTGTCAGAAATCCAGAATGACTAAATTAACTGAAGTTATGGGAAGCACTAACCATAGCTTCTAAGATTTAGCCAATTTATAGAGACCGCTGAACATCAAAAACTCAGGTGATAGTAGATGCTGGCGAGGATGAGGAGAAAGAGGAACACTCCTCCACTGTTGGTGGGATTGCAAGCTGGTACAATCACTCTGGAAATCAGTCTGGTGGTTCCTCAGAAAACTGAACATAGCATTACCTGATGATCCAGCTACACCATTCCTGGGCATATACACAGAAGACGTTCCAACATATAACAAGGATATATGCTCCACTATGTTCATAGCAGCCTTATTTATAATAGCCAGAAGATGGAAAGAACCAAGATGTCCCTCAACAGAGGAATGGATACAAAAAATGTGGTACATCTATACAATGGAGTATTACTCAGCTACTAAAAGTAATGAATTCGAGAAATTTAAAGTCAAATGGATGGATCTAGAAATTACCATCCTGAGTGAGTTAACCCAGTCACAAAAGAACACACATGGTATTTACTCACTGTTAAGCGGATGTTAGCCCAAAAACTTAGAATAGCGAAGATTCAACCCACAGACCACATAAAGCTCATGAAGAAGTAAGACCAAGAGGGGATGCCTCAGTTCTACTTAGAGCCAGTAACAAAAATACTCAAGGGAGCAATTATGGAAACAAAACATGGGACAGAAACTGAAGGAGGAGCCATCAGGAGACCATTCCACGTGGACATCCATCCCATGTACTGTCACCTAAGCTAGACATTGATGTGAATGGCTGGAAATGCATGCTGTCAAGAACCTATTATAGCTGTCTCCTTAGAGATCTGCCAGAGACTGACACATTCAGAGGAAGATGCTCATAGCTAACCACTGATATGTTCAAGGGTTTCCCAATGGAGAACTTAGAAGACTGAAGGAGCACAAAGGGTTTGTGACCCCAAGAGGAAAGCAACAATACCAAACAATCAGAGCCCCCCAAGGTCTAAACCAGTAATAGTTTCTTAAGAAGAGATTTATTATTATTATTATTATTATTATTATTATTATTATTATTAATTATTATTTTTATTAGTGTGTGTGTATGTGTAAGGAGTGCATATGTACACATACATGTGCATGTAATAGTAAGTGTTGGAGTTAAGAGGACAACTTTCAAGAATCGATTTTCTCCCTCTATTCTGGAACCAGATGACTGATCTCAAATTATCATTGTTGCCTGGCAAGTGTTTTTATTTGCTGAGCCATCTTTCTGGCCCCAGATAATGAGCTTTATGTATACTAGGAAATTATACCTGTGCTTAACTTGTGTCAGTATGTTGAGTTTCAGAAATTCTTGGAATTTTTACCAGCTCTATTTTAAATTATATGGTTTCAACCTCCTTAACTAGTTCCTATTTTTATTTAGATGGACTTTATAGTTTATTTTCCATAGTATTTAACCCAGTTGATAAGTTGTTAAATTAAGCTCTTGATCTCCAGTCTCTCTGTCTTTGTTTGGATTTTATTTTTGTAAAGAGAAAACATGATCAAGAACTTATAAAAGACATTTAATTGGGGTCATCTTACAGGTTCAGAGGTTCAGAGACTCAGTCCATTATCATCAAGGCAGAAACATGGCAGCATTCAGCCATACATGGTTCAGGAAGAGCTGAGAGTTCTATATCTTGATCTTAAGGCTGCTAGGAGAAGACTGTTTCCAGGAAGCTAGGCAGGTCTCAAAACACATCCCATTGTGACACATTTCTTCCAACAAGGCCAAACTTACTCCAACAAGGCCATACCTGCTAATAATGACAGTTCCTGGGCCAAATATATTCACACCACCATATATACAAATACTCCTCAAACTTTTCCACAAAGTAGAAACAGAAGGAACACTACCTAGTTCATTCTATGACACCATCATTATTCTGATACCTAAACCACATAAAGACCTAACAACAGGAAAGAACTTCAGACCAATTTTGCTTATGAATATCAATGCAAAAACAGAACCCTTTCTTTATACAAATGATAAACGGGGTGTGAAAGAAATTAGGGAAACAACATCTTGCAATTATATAGTAGCGTGAGAGAGATTCTGCTCAGTGATGCTACCACTGAAGACAATAAATCCATGAGCCAAAGAAAATAAATGGTGGCCTCTAGACAATAGTAAGAAAATTTATTTATCCAGTGCCTGTACAAAAGAATTCATGTTTTCCCATGATTTAATATTTTATGCCAGTAAGATATATCAAAATGATTTTCTTTAGAACTGAAAGACCTTATTTATTTGTTTTGTTCCAATGGAAATAGAAGATTGTTAGAATAGCCATAAGAACCAATACCTTCAATAACTTCTTCTCATTTAAGAATTTGAAGTATGTTTCTCTTATCTTGAGTCCTAGTCAGGAATGTAAAGCAAAATGTACAATCTTATGTGGCTTTAACCTAGCTTTGATTTAATCATCAAGTTCACCTGAGGCTATGTTGCCATGAACTACAGACTGAGCTGGTGATAAACGACCGACATACAGTCCAAACTTTGAAGAAAGGTAGTTAAAAATACATAATGAATTTCTGAATTATTTGACCATATAAGGCCCCCACTTGGGTGAGCCCAAGTCTCAGGAATTCATGGCCACCCATTAACTCACAAGACACCAAACTTGATGTAATCAGCAAGAGGTATATTTCAATCAACATGTTGAGGTCAAGACCTGTAGCCCACGCAGGGTCAATAGGGTCTGATCCCAGGGCTTTGGAGACAGAATTTAAAGCCAAAAACCACAACTCAGGTGGGAAACCACAACCCAGGGGGAGTAAAGGAGGGTTATTGGAGAGTACCTGTGAAAAGTTCCAGCCCATTATTCAGTTTGTGACAGGGTCTAAGGAACAGTCATGGCGAACATTTTGTATAGGCTATTCTCTAAGAGCCTATTCATAATCAACCATCTATCTTGTGGTCAATCAAGTTCCTGAAACACAGAGATCATGACCAAGCTGACCTGCACTCTTGCTTCTGCCCAGCCTGTTAGGAGATTTTGAAAAATTCTAACCCTTTCAACCACAACTAAATATAAACCCTATATTCAATGAAAAATTAAAACTATGGTCCTAACTTGAACTTTTAGAGATAAGAATGTTGAAAAGGCTGCTGTAACAAAAATGATATTTAAATGGGTATCTGCATAATATGTAAAGATTATCACCAGCAGGGCTTACACTACAAAATTTCAAAACTCAGGAACAGCTGTATGTACATCCTTAGTTGAAAAGGTTACAAGTTTAGGCACCCGTAGAATCCAGGAACCATGTTCTCTCTTTTAACCTTCTTCCATGGTTAGCCTTAACTCAGGATTCTTTTTAACAATCTGTGTTTGCTACCACAGTCTTCTTATAAAGTGTCTTTCTCTTCATAGTTGTGCATCCATAGTATCTACTTTCACGATCTTTATTTACTTATTTTCAAAAACTCACTTCCCATATCTCACAGCTGGAAGCAATCTCTTTGCCTTCTCAGTACTTATCTGTGCCTCTCCCATGGTATTTATCACACTCTTCTTTGTAGGATGGTTATTTTTGAACATTTTTTACTTCCAAGACTAGACTATAGATTTCAGCTTTTCGCATGTTCTTGGAAAGTGTGAAAGGGCAGAAAGCGGCATATGGTATGATAGTACTGAGTGTGATACAGCAATTGAGTCTGAGAAATGCTGGAGAGCTGAAAAACATGAACATGCTGAAAAAAATTGGAACTGAATAGAGGCATTGATAGCATCTTAGCCTTTGTCATTTCTCTGGAGTCCTGCAGCTACAGACGGATAATCATCTCTCAGTTCAACAATTGTTATGAGTCTCATTCCTGGTTTTCTGCTAGTTTCCTAAGTTTGAAGATAAACTTCAGTGATCTATTTAAGTAAAAACTCTGCCAAGTATATTCAGCTTTTCTCAAACCAAGTGAGCTGGCCAAGTGTAATCTCAAGCATACATTTAATGTGAGAATGTATAGAAAAAAAAAAAAAGAATGGAATCTGATTTATCTGAGTTTTTCTTACTTAGCATAGAGTTTCTGAATATTTGAAAATACTTTCACATTGCATATAGGTAGATTATAGATGGACAAATTGCAAATCATAATTTATATTTTTCTTCCATTTGTTGTGCTTTATATTACTACATGTATAAAAATAAGTTGTGTTCAAATAAAAAAAATTAAAACAACATTTTTAAAAAATGTATTCATAATTATATTTATTTACCTTTTTTGAATGCTCCATCTATTTTAATTTTAAACAAAATTGTCACATCACAAAGCAAAATAAACACAGTAAAATAAACTTTATAAGGGCAAAGTAGAATATCAAAAAATATTTCACTAAAACATAAAATTTACAGAAGTTTCCAGACAAGCTAGACAAAATAGTCACAGGCTTTTTCTTCATCTTTTGGGAGTGGATGTGGAGGACAGAGAATCTACACTTGACAGCAAAGTCACAATATTATTAGTGAAGGCTCTGATGTTTAATGTTCCCATTTCGGATCAGAGAATCAAGCTTGTCCATCTACAGAGTCTAAAGTTAGATTTTAAATATTATTTCTCTTCCTGGTTTCCCCTCCACAATCCCCCTATGCCACATCTCCTCTTGTTTCTATAAGGGTGCTCCCTAATCTACCTGCCTAATGGCCCTAGAGTTCCCCTATGCTGGGTTATCAAGCTTTCACAGGACCAAAGGCTTTCCCTCTCATTGATGCCAGATAAGGCCATCTTCTGCTACATATGCAGCTGGAGTCATGGGTCCCTCAATTCTTTGGTTCTTGGTTTAATCCCTGGGAGTCTGGTTGGTTGATATTGTTGTTCTTCCTTTGTGATTTCAAACCCCTTCAGCTCCTTCAGCCCTTGACCCAACTCCTCCATTGATGTGCCCATGTTCAGTCTGATAGTTGGCTGCAAGCATCAGCATCTCTATTGGTAAGGATCTTTAAAAGTAACTAAGTCTCTCTTTTTTTCTACATAGAACTTGAAAGGTTGTGAGGTCTTAGGTCATCATCATTTTTGTAGAAATTTTGAGAAAGAGATGAATATTACTTACTAGCTTCAATGACATTTATCACAACTTTTAGAAGAACATTTGAATAATTGATTTGCCTTTTCTCCAATTTCATTTCTTTAATCTAATTTTCCATATGATTAGCATTCGTTACTTCCAACATGTTAGAAAATATTTTCTTAGGAGATCAGATAAGGAATATATAGCAGAAATATACACAACAGGCTATATCATTTGCTATGTGTATTCATTTGCATATAATAATTTTGAGTACAATTTCATATATGTATATAAAAAGTCCAAGCCAAAAAATGTGACAACGAATTTCTTATTGGACACTTATGGACTCACTCACTATTCAAAATTAATAATTAAGGTTTGTATTAAGAACACTCTTTAATATCTCAATGCTATAATTAAGCCACTGCTGATGAAGAAAAGCTGTCTCTTTTAAAGGAAATGTCAATTTACAATTTTAGTGAAAATATTATTAAGTTTTCAGCACTTTTTAAGTCTACAAATATAGTTAACAAAACTCAAGATGAGCAAGAAATGTTAAGATACATAAATGAAAGGTTTATTGGAACTTCACGGCACATGCTACAAGTTTGCAGTAAAGAACATTACTATTCTCAGCCTTGACTATGACTTGGAAATAAACAATATTAATAATCCCTATGACATAGTGATAATTTCTAACAGTTCAGATGTCTTTGTTGCACAATGTCACCTGTTGGTGTGTCCATTACAGAAAGCATTTAAGAACCCAAAAAGACTATGAAGGAGCCAAGTCTGATGTAATCACATTAGGGTTTTTATTTAAGCTTGAGTTGGGCTCACCGCCATCACTGACACAGCAGGACAAGAAGGTAAATCCCTGAGCCCTCAGTGGGGCAAAGTTTTATAGAAAGTGGTGAACAAGCAAGTAGGCTTTAGCCTAGCTAAATGAATGAGAATTGTAAGCTGACAGGTGGGTGCTCTAAGGCAAATCCATGAGCAGTGACAAATGATCGGAAGGTACATCTGAACTACCAGACTAATCTTGATTGGTCATTGTTAGGGAGTAACTCTGGGTTATAGGCCAGAGAAAAGCTATGTGGTTCTTCCTGGAACTTTGGTGCGGCTTGGGTTCAGCTGCAGGTCAGGTTCTCAGGGCCTTTTTCTTTTAAAATAGAGTCCTGTCCCAAGATAGCCTCTCACTGTAACTTTTTTTATCATAAATATTGACTAACCTGCATTTAAGAGTTTAAATCTTAGTTGTTTTATGATATTAGATAATACTGTGAAAAATTAATGTACTATAAACACTAAATATAAAGTTTGTTTTTAATATAACTTGTGAGTTAATCTGTGTAATATTGAGCCTAGACAAATCAAGGCCTAGTACATAAGTAGAATAGGGATTGTTCCTGAAATGAGAATATTTAAGAGATCTAATAACCTATTATTAGGTAGAAGGTAGAAGAACCCTCTAAAATGTACCAGAGACCAGGGAGATGAAGACTCAAAAGACTCAAAGGGAGGAACCTTGGATAAAGTGCTCTACAGTGGGGAGTGGGAACTTGTAGAGTCCATCTCCAGTGGGGGGACAGGACATCAAGTGGAGGGATGAAGTTGGCATTCTACAGTCAAAAGTTCTGACCCAGAATTGTTCTTGTCTGAAGGAAATGCAGGGACAAAATGGAGAAAAGACTGAGGGAAAAGGAGGTCCAATGACTAGCCCAAATTGAGATCCAGCTCAAGGGGAAGCCCAGATCCCTGACAGTTACTAATGCTGTGATGTGTCTGCAGACAGGAGCCTAGCAAGACTGCCCCCTGAGATGCCCAACAAGCAGCTGAAAGAGTCAGATGCAGACCCTCAACCGATGGATGGAATCGGGGACCCCTGCAGTTGAATTGGGAAAAAGCTGGAAGAATCTGAGGAGGAGGGCAACTCTATAGGAAGATCATCAGTCTCAACTGATCCTGAGATCTCTCAGACCGTGAACCACCAACCAGGCAGCATACGCCAGATGATATGATACCCCCAACACATATACAGCAGAAGATTGCCTGGTTTGGTCTCAGTGAAAGGAGATGCACCTAATCCTTGACAGACTTGAGAGGCCCCAGGAAGTTGGTAGGCCTGGTAGGATGGGGATGGTGGGGTAGGGGGTGGAAGAGTGGAGAATATATAGAATGGTGATTGGTCTGGGGGTAAACCATAAGGAGGATGAAGTCTGGATTTTAATAAAAGATTAAAAAATAAAAATAAATATTTAAAAAGAATAGTAGCTTTTAATTACATTCTAATTTGAGAGTATCAATACTATGTACACTCAGATATACACTTAGGTAATTGTGAGATTTTAGGTATGATAACATAATGATTCAATGGTCACGACTCAATGGACATCTAGAAAGAATCGAAGAATCCTGTTTTCTAGGGCTACATACTAAAATATTTGTGAATGAACATCTACAGTATGACTAAACTATTTAGAGTATTTTTGCAAAAACTTAGCAAATGTAGCAGAATGGTAATAATTATTCAATCTTTGGTTATAATTTAATAGTATTTTGGAAAGGTCTAGATGATCACTGTGTTCACATCAGCAATTCATACTTGCGGACAAACGTAGATGACAATTTCAACTCAAATCATGGTCAATAATAAGTAAAGCCAGAGGACGACCTATCAGAAGGGAGCGTATGACTTCTGGAAGGAGGAAAGTATTAAATTTGAAAGAGCATATCCATCGTGCACAGTATATATAATTAATTGCTATATTATGAAGAAGATGATGATAACTGATAATGAGGATAATGTCAGGAACTAATCTTAGGGCCTCACACTTGCTAAACAAGTATTTAACTATAGAACTGTATTATTAGCCCTAATGTTACATTCTTGCAAATGTCAAAAAGCACTGTCACTGTTAAATTAACTACAATACTCTTGCTTTGCCTATCCCTTGGTAATCATACCCAAGTTATATTTTTTTATAGTAGAGTTAATAATGTATCATAAAGGTGCATCTATTGTTTTCCAATGATGTATGTTCAAGTTAAATTGTTGATTGTGGAGCACTCAATAGTGCTTGTTAAATTTCAGAATAAGTAAGAAAGAAAATTCAAATGACTGTCTTACATAACAAACATTATAAATGATTTTTGGGGTCAGTTTATACACTCTGTGTTTCAGAATATATTCTTCTGGATATATTTGTTGTATATCCAGAAACTTTATTACTACAGTCTGACATAGAGCATGATACATTAGTACCTGGAGAAAGGCACAGGCTCTTGCACAAAACTATTTAGGCATACTTACCAAAGTTTACAACTTTATAAGCTTCATGTTGACATTTTAAACACTTTTAATAACATATTCCCCTTCCTACAAAGCTGGAATTAGTAACTGCTAATGTATTAGTGCTTGTGAAATTATCTAAAGGAATAAAATTTCCTTAACTTCATGTGCTTTGGCATATAAACAAAAACACGATAAATAATTATTCCCATAAATAAATTGTGGCTGTATTTATTTCCAATCCCTATATTATGATTCTACTAAACTATTTTCTTCTTTTCACCAAGTTTATCACAGATAGCACATTAATTCATAAATTCACCTCCAAATCTCATTTATTCTGTCATACTTGGGCAACTTTCATTTTGAATGTTTTATTTTGCATACTATTGAATTTATATGAACCTAAATTTGATCTGAAAATTTTAAGTAATTGTGTATATCCATGATCACATAAGTCCTTACCTAGCAGCATCAGATAGACTGTCTTGAACTAAAAACCAGAGATGAATGGGACATATTTATCTATAAGGAACAATAAAAATTTGAAAGTAAACAAATAGATGGAATTAGGAAGATTGGATTTGTTTTCATGAGGAATCTCATGAAAATTCTTATTCATTTGAAATACAGAGGAATGACAGAACCAAGAATATTACCTAAGTACAGATTAATTATCCCATGAGTTTGTTAGTATCACTTATAGAATTATGAGTTATTCAAGAAACTGTATCCTGTAATGCCTCACTGCAGCATGACTGAGGACTTTGAAAAGTATATCACTGCTGACAACATTCAATTAACTGCATAACTGTCCTGGAAGTGTTTTTCACTTACCTCTGAGAGCAGCCTTAGAAGTCGTGTTAGTTTTGTGATCTCTGAGTCTTAAGAGTCTTGTTTTCTCAGGCTTTGTGAGCTTCTTTCTTCTTCCTTGACAATATGTTTCAGTCCAGAACATACAGCTAAGTAACAATTACCCCATTTCCTGGCTCTTACATTCTTCCGTCATTTCCTCTAATGCTTCCTCAGGCTTATAATGTATGATTATGATATTGATCTGTAATTACATATTTTTTTGCATCTAGTTGAGCCTGGGTTGGTGTAAATATTGCCCCCACATCTAAGCAAGATTGTCGGTAGTTCTTTCTGAGTAGCATGCATGATTATTCATGACACTAACAATGACACATAAATGGGAAGTTTTATAAGCCATTCTTCATCCAATTTTTATTATCCAGGAGGCAGTTCATACTGTGTATTCAGTATTACCATCTAGTTAACCATCTAGTTATGGCACGACACCAATAGCAATGTTATATATGTAACAGGGGAGTCTCTGGCCGACTACTCAACTACTTCTAGGGAGATAATACATTGAGGGCATCAGAGATTTTCAACAAAATCTTTTATGACTCCTTGCAATGCCTTCGTTTGCTGTGGTTTTTGATACACACAAGTGACTTAATTCAAACTCTAATTTATTTTTACTATTTTCCAAATGCTTGTCTAAATCAATAATATACTCAAACTTTTGCAGTATAAATTGAAACTCTGATTGGATATACGGAAAGATATATCAAATGTCCTTCATTTCTTTTCCCAATGTCTCAATCTCTGTGTTCTGCAGAGAGAAAATTTCAAACAGGACCTTATAATAAAGAAAGTTCATAGAGTATCATTTTAGCAAATAAGGAATCAAAATATACTCTTCAGAATAAGCAGGCCAACACAAGCAGTAACAACATTAACCAAGCAAGAGAGCTTTTACACTTCTCTTTTTCCTGTTTACTGTTCCATAAGTGTTTACTTTGAGTGTGTACTTCCAGGAAAGAGACAAGTCAAGGAAATAATTTTAATTCAAAATTCAGTCTATGTAGATGTATATGATGTAAGACTCTGGGTAGGGGTGAAAGTACCCTCCAGGAACGCCTTGAACCAGATACTAGTCACTCCAGACAAGGATTCTATTTCTCTCTCTTTTCTTCTACTAAAGAGAAGTAAGAACCAGGTCCATTTATTACAACTCTAAATCTTGCCATAACTTTGTTATATATATATATATATATATATATATATATATATATATATATATATATGGCTTCTAATGACCAATGTTAAGCCCAAAAGAAATAACTTCTCTATAACTCTACCTCATTTCTTCAACCCTTACATTTCCACCCTCTTCTGTGAAGTTATCTGAGCCTTGGATGATACCTTCTTATATATCATACAGTGATTTTTAAGGATGGAAGAAGAACTACAATTATCACTCCTGAGATTTTAAAATATCATATGAAAGAAGTGAGAAATAACTGGAAAGATAATTCAGTGGGTAAAAAGCTTTGCTGTCAAAGTTGATAACTTGATTTTGATTCACTGAGTCCAAATTGTGAGATGAGCATACCAAGTCTTGAACGTTGTCCCTCTGACTTCTATGTGTCTACTGGAACTATAAACACTGTAAATAGCCTATGTTAGGAGAAGATGTAGAATATATGTATATATTTTTTCTACCAGTTGATATATATATATATATATATATATATATGGTGTTTTCATCAATTTCCTACTATGAATTCATACACACACACACACACACACACACACACACACAAACACAAAATATTTTTCTGAGCCTTAAGTTGCTATATCACAGCAATAGTCATATAAAATTAATTTGATTCACTATGAAACCCAGTCTATAACTAAGGGTGTTGCAAAGAAAAGTTTTCTCCCAAACTAATCCTAGCAGCAGCTGTATGCCTCTTTTAAACCTTTTAACTGCTATTTTTATAGTTTTCCAGATGTGTATCCAAAAAAAAAAAAAAAATGAGTGGATGACTCACAGAGATCACATCACTGAAAATCCCTATCTCACTGTGAGTAAAAGTTTCACAGAATCTGAAAGATGGACCGCCCTGAGAACATTAAAAATTACACTATTAAAATAGAAGTGTAAGTATGACAGGCAGTTGTCAGAGTTCAGATGGACCTGCTAAAATGTACTGGTTCCTGTGTCTTGAAACAGAAAGTCACACAAGGGACACATGGGTAGTAGTATCAACACAGGCTTCAAAATATGGCAGAATAAAGTGCTCCCAGGAATGTAATATGTAAGTAAAACAGGACAAGCTATAGGACTCAAAAGACTGTGGGCCAAGAGAATTGTCCTTTTGTGTATGTGGGGGGGGGTCACTTATATAATGCCTACCTTATCTGATACTGGTAAATAGTAGGTTTTCCTCAAACATGTTGTATTCCTTACATTTATTTCTTGGTGGGTGGGGCTCAATTCCTGCCAGTGTGTGTGTGTGTGTGTGTGTGTGTGTGTGTGTGTATGTTGTTTTCATCAATTTCCTAGTCTGAATTCACATTAGATATCTAGTATCATATTTATAGATTTAAATGTGTCTGAGGATGAAAACCTCTGTTATAGCCAGTTTTTAGTCTAAGCCTTACTTATTAACCTTACTAACATGTTGATTGTAACGGAGGAGGAAGAACTACAATTATAACTCTTGAGATTTTAAAATATCATGTGAAAGGAGGGAGAAAGAACTGGCAAGATAACTCAGCAGGTAAAAGTCCTTGCTGTCAAACTTCACAACTTGATTTTTCTTCTTTGAGTTTACATGGTGAGATGAGTGTTCCAAGTCTTGAATGTTGTCTCTATCACTTCCACATGTCTACTGATACTATAAACATGGTGAACAGCCTATGCGTTGGGAAGATGTGAAACCTCATAGTAAACCTGTAGTTTTGTTGATTTGACATGCTGTGGCTATCAAATGGCCTTCTAAATAATAATGTTTATGCCCTGAGATTACTTTTCATGCTCCCTCTGGTCAGAGAATTCTTTGTTTTTCCAATGGAAACTTTTAATTGTTGAGAGATTTGACTAGACAGTCAAGGAGATGAGGATGAGTGAAGGTTGAATGCTTATTCATAAATAGAAACTCCTGCAAGGCTTGTTAAATATTATGGAAGAAAGAGCAGAAAGGATCTAAGAACTGAGGATCTAAGAAAGAAAGAACTGGAGAAAGGAATTGGGTATTGTGGATTGCTTCTTTCAAGCCATACTATAGCTATTGAACTCCGGAACACATAGTAATTTTGATTTTCTATATAAGACCTGCACAAGATTATTTAGACCATTATCATATAATAGATAGAAGGTGATACTTGAAGTGGGACTCCTCCTTAATTATTTAATGGGAACCTAAAATTTACTGGAAATAAGAGAGATAATTCTTTCTATGGTAGAGACCCAGGTAAGATGTCTATGTTTTTGTAAGATATCTATGTTCAACTTCAATGAAATACCATTCTAACACTCACAATAAGAACAACAAAGAAAGAAACAATGACCATAATATCAGGTGAAATAGTTTGCAAGAGAAAAGTATGTTGATCAGCAGGAGTGTGAAGTAGACAAAAGAGGATAATGGCAAGTAAATAGGTTCAAAACACATTGTATATATGTATAGAAATGTCAAAATTAAACCCATTCTATTCATAATTAATAAGTTACTAACATGTTATGCTAGTAACATATTAGTAACAATAATAATTGATAATAATAAAACAAAACTGTTTAAAGCTTATTTAAACATGTAGGTTAGTAGAAGCATCTCTGTGGCCCTTGCTCCTCTCATCCATCAAGACTGATTTTTCTGTTTTCAGAATGACTTTTACCTCTGCCTACTTCAACTTTATGAGAGCGTCTCCTATTATTCTGTAATAAATTCTATCCTCTCCAGTTACACTGTGTGGATATTATCTAAATTATTTTTATGTAGATCACAAAGAAACCACAGAGCCAAGGAGGGACCAGATATGTATCTAATTCTAGTAACGAAGAACATAAAAAAAGGTAAATATATAAAGATATAACATTTTATGATTGTTATAATTAGGTAAGTTAATAATCCCCCTTTAAAATAATTTATTAAAAGCTGAAATTGTAATTGAAGAAAATTTTATGAATGAGTATATATATTTGTAACTGGAAAAGCCAGCTTTAGTGTTCATACAGAAGTGTAACAAAGCCAAAGATTATCATGGCAATTTTGAAGGAAAATATGGTGAAGATTTTCTCTGCCAGATATCAAGATATATAATACTTCTATAGTTTTAAAATAGGGTGGTTTTATGTGAGATTAAACAAATAGATCAATGGAACACAACAGAGAACTGAAGCATTACACATAAATATGTCATTGATATGTATAAATCAGTTGGGAAGAGGGAAGAACTATTTAATAAATCATATTGAAATAATTAGCTATCTTTATGGAGTATAATAAATTTAGCATCCTACTTCATAATATGTATGAAATCAAACTCTGTACTGAATAACGATCTAAATGTAAGAAGCAATTTTACAGCAAATATAAAATGAATTAATTACAAAAGAAGTCATAGGCATACTTATAATTAATATTCTGTACCACAATTCATTAGAATAAGTTTTGAGTTTGTGTTCAGTTGTGGGATTACAGAGTCAGAGTTGCATGAGACCAATTATTTCACACGTAGAAATGTAACATAGGTTAAATCCATCACACACAACCTTTACTTATTTCTTGTTACTAACAAGACAGATTATTACTTTGTTACATAGTCACAGTCACTGCCTAGGAAGTTTGAATGGAAGTCAGAACACAAGACAGGTGTTTCCTAGGGTGAACTTGAGAAATACATAGGGAAGAATGAATTCTTCTATGTATACATAGGAGGGATGAATTCTTTTACAGAAACACACACACACACCCCAAACAAACAAACTACATACAGAGAAGTCAATATTCAGTTACACATTAAAGCTGGAAGGAACACATGAAGATAGGGCAAGCCAGAAATAATTTAAATATATCACATGCAACATTTACTTATTCCTTCTTATTAACAAGATGGCCTATTAATTTGAGAGGGTTGTTTTGAGGGAGGAAATTTATTTGTAGTTGTCTTTTGGGCAAAGATGAGGGTTATCTTAGAACAGAGATGTTACTTTGTCAGTCACATTAAATGGAATAATAAATTCATACTTTTAGAAAGTACTTAAGAAGATTGGAGAATTAGAACTGGAAATATGTGTTTTGGATAGGAAACATCCACCTGAAGACCACATCATAGAGATATAAGAGCTATAATGGTCTTTGTTGACATTATAATCAAGAAATATAGATGTGGTGCACTCACACAACATACATTTGCAGGTGACAGAATCACACAGGTAAAATTCTAATGTGTAGTTAGCTCCTAAAAGTGTGCTATAATAGGTGCGACTCTGTGTTTTCAGTGCAAGCAAATGTTTCAGTATTAATTTCTAAGTTTTCTTTTATTTAAAGAAAGCAAGATAAGAGTAGTCGTGGTACACATCTGCAACCACAGCATTTGGGTGGTAGACAGGAAATTCAGGCATTTAATGTCATCCTAAATTGAAAGCAACAGGGTTTACATGAGAACTCCCTAAAAAAAATAAGAAAAAAGGTGGGAGGAGGTGATCAAAATTATCTTTCATGCTACCTTTAGTACCTCTAGCTAGTTAAAATATTTTTTCAACCTTTTTGAAACAAGTATTACTGTTCAGAGTTTCCATAAGTAACAGAAATAAATCACTTCACACACAATAGTTTTGTGACAACAGAGTCAAGCCGCTAAACATGCCTTAAAGATGCCCAGAAGCCATTAGGTGAAGCCATTAATGAAAATGGTATATAGGTTTATTTTTCAAAGGAGAGAACCAGCATGGGATTTCTGAAAACTGATCTGGATGAAAGTGGTCCACTGATGTCTGATGTTGAGGAGCACTAGAGTCTTAAAGACTTAAAAGTGAATGTTTTTGAACATAGGACATATTAAAAAGGAGTTAAAATAATAAACCATCAATAGTGAAGATACTGAACATTTTGAAAAGAGAGAAAAGACAACATTAACTGACATGAGTGTATGAGTCAATGCAATCTACTCTGCTGAGACAACTTAGTTGAAGAAATCTAGAAATCTGAAGATTTTGGGTTGATACACAGAGAATATCAATTTTTTCTTTCTCTTCCCACCTTCATCATTACCTGAGTACTTCATCTGTCATGATATTAGTGGTGAGCTAATTAAAACAAGAATTCCAAATACAACAACACATTTTTTATTCTTTTGTTAAAGATGTCACTGATTCAGTTGATTCAATATTATGATTTACCGTGACAAATGCAGCCAGTGCACCAAACACTAAAAAGACTTTAAATAATTGCTAGATAAAAATGAAATCTTGAATTACCATATTACTTAATACTAAGACATTATTTATAGACAAGAAATGCCTATGTATTTTTAGGTAATAAACTAACTATAATAATTATTATTCTTGATAAAAATGGAAAATTTTAAAGACCTTGAATGTTCCAAGTCTTAATCTAAGCTACAAGAAGTTAGCAAAAAGATGATGGATACATTTTCTGTAGTTTCTTTTATAGAAAGCAACTTTCAGTTATCTTGCCACCCCATGTCCTGAGGAATCAATATCTCAAATAATAAAATCCATGTTACAATTGATTCTTAAAAGATCAGATTGTGCCAAATGTCAACCAATAAAGTGTGCTTATAGTGTTTTGTTTTTGTTAAAATGCATTGCTTTCTTTTATGTTCTGAGTTACATAATTATGATTTTATCTATACATTGAATCAAGATATGAATTTTTTTGTTTGTTTTTCGCTTTTTGTTTGTCGAGACAGGGTTTCTCTATGTAGTCCTGGCTGTCCTGGAACTCACTCTGTAAACCAGGCTGGCCTCAAACTCAGAAATCCTCCTGCCTCTGCCTCCCAAGTGCTGGGATTAAAGGCGTGCGCCACCTCCGCCCGGCAAGATATGAATTTAATAATGGCCTTTTTAATGTCTAATTTTTCTTACAAAAATCTCAATCTGTTATGATCACTTGCTTGTAAAACACTAGAAATTACATTTCTAAGTTTGTTAAATAATGTAGAAATATTTTCATAGATTATATTTCATTATATTAAATTAGTACAGTTTGAGTATTTGGTGCACAAGTTTGGTCTTTTAAGCATTTCCTTATTAAAATTATATGTTGGAGTGTTTCCATATTTAAGATGTATAAACCTGAGGAGACAGATGGCAAAATATGGCAGATAAACAGAATACGATGAATAATTCAAGAAAGGTTTCTAACAGTACATTTGTCCACTACCTTAGTCCAATCTGCTTCTGTCTACACTATGACATGAAAACTGAAGAAAATGTCAATTAGAAAAATATTGTTAGTTTTTATATTCTGTAAGAAATATCTCTGATCTTAGTAGAACCAACATATTTCTTATTTTTCTTTGTAACAAGGACCATATATGCTTTATAACTCAGCATTATTACATGTAATATATATTGATATTGCACATACTAGTCATCATTTGGTATAGGTCATTTTTCAAAGTTTTCTTAGAATTCTATTAATATTGACAGTTTAATATATCAAGTGTAAAATATATAATAAAAATAACTTCTTGATGGAATGAGTACTAAATATATTAAACAAAGTAAAATAATAAGCAAACTGCATTTAATGAAAATAAAATATTTTGAATATATGGGTTATTGTTTTCTGTCTTGAGAGGTATAACTGACAAAAATATGTTTCTATTTTACTTTTATAAACACTATTTGAGGGGCTAAAATGATGTTACAGCACTTGTGAGCACTGCACTGAATGATATGCAGGGTAATTATACTCATTACTTTAGCTTCAGGGGAATGGATGCCACTTTTTGGCAGACACAAGGAACTGCACAATGCACACCTACACAGATATAAACACATATACACGAATAAACACATATAGTAATATAAAGAGTATTTGAGTGTCTGAGGCCAAAGGATTGTTTCAAACATGTACTTACAATGAGTAATTCTTGGCTTCTCACTGAATTACAGCAGTGAGAAATGTGTGAACCCATGCATGTAAATGTAAAAATGCAGAACAAAAAGTTTATTAATGACTTATAAAAGAATTATAAAGATGCAGACAATTGGGACAGTGAGATTTCTGAGTATTTAAAGGTGCTTGTTTGCTGAATGACATGAATTCAACCTCTTAAGCAATCATGGTGAAAGTATGTGCTGACCTCCAGCTACATGTGCTGTTCCAGGGCATATTGAAACGGACACTCATGCACATATACACAAGTACATGAATATAAAACCTGAAGTAAATGTAAATGTCATATGTAGAAAGCCGAAAACATACACTATATAGAGAGGGTGGAAATTATAAAGCAAATAATTTCATTTCTCAAAATGAAAACAAAAGTAAAACCCAAAACTAGGGTCACTAAATAAATATCTGCTCTTATTTATTTCTGTGACCCAGAGGAGGACCATTTTCCTATTCTGGAAGGGCAAGGAAGCATAAACCAGACTGGCTTTGTATTCTGCTTCTAGTGTCACAGAAAGGAGTGTTTCAAAACTGCAAATCTAGAGAGTGAGTTAATCAAAAAATGAGAAAGTTTGAATCATTAAATTGGCAGAATGGGTGAACCTGACTGTTAAGTTTACTTTCCCGAGTCTGAGACAATTCCTTAAAATATCCTCAACATACACACACACACACACACACACACACACACACCTCAAATCTCCAAACCCACTTCATTTTATTATGTGAAGTACCTCATTCCTCCTTGCATTATATTAGAGAGATGAGCTTATTCATTAATTAATTGATGCATCCAAAGCATAAAATATTTGGTTTTCATGTGATTTTCTTGCTGTTTAAAACAATGCACTATAATTATGGGTTCTCTAGTGATTTTCTAACCCACCACAACAAATTACCTTATGGTGAAGGGAATATCAAACTCTCTTTTCCAGCTCTGGATGCAAACATGTGATGTCAAGTAGGCCACAGAACTACTTTCCCTCTGTAAACTCTAAAAGAATACTCTTTGCCTTTTCCTACTTCTACATTTAAAGAAATCTTATGTGACTGACAGAGAATCATATAAAAAAAGGCAAGGGAGAAAAATGTGAACATTAATGCAAAAACAACTCAATAGCACAGACAAAGAAAACAGATGTCTGTCAGAAGAAACTATAAAATTTCATGTCTCAAACATATTGTTTTTTAGCTAATAATAGAGATTACTCATAGATTTATGAGATATTTGGTGAATGGTAACAGAGGTCTGTACCTACCAAAACTTGTACTCTCTTCTTTGGACCATGAATGTTACTCTAATCATATATTGATGCTTTCAGTGTTCCTTTTTAAAACAAAATATAGAATTTCTTTACAAAATCAGATTGAAGTGTGCCTACATAGATTGCTTCTACTACTGCAGGCATAATATAAAGCCATGAATGGTTTTCTGTTCATTTTAAGATTATAATACAAAATAGGACTGTCATATCATTTATCATCTACTTTCATAATAATATCTTGTTTCACTTTCTGTTGGAAAGTATCAAACACATAAAATAGCAAATGCAGAGCCGTGCATCTATGAAGGCTTTGTGTGATTGGTTTTGAAGGGAAATAAAAATGATTATACAGAATATTCTTTTCATTTTTGTCTTTTAAAATGCCTAATCTCAAATGTATAATTCAAGTTTTTGACATCTACTCATCTTGGTTACTTCAAATAAGATTTCTATTCTGTTTGATATCTCAAAATATATACCAGATCTATTTGAATACATATATGAAAGTCAGGGGTTTAGAACATTGATCTTTACCAAACTTTGGCTCCTAATACATGGACACTCTAATAATTTACGGCCTCATATTTTTTCAGTTCATAACATGAGAAATAATGTCTAGATTACATGTAAAAAATTAAGGAAGTAACCCAGTTACAGTGTATGGCAGCATTGTTAAAAAGTTTCATTTTGTCTTATGATGCATATTAATGGTCATGATATAATTTAGAATTACAATGCCCTAATGAAACTTAGATCAGTAATTGCAAAATAGTTTGGAGCATACTTATAAAAAGTACAACTACATACTGGAACACTGTCTACTTTAAAATGACTTCTAAAATATAGGTAGCTATCATATCCTAAAAGTGAATTTCATTAGCCTTAGGTTAATAAGCATACTTTTATGTACTTTCATAGGAATTGTAAGTCTTTTTCATGTACCATTTGACTTTTCACCTTCATTCATTTGTCTTTGTGGTTATGGCTCAAACTATACATGTTTTATATCATAACGAGGAATCGAAAAGTGCAGCAGATGAAGATCTCCTATACTAAGATCTTGGTTCCTTACATATGTTTCTGTAATAACAGAGTCATCAAAGATGTGATATCACATCCATATATCTTGTATTAAATGTTATTTAATATATTATTTTATAATCCAAATAAGCATTCTGAGAAATTCATTTAATTAATAAAATTTTGGCATGTAAATACTGCTATTCTAGTTGAAAATTTTGCTCAAGGATTTTACTGGAAAAAATTAAAGGTTTTAATCAGATATTCAATCACTTTGCTCTCCTACTTAAAGGAATACCTATTATCTTTATCCTATTACTTTAAACCTGTTTATAATTGTATGCAGTTAGTATTATTTTAGGAGTTGGCCAAGACTATGTTTGGAGTATCATTTAATTTTGCCTATTTCATATATTTAGAGTCTCAGCAAATACTTTTTTAATGAACAAATGACTTATAGCTGCTAAAGTTGCTTTCTCATTATGTTTATAATACATACTGTAGTAATTTAATGCATTTATTACTGTGTGACTTACTTTAATTACAGAATTGTATTTATGTTCCCTTAAAGCATTTCAAAGTGTGTAATGATAAATTGGGGAAATATAATATTTTTATGATGGTTGCCTGATAAATTATTAAGTAAAGATTTTCAGCACACCTGTACAAATTCATTTCAAACCAGAAGATATAGAACTGTTTTCCTAGCAGAAAAGTGCCATGGTGATAAAACAGAAAGTATCTCCATTATATTTTACTTCCAGATGGTACTGAGTTACAAAAGTTAACTCCAATTAAATTATTGTAAAACTGTGTGCTCTTTAAAAATAGATATGTATAAATATACTTCTAAAACTGAAGGAATTGAACTTGCACTATTCACATGATATAAATTATACAAGTAGTAGTTTAGTTCAAATTAAATATTCAAGATTTTATTTTGGGGGGCATTAAAAAACAAATCTAAGATATCTTGTCTAAGAGAGCCTGCATTTTGGGAAAAAATATCAACCTGTTGAACAAAAAAAAATTTATTTTGAAACAGCAGAAAGGTTTGTAGTTAATGCAATATCAATCACTAGAAATATATTTAAAAAATTTGTGAATCTGTCTGTTCTTGCCCTACCCACCATTTACATTTTTCTGTGTGTGTTTATTATGTATGAATGCTTGTGTGCTTTTGTTTGTGTGAGAGTATTTTTTTTTTTTTTTACTTTTAACATCTCTGGCAATCAATCTATGATTCCTCAGAAAAATTGGGAATACTTCTATCTGAAGACCAAGCTATACCACTCCTGGACATATACTCAAAAGATGCTTCACCATATCACAAGGGCCTGTGATCCACTATGTTTTTAGAAGCCTTATTTGTAATAGTCAGAAACTTCAAGCAACCCAGATGCCCCTAACCAAAAAAAGAGGGCAGTTTGTGGATGGGAAACTGGGAAAAGGGATAACATTTGAAATATAAATAACATAATCAATAAAAAAAGAATGGATACAGAAAATGTGGTTTATTTACACAATTGAATACTATTTAGCTATTAAAAATGAGGACATCATGAATTTTGCAGCAACTAGAAAATGTCATCCTTAGTGAGGTAAACCAGACCCAAAAAAACAGGTATGGTATATATATTCTTATAGTATATACTTACTAGTATTATTAACTGGATGTCAGTCAAGAAGTAGAGGGTAAAGACTGTAAGATGTTTAACAATAAGAAAGGTTAAAGAGAGGATGCTACAATCACACTTAAAGGGGGAATACCAGACAGAGTTATTAATTTAACAGGCTGGCAAGCCAAGGACAGGTAATATTCTGCACAGAGCCTTACCAACCTACTACAGACGTGCATTGCTTTTGATAATGCATATTTCATGACAGGTAAGGAAGACATTCTGTCAGAATTACCTACGACAGGCTTAGTCTTATTTATGAAATGAAAAAGGGGTAGATGTGGAACGCTTTTGGGACTGCTTGGCAGGAATTTGACATTGGCCAATGGCAAGGAAATGGGCTTCAGGCAGGAATCTGACAGTAGGCTATAACAAAGAAGTAATTTCAGTCAGGAATCTAAATTTTAGGCTAGAACAAAGAAGTAGGTGTCAGGCATGAAAATGCCTTTAGACTAGGACAGGGAAGTAGGTTCAGATATTTTGGTCATCCTGATAAGCCCTTAGAAAACAATGATCATGGGAGTGATCATGTGCTTTTGTTTATTGCCTTGCTTGTTCTTTTACTATTTGTGTTTACTGTCTTGCTTGTTCCTTGACTATTTGCATCTATTGTATTGCTAGTTTCTCAACCTATAACTGACCTTAATACTTGCATGTAATTAAAATGATACAAAAGCAGATTGGAAAAAATAGGTGCAGATACTGAACAAAAGGGCATCCAGTGACTGGCCTACCTTTGGGTCTATCCCATTGGCAAAGTCCAAACCCTGGTAGTATTACTGAAGCTAGATTGTGCTTGCAGACAGACACCTAGCCTGGCTGTCCTCTGAGAGGCTCTACCAGCAGTTGACTGAAACAAATGTAGATAATTACAGCCAAAGATCAGATTGAGGTCAGGGATCCCTATGAAAGACCTAGGGGAAGGATTGAAAGAACTGAAGGGATGACAACCCCCATAGGAAGACCAATGCTGGCAACTAATCCTGACCACTGCAAGTTCTCAGAGTATAAACCAGCAACAAAAGAAGATACACAGATTGGTCTGAGGCCCCTGGAATATATCCATAAAAAAAAAAAAGCATACACAGGCTTGGCTGAGGCCCCTGAAATGTATGTAGCAGAGGACTGCCTTGTCTGGTTTCACTGGGAGAGGATATACCTAGTCCTATAGATACTTGATGTACGAGGGAAGTGGGATGCCTAGGGGTGGGTAAATGAAGCACTCTCTCATAAGTGAAGGTGGGGTGAAGATGGAAAAGGAGACTGGGATTGAGGACAACATTTGAGATGTGCAATAAATAAATAAATAAATAAATAAATAAATAAATAAATAATTTAAAGTCTGGAAATAAGTAGCAATATCTAGATTATTACTAGAAGTGTCTCAACATAAAGCCAAAGTAATAAAATTGCTAGAAAATTATATTAATCTATAACTCAGTGAACATGGAGAGGTTCAGCTTGTGCCTACATAGAAACTTCACCCCCATTTTCTAGTATCTTTGGTATGGGATGGTATTTTGTATGGTACCAAAGAGAAATATAAATGCCAACCCAACCACAAACTCTATGATCTACAGTCTTTTCTATCAGTAAAATATCTAGAGAAATAGTAGCACAAAGAGTATAAGATTAGTTAACCAACATCTGAGTTTTCTTAAGGCCCACTCCATGAGATGGAAACCATAGTGACATTGCTTGGATGACCAAGAACCAGAGACTAGACATTCCAGTGTTCAAAGGTAAAATCAAATAAGACTTGTCAAAGATGAAAGTAACAGATGGAGATGTGAGGAGGAAGGGTAAAGGAGACAGGATCAGGTATGGGGATGGGGGATAGGAGAGAAACCCAGTGTGCCAAGAAAATGAATGGGGATAAGCAGCACCGAGGTGTGGGAAGTGAGAGAACCCTCTAGAAAGTACCAGAGATCCGGGAGGTGAGAGACTCTAAGAACTCAAGGGGGTGACCTTAGGCAAAATGACCAACATTGGAGTGAGGGAACTAGAAGAATCCACTTCCAGTAGATAGACAGGGCCTCAAGCAGAAGGACAGGGCTACTAACCCACAGTTTAAATTTCTGACCCAGAACTATTCCTGTCTAAAAGAAGTGCAGGGTCAAAAATGGAGAAGAGACTGAAGGAAAGGCAGTCCAATGACTGGCCCATCTTGGGATTCATTTCATGGCTGGGCAAAAATGTTGGACACTACTGATGCTATGATTTGCTTACAGACAGAAGCCTGGCATGGCTGCCCTCTGAGAGGCCCAATCAACAGCTGACTGAGACAGACACAGAAACTTAACACCCACCATTTAACTAACCTGTGCTTAATCCTAAAGAGACTGGAGGCCTCAGGAATGGGGGAGACCTGGTAAGGGCTCGATGGCAAGGGGTAAGAGAAATGGGATGAGGAAAGGAAAGAAGGGATAATGAGGAGGAGGGGCAATGACTGGAATGTAAATAAATAAAAAATAATAATAGAAAGCAACAAGAAAGTGACCTTTAATGATATTTTGTTATACTCATAGACTGGTACCTTATTCAGTAATCATCAGAGAGGCTTTCTCCTTTAGAAGATGGAAACAAATCCAGACACACATTATGTCCATAGCTAGTCATTATACAGAGAGAATGACCTTGGAACACACAGCTTTAGTAAGATGTCTCCAACAAATATCTCTCCTCAGACATCGGGGAGCCCCTTAGAAGAGGAGGCAAAAGGATCGGAGATAGAATAGGCAACATCAAAAGAAGAAAGCTCTCTAAAACAAATGAGCGAAGTTCGTATGAACTGTGAGTTGGTGTCTGATCCTTGGGCTTTTTTACTTTTCTATTTATTTGGCTTGTCCAATTTCAGTTTGATTTTTTTGTCACATTATATTTTATTTTGTTACATTTGGTTATCCCTTTGAAGAATGTTCTTTTCTAATGGAAGACAGATAGGAAGTGGATTCAGTTGGGAAGAAGTGAGAGAAGTAGAGGGAAGGGAAATTATATTTAAATTATATGGTATGAGAAAAGAATCTATGTTTAATAAAGAGGGAAAAAGATAAAATGTGGTAGCTGGTTGATATAAAAAATAAAGAAGGGGAACAAAATAATCATGGAAGGCAGAGAGAGGGAGGGAACTGGGTAGGTGGGGGGAGGGAAAAGGGGGGCAGGATCAGGTATGGAAGCAGACATGAGAGAAGCCCAGAGGGCCAGGAGAATAGTGGGGTGTGAGGCTGGGGTAATCTCTAAAATGTCCCAAAGATCTAGGGAGTAAGATGCTACCAGGACTCAATGGGGGTGACAGTCACTGAAATGTCTAATAGTGGAGAAATGTTACCTGAAAAGATAACCTCTCATACAAAGACAGGGCTCCCAGTGGAGGGATGTAATCACCAACCCACCTTCAATAATTTTGACCCAGAATTGTTTCAGTCTAAAATAAATACAGGGACAAAAACGGCACAGTGACAGTAAAAAAGGTTGTCCAGTGACCAGCCTGATGTCTGGTCCGTCCCATGGGTGAGGAGAAAACGCTGACACTATTACTGATGCTATTCTGTGTTTACAGATAGGAGCTTAGCAAGGCTTTCTTCTAAGAGGCTCTACCAGCAGCTGACTGAGACAGATGCACATACAACCAACCATTAGACAAAGGTGGGAAAACCTTATGAAAGCATTAGGGGAAGGATTGAAAGAACTGAAGGGAATGACAACCCCATAGGAAGATTAAAGGTGTTAACTAACTGGGACTCATGAGAGCTATTAGAGACTAAGCCACTAACCAAAGATCATACATGGGCTGATCCAAGGCCCCAGGCACACATGTACAGAGGACTGCCTTGTCTGCCTATTTGTGCAGAAACTTGATTCCCTTGAAGGGGGATTTCTTCAGGGGTAGAGGGGGCACATCTCAGAGGCAAATGGGAGGGGGAATGATACGAAGAACTATGGGAGGGGGCACTGGGAAGGAGGCAACATTTGGAATATAAATTAATGAAATAATTAATTAAACAAATAGAAAATAAAACAAAATAATACTTTGTATTAATTCTTTGTGAGTTTCATATCATGCAACCCAGTCCCATTCATCTACCTGTCCCCTCCTACTTCCCTTCCCTCTTGCAAATTCCCACCGAATAACACACGCAGAGAAACAACAACTACCATCATCATCATTACCTCCATCACCAAAGTCTGGAAAATACCTCACTGTTGAAAACGTAGTGTGTCACTGTGTGACCCACCTTCTTCACTTACGGGTGTTTATTGCAATGAGTCATTGGTCTGTTTCAAGATTCTTGGCTTTTGTAACACCATCAGTACTGGATCTTCATCAGGATTCCTCCCTGTTACCCTGTAGTTTTCCTGTATCATGGAGATTCTGAAGTTTT
Organism: Rhabdomys pumilio; assembly: GCA_030674055.1. NCBI lineage: Eukaryota > Metazoa > Chordata > Mammalia > Rodentia > Muridae > Rhabdomys > Rhabdomys pumilio. The sequence continues at coordinate 51,575,253 of JANHMN010000012.1, forward strand.
CAAACTGCAGGACTGGCTTTTTCATGTATCTCCATCCTTTGAAGATAGTATGGATTTGGGGATGGATCAATTCAAAGCCCTGGATCAAGGCCTGGTTGTTAGTTGAGCTGGTCATGACACTGGTCAGCTCTCCCTTATCCATAGCACCAGGGAGAGCTTTCCAGCATAGCTCCAGCTGGACTACCCAATGTCATCATTATTTGGAGATAGGGTCAGCTCTTCTGTTCTCATGCCCCTGGACTGGCTCATCCACACCCATGTGTCCAGAGCCAGCTCCATTTTCCTGACTAGTCAAGATTCAGTGCCCATTCAGAGATAGAGATTTTTAAAGGAAAAATAATCCACAAATTTGTGGGTAAGTAAAATGTAGAAGTAGTCGGAATGAGGGGGAATGATGTAAATTTAGCACTTATATGAACTTATAGAAAAGAATGTGGAATGTACATTCCTGGATGGAGCCTTCTAAGTACTACCTTGATTCTCTTGTGAAACTCATTTCTTTATGGAGTTTGGTTAATTAAAATAGTAACAAAAGCTTAAACTTTATTTTTTTCTGTTTTTGTTTCTATACAAAATAGATTCTTCTCTCTTACAGTACATCTGACTATAGTTCTGTTTACACTTTTCTAGTTTCCCATTCTATCGCCCTCTTCTCCAGATCCATGCCTCCTCTACTTTCTCTTCAGAAAAGATGAGGATCCCAGGAGACAAGAACCAAGTACAACAAAACAGGGTACAACAATACAAGGGAAAAGCCTCATCTTGAGACTGGACAAGGAAACCCAATAGAAAGAAAAGATTCATAAAAGCAGACAAAAGAAATAGAGACACACATGCTCTCACTCTCAAGAGTCCCTAAAAAATACCAAGATAAAAGCCCTGTGTACATGTACACAGAGGCCCTTGAACAGACCCGTATAGGCCACAGGCTTGCCAGTTTAGTATCTTTGAGATCATATTAGCCCTGCTTAGTTGATTTAGTAGACCAAGTTCCTCTAGTGACCTTTATTGCCTCTGACTAGTACAATCTTTTCCTCTCTCTTCATGAAGTTAACCAATCTCAAATAGGAGGGAGCCAATGGAGACTGGATGGATACTCTCTCTACAAATAATTCCTGGCCATAGGTCTCTGCACCTGTTCCCATCTGCTGCTGGAAGAAGAAACACTAAAGATGTCAGAATAAGGTACCAATCTACAAATATAGCAGAATATGATTATCACTAAAATAACTTGATCTTTTTTTCGGTTGTGTTTAGTTCTACTCTAAGTTTCTGGCTATCTAGTCTGAGTTTCTGGCTATACAGGCAGTATAGGGATAAGGCTTCCTCATTTCTTCTGGGCATAAAGTTAAACCAAAGCTTGGTTGGCTACTGTCATGTGAGAAACCATGGCAAGGCCTTACTCTTGGCAGATGCTCACTCTTGGCTTTCCTATCTACTATTCTTCTTTCTGCTTACCTTCCATGATTCACTTGTCAGTTCTCAGAACTTCAAACAAGGCCTCATAGCATCCCACCTTAGTAACCTTTCCTCCTGATCTCTAGTTTTAGCCAACATCCTGCTAGACAGATGTTTTTAGAACCCCTGGTAACAGAAAGGCTTTGTAAGAATAACTTAGTTAGACTCCACAGCTGCAGCTAGCTTTCTCCACCTGCAAAGCCCTCTTTCATTTCCTACCCCTCCCCATATCCTGTTTTTAGAGGATATAACCCATGTGAACAATAAAAATTTTGCCACCTTGATCAGACTTCTTGACTTGCTGTGCCTTTTAATTTTCTCACACTACTCAGTCCTCTCCACAGTGTCTAAGGGTCCCACTTGATTGTCCAGCTGGCCTGGACACTCTCACAGGTTTTTTGTCACTAATTGTGGGGAGCCGACAGAAGGTAGTTATCACCCTTGCAGCCATCTTGAGCCATATACCCTGACAAGAGACTTGATTACAATAGCCTACAACAACTGAGCACACTCTGATAACATCTTGTTTTAGATACCCAGGATCTTCCCTTCGGAGTGTGAAACTTAAAGGTGTGTGACTTAGAGATCAGATTTAGAGACAAGACCTAAAGGCATGACTTAAAGACATGGTTTAGAAGTGAGACATATAAAAGGTGAGAGGCAGACAGAAGAAATTATTAGTAGGCACTTGGTACTTGAGAGGGAGAACTTGGAAGAACTGGGATTAGGACCTGAGACTAGGGACTAGGAACTCAAAACTGGAGACTCGGTACTAAGAACTAGGGACTTGGAGAGAAGAAGAGAGACTGAAGAATAAGCGGGATTAAATCACACTCTGTCTGGTCTCCATTCCTTGTGTCCATCCTCACTCTCTCTTGCTGAACCCTGACCCATGGACTGTAGCAGCTTGGGGCAGTCTGGGCTACCAAGTTAGTCCCCAAGGCTTTTGGCAATATGGGTTCCAACATTGACAGAGCAGTCTGCAACAACTAATGATCCAGCACATCTTACAGATAGAACAGATTCTAGGCAGATGATTTTGTGGTTGCATTGGTGTCTATATTTCTCTTTCCATAGACTCCAGATTACCTTATTGTGGCAAAGACACTAGAAAGTAGTTTGCTGTTTAACTGGGAGATAATTTAAAAAGAGTGTTCATGACACTAATATATATTTCTAATTCTGTTGAAAAAAGTCACACTTAGACCAAATTTGTTTCACTTATTATGATAGTAATGGACTGTCATATATTGTCATTTAAAACATATTTAAGTGTTGTATTTAATACTGGATTGACCCTGTTTTTTAAGACTGTAGCAAACACTGGATAATTAGCTGTAGAGAAGTTTTATTTTGAATCTGTTTTTTAACCAATTGCATTACTCTTTGGCTGTTGCCTGAGTCTCTGTCTTGCTTGGCATTCATCTTGGAGACAGGAGGCAGTATGTGAGAAGGCATAGAATAAATGACTGAGACTCCTTGAGCAGATGAGAATGAGGCAGCAAGCTCCTTTATTAATTCATAGGGAACACTGTTTATATCCTTCACCAGCATCCCCACGGTCCCAAGCAAGTGTGTCCTTAAAGTGTGCAGTTCCTGATTGGCTGTCATTATATCACTAATCTCTAATCTCTCAGGCAGGCTTCAGTTTGGCCCTCATACAGAAATTGCCTCAGCGGCTGTGAGGCCCCACTGTATGTTTACCAATGTACATGAGGAAGTGGTCACCACTTGGAGGTAGGGCCTTTTTGTTCCTCCTACATTTGCCATTTGTTGGGATCTAATGTCAATGGTACAGAGCACAGGCTGAAGCAACATTTTATTCAATACCTGGAATTAAAAACAAGAGGACAGGTCCTGATGACTCAGTCTTTTCTGGAGGTATTCCTCTACTAATATAAGCACCTACACTAGCCCTTGACCAAGTTAGTTCCAGTAAGTCAACCATGTCTTAAGGGAGGAAGTGAGGACTGAAATGAAAAAGAAAAACTAGACAACACTATAACTTGACTTCAGCTGGGTTTGAGACTGGAGTGGGTTTATTTTTTTTTTCCAGTTTGCTTTTATGGCATTCTAGTTACATATAAATAATATGGTCAGTACGAAGGTATAAACAAAGTAGTCAAGGAACAAACAAAGTATAAACAGAGTAGTTAAGGAACAAACAAAGCACAATCAAAGGTTCTGTGATTACTCTATTCAGGATTTTAACAAGACCCATCAAGACACAAAGAACACATTCCTCAGCTGTATTCATCTTGAGTCTACTTCCTTGTCCTAGCCCAATGTCAAATTTCTAGAAGGGGACACCAAGAGCTATCCATAAGGATTTATCCCATAAATATTTTATGATCTTTCAGGGGCATCAACCTTGGAACCATATCTACAAAGACTAGCCTGTTAAAAGAAAATTTACAGTCTATATTATTGTAGGACCTATTGCTTTTTGGCCTGTGTAAAAGAAAACAACACATGTGAATCCCACTAACTGTAGTTCTTATGTTTGGGGAAAAGATGTCTATTTTCCCACTGCTTCAAGTCTGATATTTTGGGCAAAAAAAATAGTACAGAAATTATTTTTATCAAAAGTTTTTCACTCTAATTGTATAAGAACAAAACCAAAGAAACTTCATTTCTCATATTAATTGACATTAATGTTGTCACCAGTGATAAGTTAAATCATGAAATTTAAAGTCATTGTCTTCCTAAATGAAAGGTATTATAGAAACAGTAAAAAAGAAACTAACCTTCAGACGTCTAAGTCCTACCAATTTCTCCTAACTTCTTCTTGGTTCTCTTCTTTCATGAGTCATGCCTGTTACACTACAGATGTAAATGTACATCTTATATTTAGTGTTTCAGAAACTGTAGCCACCACTGATAGCTATCATAGGAAATATTTTCTTCCTAAAAATTTATTAAAATTATTTTTAACCATTTATTTTATTAGTGTATGCATTTCTGCATTACTGAGAAGGTGAGTGCAGCAGTACATAGGTGAAGGTTAGAGGACAAGATTGAGTTGACTGTATTTCTATCTTTATGTGTGTTTTTGTTAGACCTAAATATCCAAAACCAGGGGATGCACTCCCCCAGAAACACTCATGGATGGGATTTGCTGCAATAACATGAGGTTTATTGATGATAAGATGAAAGCCAGTATACTGGGGTTCCTCTGTATGCAGACAAGAGGAACCCCAAGCTGGAGCTGAAAACAGCTTTTATATCATTTTTTACAGAGTTCACAAGGACAGTTCTTAAACAATAACCATTAAGGCCAAACTCCGACAGCCATTCCCAGACCTGGTTTCCATTCCTATGCCTAATTTCTAAGTAATTCAAATTTACATCTTATCTTTTACAACAAAGGAGGTCAGCTTAAGTGACTTCTGTTTACTCAGGTGTACTGTGTTAAGGACTCATATCCTTGATAAACTTTTTATCTTGGGCCCTTCTTCTAGGAATGTTTGTTTGAATCTTTGGAATGTGCTCTTCCAAGAATGTGCCTCAGGGGCAGCTAACATTTGACTCAAACTTAAGGATATTTTAATTTTAAATTCAAGCTGAGACCTGAAATTACATTCTTACATTTTAGGGATCTAAGTCAGGTTGCTAGGCTTATGTGACAAGCATCTTTACCCACTGAGCCATCATCTCACAAGCTCTTCTTTCCTATAATAAATAGCATTAATTTTCTTTGTAAAAATCTCAATTATTTGTTAATTTTGTTTATGTGGAGTACAAATGTATGAATATCATGGCACACACAAAGAGTTCATAGGCTCTACATGTCTCTTTCCAGCATATGATTCCAAGGATCAAATTTTGATCATCGAGTTTTATGGCAAAACTCAATTGTATTCTGTTGAGCTAGATTATTGAAAATTCTAATGAAGTTTAAAATAAATCTTCTCAGTTTTTCAAGAGGAAAAGTTCATTAGAATGACATCATAATTAGATAATTTTATTTGTATTGTATTTCTATTGCAATATAATTCATGTAGGAAAGATTTATTTGGAGTTTTTATAAATTATAATATACACAAACATACAGGGATTGTAGCCTACAGTATGGATCAAAAATTAACATCTAGCCATTCAGTGCTTTCTCCTTACTTTTTCTTATGATAAATAGTACTATCCAAATTTTCATCAATATTTGCAAACTCTCTTATTTAAACTTTTATTAATGTAAAAAACTATTCTATAGCACTATTTTATGGAATTATATTTTCCTCAAAAATTTTTCATGGTTTTCTGCCTCCTGCAATTTAATTTACTTTTATCACTTCATATTATTCCTTTGTCTGTTTTATTATTTTTTGATCTGTCAATGTTTTGTGGGTTTTGAAAGTGTTTCTAGGTTTTAGTCATTATGACTAATTCTGCAATATATTTTTGAGCACACATGTTGATATGAATATTTATATATGTTATAGCTATGGATGATTTGTAAATTGATATTTAGGAATAGAAATATTGAGTCAGAACTGTTCAGTACATTTGCCAGAAGTGTATATTGATTCCTGTTTTTTCACCTCATAACTAAATACTGTAAAATTCCTCTCATGGCATGATATGCATCCTTGTTCCATACCCCCTTCTGTGTATGTAAGCTTTGAGTAGAAGCAAGAAGGTAGTGGGCTTGATTATTGCCGGTATAATAGCTTTAGTTATATTAGTTGTTAACACTACTGCTACTGCAATTGCTTTGACACAAGAAGTTAAGACAGGTACAAGTTAATCATTTAGCAAAAAAAAAAAAAAAAAACGTTTCTAATGTGTTGAATATACAAGAGGATTTAAATGGCATTTGGACCATCAGATTGATGCTCTTTATCCTATTCAAATTATTGAAAGGAGGTTCAGAGTTTAAGAGTAACTAGCCATCTTGAGTGTCATGCCAAATACCATTGGATTTGTGTTACTTCTAAAATTTACAGTGGTAGTCATTATAATTAGGAAAAAATGTAAAAATACTTGCCGTGTATTTGGCATAATTCTAACACCTCGCTGGATGTTTTAAATTTGCATAGTTACCTTATGAATTTAAATAATGCTGCTCTGCTGAGCAGTGATGCGGCAGATACTCCTGACATACCACTTTTAAATAAAATATATTTAAAAAAAACATATTTATTATTCTTATTGCTATATTTTGCATTGGGAAGCAGGGTGTTGGTAGTAAAAGATGGCCTAAATGTCCTTATGTGGACACAGCTTATCTTGAATATATTGTCCTGCCTCTATATTCCAAGTGCTTTGATGAAAGATATGTTAATGATGCTATTTTTATGTATTTTTAAGGAGAATACAATGTTGAATATGCTTTCTAAGCAAGCATTTCATCAGCAGGTATAACCTTAGATATTTATTTGCTATCTGAAAAGTTACTTTCTCCTGCTTAATTCCTACTTACCTTTGCTAAATACCTACACAAGGCTGGATAAAATTAAAAGATAGAAATCATACAATAATTTGAACAAAGGTTTAGAGTATTGACTTAAATACTAAAGGGAGTAATGAGACATTTATTACCATGCGTTAAAACTATAGAAATTAAAAATGTATAAAGGAATACTTGTGTTTAACAAAATCACTTGTAATTCTGTTGTAGGGATACTATTCTAGAGGAGTAATTCCCCTGAGTCACTAAAATGAGTTCTAGCCTCCGTCAAAGAGGGTATAACTGACACACAGAATGCAGACAAATTGCTGTTGTATTGGCTGGCCTTGGAAGAAATTCATTCTCCCTGGAACTAGGAAACACTGTTTTCTGAAGGGAGTCTCATCAGAAACACTCTACAAATTTGTCTAATGGCATTGCTGGCACAGAATTCTGGCTTTGGGGTCATCACCCACTGTGATCTATGAGGGACATTCACCAGGGGGCTTTGTGTACTTCAAGAGATGAGAGGGTCCAGGTGGTACAGTGGTAGGATGCAGAAGCCTCAAAAGGTAAAACAACTTATTCTTGTATCCTCTTTCCAGAACATTTTACTGATAATAATTAGTGCTATGGATCCTAGCAAATCAATAAAGTATCGGCATTTGATGTTCATTTTCACAGGACAGGCACAGGAGAATGGACTTTGAGCTGAGAGGCTAGGGCTCTTGTCCTAGTGCTTCTTTGTCACACCAAACTTTTCCTAAAGGATCCTATGTCTAGGCTTTAAAATGTGGCTATTGTTTTCATTTCCATGTTTTATTCTTACAAGAAACAACGCATGCTTATTGCACATGTATTTATGTTTAAAGCATCAGTCCTAAATATTGTAATTTTCAAATCTAAAGGTCAAAATGATTTAACTAAGTGGCTTGGAATATTCTCGTTGGTATGGAACATATATGACAAGTTCAATTTACTTGTTAATTTGTATTTCTCTTTTGCATTCTATCTCAGCCAACCTAGAGACAAAACAGCTTCCTGTTTCTTTTCACCCAATTTTATATTCTTAATTAATCAATCAAAGAATAGTGACCCAGCTATCATTTATTGGATAGTTTTCTCTCCACCTTTTTCTCTCCACCTTCTCCTTCCCTCTTCTTCTTTTCAGCTTTGTCACAGTTTTTTGAATCTATATTGGTATATGACAAATTTCTCCCAGCTGATCATTCTGTCTTGAGTTGGAAGGTTCTAATTCTTCCTTCTTATTTTATTTGTTATTTTATTTATTTATATTTTAAATAAATTATTGGCCTTTTCCGTTTCCCCTCCACAAATCTCCTACCCCATCCCCCATCCATCCTGCTCCTATGTCTGTTCTCCCCCACCCACCAACCCATGCCTTCTTCACTGCCCTAGCATTTTACTATGCTAGGGTGTCGAGTCTTCACAGGACCAAGGGTCTCCCCTCCCACTGATGCCAGATAAGGCCATCTTCTGCTTCATATGAAGCTGGAGCCATGAATCCCTCCAAGAGTACTCTTTGGTTGGTGAGTTAGTCCTTGGGAGCTCTGGGGGTTCTGATTGGTTGGTATTGTTGTTCTTTCTATGGGATTGCAAACTTTTTCAGCTCCTTCAGTTTTTCTCTTAACTCCTCCATTGGAGTCCCCATTCTCAGTCTCACATTTGTATTGGTCAGGTTCTGGCAAAGCCTACCAGGGGATAGCTGTATCAGGCTTCTGTCAGCATGCACTTCTAGGCATCAGTAATTGTGTCTGGGTTTGGTTGCTGCATATGGAATGGATCCTCAGGTCAGGTAGCCTCTGGATGGCCTTTCAGACTGTGCTCCACTTTTTGTTCCTGTATGTCCATTAGACAGGAGCAATTCTGTGTTAAAATTTTTGACACTGTTGTGTGGCCCCATCCCAGGGGCCATGCCCAACCTTTGAATATGGTCTTAAATTTTATGGATTGTAGCCTGGGTATTCTGTACTTTTTTGGCTAATATCCATTTATTAGTGAGTACATACCATGCATATACTTTTGGGTATGAGTTACCTCACTCAGGATGATATTTTGCAGTTTAATCCTGCAAAACTCATGATGCCCTCATTCTTCATATCTGAGTAGTATCTCATTGTGTAAATGAACCACGTTTTCTGTATCTATTCTTCTGTTGTGGGACATTTGTGTTGTTTCAAGCTTCTGGCTATTTCAGATAAAGCTGCTGTGAACATAGTGGAATATATGCTCTCCTTTTAATAGGGTTATTTGGTTCTCTGGAGTCTAACTTCTAAGTTACTTGTATATATTGGATATTAGCTTTTTGTTGAATGTAGAATTGGTAAAAATCATTTCTCAATCTGTAGGTTGCCATTTTGTCCTGATTACACTGTCCTTTGCTTACAGAAGCTTTTCAATTTTATGTAATCCCATTTGTTTATAGTTGATATTAGAGCCTGAGCCATTGATGTTCTGCTCAGGAAAATTTCTCTGTGTTGATGTGTTTGAGGCTCTTTCCCATTTTGTCTTCTACTAGATTCAGTGTATGTGGTTTTATATGGACATCCTTGATCCACTTGGACTTGCGCTTTGCACAAGGAGATAAGAATGGATCAATTTGCGTTCTTCTACATGCTGACCACCACTTGAGTCAGCCCTCTCTCCTTGTCTATTTAATATAGAACTTGAAGTTCTAGTCAGAGCAATTAGACGACAGAAGGAGGTCAAAGGGATGCAAATTGCAAAGGAAGAAATCAAAATGTCAGTATTTGTAGATTATGTGGTAGTCTACTTAAATGATCCCAAAAATTCCACCAGAGAACTTCTACAGCTGATAAACAACTTCAGTAAAGTGGGTGAATATAAAATTAACTCAAACAAATCAATAGATTTCCTCTACTCCATGGATAAATGGGATGAGAAAGAAATTAGGGAAACTACAACCGTCATAATAGTCACAAATAATATAAAAGGTCTTGTTGTGACTCTAACCAAGCAAGTGAAAGATCTGTACAACAAAACTTCAAGTTTCTAAAGAAAGAAATTGAAGAAGACCTCAGAAGATGGAAAGATCTCTCATGCTTATGGATCAGCAGGATTAACTTAGTAAAAATGGTCATCTTACCAAAAGTAATCTACAGATTCATTTCAATCCTCATTAAAACTGCAGTTCAGTTTTTCAAAGATATATAAATAGTAATTCTCAAATTTATTTGGAACAGTAAGTATCTAAGGATAAGAAAAACTATTCTCAACAAGAAGAGAACTTTTGAGGGAATCACCATCCCTCACCTCAAGTTCTACTACAGAGCAATAGTGACAAAATCCACGTGGTATTGGTACAGAGACAGGCAGGTAGACTGACGGAATAGAATTGAAGGCCCAGAATTAAACCCACACACTTCTGATCACCTAATCTTTGACAAAGTAGCCAAAACCATCTAGTAGAAGAAAGACAGCATACTCAACAAATAGTTTTCCTTTATTGTTAATATGGTAATTAGTAAAGTATAGCCTTGAGCATATAAGTGTCTTGCTTAAATCCCTTACAGATTTTCTATTGCTTATATTAATGGTTTTCACCCCATGCTCATCAGAAACCCTAGGTGACCTTCAGATGTTAAACAGAGGACAGTAAACAGAGGACAGAATACTAGCTGTCTCCCACATCATGCTTCTTTTATCTGTTATACGTCTTTTGTGAATAAAATGTGTATGCATGGTATCTCACTATAAACAACTAATGCAGTTCAAGTCAGACAATTTAGCAAGTGCTCACCTATGGAATAAATTCCAAACACTTGACATAACATCTACAATGGATCACTACACTAATTTTAACTGACATCTAATTCTTTATACTGTGCCAGAAAAGAGAAAATTCAACCATTGCCTTATTCAGTTGTTCAAAGAACCTTGAATAAGCTTTCATTTTTACATTTATTCAGTATTTAATAAATGTCTTTCATACTTACATTTGTCAGATTATATTGCAGTTTTTCAGAAATAGTAGTAATAAAGATAGGAAAATTGTCTATTCATAAGAACATATATATGTAAAATGACACAGTAAGAGCAGAAAATTTTAGGACATATAGTTTGAATATGACCACGACAGTAAGAGAATAAGTATTAGAGGTATTGACAGATGACTATTGTTCCAAAATTAGATAATGGTGTACATAATGAGTTTAGACATTTGAGGAATCAGTTTTCATAGATGAAAAATGCAATTTTCTTAGGTAACAGCACATGTACAATATTAGAAGAGCATCAGAAATTCAAAGCGAATATAGTGAAAAGACAAAATTATAATAAAAAATAAACAGTAAGATTATAAACATGATGAAAATTAAACTAGAATCAATTAAGCAAACTATTGAAATATTTTTGGTTTACATACAAGGTGACATGCCCTCATCATTTTGTATTGACACCATCACAAAATACCTTAAATTGAGTGAATTAAAATAACATAAGCTTATTTTTACATAGTTCTGAAATTCAGATATTCAAAATCAGATATAAGCAAAACAGTGGTCACACACTGTCTCTGGTGCTATGAAGGAATTCAAGGAGGCCTTTCATTGGTGGTGCTTAGCTTCTAGTTGTGACTTCTGTTTGTTGACATCCCCCTTTTGCATCATCAGCATCTGGCATTCTGCCCTTTTCTTCCTATACCATACTCTGTATCCTTCCCTCTCTTAGTAACAGAAAAGAGATAGACAAAGATGAGATTAAGACCAACTAGATAAGAGTGTTCTTTCTCGACTACACCAGAGGTCAACTAATTACACAAACAGTTCTCATCTATATGCTCATAAGCGCTCTTATGCTATTGACTACATTGTTGTGAGAGCTATAAAAAAGTATGTGTGCATAGGTGTTTACATATAATTTTTTATTTTAACTGTAGTAACCTTCAATTCTCCCATAACTATTCTTTCTACCTTTGACTTCTCATTCACCCACCTTTGTGGTTTTCTGTTTCTGTCACCCAGCTTTTCTTGAGAGTAGTGTCTTTTTGGAGTGTAGTTGAACTATAATGTAGTTGATTCCCAGAAAATATTGTATGCCAGTATTTCCTTATGGCAGAGTAATTTTGTGCCTTAATCCCCAAAACTGTGGTGGAAGCTTGTCTTATTAAAGATTGTGCTGGTCTTATACATACTTTCAAAATCTCTGAGTGATATTCCAATAATATATTGCCATGATCAGGTAGGCTTCATTCCACAGATTCAGGGATGATTCAATATACAGAAATACATCACTGTAATCCACTATATAAACAAGCTCAAAGAAAAAAAATCAAATGTTTATCTAATTAGATTCTGAATAATTGTTTGACAAAATACAGCACTCCTTCATGTTGAAAGTCTTGGAAAGATCAGAAATTCAAGACCCATACCTAAACATAATTAAAAGCAATATACACCACACCTATAGCCAACATCAAACTAAACGGAAAGAAACTTGAATCGATCCACTATAATCAGGAACAAGACAAGGCTTCCCACTCTTGACCCATCTATTCAATATAGTACTTGACTTTCTAGCCAGAGAAATTAGACAACATAGAAGGTCAATGGGATACAAATTGGAAAGAAAGAAGTCAAAGTGGCTTTCAAGACTCTACTGGGATGAAGATCAGATGCTCCAAAGTTTTGAAGTATTGAGACTGTCCAGGTGTTCAGCGGTCTTTATAAATTGGCTATGTTTTAGAAGCTATGCTTTGTGCTTCCCATAATTTCAGTTAACTCAGTCATTCTGAATTTCTGGTGAGGTTGAAAGCTTATAGTCTCATAGCCATCCTGGCTATTTACTTTGAGAGAAAAGATTTGAGTGGATGGTTTTCAGCTGACATTCATTCTAAAGCCAAGAAAAAAAATCCAGGTTCAGAACTAAGTGTTTTAGTTAGGAGAGATGACAGAGGTTTTGGTTAGTCATCAAAATGATGGACTGGTTATTAGGATTAACTTGTACCTCACTGGTACAAATTGGCATAATTATGCTCTAATTGTATTTTAAGAGAAAAGTTTTATTTTAACAGGAAGGGTGATATGTAGGAAGAGCTAAGGTGGAAGGAGTATGGAGAGGAAGAGAAGGAGTAAGGAGAGGAGGAGAAGAAGGACAGGAGAAGCTAGGTGATGAGAGAGAGAAAGAGGGGAGGGGATATGGAGGCAGATGTTCACGTATCTCCACCAGTCAAAGATAGTTGATATATCTAGGTTGAGTATTGGGTTACACTTATGACTGAGCATTACCAAACTTATAAAGCCTTTGATTACCATTTTAAAAAATTGTATAAAAGCAAAAAGGAATAGGGGGCATGGTATAGGGGTTTTCTAGGGAGGGGAAATGGAGAAAGGGGATGACATCTGAAATGTAAATAAAATATCCAATAAAAAAATAAAAATAAATAAAAAAAGAAGGACTGGATCTAAGCTTTGTATTCTTAAATGAGTTGCATAGGTACAATGTTTATCTAAGAGTAACAATATTAATTTCAAATTTTGTATTAATATAATAAATTGATAACAATGAAAACCTTAATTCTATATCAATATTTTAATTCTGTACCAATGTAAAAAATTATAACTTCAATTCTGCATCAGCTATAAAGATGTCTATCAATTAAGATTATGTATACAAAATGCTTTCTTCAAGAATAAAATTTAGTAATCAATTCCACCAATTTCCTTCCTGTACAAAATTATCACTATTCCCAAATTAACCCTTAAAACGACAACCTATCTATAATTTGTAAAATAACCATTACCAGATAACTAAAACAAGGGAATTGTGCTGAAGTTACTCTCCATGACTTCTTCTTGCTAAATATGGGTGATTAAAAATTCTTTAAAGGGGTCAGGAGGCATAGGAAAATTAGAGGATTTGAATAGAATTAAAAAAGAGTTTTAGAATTTGTTATCCAGTGTCTGCATATTTGGAAGGCTCAGAGCATGACTGAAGTTCTGACTGGATCCATCTGAAAGGTTTGATAAGGCAAGATGACCTGGAATCCATGGCAATCACCAAAGCTGTTTTGGGGAGCAACCATAGACAAGAACACTTTTGCTTGATTTTTATTAGTTGACAATCTCATGTACATATAACATATATTCTGATGATTACAACCTCCAATTACCCTCATGTCTTTACTATTACTCATTTCACCCCAATGTCCAGTTCCTTATTCATGACTAAATTAATGTTGTCCACATCTTCCAGCTCTTACCTTCTTTCTGCTCTCTCTCCTCAAATTACTTTCAGAGTTATAGCAGGAAACACAAATATCCTCTTTGTGATTAAGCACACAGCCTTCACTTGCCTCAGCACTTCGAGTAGCCATAGATCCCTGTGTTCAGTACTCTTCACTAGCAAAAGAGGCTTGTCTGATTGAAGACAGGTGTAACATGTGTCTATGGATAGAAACATATTGAGGCAGATTAGCAACACGAAAGTTTTTTTTTTTTTTGAAGGAGTATTTATTTTAACTTTATTGTCATTCTTGAACATGCCACTCGCTGGCAAGGCCATTACTTTTCACAAGGAACAAAATAACCTTGTTTTACTTTAATAACTTGCTTCTGGTTGGCTCAGTCATAGGATTCTGTTGTTGTTTAAATTAATTTTTTATCGAATATTTTATTTACATTTCAGATGTTATTCCTTTTCCAAATTTCCCCCCTCCACCTAGGAACTCCCTAGCCCATCCCCCTTCCTCCTTCTTCTATGAAAATGTGCCCCCACCCACCCACCCACTCCTACCTCCCCACCCTTGAATTCTCTCACACTGGGACATTCAGTCTTTATAGGACCAAGGACCTCCTCTTCCACCTATGCCCAACATGGGTATTAAATTTAGCCCTAAATATTATGGTCTGCCTTTCCATTTTTTAAACTATATTTTTAAATATCAGGTATATATCTCCCTTTTGTGGGTTGACTCTGAAATTCAGTTATAGAGGAGAAAATTACTTTGGTAATGCTCATATACTATGAGCACATCTCCAGTGGGCACATCGTTATTGAAAGGTTGATATTATAAGATGTAGAGTGTGCTGCTGCATAAGACCACTTAAACCCATTCTCCTCCAGCGGCCTGCACAGAACCTTCCAACACTATCAAAATGACTTAACAGGGAGAGAACCTCCAACTCAGTTCCAGCTTTAGTCTCTATATCTTACCATCAAAGTGCATACTATTATCATTAGTTTCTCATCAACTAGCTCTGGTGGATATTCAAGATGCGTTTCAAACAATTGTATTGTTTGGGGAAATCTCACACATCTGGTATGCCAAATAGTTTCTTTGTACCCCTTGACTTTCAGAAATAGAAATTTCCTGACATGTAGAAGTTGTCCTTTTTGAATGTTTTATATAATTATTCACATATATACCCATTCACATACCCTTCATTTTTGTAATGAAAAGTTTTGCAAAGGAACTTTTTAAAATTTTATATTTTTCGTATATTTAGCATTTTCCTCACTCTTAAAAGTCTCAGTTTATATAAAAATTGATGTGGTTAAGCTTGCTATTTAAAAGTTCATTGTACATTTCACAGATGAAGATAGGAAAAAGTAGTCAATACAAGAATAGATCTAGTGGATGTATGCAACTCTCAAGGCAGTCAAAAGAACACAAATTAAGACTTCAGCCATTAAGGACATCCTTCTTTTGACTCAGAATAGATCAGTGGGAAAGAATTTTTTTACCTGTATGATTATATTCCTCATTAAAGAATATATTGAAAATTACAATTTGACATTAGTATGAATTTCTTAAACTCGTCCCCATTTGATTTTTAGCTATCCATGAATTTTATTCTTGTACATTAACATCATATCCAATGATGTTTATTTTGTTTTAATGATTCTAAACACTCAGGCTTATTGACTACAATTCCTTAACAACTTTTAGATCCATTGCTCCCCCCTCTCCTACAATATTCAGATATACATTTGATTTACTGAATACTTCAAATCTATTTTAGCCAGCATCGCTGCTTACATTCTTTCTACTTTCTAAAACTCCCTATTTGATTCTGTGAATTTGTTCTTGATAGTGAACATTTTTGAGCATGCTACTCCTTTGTCTATAATAACACTTAACATTTTTGCTCTGACGAGCTGAGACATTCATAGTCTTTAAACAGATAAAACATACTTTTGAAATTCTGTCTTTTATGGTTTTTTTTTGATTCAGTAGTTCAATGAAACAAAACTACCCTCATTTTTTCCAGATATGTTATCAATTTCCTCTCATAAATTTTATTTGCCTAAATATTTCTTGTTTAGATTATTCTTCTCTCATATTTTAATATGAAAATGCATAAGTTTCTGATAAGTGAGTTGAGTATCAGATTTTTTCATCTTGTGTTCAGACTTTAATATGCTGTTACATAACTTCATTATTAGGAACTCAATATATGGACATTTTATAAACAGCAAATCAACATTCTACATACCTGTGCCTTCTGATTATCCCTATAGAAAATTTGAAAACCAAGAATTAAAGGAAGAATAAGAACATAAGCTCAAAAACATATATTTTAATAGAAATACCCCTTGATTGCTACTTACTTTACCACAGTAGTCTAAGTACAATTGCTTTGAAGTTTCAGTACAGGATATTGAGTAGTATTTTAAATCTACTTCAATATTGTCTGTATCCCCTTTATTGAGTTTGCTTTTTCTTAACTTCAAGTACATTTTTTGTGTTCAAAGAGTCATCCTCCAGTAAGAGGTAATAAAAGCCAACTTCAACCAGTTCAGAGATTAGAGATTAGCTTTATAGCACAAAGGCTAAGTATTTAAAGCTTCTCTTTAGGTCTTTTAAGATCCAAGTTTCAAGAGGTTCAGCAGAAGCATCTCCCTGCTCAGCCCCATGTTTGCCCTTCTATGTCTACTCAGTTCATTGTATCTTAGTGAGAATGTTTTTAGACTTGGTTGTCCGACTCAAAACAAAGTTGCAAAATCTTGTACAAGAATCAGTCTTTAATTCAGGATATATATCCTCAGTTTATCTTTTGTTTATATCTGCTATCATAATTTAAACAAACACAAAAAAATAAAGCTTTCTTTCCAGAGAGATGTTTTGGTTTTGTTTTAAGATTATAATGTTAAAGTTATCTCTTAGTGATTACAATAATACCAAGGTTTTCTAAAAGCTAGAATGTTCACAATAAGTATTACTACACATAATTAAATAAAGAATATGAAAGTACTAGAGTCTTCCAATTGCTGCTGGTGGTCCACTAAGTATTAAGTATTTTGTTAATTTCTTCTGTTCTTTTTCATTACCACCCAAAATGCTCCTGTAGCCTCATGAACCCATAAACACATGCATGTAGATTAAAATTCATCAGCAAACTCAGAGATATCCCTAATATAACTTGTATAGAAGAAAATACAACAAATAAACATAATAGACATGGAATTTCAAACTTTAAAAGCAAATTGAAAGCACATTTTCTAAAAAATGTATAATATTTTGATTGTATAGAAAATATTGCTTCTTTGTAATGATAGGATACCAAATGGCTTTACAACTATTTGAAATCACTGCTTCATTTTGAATATCTTATTAAAAACAAAGTTAGATTTTTCTGCTGAAACATTTACCTCCTTTCTCTATTTATATTTTTCTTGTAGGAGACATACAATACTTAGGTCTAAACATTAGCCAGAAGTTTAAGCTAAAAGGATACAGTTCCTCTTTATGTACAAAACTAAAATAAGGAAATGTTGCTGTAATGAACAGGAAAAGGCTAGCCCCATCCTGGGCATCACATGAAAATTTGCCATTGTTGTCTAGGGCAACCCTGGGTGGTTCATGCCAGGGAGTTGATGCCAGAGAGCTCTGGAAAAGGAACTTCACATTTTTCTTTTTATATAACAAGACATGAAAGCTTTATAAGAAGTGGCATTCGAGTCTTAGGTGACACTAAAAATACATAATTTACTCAGAGAATGCATAATCAAATGTTCGTGACACTTGGACCTTTTAGATAAATTCTATAATCAAATAAAACATAATACTCTGAATGTATATGAAGAACAAATATATTTAGTAAAATTTATTTGAAAGAAGATTTGGCATTTTAAAATGTTGGCTTCAACTGTTTGCCCCTCCCTAGGTGTCATTTGAGAATCTCTGCTTTTTTAGATCAAGAAGACAGATAGTCACTCCTTTATCTCTGAAATACTGTGACTTGTTTGTAAGGATAGTGGCACAAGTGATTCTCCATGTTTTTTTCTTCTTCTGTTGTTTGTTTTGTTTTGACATTTTGCCAAAAAAAAAAAAGTAAGGACACTTTCACACTGTTAACTTCCAAACTCATTTTAAAGTCTAAATAACTGCACATAAAATCCAAATGCTTTGGGGCCAGTAGAAGAGGTCAGATTATGTGTTTGTCCAAAAGCTTTACTTATAGCTACAGTTAACAGTTAGTACGAACTAGAGGATTCTGTATTCCAATTATCAAGTCACCCCTAACCTCAAGAGGATATTATAAAATGAAGAAAAAACCAGCATCCCTGTGCTGTGTCTGGATGCCTGACCCACAGAATCTGAGGGCAAAAAATTTATATTGAATATCTGTACATTTTCAGTTGGTTTGTTACATGACACAGACAATCACAGAACTAAATTGAAGAAAGGACAACCAACACCACACTTGAGAGTACATAAAGAAAGGCAGGCTGTAGAGCACCTGAAGTTACATTGAAAGTTACATGAAATATGAAGCATGCCTGAAGCTTGTCTGAATACTCTGCAGCTCAGAGATTGAGCTGAGATTTACATGAAAAGCAAAATAAGTGAGCAGAAATGAGATGCTCCAGACATACAATAGACCATGACAAAGAATATATGACCACTCTCTACCCCAAGGGTAGGTAAATGTGTGGCATAAAGCCATTTATATCCAGTAAATATATCCTGCAAAGGGGAAAGAACTTCGAAGGTAATGTCTAAGAATGGGTCTTGGATGAAGTACAGCAGTCACAGGAAACAATCTTCTATTTGAATAGTGCATTGAGGTCTTCTGAAGAGCTTTGAAAATTGCCCAATTTTAACTATCTGCAAGAGAGACACAATCTTATTCTATTAACCAGGACAGTTAATTTTTTTCAGATTCATCTTCTCATCTCTAAAATGATATAGCAAGCAAGGAAATCAGAATCAAAATAGCAATAACCCAGACCATTATAATGAGACAAATCCTGTATGATTAAATGCAGGTGAGCCTATCAAAAGTCCTCTATTTTTTTTAATTAACTATTTCACAGGGTAGTTATTCATCATGAAGACAGAGAAGAATATAGAGATTAGAGAACAAGGAGACAATACCGAATTATTGTCAGAAAACCTTGGCTGAACTAGTGGCCAGAATCCTTTATTTATCTAAGGTGTTTAGTAAAACATTAGTGATTGATGCTTGGCTTGGAGGCATATACCTGTAATCCCAGCATTTAGAAAGTAGAATTGTAGGTCATCCTCAGTAATGTAAAGTACAGGAGGCTAGCCTGGACTATATGGAAACCTGTCTCAATAAAAAAAAATATCAAGTGGTTAAGATGGGTACTCTCCTCCATTACTTTTCCCTGGCATGATCTGCTCTTACATGTGAAGATTAAGAAAACAGTTGAAATTTATCAGTGTTGATATTTGCTAGGTGTGTGCTAACTCCATAGGGGAGTGACTTTAATCAGAGAATGCCATTTAAACTGGATTATGAGATCAGTGAGAAGATGAGGCATAGGGGAGGAAAATGGAAAAACATAAGGATCTTTCATTAAAGTTCAAGAGCAGCGGGAGTGAGGATAGAAAAGAAATAGATCAAAAGCAGGTAGATATTGTTTTAATTTAGTAAATAATGTGACATGTTTAAGATTTTTTTCACTTTTAATAAGTTTATCCTGTGTTAAACAGATACTGCATAATTAGAATATTAGGGAAATCATAAGATCCAAGTGATGCATCACCAAGCTCCATAACACATATTCCGCATGACACATCTCCATTATGCTAATTAATGTCAAATTTTGGGGGAACAATTATTCAACAACTGAAAAGTCTATACATTTACATAGAGTCTTTTAAATGAAAATATTTATTTTGGTCAACATATCTTTTAAAAGTATGCGTAAACCTATCTACAAAAATTTTTAAATAAAAATTTAAATGAACAAATATGCCTATTTTAGGTATTTATATTTCAAAGAACATCTTAGTCTATACTGTGTCCCTGTACCAGAATTCTGGATGAACTATAAATAAAAGCAGTTTATTTGACTTATTATTCTGGAAACTGAGGAGTCTAAGGTAATGATTCTGTCATCTATAAATGGCAACTTGGTGTGCCAAATTCACTGTTGTAGGAGATACATACTAAGGGGGTCCATATGCAAGGTAGACATGGAATGAACAAGAGAAAGCTCCCAAAAGTGAACTTGCTTTTCTTGCTCAGCCTCTTCTTTGCTTACTAGTGTACTCTCAAGGTATTAACCTTAATCTAGTCATAAAACCACCACTTCTTACAGGTCACAGTTATACTTTTAGAGGGACAATTGAATTTCAACATGAACATTGGATGGGATATTCAAACATTATGGAGAAAAATTATAAACCCTTTTTTGTAATTCTTGAAAGATTCATTTTTTTTGACTGAAATTAATATACATTTTTCCTTTAAAACACACATTCTCACAGAAACTGCCATCAACACCAAGATAAACAAATAGAAAGAAATGTGCAAAGTGAATCCTCCTTTCGCAATATGACATACAATGTAATGTTAAACACTGGACATAATATTTAATATTCTGCATATTCTAATTTTTTTAACTTTTCTTTTTAAATTGCTTAATTTATTCACCAATGCCTGCAATTTAAAGATTGTTTATAGTTTCAGAGACCATTAAGTTTTGCTGAATATACAACAAATGACACCATGAAAATAATTGTTTAATTGTACTTTATGAATATGTATAATCCTAACGTGAGTAATAATTCCTGCAAACTTTGTCATAAACAAGAAAAGTATAAACAAATGAGAAAGAGGTATTCAATTACATTAAATCTGTCTATGTCTTTCTGTGTCCACGTGTATGTATATATGAACATGAATAGTTTATATGAAAGTCATACAAGGTTTAAATTTTTATTTTAGATTTCAAACAAAACATTTTTAAAACTGTTCTTCTTGAACACAGGTAACTTACAAGAACAGGGAACATATATTTAACTTGTTTAGCATATGCTCTATCAAAACACCTGATACAAATTTGTTAGAAGAACAAATATATCTGTCTGAGTTTTGAAAGATTACTCCCTTGGCAATTGGATGCTTTTTTTGGAAGCTTGTTGTGAAGCAGAGTAGCATGGTGAAGAGAGAACAATACAGAGACTGTTCATATAACTGTAGACAGAAAGTGAGACATAGAGTTAACACACATGCAGAGAGGGACCCTAAGTATAATAGCTTCAAGAACATGGAACTCATTATTCCTTCTCCCATCTAAATTTCTTTTTTTCTTTTCTTTTTTTTTCTGGTTTTTTCGAGACAGGGTTTCTCTGTGTAGTCCTGGCTGTACCGGAACTCACTCTCTACACCAGGGTGGCCTTGAACTCAAAAATCCACCTGCCTCTGCCTCCCAAGTGCTGGGATTAAAGGCGTGTGCCACCACCGCCAGGTCCCATCTAAATTTCTTATTACCTTTTAAAATAATTCTATCATCTGGAAATCAAGAATTTAATAGATGAGGTCTTGGCATTCACTGAATTGTCCGTGTCCATGAAAGATATGTTCCAAAACTGACAGTTTATGCCTCAAACCACATGTACTGCTGAACCAAAAGTGTAATATTCACACTGTAACCAAGGTCTTGTCACCCATTATGGCTATTGTTTTTGCTGTTAATGGTGTAACATTAAGACTAGAATAATTACTTCTAACCTTTTAATTTACTTAACATATGATTTTTAATTATTCTAGATCAAAACTCAATGCACATTTGTTTTTTTACTGAGTTGAAAAGATATCTTTTTATTAAAAAAAAAAAAAAAAAACAACAATAACACCGTATGGCTTTTCTTTAATGTATCCAGACAGAATCACTAGCATGATCCTTGTGTTTGCATTGGAACCAGTATTAACTAAAATAAAGTTTACTTCAGAACAGCACTGTAATATTGAAACTACTGTTCTTAGACCTAAATTCTAAGTGAGCAAATCATGTATGTAAAGTATGTGCTGGACAAAGGAATTGTGGACAATTGAAGCAAGAAGCATGAAAAACCTTAGTTGCTAGCTCACTCACTGGCTTGATTTCTGATGTACGCTTAGCTAGTTATGTATACAACCCCATACTGACTTCTTGAGGAATGGTGCTGCCCACAGTGACCTCAAATATCAAGATAATCTTCATAGACCTACACACAAATCAACCATATAATTAGTAATTTCTCAAACGACACTTCCTTTGGACAACACATAGTTGAGTCAAGTTGATAGGCTACCAGAAAAGAAGGTGACTATAGACGTAAATATTCCACAAAAGAAAGAGATGAAATCGAACTGGAAATGAACTTTATACAAAGACAATTCCTTACAAAAAAAAAAAAAAAAAAAGCATGATACTCTTTAAGAATCAAAATTTTAATAATTTAAAAGAACATGCATTGACATTTTTCTAAAATATTTCTATTTAAAGTGCATATGGTTAGTGTTTAGAAATTATAAACTCAACAAAATTACAAATGATGTTGATATTTTTTGTGATTATTGAGGTTTTTTTTAATGAGAATTCTTTTGTGTGTGTGATTGAATTTTGCTTACAATATGATCTCACAACATATATCTGGTTTGCCTGACACTTGCTATATAGATCAGGCTAGTCTCTGAGTCACAAAGATCTGCTTACCTCTGTCGCAAGAGTGCCAGGATTAAATGAATGTGTCACCAAGCCTAGCTGTTTATTTATTTATTATCTTTTAAAGATACACTTTAATAAATTGTAGATATAATATCCCAAGTCTGGAAGATTTCATTTAACCTAGGTTCTTATCTTTTCCTTACTTGATAAATTTGAAATGTAGCTTCTGATGAAAGTCAAATTTCTGCCCTAATCAATGGAGGGCATAGTATCTAACTTACTTAATGTTGTTACTTTGTATATACTAGGAATATGAGATAGTGATATAATGAAGATACTTAAAAGATGCTGGTGAAATTCATTCACACTCTTTTTAAGTTAGGTCATTGAAGTATCTGTCTACTTACCTATATCTTTGACTTATAAGGAATTGGATCAGTTACGCTTTGTAAACTTGAAAGTGACCAAAGGATAAACTCATCCTTTAATAAGATAGGCAGTGAAAAATAATAATTCACCTTCCTTTGATCCTATTATATACCAAAATATCTTAATTAATATGAAATTACTATCATGCTAAAGTTAAAAATATGGTCTAGATACTGACAGTTTGTGAAGTAACAGAAAAATTACTGTGGCAAGTACCACTGAGTCTTTCAAACACAAGTAGAGCCGTGGCTTTTCCTTTTTTTATATAACCAGTTTTTAATATTATGGTTTAATTACTGTAACATTTTATTTCCTTCTACAAGATGAAAAAAAGTTTATGTAATTATGCTTTTTCAAAATTAAGTGAAACAAAGCTTAGACAAAAGTCTTTAAATGTGCAGTTAATAGACAAAATGTTATCCCAAGATAAGTTACACAATACTTTGCTGATCTCTATATAACAAGAGATCTGTGTATCATCTATTATTCACAATGAGCAAAATATACAAAGTAGGGTGAAAACTTAGCTGTGGAAAAATTAGCCCAGGAATTACAATACATTTAGTTATTATTTTATTTACTTTTCATTAGATTTTTTTCAAATATGTAATTAGAATTTGATAAACCAAATATTTACAAAGTATACACATAGAAAATGATACAGTAACATTAAATATTTTATAGAAAATTTGGATGTCATTACCTAAAGACTTTATGTAATCATATTTGTAATAAATATCAACAATCATTCAAAGAATACATTTTCATTATAGCTTTCATTTTATGTTTCAGTCTTTTGTTTGCATTTTATATTTATTAGCTTTAATACTATTGTAATATTTGCTTTAATACTTTTATACTATGTGCATTAGCTTTCTGCCACATAAAGGACAATGAGAATTAACTCATAATGAGTTAAAGTTTATTATTACTCATGATTCTAAAGGTTCCACTTTTAATTGAGTAGCTCTATTGCTTTGGCATCTGGAGAAATAACAGTTAATTTTGGAAGCAAGAAACATGACCAACCTATGTATTAACTAGGCAAGAAGAATATTATAACGAGAAATATAAATATCCCAACATTCAAGGGTACAGGCACACTGACCCTAATGTATCCCTTAAAAACTATTTTCCTAATAGTTTACAGAATCTCTCAGTAACATGGGAACTGATCACTTAGCACATGTATCTTTGGTGAATACTTAAAAGTACAGTGCTCTACAATTTATGTGTTTAAAGTCAAAATTCAATCTATTTTTGGTATATTCATAGAGTTGTACATACATGACAATTCAGATTTCACAACATGGTTGTTTTCATTTAAGAAATCATGTGCTCAGTTCTTAGCCATTCTCAATCCTGTTGACCCATTCATTCAGTTTTTTTATTGGATATTTTATTTCTTTACATTTCACATGTTATCGCTTTTCCCCATACCCCCTCCAATAAACCCCCTATTCCATCCCTCCTGCCTTTTTTCTTTTATACCATTTTAATTACATGCAAGTATTAAAGTCAGTTCTATGTTGAGGAACTAGCAATACAATAGATGCAAACAATCAAGGAACAAGCAAGACAATAAACACAAATAGTCAAAAAATAAGCCAGGCAATAAACAAAGGCCCGTGATCACTCCTGTGATCACTATTTACAAGAACTTATCAGGATGACCAAAATATCTGAGTCTACTTCCCTGTCCTAGCAGAAAGCAGGTTTCATGTCTAATGTCTATTTCTTTGTTCTAGCCTAAGATTTAGATTTTTTGCTTGAAATTTCTTCTTTGTTCTAGTCTAAGATTTAGATTCCTGCCTGAATCCCATGTTTTTATCCTTGGCCAATGTCAGATTCCTGCCAAGAAGCCCTAAAAAGCTCTCCACATCTCCACCTTTTTTTTTATTATATACACAAGACTGAGCCTGTTTTAGGTTGCTCTGACAAGAATGCTTTCCTTGCCCATCATGGAATATGCATTATCTAAAGCAATATACTTATGTCTAGGATGGTAAGTTTCTGTGCAGAATCTTACCCGTCCTTGCCTTGCCAGCCTGTTGAACTAATAACTCTGTCTGGGTGTCTATTTTCAGTTTCAAGCAATGTACTTTGGCTGCCAACATGATGTTGTTAAAGACAAGCTTTAACACAATGGGCAGGAATAAAAGTATTCTCAGGACAAAAGGAACTAGCATGATCATATCCCATTCTTGACACTTGACCACAATGGAAATACTGACCTCAAGTCATGGATAATTTTATCAGCAGTATCTGCATCATCAAAGCTCAGCAGAGCAGCATTCTTTAAATTTATAAGCTCACTATGCAAAGTTAAAACATCCAGAGAGTTGTTAAGATTATGGCAAATGCCCTGCAAGTGTCTTTAAAATTTTTTCTAATTCTAAAGACTTTGATAGTAAATTTTAGAAGTAACACAACTTCATTGGTATTTGGCATGACACTCATGATGGCTCCTTACTGTAAAACCCTGAGCCTCATTCCAATAATTTGAATAGGATAAAGAACATCAATCCGATGTTAATATGCCTATTAAAAACCTCTTGTATACTCAACACATTAGTAACTTTTTTGCTAAGTGATTAAGAAAAATAGCTGTCTTAACTTCTTGTGTCAAAGCAATTGCAGAAGCAGTGGTGCCAGCAATCAATGTAATTAAAACTGTTATACTAGCAATAATCAAGCCTACTACTCTCCTGCTTCTGCTTAAAGACTAATTCACTTCTTCCTGTACTTAAAAGCTTTTGACAGAAAACCAAGTTTCTGTAATATTCAGGGCAATAAGACAAAAGCTGATTGATAGACCGCCATAACAGACATTCCAGGTCTCAACACACTAACACAATTAGAAAGTATACAAACAATGAATCTCACAATAAGTACTGTAGAAGAAACATAAGCAATTTTAACTTGACAATTAAAAGAGCCTTAACAAATGCACTAACACTTGTTTGAAATCTAGATCCTGACCCAACTTTATCTCTTGCTAACATAACATCATGGAAAACAGCAGCTAACTTCCAAATATGTCTCTGAAAATGTGCAGATCCAGTCTTCCAAATGAAGACTGTTATTTCCAATATTGGATTAATTTCTTGACCAGTCCACAATTGAGTCCAAATAACTGGTCACATTTAATTAAAATACAAGAGTCATTATAACTTCTCTTTTTGATTCTCTGTTCCACAATGTTTAAAAACTTGTGAGAAGGCAGCTTGGGCCCTCTGATACAGGAAAGTAAGGTGAGTCAAAAACATATGTCCAATATAGCTTCCCAGTCACCATTGTCAGGGCACTCAGCAAGCTCATAGGTCAGCATCATGTTGGATGATTGTTTTCATGTGTTCTTGGATTTGTATTCTGAGAATTTTATCGTGTATTTTCGCATTGATCTTCATAATGGAGATTGGTCTGAAGTCTCTGTCTTTGTTGTGTCTTTGTGTGGTTTAGGTATGAGCAGAATTTTGACTTCATAGAATGAATTGGGTAGTTTTCTTTCTGTTTCTATTTTGTGGAATAGTTTAAAAAGATTTGGTATTAGGTCTTCTTTGAAGTTCTGATAGATTTCTGTACTAAAATCATCTGGTTCAAGGCATTTTTTGGTGGGGAGACTTTTCATGGCTGCTGCTATTACTTTAGTGGTTATGGGACTGTTTAGATAGTTTATCTGATCCAGATTTAACTTTGGTACCTGGTAACAGTCTAGATAATTGTCTATTTCACTCAGATTTTCCAGTTTTCTTTAGTATAGGCTTTTCTTATTAGGATCTGATATTTTTTTATTTTTT
Source organism: Rhabdomys pumilio (assembly GCA_030674055.1). NCBI lineage: Eukaryota > Metazoa > Chordata > Mammalia > Rodentia > Muridae > Rhabdomys > Rhabdomys pumilio. The sequence goes on from JANHMN010000012.1 coordinate 51,602,214, forward strand.
TTAATTTTTTTCAGTTTCTGTTGTTATGTCTCCCTTTTCAGTTCTGATTTTATTAATTTGGATAATGTCTCTGTGCCCTCTGTTTAGTCTGGCTATGGGTGTATCTATCTTGTTTATTTTCTCCAAGAACCAGCTCCAGGTTTTGTTGATTCTTGTATAGTTCTGTTTGTTTCTACTTGGTTGATTTCTGCCCTGAATTTGAATATTTCCTGCCTTCTATTCCTCTTGGGTGTATTTGCTTCTTTTTATTCTAGAGCTTTCAGGTGTGTTGCCAAGGTGCTAGTGTATGGTCTCCCCAGTTTCTTTTTGTAGAAACTTAGATCTATAATTTTTCTCTTAACACTGCTTTCATTATATTCCATAAGTTTTGATATGATGTGTCCTCATTTTCTTTTCTTTTTTTTTTTTTTTTCCGAGACAGGGTTTCTCTGTGTAGCCCTGGCTGTCCTGGAACTCACTCTGTAGACCAGTCTGGCCTCGAACTCAGAAATCCACCTGTCTCTGCCTCCCAAGTGTTGGGATTAAAGGTGTGCGCCACCACCGCCCAGCCCTCATTTTCATTAAATTCTAAAAAGTCTTTAATTTCCTTATTTCTTTCCTGACCAAGTTATCATTGAGTAGAATGTTGTTCCATTTCCATGAGTGTGGGCTTTTTTTGTGTGTGTTTGTTGTTATTGAAGACCAATCTTATTCCATGATTATTTGATAGGATACATTGTATTATTTCAATTTTCTTGTATCAGTTGAGGCCTGGTTTGTGACCAATTATATGATCAATTTTGGAGAAGGTACCATGAGAAGAAGGTGCTGAGAAAAAGGTATAATCTTTTGTTTTAGGGTGAAATGTTCTATAGATATCTGTTAAATCCATTTGGTCCATAACTTCTGTTAGTTTCACTGTGTCTCTGTTTAGTTTCTGTTTCCATGATTTGTCTGTTGTTGAGGGTAGTGTGTTGAATTCTCCCACTATTCCTGTGTGAAGTACAGTGTGTGCTTTGAGCTTTAGTAATTTTTTTTGTTTATTTTTTGTTTTTTTGTTTGTTTGTTTTGTTTGTTTGTTTGTTTGTTTGTTTGTTTTTTATAAAAGTGGGTACCTTTGCGTTTGGAGCATCAATGTTCCCAATTGCGTGTTCATCTTGGTTGTTTTTTCCTTTGATGATTAGTAAGTGTCCTTCCTTATCTTCTTTGATAACTTTAGGTTGAAAGTCAATTTTATTCAAAATTAGAATGACTACTCCAGCTTGTTTCTTGGGACCATTTGCTTGAAAAGTTGTTTTCCATCCTTTTACTCTGAGTTAATGTCTGTCTTTGTCACTGAGGTTAATTTCCTGTATGCAGCAAAATTCTAGGTCCTGTTTAAGTATTCACTTATTTAGTCTATGATTTTTTTTTGGGGGGGGAGGAATCGAGTCCATTGACATTAAGAGATATTAAGGTAAAGTGATTGTTGCTTCCTGTTATTTTTGTTATTAGAGGTGGAATTATGTTAGTGTGGCTATCTTGTTTTGGGTTTATTGGAAGATTACTTTCTTGCTTTTTCTAGGTATACTTTCCCTCTTTGTGTTGGGGCCTTTCCTCTATTAATCTTTGTAGGACTAGATTTGTGGAAACATCCTGTGTATATTTGGTTTTGTTCTGGAATTTATCTTGGTTTCTCTATCTATGGCAATTGAGAGTTTTGCTGGGTATAGTATGCTGGGCTAGCATTTGTGTTCTCTTAGGGTCTGTATGACATATGCCTAGAATCTTATGTCTTTTAGAGTCTCTGGTGAGAAGTCTGGTGAGAGTATAATACTGATAGGTATGCATTTATAAGTTACTTGACCCTGTTTTCTTATTGATTTTAATATTCTTTCTCTGTTTTGTACATTTAGTACTTTGATTATTATGTGATAGGAGGAATTTCTTTTCTAGTCTAGTCTATTTGTAGTTCTGAAGGCTTCTTGTATGTTCATAGGCATCTCTTTCTTTATGTTATGGAAGTTTAGTTCTAAATTTTTGTTGAAGATATTTACTGGCCCTTTAAGTTGGAAATTTTGACTCTCTACTATACCTATTATCCTTGGGTTTGGTCTTCTCATTGGGTCCTGGATTTCCTGGATGTTTTGAGTTAGGAGCTTTTTACATTTTCCATTTTTTTTTTTGACTGCTGTATGGTATCTTCTGCCCCTGAGAGTCTCTCTTTAATCTCATGTATTCTGTTGGTGATGCTTACATCCATGACTCCTGATCTCTTTCCTAGGTTTTCTATCTCCAAGGTACTCTCCTTTTGTGATTTCTTTATTGTTCCTACTTTCATTTTTATATTCTGGATGGTTTTGTTCAATTCCTTTACCTGTTTGGTTGTGTTTCCTTGTAATTCTTTAAAGGATTTGTATTTTTCCTCTTTAATGTCTTCTACCTTTTTACCCGTGTTGTCCTGTATTTCTTTGAGGGATTTATTTATGTCCTTCTTAAAGTTCTCTATCATTATGAGAAGTTATTTTAAATCTGAATCTTCCTTTTCCGGTGTGATGAGGCATTCAGGACTTGCTATTGTGGGAGAACTAGGTTTTGATGATGCCTAGTAACATTGGTTTCAGTTGCTTATGTTCTTGCATGTGCCTTTTGCCATCTGGTTATCTCTAGTGCTACCTGTACTCACAGTCTCTGACTGAAGACTCTCCTTTTATCTTGGTTGTGTCATAACTGCTCTGTGTCCAGCTGTCTCTGTGATCCTGTGGTCTTGACATCTTGGTCTCTGTGATCCTGTGGTCTTGACATCTTGTGTGTAAGAGTTTCTGGGAGTCAGGTTGCCTCTGGAACCCTGAAATTATAGTGTGACCAAGCTCCTTGATCCTATGATCTTATGTTCCTGGGTGTGTTGAAGCTCCTTAAAATCCAGCCTTCTCTGGGTTTTATGAGATTGGGTGCAGAGCTGATGCTTAAGGTTTGCTCTGACCCATTCATTCTTGAAAACCATTCATTCTATTCATCATTTATTTTAATAAAGAACTATGTTTTCATTATATAATATGAATCATACAATGTATCTTTTTTTCTGACTAGATAAATCCAATATGTAATGCAGGCAAGATGCATTCTTTTTTTCTAGTATGTATCAGTAATTAATGACTTTACAATGATGAATAATTTTCCATTGATTTTATACACTTTATTATACTCATACATGGATATTTTACTCATTTGCACATTTTAACAATCATGAATGATGTTAATTTGGATATTGTATGCATATTGCTATGAATATATGTTTCTTACATATAAAAGTGGAAGAAGGGTAATGTCATATGATGTTTATATTAATTTTTTTTTCCTAAAACCACCAGAATATGTTATTGAAGACTCCCAAAATCGGGAGACCCTTACTCAAGTCTCGGGAAGTCGCGAACACCCACAAACTCCAAGACACCATTACTGGATGCAATTAGCAGAGGTTTATTAGGGAAGAGAGCTGGCAGCCAGCGTTCAAGCTGCACACTCGTGCACAAGTACAGTTTGACCCCCGCATGGTGGGCTAAGGAACCTTTTATAGTAGGGGGTAGGGAAAGGAAGGAATTTTCGCGCCGTTACACATAATTGGTTATTTCAAATATCAGCAACTTACAGAGGCTGCAGGATGGCTAGTTAGGACTTGTCTGAGCATGCCTTTTTACTTTTCTTTGTGGCCAGGAATGTGTCTTCCTGCTTTGGGCCTACCCCACCCACAGGTGGATTTTCTTCCCTGAGGCTTGAGGAATGTATCGGGGCAGTGAAGGCCCGAAATCCTACATTCAGTTCCGCCTTCCTGGAACTAGTGAGCCTGTATATATTTTATAAAATGGTCTTTATAATTTTTCACTCTACATTATCACAGCAAATGCAACAGTTTGCATTACCATCAACAGAACATATGAAATTTAATTTTTCCAGAAACACTGTTATAATTCACCTTTGTGGTTTACTTTTATTTTCCTAATGAAAAACTATTAAATAATTTTTCATCTTTACATAGCCTATTTGTGCACTTTCTTTAATGAGATAGCTTCTGCTAAGTGGTTTATTTTACTATGCTTATTAGTTTTTAAATTGTTGACTTGTAAATTTTTTAAATACATTTTTCAAGTTAAATTCCTATTTGATATAGGAATATATTTTCTCTCACTTATTGGTTTTATTTTAATTTTCATGACAATATCTAAGATGCAAATTAACATTCACTTTTGAAGATGATCAATAAGAAAACTTTTCTTCTTCTGTTTAGGATTTTAGTATCACATCTAAGAAAATATTGCCAAAGATCAGCTTGCATTAATATTTTCCCTCATGTTTCTTTAAAGTTTTATAGATGAATATCTTATATTTTTAGGTCTCCGATCTATTGTTGACTTACATATTTGACACGAGATACTTACCAGTTTGAGATCCTGACCAGTTTTTTCATTTTGCACGTGAATGACTAATCATTGTTTCAAAGCCATTTTTTGTATCGATTGACATTCAGGCCAAGGCAAAAATTTCCATAGAAGTTTGGCTTAATTTCTTCATTGTCCCACTGATCTACCCTGTTTCTCTCTTTCTAGGATTGTAATATACCATTATTACTAAAGCTTTCTCCTAAGTTCTGTAGTTGAAATGTTTGTAAGGCTCCTAATTTATCATCATCATCATCATCATCATCATCATCATCATCATCATCATTAAGGATTGCTAAGATTGCTTCAGTTATTCTTATTATCTTGTGTTTCATATACATTTAAATTACAAACTCTATGTCAGTGATTATGAGCTTCACAGTGGTTCTTCAGTACTTACAAGGAACTGTTTTCAACCCTACAGATTCTAAAGTCCCTTAATTAAAATGATATAATGATATAATCTGATCATGTCTATCATGTTTTAAATCATTTATAGCTTGCCTATAAGCTTGTAATTATACATATGTATAGATATCATAAATATTTAATAAATAGTGTATCAGCCAGAAGTTAATTTTTTAATGGCCTTCATCTATGCATACTCTACAATCATCACTTTTTTTTTTTATGTTTTAGGTAAAGTCTTCCTAGATACTAATCATTCTTTCTTTGAAATTATTTTTTCTTTATTAAGCATGTTAACTAATTTGCTTGTAGAATATGAACCACACATATAGTTTTAATATAGGGAGAATAACAAATTAAAAGTAACATTTTATATTATTATCCTTAATAATATATCTTAATTCATGGCTTGAGTATTTTTTCATAGAATGGGATAAAATCTGTAATACATTTTAATTTGCACTCTTAGGCAAATGAAGTTGCCTTTATGTGTATTGACATACAAAGTATTTGAAATATAAATCAAGATGCAGTACACCTGTCCTAAAACTGTCTTCACAAGGGGCTAAGAATAGAACACACCTTTCAGGATTCAGGTTTCTTGTTTTCCATGGCTCTTGATCTTCAGGTCTTCTCATTTATTTTAAAGTACAAGTATAGACAGTGATTTCATTTTCTTTACCTTTTTCCTGAACCATGCTTCAAATATCTGGAACAAAATAAAAACCTCAAGTGACCACACATGCTGGCCAGAATGTGGAGAAAGGTGAATAATCCACCATGGCAGGTGTGATTGCAAACTGACACAATCACTCTGGAAATCAACCTGGTTTTTCCTCAGAAAATTGGAAATAGTTCTACTTGAAGACCAAGATACACTGTTCTTGAGCATATACCCCAAAGATATTCCACCACACCCTAGAGACATGTGCTTCACTAAGTTCCTAACAGCTTTATTAATAATAGCCAAAACCCTGGAAACAACCCAGATGTCCCTCAATAGAAAAATGGATAAAGAAAATATGTTTCATTTATACAACAGAATACTATACAGCTGTTAAAATCAAGGACATCATGAATTTTGCAGGCAAATGAATGTAACTAAAAAAAAATCATCTTTACTGAAGTAACCCAGGCCTAAAGGACATGCATAGTATATACTCACTGATAAATGAATATTAGCCAAAATAGAGAGATACGCATGATGCACCCCATAGACCCTAAAAGTTAAACAAGAAGGAAGGCCCAAGTGAGGATACTTCATTTCCACTTAGAAACTGGAAAAAAATAATCATGGTAACCAGAAGGAGAGAAAACTTAGTGGGAAAGGAGAGGGGGACAGAAAAGCTAGGGAAGGATAAGGTATGGGGGGAGACAGGAGAAATGCTCAGAGAGCCAAAAGAATAAATGGAAATATGCAGCTGCCCAGCATAGTGTGTTGGGGGAACCTCTAGAACATCCCACAGACCTTGGATGAAGGATACTTCTAGGATTCAGTGTGGGTGATCTCAGCTAAAATGCCCAGAAGTAGGGCTATGGAGCTTGAAGAGACTACCTCTATTAGTTAGATAGGGCATCCAGTGGAGTGACAGGGACACTGACCCACCTCAAATTATTCAACCCCCAAATGTCCCTGTCTAAAAGATACAAGGACAAAAATGGAACAAAAGGTTGACCAGTGATTGTCCCAACATGGGATTCATCTGATGGTGGGCACCAAATTCTGACACTATCACTCATGCTATATTTTGATTATAAACAAGTACCTAGCATGGCTCTAAGAGGCTCTACACAGCATCAACTGAGACAGATACAGATACAGCCAAGCATTGGGCTGATGTCAAACACCCTATTAAAGGGTTATGGGAAGAATTGAAGGAGCTGAAGCAGATGGCCACCCCAAAAGAACACTATCAGTGTCAACTAACCTGGATTCCTGAGAGCACCCAGAGATTGAGCCACCCATAAAACAGCATACATGGGCTGGTATAAGGCTTCTGGTACATATGTAGCAGAGGAATGCCTTGTCTGGCCAGAGTGGAAGTGGAGGTACCATATTCTGTTGAGTCTTGGTGCACCAAGGAGCAGGCATGCGCATGGGCAGACACATTTAGAGGAGAAGTGAATAGATGACGAGAAGAACTATTCAAGGGGGGGGACAAGATGGGGGTGAACATTTGGGAAATAAATAAATAAAATAATTAATTAATAAATAAAAAGAAATTTTTAAAGTAGTTTATAATAGAAATTCCTTCCATTGTCATGAAATAATCTCCCCAAATTCTTTGTCACTCTCTAGCACATACTTAGCTTTTCTGTGATCTATATAATCTGCCAATAGTTTTAGTTGTTCTATTTATTATACCTATTTAATTTTAGTTTTATTATATCTACCTAATTTTAGTTTTTCATCCCTATTAACTTTTTCTTTATTCTAAAATCTAGTAACCACGAATTTCTTTTTTCTACAATTGGATTGAACTATTGAAGGAGACATGAGACATGAACGATATATTTTTAAACAGCTGGCACCTAAAAACTAGCATATTCACCTTACATGTATAACTTTCCACATACAATATTGAGATATGATTATTAGAGACTTCAAGAGAGGTGATTGTTTCTTTAAATATTGACATAGAATTTTACTTTTAGTCTACTTTAAACAAGGATTTCTGATGAGGTTAAGATCCCTTGTGTCAATAATAAAGGGAAAGCAAATATTCTAAGAACTGGAGTACCCGAGCTTGGCTTAGGAGGGGAGATGATTAAACAGAAAGATATGCAAACATTTGGGACATCATATTTTCCTGTGGGTTTTAAATGTTTTGGATGGCTTCAATTTTTAACTACTCTTATAACCATTTCTTTTCTTATCAGTAAGATAAATAATTGTACCAGGAATTGTATATTACAATGTGACAATGAGATAAAAATGTCTTCACCACACTCTTTATAAAAGTTCATTATAGATATTAGATTAAATATTTGACTATACAAATCTAAATATAAATATTTCAAGACATATACATTTATCTCGGACATTGAACAAATATATTGTGAGGTAAATTTGTTACATTGAAGTTTAAACCATCGTCACCAACAAACAAATCTTGGTAGTGAATTAGAATCATAGACAACATTAATGTTATTTGGAAAAGGCACAAACACACACACACACACACACACACACACGCACGCACACACACACACACACACACACACAAATACATACATATAAGAGTTTTCGTCTATGAAGAAGTTTTGCTTATGAGAGGCTATGGGTTCCATCAAAGTTGATAAACATCCTATCATCCTATCTGAGTAAAAGAAGCTTCCATATGAAAGGAAAGAAAGAAACAAGAAGGGAAGAAACACAGAAAGAAAGGCAGATGATGCAGAAAGCTGAACCTCCCTGCTTGGAGACAGCTCAACAAACCAGTCAACGGACAGATGATTCATCAGACTGACAGAATAAAAACCTTGATGCTGAAATGGACATTTGCTGAAGGACAGATGATCAGGACTGCAGTTATGAAAGTTCATTGCATCAACAGATCCTCAAGAGGTCATTTGGATTGTTAGGTTTATAAGACTGATAATTATTTCTGTTGTAATTTTAAAGTGCTCACAATTTTTAGCTTAAACAGAAAGGGTGAAGATGTAGAGGATATCAATATTAATCCAGCAGCATGACTGCTAAGGCAAGGGATCACATCTGAAGACCTGCTAGGTCTATGTGATCAATCCTTCCATAATGAAGACATGCCATATCTCTTTAATCCCTCTGGCCATAATAAAAAACTTGCCATTACTACACAACTTAGTGCCAAACAATAAAGTTAAGTTTAGTTTGTAGAAAGAGCCATCTATGTTTGAAGATGATGTTTAATTGAGGGATATCAGTTTAGCAAGTACAATTGAGTTGAGTTCAGGCAAGGAGTAGAGTTCATTTGAGTTCATGCAGCTCCATGCAGTTCATATAGCCAATGAAGTCAGTGCAGTTCAGTTCATGAAATTCAGAGGCAGTTTTTCCATACAGAGCAATTCAGTGAAAAGCTGAGAGAAGCCAATATGAATCAGTCAGCTTGGAGACAAGTTTTGTGCAAGAACAGCTGAGTTGAACCAGCCAACCAGAGTTCAGAAGGATCCAGAAAGGGTGAGTTTATTCAGCAGTAAGCTTATAAGATGACAATTATATCTGGTGATTAAGTTCTTTTACAGTAAGGTCATTCAGTAGAAAAAATTCATTCTTGGTGCTGTAAATTCTAGCAATTTTTATGAATGGGGAGTTCAAAAATTATAGAGAGGAATCTACTATTGTCACTTGCCCAAACTAGTATAACATGCAACTGTATTACAAATATGTCTCCTTACACCCACAAATAAATATATATATTTTCATCATCAAATATCTTTATGATATGTTGGACCCAGCTCCAGATGGGGTCCCACAAAATCTCCAGCTTGGCAGAGGACAGGGTGCAAACAGCCATTGTCTCTGTCGCTGCCCCTGCCCGCGGGTAGTCCAGGGTAGAGTGCAGGCAGCAATGATACAGAAACCATCAGCAGAAATCTACAGCCATCAGAATGTAGAGAACAACATACTGTAGTGTTAACATTACCGACTGATACATCTAAATTGAATCTTCTACCTTGTATGTTCAAGAAATATTACAGAGGAGGCAGTGGAAAGATTTTAAGAGCTACAGGACTAGAACTCTGCTGATTGTACTTTTAATGAGGTTATATTGTACTAACAAAATCTCAAAAATATTGGCACATCTAAGAAGACAAGGGAAATGGCAACATTAGTTGACATGATGATGGAGATGGGAAAATAGCACAGGGCTTCTCCCTCGGATGAAGAACTATCCAGAATTGATGGTTACTGAGAAAGATGAATTTGTTTTTTCTAATGATACACCCCAAGATAGACTACCCAATCCAAAGTTGCCAAAAAGAAAGAAAAAGTGGTATGTAAAAGTAAACATTAAGAAAGAAGAGAAAAAGAACATCCTAACAATAAACTCAAAGTCATGAATTTGCTATAGTCCCTTAACTCACAGGCTAACCATCTCAAATCTGTTTAAAAAAGTTAAAGAAGGACTAAGTCTAAGCCTTGTATTCCTAAATGTGTTATACAGTCACAATGCCCATGAGAGTACCAATGTTCATCTTATTTTTATATCAATAAGAAGCTCGTGTCAATGAAAATCTTAAATTTGAAATCAAAGTAAATTTTGTACCATTTAAGAAATTATCACTTCATCTCGATACTAATTATACAGATTTCTATCAATAGGTTATGGCTATGCAATAAATCCTAGCTAATCCTCCCTGTTCCAACAAAGCCTCTACTTTTCCCTAGAAAGACAGCCCAATATTAACCACCTTAGTTCCCAAGCCCAGGGAATAGGGGTGCTGACTCTTCATTATCTTCTTCAAGCTGATTACGGGCATTGAGACATTAGAAGAGGGGTGTGGGGAAGAGTAAATTGATAAGCCTCTGACGCTGGGTCTTCACTGCAGTTCTCTATGTTTTATTTAGAAATAGCTGAGAGGAGTTAACAGACAACAGTCCAGGTTACCTTACATGGATAGTTGGTTTACAAAACGTCAGAAGTCCACAGAATTGACGTTACAAACATTTCTATATTAATGTTCATTTTTATTAGAGACCTGTCTGCTCCTGACAGCTTCCTGTCTTGGATTCTAAGAAGAAACTGAGCATCCTTGGAGTTACTCCTGTTGTGGTGAGACAGCCACTAGGCAAGAATTGCCTCTCTCCATCTACAGACAAATTACTGTCCAGAAAAGGACACACTTGCAGAATAGTCGACTAATTATATCTGCCTAGACAGAGTAATCAGCCATTAATAACTCTGTAGCACTAAGGTCTGTCAGATGATTCTGGACAAGAAGGCTGAAGATCAGATGCTCCAACGTTCTGTAGTATAGGGGCTGTCCAGGTGTTCAGCGGTCTCTATAAATTGGCTAAGTTTTAGAAGCTATGCTTTGTGCTTCCCATAATTTCAGTTAACTCAGTCATTCTAGATTTCTGATGGGGTTGAAGACCTATAGTGTCATAGCCAATCTTGGCTATTTACTTTGAGAGAAAAGATCCGAGTGGATGGTTTTCAGCTGACATTGGTTCTAAAGCCAAGAAAAAAAATCCAGGTTCAGAACTAAGTGTTTTGGTTAGGAGAGACGACAGAGGTTCTGGTTAGTCGATAAAATGATGGACTGGGTATTAGCATTATCTTGTACCTCACTGGTACAAATAGGAATAATTATGCTTTAATTGTATTTTGAGAGAAAAGTGTTATTTTAACAGGAAGGGTGTTATGTAGGAGGAGCTAAGGGGGAAGGAGCACCAAGACGAAGAGATAGAGTAAGGAGAGTAGAAGGTGAAGGAGATGAGAAGCAAGGTGATGAGAGAGAGAGAAAGGGGGGGGCATGGAGGCAGATGTTCACGTGTCTCTACTAGTCAAAGACAGTTTATATATCTAGGTTGGGCATTGGGTTACACTTCTGATTGAGCATTGCCAAACTTATAAACCTTTGACTAACATTTAAAAAAAATTGTATAAAAGCAAAAAGGGAAAGGGGGAATGGGATAAGGGTTTTCTCTAGGGAGGGGAAATGGGGAAAGGGGATGGCATCTGAATTGCAAATAAGATATAAAACAAATAAAATAAAAATAAGAAACAAGAGAAAGAGTTCATGAATGTGGACTGGAGTGCAAAAATGGGAACACTGAAATAGTAGAGAAGGAATATTGAATACAGTATGGGTCTTGTAGTTTCTCATAAACATAATCTAAGAAAAAAAGCAAATATTTGAGGAATAAGTGGGGAGAAGCACATAACTATTGAATAATGATATTTTAAATATAACTCAAAGTATCATTCATAGTATAAAATAACTGATAATATGAAGCATTTTCCCTTTCACATACAATGGTCAAAAACATATTTATAGGCAGAGTTTAAAAATGAAAAAAGTCAAATAGTAAAATAAGGTCTGTAAATATCACTAATCTTAATAATGAAAAAATATTAAAATTCTGAGTTGTTATCATATTTCTTAGTAGTGTGGATAAACTATAGTAGTCTGTTTTGCCTAAAGTGTGACAAATAAAATTTGTTATATATATAAAATATATACATAAAATATATATTGTATATATTATAACATATAATATATATTATTTTGAGTTATATATGTATATAATCTTTAGCTTAGTGATTTCTCAATATTCTTGAAAGATGAATATGTATTCTTTCCAATAGCCTAGCATTGTTATAACTTTTAACTCAAGTTAATCTCAAATATGTCTATTATAATATACTGTCATTAATCATATTATTCAAAGTTAAAACATTAATCCACATATGTGTTTATAAAAAGAAAATATAATTAGTCTGTTTAGTAAGACATTAAATAATAATATTGTATAATAAATAAATGTGTTGAAACTGCAGACCTCTGCTTAAAAAAATGTGGAAATGTAATATTTAATGATTAAAACACAATGCAACATATTCATGGTATACAGTCTATATAAACATTATCATTGCTGAAGGTGTATTCATTTTAGTGTTGCCTGTATGTGTTGTCAAATATAAAAATGCAGATGTGTGAGCTTCCATTCAATTTCATGACACTTTTTAGAAAGCAACCTTATTGTAATAGTGAGTATGGATTTACATCTATAAAAATTTCTGAAAAATATGTGAAAAACAGCATTTGAGTAGGCATATATTCTCAGTAGATTCCTATACTATCATGTGCAAGATGAAAGCCTGTGCATATGAAGTTTTTGTGGCCACAATAAAAGACTAATATAACTTACTGACTTGACACAGATATTTATCTCGTTTTTGTCAGTGTAGGCATACACAATCCATCTCATAAGCAAGCAAGCAAGTGGTGACAGGACAATACTCGCTTTGTAGGTGACAGTAGAGTCTTTCTGGCATCCTTTAAGTTTTGTTTTACCCATCTCTTCAGAGACCACTTCACCTAGGGATCCATCCCACCTGCAGATACCAAACCCAGAAATGTCCCTGTCCAAAAGAATGACAGGGACTCCCCCCAAAACAATTGGAACAGACACTGAAGGAAAGGCATCCAAAAAATCACCCCACCTAGGAATCCATCCCATCTAGAAGCACTTGCTGACAGGAGGCTGGTATAGCTGTCCCCTGAGAGGCTCTGCCAACGCCCTGACCAATACATATGCAAATACTCACAGCCAACCATCGGACTCCACCCAGGGACCCCAAATGGAAGAGTTAAGAGAAGGACTGAAGGAGCTGAAGAGGATTGCAACGCCATAGGAAGAACAATAATACCAAGTAACCTGACCACCCAGATCTCCCAAGGACTGAACCACCAACCAAAGAGTACATCTAGAGGAACTCACGGCTCCAGTTACATATGTAGCAGAAAAGTTCTTTATCTGGAGTCAATGGGAGATGAGGCCCTTGATACTCCAGTGTTGAGATGTGATACTCCAGCATAAGGGGATGCTAAGAGAGGTGAGGTGGGAATGGGAGGTTGGGAGAGGGGGTACCCTCATGGAGGCAAAGAGGAGGGGGAGGGATTGGGATTTCAGAGGGGAAACTGGAAAGTGGGGCCACATTTGGAATGTAAATAAATAAAATAACCAATAAAAATAAAAAAGAATAATTTCATTCTGATTTCACCTCTTTTTCTCCTCTCTTGCTACTATTTCTTTAATGTGTTATGTTTTTTAAATTTTACACTGTATTCATCATGTATAGGATAGGATTCCATGAGAAAATTTTAATGACTATATAATATGCATTCAACATATTTCCTCGCACTTCTCCTCTCCTCATCTTTCTCCAGCCATTTCCAATGCCCCTGTATGTTCAGCTAAATAGAATCACATCAAATTTAGAGTTATATGTTCCTATATAATTTTATGTATCCATAGAAAATCTAAGAGCCACAGATAAGGGATAATATGTAATATTTATCATTATAAGACTAGGTCATTGTTTCACAAAATAACCTCTACTTACTTGAATTTTTCTTCAGATGACATAGGTTTGTTCTCTTTGGTCCATATCTTAAGAAGACACTTGTGATAGATTTATAATTTATCTAGAAGATCTAGGTTAAATTCTTGTTGGCTTTCTCATTTCTTCAAAATATTTGCCATATAAGATCAGATTTACATTTTCCAGATACTGAAAAAAATCACTGCTAGAGAACAAGGATATTCACTATTTATTTAGTAATAAAACAAAGGAGTAAAATTAAACAAAACCAAATACTGCTATTTTTGATTTGTGAAGACAATTAACAAGCAGTAAATAATAATTAAGCAAGATCCTTAACTAAATGATGCATACATTGCTATAGTGTAGGAAATAATGCAATTAAATGTGATAAAGACTCTGAAGAATATATAATGTGGCCAAGAGTATTATTAAGAGAGCTGCTAAATCTAGAAAATTCTTACTCATTTTAGTTACCACCAGGAGAGTCTGGTTAACTTGAGCTGTAAAGAACCAAGAAAAGAGCTGCAAATGTCAGGAGCATGAGACCTGCATTTGAAAAGGAATCTGAGACATCCTGAAGTTTTTGATATGTCTTTGTCCAACTTGCTTTGTTGTCTGTGGAAACACTAAGAAAAGTGATGGCTAGAGTCAAATTAATAGTTTTGATCTCAGGCTAGATAAACCTTGTAATTTGTATGAAATGAAATAGACTATTGCATTTAGTTGTTATGTGATGAGATTCAAACAAAGTGTATAAGTACTATGAGATATGCTTTTGGTATATCTGAAGCAGTCAAACAGCAATTATAGATATCAGTGAGAAGGAAGCATTTTAACAACAACAACAACAACAAAACAGTAAAAATGTATAATCACAAAAACACTTCAAAATTGTCTGCATTCCACAAATATATATATTTCAAAGTCCATGGAAATGGAGTCTGTGCCTGCAAGACATAATAGCAAGGTCACTTACTGAACAAAAATAATTTGCAGGTGAGGAAAGGTGAATTTGGCTAGAGAATCCTGAAAGGAAGAAATAAATGAGGATGCATAATCGATAGATGAAGGGCAGGAGGCCAGTAACCATTGGCAGTGCTGATTTGTTTAGAAATGTAAGGTGAAGAATATGTAAAGACTCTCTTTTGATGTGTATCCCTTCCAAGTATAATAGAAGGCAAAACATTGTGGAGAAAACATTCAGAACAATTTGCAACTGAATGTTTTTGCCTGGAAATGTTTCAAGATGTTGACTTAGGGTCAAATTCTAAGAATTTTGATGATCTTGTTGAGGCATGTGAAATTGTAGCAGCAGTCATACTGCACATGATTTTTAAAACAGGAGCAGATAAACAGTTCTACAGCTTGATCCTGTGTCTACTTCAGTCTTCAGTCGGCCTAGCCTATTTGCCACAGTGCATCAAAAAAGAATATTAGTATCCAATGATGAAAGGCATTCCTTCTCTGAATTACTTGATCAGAAAACTATAATTTGTGAAGTTACAATAGAGGAAACAACTAAAATTAATACGAGATACATATCTGGTTTTAGCTGAAAACAATTTGTTTTTAAGAGATTTGTTTAAAAAATAAAGCCCAGATAAAATGCTGGAATGTTTTGGCTTCCACAGATGTGACTATTCAGTTTGTTCAGATAATTTCTAATGTTATTTTGGAGAAAATGTATTTTAAAAATATGATTTCTAGTATAATTTTTGAAGTTTTATTCTGGGTTTAGAACTATATATGAGTACATAAAACGTTTCCTCTCCTTTATTTTGAATTTTGTTAAATGTCAAATTGTTAAATATTGTATCTAAATTCTCAGCTCTGTAGCAATGAGAAAAAATTTAAGCTTTACTGAGGAAACCCCTCTACTTTCTTTACAGCAGTTACAACTGTGGCTGTGCATATTTCTGAGAGCTAACCCTTCAGAACCAGTGGCATATTATGTAATTCTTTTAGTTTGTATTTACTATCATACTGTAGGAATTTATGTGTATACTTATATACATTTTATAATATATTTACATATACATATTGTATGTATGTTAAAAAAAATTCAGGACCAAGTAAGGGAAAATCACTTTGGAAATAGTCATTCGTCTATAAACTCTATTCTGAGGTACTGTAACTACTGTAAATATGATTACCATAGCTCTCTATTAGGAAGTGATCTTCATGAAGTGAACATTCCTTACAATCCCTAAATTCATGCTAAATATGTAAATATTTATTATTGATAATAATATTTTATTTGTTTATATTCCAAATGTTATTGAACCTTGCAGTCTCTCCTCACAAACTTTTTATACTCATCCCACTCTTCTTTGTTTCTGAGATGGTGCCTCCCCTGGGCATCCCACTTTTCTGGGGTATCAAGTCTGGGGTGTCTAACAGGATTAGACACAACTTTAACCATTCAAGCCAGACAAGGCAGTCCTCTACTACATATGTGTCAGGGGCCGCATACTAATCCATGTATTTCTTTGGATTGTGACTTAATCTCTGGGAGCTCCCAGAGGTCCAGGTTAGTTCACAATTATGGTCTTTCTGTGGGATATTCATTTCTTTCTATCCTTAGCCTAACTCTTTTATAGAGTTCCTGACCTTAGCTGTGAATGATTGAATCTATCTGTAGTTTCTAATTTTTCTCAGAGGACAGCCATGCAAGGCTCCTGTCTGCAAGCACAACATGGCATCAGTAATAGTGTCAGGGTTTATAGCCTACTCATGGGATAAATCCCAATTGGGCTGGCCACTAGATGGCCTTTCCTTCAATCTCTGGTCCATTTTTTGTCCTTGCATTTCTTTTAGACAAGAACAATTTGGGTTTGAAAATTTGAAGGTGGGTTGGTGTCCCCTCCCTTCGCTGAAGGCTCTAACTACTAGAGGTGGTCTGTTACCATTCCATCTTCCCATTGTTGTACATGTAGTTTAAGGTTCCCAATTTGAGTCCTGGGAATTTCTTCCTTCCCAGGTTTCTGGGACTTTCTAGAGGTCCCCCACAATCTACACCACTGACAACTGCATATTTCCTCTCATTTTCCTTGCCTTCTGGGTTTTTCTCCTGTCTCCCCCCATACTTGATCCTGTTACCCCTTTTTTCTTTTCTCTCTCACCCTGGTCCTTCCCTCCCTCTGCCTCCCACATTTATTCTGTTCCCTCTTGTAAGTGTGATTGAAGCATCCTCTTTTGAGCCTGACTTCTTTCTTAACTTCTTAGGGTCTATGAAATATATCACAGGTATTCTGTAACTTTCACTAATATCCACTTATCAGAAAGTACATACCATGCATGTCCTTTGTGGTAAGGTTTTCCTCACTCAAGATGGTATTTTATAGTACCATCCATTTGTCTGGAAAATTCATGATATTCTTGTTTTTATTCATGATATTCTGAATAGCATTTCATTGTGTAAATGTACCACATTTTCTGTATTCATTCTTTGGTTGAGGGACATCTGGGTTGTTTAAGCTTCTGGCTATAAAATCCTTATACAAATAAGGATTCTACAAGCATAGTGGAGCACATGTCCTTGTGGTATAGTGAAGCATCTTTTGGATACATGCCCAGGGACAGGAGCAGTATAGCTGGATCTTCAGGTAGAACTATTTCCAATATTCTGAGAAACCATAAGATTGATTTCCAGAATCTGTACCAGTTTTCAAAAAGTGAAGTTCTTTTCTCAATCTATATGATGTCATTTTGTCCTATTGACAGTGTCACTTGCCTTACAGAATCTTTTCATGAAGTCCCATTTGTCAACTATTGAACTTAGAACCTGAGCCATTGGTGTTTTCTGTTCAGGAAATTTCCCCCTCTACTAATGTTTTGAGTCTATTTCCCACTTTCTCTTCTATTAGATTCAGTGTATCTCATTTTAGGTTGATGTCCTTGATCATACCTCATTTTAGGTTGATGTCCTTGATCAAACTGGACACGAGCTTTGTGCAGAGTGATAAATATGGATCTATTTGTATTTGTCTACACAAAGACATTCAGTTAGTCCTGCACCATTTCATTTAGATTTTCCAGTTTTGACAAGTATAGGCTTTTATAGTAAGAGCTGATTCTTTCTTGAATTTTCTCATTTTCTGTTGTTATATACCCCTTTTCCTGTTTTCCTTTCTGATTTTGTTAATTTGGGTACTGTCTCTGTGCCCTTTGGTGAGTTTGGCTAAGAGTTTATCTATTCTTGGTTTTCTAAAAGAAACAATTGTTTGTTTTTGTTTTTGTTTTTCTTTGTATCATTTTTTTTTTGTTTCTAATTGGTTGATTTCAGCCCTGAGTTTGGTTCTTTTCTGCCATCTACTCCTTTTAGATATGTTTCCTTTTTTATTCTAGATCTTTCAGATCTGCTGTTAAGTTGCTAGTATAGGATGTTTCCGATTTCCTTATGAAGGCCATTAATGCTATAAATTTTTCTCTTAACACTGCTTAACATTATATCCCATTAATTTGGGGATGTTGTACCTTTATTTTCACTGAACTCTAGAAAGCCTTTTATTTTTTTCTTCATTTCTTCCTAACCAAGTTATCATTGGGTAGAGGGTTGTTCAGTTTCTAGGAGATTGTGGGCTTTCTGATGTCTTTCTTGTTTTTGAAGTCTAGCATTCGTATAGGATGGATAGATAGAATAGGATGGATTTCAATTTCTTATATCTGTTGAAGCTTGTTTTGTGTCTGATTATATGCTCAGTTTTGAAGAAAGTTCTATGAGATGCTGAGAATAAGGTATATTTCTTGTTTTGGGGTGAAATGTTCTGGTAGATATCATTTAGATCAATTTAATTACTAACTTCTGTTAGTTTGACTTTGTCTTCATTTTGTTTCTGTTTTAGCTCACCTGTCCATTGGTGTTGAAGACTCCCACTATTATTTTTTGAGGTTCAGTATATGTATATATATGAGAGAACACTGTCATAGAAACAGAGAGAGGGAGGATGGGATAGGGAGTTTCTGGGAGGGAGGGAACCAGGAAAGGAAATAAAATTTGAAATGTAAAGAAAAACTATCCAATACAAATTTTTAAACAAAATTAGACAAATATACACTTCAATAAGTTACTACAATGTACTAAACTAAATTGTCAAGAAAAATGAGAAGTAAATATTTTGTATAAATTAAAGAAATTAAAATGTCATTTGAAAGGTTAATAACAGCAAATACATTTGTAGACAAGTACTGTTATGGTGGTCATAGAACAAAGAAAATTATTAGAATAAACTGTTATCAATTCTGTAATTGTAAGTTGATTTGCTTTATGTGTTTCTTGCACTGGGTCATCTTTGTAGTCAGGAGCCAAAGAATACCAAAAGGTCACAGCACACAACAAATCTCACACAAGAAATTTATTGGGGAGAACAGAACTGGTGGTTGTATGTAAAGAGAGAAAGCAGTAGACTTTGTGGAGGGACAGTACTTTATAGTGTCTTTGGAGCATGCACATTGACCTAGTAGAGGCTTTCAGTAGCTGCAGAAAAGTACAGCAACTGAAACTATTAGTTGGTAGTTAAATCTGAAATATTGTTTAGCTGTTAATTCTTAGTCATGGGGGGAAATATTTCCAAGTCTCAGCATCATAGGGCATGCCTGTGGCATTATGGTTTACCATTGACCCTTTTACCTTACATTAAGATATAAAGTTTATATTTCAGAAACCTATGAAGACAAACATTCTGTCTAATATAGTTGAAAATAACTGATTTCTTTTAAACTATTTATGATTTTTTTCTAACAATATGTGATTAATAACACATAAATAAAACACTAAGTTTACCACAATTCATGGAACTGATGACTGCAACTTAATTTGGACAACTTTTACTTTCTATGACTATGTATATGTTTAAACTTATATGGATCTAGTTAGTATTCAATTACAAATATTGCCACATTCTTTTGCTATTACTATAGTCCTTTAAAAAGTAAATGAAATTCATACAAGATCCTACTTTGTAAAAAGTTATTATATTTATGTCAGTACATGAAAACTAGTTTAAAAGCATTGAAAAATAAATTAAATATAGACTTTTTGTCTGTATTAACATAATATTAACTTTCAAACAATGGAAGTGATTCAAGTAAAAACATCAATGGATTTTTAACTCTGAAAACTATTCTGTAAAATGGAAATATATACCTACACATTTAAGATTGAAATTTTTATTCAAGGCAAATGACATACTTGAAATCACTTCAAGCACCACTAAAAGTTTTTCAGTTTATTACTCTCTCTATATATAATATTATTTTCTCATTTATTTGCATATTTAGTTTCTGAGTTTAAGGAATTTTTGGATTAAGTTGAAACGCATAATGACTTTCCTTAACCTTAGGCAAAGTTCATGTCACCAACATATATGTATTTCTTTTCCTTGAACATCCTAACTTTCGAAAACTCTCACTCTTTCGTTCTCTCTTTTCTATATTTGGGACTGTGTAAATTCCGACCTGCAAACTCACAAAGCTTCTGATGTAGACCTGCACTTGACCTTTGCAGTGTACACTGTCCTGCAAAGTACACCTGCCTTTTCCTGCAACCAGCATTTATATTATGATATTCTAGCATCAGGAATTCCCCACTGATCTAATGATCTAGAATCAGGCTTTGGTTGATGATGTATTGTGTGTGTGTATGTGTGTGTGTGTGTGTGTGCACGCACGCAGGTACATGTCCAAACATCTAATATTTTAGAATATAAAATCAAACAAAATAATTTACTTAATTATATTTCATAATATGACACACACTATTTATAAGTGTTTTCAAAAACCTGCAATAGTTGATATGCACTATATGATACATTATGTTTCCTTTTTTTCTTTGGGTCAGTCTATAACACATTCTTTTCTTTCTCTCCACTCTTTCTCTTCTTATATCTAACTTTCTCTTTTCTTTGCATAGGACTCTAATATTTTGGGGTTATGCCTTAGACTGTGAAATATCATTAACAACATATTTGATATAGTGAATGTTTGTATCTATTTTTAAGATTTTCTCTTTTTTTTTTCTGGTTAAATCAATTACAGCTAAATTACCTATGTGACACCAAAGTGAATTCACATGTGGTTAGTTTAAAGGGATACAATATACCTAGAAAAAACTTATATCTAACTCACCATAAAAATTCAATTGTAAATATAGGAGAATTAAAAATTCTTTCAAGAAGAATATAGTATTGTAAGTTTAAATATTGTATGTAACCATGAGTCATATTATTAACTGTAGAGTTCATGCTTATCTATTGATAATTATTATTGTATTGTTCCCCAAAGACAATAATTTCCTCTATTCCCTCCCAGGAAATATTCAAGTTACTATTTTTTCTGTAACCTAGAGCATGAATCATCTCTTTATACTCATTCTGGTCAATGGAGTGTAAAATGATTTTGCATTGGTAAGGCTCATACTATTCTGACTACTAAAAACTGCTTATTGTTCTAAATTTATAAATGCTCTGTGTATTGCCTATGTAAATTCTTTCTTTGCTAATCTACTTTTGGATTTCCCCTTTGTAATTTAAATGATCGTTAAATATTTAAATACTATTTTTGAAAGATTTAGAGTCAGAAATGTCCCAGTGAGCTAACCCTTTTCTGATTAATTTGTCTGTGATTCTGTGGCTGAGAATGAATAGCTTCCTAGTTTATTGCTCTGTTATGTTTTTAATGAATTAAAACATTTGATGACTATACAAATGGACAAATAATTTTTCTCCTATTTTTGTGGAAAAATAAGTGTCATTAATGACAAAAAGCCGAGCATCATCTCACTAAATGAATTTTGTGCATTTACTTAATTTGTAAAAATGCCTTTTCTTGCTAGTTATTATTGGTTAATACTTTCTTGATTGTTTCCCTAAGTTCTCAGTATCAACTAGCTCCATGAAACTATACTTTAATATGCAATTGTTGCTGATAATAAATATTTCACACCAGTTGATGTTTAATAGGAGGATGTGTGATTTATCAAAAGTATTTATTGTAATTTACAAAGACCCTGGTGCTACTGATGGTTATCACTGGCCATTTAAAAACCAGGAGACATAACTTAGCTGAAAATCATCAGTTCTACTTCACAAAAGAGCAAGTATTTGAGATATTGTTCTTGAAAATTGAAATATACTAGGGCAGTTGCAGAAGGCTGTTATACGTTGTAGTGTGGAAAACATGACTTTTCAATTATATCAGATGACTATTCTGCTAAATTAATTTGGCTCACTTTTGATAGCAAATTTGTGTGTGTGTTTGCAGTTACAAGACTTGTTATGATAGCTATTGATGTGTTAGATCCATTAGCAGGAAACTCTGCAAACAATGACAAAGTGCCAGTAAGTCTATGCCATCACAGACCTCAAACAGAAAAAACAGTTCATTATAATATCAGGTCATTTGTTCTTTCCATGTGATGTGATGAAAGAATAACACTGGAAGCTATTTCCATCAAAGCTGTGAATGCATTGTATAAAAGACAGTTCTATTTTCAATAAAGATAAATAAAACAAAAATACACAAATAAAAAATCATGTATTACACAATTGTCCATTTTCACATAGTAAAGAAATATTTAAAATTTTATTTATTTATTTTTATTATTTTTTAATCTATTTTTTTACAGCCATGTCGTTATCCACCTCTCAGTCTGCCCTCTGGCTGTTGCTCATCCCATAAGTCTTCCTACACCTTCAAGAGGATGTCCCAAACACCCACACCCACCCCACCAGATCTCCCTATTCCCTGGTGCCTAAAGTCTCTCCAGGGTTAAGTGCTTCTCCTCTTACTGAGGCCAGACAAGGCAGTCCTCTGCTGTATATGTCTCAGGAGCCTCATATCAGCTCCCTGGTTGCTGCCTGATTGCTGCCTGGTTTGTGGCTCAGTGTCTGGGGGATTTCAAGTTTCCAGGTTAATTGAGATTGTTGGTATTTCTATGGTGTAACCATTCTCCATAGGTTCTTTCAGCTATTCCCTAATTCAACCACAGGTATCCCCAGCTTCTGTCTATTGGTTGGGTGTAAGTATCTGTAACTGACTCAGCTGCTTATTGGGCCTCCCTGAGGGCAACCATGCTAGGCTCCTGTTTGTAAGTACACCATAGTATCAGTAATAGTGTCAGGCCTTGGAGCCTCCTCTTGAGCTGGATATGTAGAGTGAAAAATTATAAAGACCATTTTATAAAATATATACAGGCTCACTAGTTCCAGGAAGGCGGAACTGAATGTAGGATTTCGGGCCTTCACTGCCCCGATACATTCCTCAAGCCTCAGGGAAGAAATTCCACCTGTGGGTGGGGTAGGCCCAAAGCAGGAAGACAGATTCCTGGCCACAAAGAAAAATAAAAAGGCATGCCCAGACAAGTCCTAATTAGCCATCCTGCCGCCTCTGCAAGTTGCTGATATTTGAAATAACCAATCATGTGTAACAGTGCGAAAATTCCTTCCTTCCCCTACCCCCTACTATAAAAGGTTCCTTAGCCCACCATGCGGGGTCAAACTGTACTCGTGCACGACTGTGCAGTTTGAACACTGGCTGCCAGCTCTCTTCCCTAATAAACCTCTGCTAATTGCATCCAGTAACAGTGTCTTGGAGTTTGTGGGTGTTTGCGACTTCCGGAGACTTGAGTAAGGGTCTCCCGAATTTGGGAGTCTTCAGATACCCAATTTGGGTTTGTCACTGGACCTCCCTTTCCTTGTTTTCTCTCTCTCTCTTTTTTTTCTTTCCCTGCATTTGTTTTAGACAGGAACAATTCTGGGTCATAATATTTGACTGTGGAATGGCAAGCCCATCACTCCCCTTGAAGCCTTGTCTTTCTACTGAAGGTGGACTCTACAAGTTACCTCCCCATACTTTAGGGCTTTTCATATAAGGTCCCTCCCTTTGGGTCCTGAGAGTCTCTCATCCTCATGTCTCTAGTACATTCTAGAGAGTCTCCTACCCCATTCATACCTCCCAATGTTACTTGTTTCCATCCTTTCTGTTGCCCCTTAGGGCTTCAATCCTATTTCCCACATACCTGATCATATTCACCATTTCCATTCCCTGTCCCCTCTTCTGCCCATGTTCCTCCTCCCCTCTGTCCTCCTCCAGTGACTGCTTTCTTCTCCCTCCAGAGTAAGATTTAGGCAACTTCACTTGTGTCCTTCAGCTTGTTAACCTTCTTGAGTTATGTGGATTTCATCCTGGGTATTCTGTATATTTTTTTAGCTAATATCTGCTTATTAGTGAGTATATAACATGAATGCCCTTTTAGGTTTGAGTTACCTCACTCCGGATGATATTTTTTAGTTGCATCCATTTCCCTGTAAACTCAGGATGTCCTCATTGTAAATAGTTGATTAGTATTCCATTGTGTAAATGAATAACATTTTCTATATCCATTCTTCTGTTGTGAAACAACTGGGTTGTTTCCAGATTCTGGCTATCACAAATAAGGCCACTATGAACATAGTGGACCACATTGTTTTTAAGTTAAATCTTGTCATGAATCAATTATATGTTGAAAACACCTATACTGTATATTGTAGTCAGCTCGGGCTCCTATGATAGAATACTATACATATGTGGCTTCTTCAGACCCATCATACAAACTTCAAAATGCATTCAATCCAAGCCTGAGACAGCAGCAGTTCTGGCATATAAAAAAGGTCTCTCTGGTTTTTGGCCATCTTATCATCTGTGTCAATACCATCATCAGGGCTTTGCACTCATATCTTTAACACGTCACCAAAGAACCACTAATCATATTACCTAACTGAGGATTAGAGTTTCAGTGTAAGTGTTCTGAGGAATATGTATATGCATATCTATTTATATTTATAAAACATAGCCATCCAAACAACTAAGACTCTTTATAAAAATATTTATTAAATAAAGCAAATTTTCAAAGATCACACAATTAAAGTATAAAAACACATATGTAAATATTCTATCTCTTTCTAATAATTTAGTACTCATTCTTTACTCTTAATTCCAATTGTATATAATAGAGCTCCCATATATCTATGTCACATAGACAGAAGACTAAGGAAAGCTATTAAGATGATACTAACACAGATATTTTCCCTCTCAGAAATATGCAAAGATTGCTGTTCAATGAAATTTAAGTGTTTTTAAATAAGGTACTTATTCCTAGTATACTATAATTATTTTAAAAAAATTAACTTTTGAAATAAATAGCTAATGACAATTTTAAAGAAAAAACAGTAGTACCACAAACTTGTAGCTGCCTGCAGTCACGATCACCAGGTTCTTCTGAGACGAAGCCTAGGAATTAACGGGAAGGAGGGCGAGAGAAACGTGGAGCCAAGACAAAGTATCCTGATCAAGGCCTGAAGTTTAATAATTAGCTTTCACATATAAAGGGGAAGCTCCACCCCCAGAGTCTCTTTTCAGTTCAGCCCAGGGGCTGGGTAAGGAGATAGCAGTCAGAAGGTGTCAAGGCTAGCTCAGCAGGCAGTCCGTTCTTCTTAGCTTTATAGCAGACCTCAGGGGCCAAGACTGGCAAGACAATGCCTCCTTCTAGGTCTTATTGCTGTTTGGTCTTGTTGTGGTCAATGACTTGCAGGCCTGCTCAGGCCTGGGGGAAGGGCACACAAACTAACTATCCAAGTTAACATTTGTCTAAAGACTGAAATCCAAATCTGTTAGTTGTTTTAAAAAGTCCGACCGCAGCTCAGAACAGACCACTCCAGACCACACGGTTCCAAGGGGGAGGAGGTTTATTCAGGAGATAGGGCAAAGGTGGGAAGAAGAAGGTGGAGGAAGAAGAGAGAAGTAGAGATAGAGGCCGGCCATGACCACGTGTAGAGAGAGGAAGGGGGGAGGGGACAGAGAGGCAAGAGAGTAAGAGAGAGGGTAAGAGAGTAAGAGATTAAGAGATTAAGAGAGTGAGGAGGGGCAAGCAGCCCCTTTTATAGTGGGCCAGGCCTACCTGGCGGTTGCCAGGTAACTATGGGGAAGAGCATACCTGGCTGTTGCCAGGTAACTGTAGAGGTGGAGTTTAGACAGAATACTAACAAAATCTCTTTAGATTTGACTATACAAAATATGTTCCTGAGAGATCAAAAAACAAGGAGTTAAAATCTTATAGTATCAGTGCATATAATATTGGATTGGAAATTTTACATATTTAGAAAGGAACATTATTATTTCAAATAGCAGAGTGACTGCTACATACTGAATATAAATCCCCACAAATATAATTTACAATAATTATACATTCTTAAGTGAGACCTCTAAAAAACTAGACAATTGAAAAATAGAAACAAATATAGACACAAAATACTTTATTTTCACAGATTAATGAACTCATAAATCAATAAAATTACCAAATTTTAATGCAGAAAATACTTTCATATGTAATATACTTAATCTCAGAAAGCTATAATATATATATAATAAATAATATATAGCAAAATGTATTCCCAGAGAATGAGATGATAAGTAAAAGGCAAGATAAACATTCTTGAACAAATAATGGCCAAAAAAAATTTCCAAATTTGTTTTTCCAGAGAGTTAAGATGGTTTTGAAGCAATACATTTAGGATAATGTACAAATTTTGTAATTTGGTTATAGCAATTAAGAAAGTGTACACCTTGTCAATGCACAATGCAATATGTAAGCATTGCACATTTAATATATTAATATTTCTAAATTATTCCAGGAAGATAAATGTTGGAGCAAAAGGGCCCCCATTGAGTAGAAAAGTGTTGAAGATGGTAGGCCTCATGACTTAGTTGTTGCTGTGAAGAAATTGAACTTTTTTTTTTTAGAAGAGTCATGTTGTGGAGATTTATAAAAGATAGGATAGAGAGATGTTTTTTATGTATTTCATTAAAAATCTTCAAAAATAAAGAAAATATTTTAAAATAGTTCATATCAAAACTCATACATCACACTTTTAATTGGTGCTGACATAATAGAATTTCTATTGAAACAAGGATCACATTACAGTGAAGACTCCCAAATTCGGGAGACCCTTACTCAAGTCTCCGGAAGTCGAGAACACCCAAAAACTCCAAGACACCGTTACTGGATGCAATTAGCAGAGGTTTATTAGGGAAGAGAGCTGGCAGCCAGCGTTCAAACTGCATACTCGTGCAAGAGTACAGTTTGACCCCGCGTGGTAGGCTAAGGAGCCTTTTATAGTAGGGGGTAGGGAAAGGAAGGAATTTTCATGCGGTTACACATGATTGGTTATTTCAAATATGAGCAACTTGCAGAGGCGGCAGGATGGCTAGTTAGGACTTGTCTGGGCATGCCTTTTTACTTTTCTTTGTGGCCAGGAATGTGTGTTCCTGCTTTGGGCCTACCCCACCCACAAGTGGATTTTCTTCCCTGAGGCTTGAGGAATGTATCGGGGCAGTGAAGGCCCGAAATCCTACATTCAGTTCCGCCTTCCTGGAACTAGTGAGCCTGTATATATTTTGTAAAATGGTCTTTATAATTTTTCACTCTACATCAGTATGTTAATGGTAATAATGACATGTGATATTGTTTTAGAACGTGTTGTTTTTTCCTGAAAAAAAAAATGAAATAGGAGATACAACTATCTACCCATCATAGACAGAGAACAAACAGAGAGAAGATTCTATGAAAACAGGCTTTATAAAATTAATGAGTTTGTTGATAGTCTTGAAGGAGCCTGATTAACTTATGCAGAGCTCATTATGAAAAGGTCTCATCCTAGCCAAAGATCTTCCTCATGGACTCTACTATTTCTAAGAGTATGTATATGGCTGGACATGAAGAATGGTGAGTAGAAATTCAAGTTAACTACAGGGAGGATTTTGTGAGGGCCATGTGACTCTCCAGAGGGAATGTTTATATGAATATTGCCACAGACCTAAAGTCTTAACTAATTTATATTGTTTTTGTGATAAAACCCCATTACATAAGTGACTTTTAAGTTTATTTTGGTTTACAGTTCCAAAGGCAGATTCAAAATGGTGGGAGAGGAATGGAAGCAGGGATCCAGAACAAAAATCTAAAATAGCGTACCATCAATTTTAAATACAAGCAGAGAGCACTGGGAATGCAGCCTGGCAATAAATGTCAAAAATCCCAGATGCCATTCTGACTGGCTCAAAATACCCAAGATACAACTTGCAGACCACATGAAGCTCAAGAAGTAGGAAGACAAAAGTGTGGGTACTTCAATTCTTCTTAGAAGAAGGCAAAAAATACTCAAGGGAGCAAATACAGAGACAAAGTGTGGAGCAGAAAGTGAAGGAAAGACCATCCAGAGACTGCTCCACCTGGGGATCCACCCCATATACAGTCACCAAACGCAGATATCATTGTGGATGCCAAGAAGTTCATGTTGACAGGAGCCTGATACAGCTGTCTCCTGAGAGGATTTGCCAGAGCCTAATAAATACAGAGGAGAAGGATGCTCACAGTGAACCATTGGACTGAACACTGGGTCTCCAATGGAGGAGTTAGAGAAAGGACTAAAGAAATTGAAGGGGTTTGCAACTCCATAGGAAGAACAACAATATCAACCAATCAGATCCCAAGAGATCCCAGGGACTAAACCACCAACCAAGGAGTACACATGGCTCCAGGCACATATGTAGCAGAGGCTGGCCTTGTCGGACTTCAATT
Organism: Rhabdomys pumilio; assembly: GCA_030674055.1. Lineage (NCBI taxonomy): Eukaryota > Metazoa > Chordata > Mammalia > Rodentia > Muridae > Rhabdomys > Rhabdomys pumilio. Next base: position 51,630,662 of record JANHMN010000012.1, read on the forward strand.
GGAAAAGAGGCCCTTGGTCCTGTGAAGGCTTGATGTCCCAGGGTAGGGGAATATGAAGGCAGGGAGGTGGGAGTGGGTGGGTGGGGGAACACCCTAATAGAAGCAGGCAGATGGGAGATTTCCAGGGGAGCTGGGAAGGGGGATAACATTTGAAATGTAAATTAAAGAATATACCCAATTAAAAATAAATCCCATATGCATTGGCCCACTTTCTCTACCACAGGACCATCTTTTAAAACTTTCATAATCGTCCCAATTAATGCCAGCAATCAAGGTGTTTAAGTGTTCCAACACTTGAGGCTATGGAAAACATTACTCATTCAAACCATCAAATATCCTCTATACTTTAGTTTATTTCATTGTGATGGCTGTAATCAAGGCTTTAAGGGAGTCGTCATAGTCATCTTGTCCTGTCATGGTGTTGGTCATGTCAAGCTGTATAGAAAGAGTTGCACCATAGTTACTTCTAATTTAAAATCATTCTGACAGAATAGATTGATAGTGACTGTGGAACAGTGTGGAAGCATATTGTTTAATAGGCAGATTTCTCATTTTCACTTTAACATAGGAAAGTAAAATCTTCCTTTTAATGTTTTAAGAAAAACTAAGGAAAAGTTAAATCCTTCGATTTAAATATTGACTAGAATATTCAAGTTTCTCTGAACATCTAATTCTTCCAATTTTCTTAATAAGAGAAAAATATTATAAGAAAACTATATGAAAGCTAAAGAAGAAATCTCAAACTTGACAGAAATATTTTTGTAAGCCATAAAAACGCATTGCTTAGTTTAGGCCCAACAGTAAAACTCAGGCAAGTATTTAAAGTTGTATTATATAATAGATATTAAAATTTAACATATTAATTGTGTAATCATATTCATGTTCAATATTTACTTGTAATTAATTGGTCCCATACATGTTTAGAAGAACTCCTTAGGGTGTTGTTAATCCATATCTGGATAAAATTGTCAACAGTTTTGATAGAATAATGGAGTGATAGAATTAGTAATCAAAGAAAAGCTTTCTTAAACTAAAGTTTTTAAATGGGGGAACATAAACAACGAAACACAGGGAACCAAACAGTTTTCTTTCTAAAGACAAAACAAAATAAAACAAAACCTTCAACAATACAAATAAACCACTCTCCTGCTTTTAATCTAATAATTTATTCCAAACAATTGGTTTTATTGTGTATCCAGAAATGAGACAGAAATTTCCATAAAGACAAATCTCCATGTGTTAATAACACAGCTGGATCAGTTTGTCTTTTCTGAAGCCTCAGCTGTGGCTCTAGAGTAACATTCTCAGGAATCACATTCTCTGAGATGGGATTTCTTTAACAAGTCTCAGATCCATTCCTGAAAAAAGCAAAAATGTAAATGTCTGATAAAAATGTTTAAAATCCAATCCTTAATTCACTAAATGCTAGAAGTATTATCTATATAATATTTATTGATTTCCCAAATTATCAAAACAATGAACTACATGCTGAGCAAAAACTAATAATCCCAAACTAGGTAGTAGGGCAAAAATACCAAATAAAGTATTACAATAAGGCTTTGAAACAGAAGCTGTAGAAAATTTTCATATTCTTATGCTGTGTTATGACTAAGTTAAATACACATGTCTATTATACTAGGAACATGGAATTAATCTCCAGCACCAGTGAGAGGTGAACAAACCAGTAGCAAAAATCTTATATCTTCAAATCAAAGCAAGGTTTATTATTTCAAATGAAATAAAAAATGCTTTATTATGTCTGCAATGTTATTATCTTTTTTATTTCAGATATTATTTTAGTGTCAGATGTTGAACTAAATCATTTATTTTGGGGGCCTGCTCTGTTGCTAATCATGTTTACAAATGCTAAACTAGAATTTGGGGATTTTGTGGTATGATTGAATGACATGGCCATTTCATTAGTCCAAATTATGTCAGAATAAAAGATATCATAACTGACCTGAGGATCAGAAGCTAATAAATGAAAAGACACTTAATTACACCTCCTAGTATTCTCCCTCCCTCCTCTTAACATTAGATTAGTTTTATGAACCAACAAAATTGATAATAAATTTTTAAAAAATAGTATAACATCTTTCTATATTAAAACATTAAATTCACAATTTTCCACTGAGGATACAAAGAAGGGTAATTAAAAAATTAAGTTTAATAGCCACATTAATTTATTTTTCTCACATTCATCATGGAGCTCTCTTTTTAACTGTTCTAAATCTTTTTTCATTACTGATCTTTAGCCAAGAGAATTTCCTGTCAAAGCAAAAAATAATTAGGTTTAGAAATATGTTCAGTGATAGGAACTAGGAAGGATTGTTTACATGGACTGGATGTCCTCCAAGTTGAAAATCAAAATACTTAATTAAGAACTGCAACTACTTTTGAAATGATATATAAAAAGTAATTTGTTTTTAAGATAAATAGGAAATAAAAATTTCCTGTTCCGATCACAAAGGAACCAAGGTAAGTATTCTGACTGAATATGGATGAAAATTCCACTCATGTTTAAGTAATGACAAGATTAAAACATATTGAAGTAAGCAATTAATATGCTTTTAAAGTAAAGCATAATTATGCTTAAAATACATTTTATGTCTGACTTTGGGGTTTGTGAAAGTCTGATCAAAATGAAAAATGAGAGTTAAAAGAGTTAACCATGGGAATGTCAAACAGAAAGATGTGGTGTGGTGTTTCAATTGCAAAAGCATGCAGAGAGAGCTGGATGTTTTTTTCTTTTTCCACTATCTTAAAGATGTGTCTATTTATGTTTTGATGTAAGTAGGGGACATTGGAGGTACTGTTAATGAATGTTTATAAAACTATAAAGTCTATTGGCAAAGCCAGTTAACAAGCTAGCAAATTTGTCTTCAATAAATACATTGTGTAATTTTAGAGAGGAGCTTTGAATAACTGTCATCAGGAAGGCTTTCTCAGCAACCAATGGAAAACGATGCAGAGATGCACAGTCAAAAATTAGGCAGAGCTTGGAGAAAACTGCAGAAGGGCTATCTCTGACTCTTTTGCCTGTTTTTGGAACCCTTTACCTCCTACGGGGTTGCCTCCTCTGGCCTTAATAGGAAGGCCTTAATGCAACTTGTTATGGTATGTTTGAATGATGTCCCTGGTTGGTCAGCCATTTTTGTGAAGTGAAAGGTAGAGGAGTGGATGTCACCTGGTTGGGAGGGGAGGAAAGAAGGGAAACTACAGTCAAAACGTAACATCTGAGAGAATAATAAAAAACGTAAGTAGCTTGCAAAGATTTAGAAATTTGGTGCTTGTTCAATGTAACATGATAGGCAGAAACAGAAATGTGAGAGAACTTCACCAAGCTATGAACATTCTGGAACATTTATGCTTAGTCTGGAGCTAATGAAAAGCAGATATCTAGTGACAAATTCCATTTGTTTTTAGGAAATAGCAGTGAAAAGTCATGTTTGTTGTTGTTGTTGTTGTTGTTGTTGAAAAAAACTATGAGGAAAGAAAGACTTAGAAGGAAACTTAGATCCCCAGTAGCTCTTTCCAGAGGCACCATAAATATGGAGATGAAGAATCTTGGCTTTTTCATTTTACTTGCAGAAACTGTGAACTTTTCATGATCTTAGTAGTAGCAGAGACGTACTTAGAGTAGATCTCTGAGGTCAGTTTAGGGCACACAATTCCTTTTTTATTTAATTAAATACAGGTAGTAATTAGAGAATAATTGGATCATTATTAGCAGCTGTGATTTAAACTCCAGAAGTGTCCTAAGTAGTTTACTTCTTCAAATGCTGCTGTACTAAAAACAGTATTATAATTTGGATAAGAATAGTCCTCCAGAGTTTTATAATTTAAACACTTAATCCTTGTAGTGATAATAATATGCTTGGCCCATGGGAAGAGGCACTGTTCGGAGGTGGCATTGTTGGAATACTTATAGCCTTGTTGTAGGAAATGTGTCACTATGTAGGCAGGCTTTGAGGAATTCCAATGTTCACGTTCTGCCAAGTAAAGAACAGAGATCCTTCTCCTGGCTGCCTGTGGAAGCAAATGTCCTTCTTGCTGCCTTTGTTTAAAATGTAGAACACTCAGGTCCTTGTAGAGCACCATATCTGCATGGTCGCTGTCATGCTTCCCACCATGAAAATAATAGATTGATCCTATGAAAATGGAAGCCAGCCCCAATTAAATAGTTTCTTCTTAAAGAGTTGCCTTGGTCATGTTATCTCTTCATAGCAATGAAACCCTAACTAAGAAAATGCTCAACTGAGAGTATTCATGAAAATTTGAGGGAATGTTAGCAAATTTTAGCCTAGCTGGAGGAAATCACTAGGAATAGATTTTGAAAATCATATTTTTTTTTGTTCCTTAGCTTTTCTATTTTCTCTTTAGAGCTTCTTTTTTTTTTTTTTAGAAATGGGAGGGAAACCACAATTCTGTGTACTATGTGGTCTCTGTCATAGAATTCTGCTTCAAGGTTTGAACTGAGATCCCTAAACCTTTGAATCAAAATGAGTCTATCTTCCATTGTTTTTCCTTATACATATTAGGATATGGAGAAATGTATTCTATCTTTAATTAATATAACATATTGTATTGATATTCATGAGGTGGCCTTATCTTGTTTTCTAAATTATGAACGTAATTTGAAATAATTAGAAAATTATTCAGAAAAATATTAAAGAAATCTTTTTTATTATTATTCTTTAACTATATTTACATCCCAGTCTTTACTCCCCCTCCTGGTCTACCCTCAGGTACTTCCTCATCCCATACTTCCTTCCCTTATCTTTTAAAAGGATGTCATCACCCTCAATCCCTACCCCCAACAGAGCTCCCCACTCCCTGGGTCTTCATGTTTCTCAAGGGCTAGGTGCTTCTTCTCTCACGGAGGGCAGACCAGGCAATCCTCTGCTATATATGTTTCAGGCCTCATATCAGCTGATGTATGCTGCCTGGTTGGTGGCTCTGTGTCTGAGAGATTTCAGGGTTTCAGGTTAGTTGAGACTGCTGGTCTTTTTATGGGGTTGCCCTCTTCCTCAGCTTCTTCCAACTTTTTCCTAATTCTACCACAGGGGTCCTTTGCTTCTGTCTACAGGTTGGGTATACATATCTGCATCTGATTCTTTCAGCTGCTTGTTGGGGCTCTCTGAGGGAAGCCATGCTAGGCTCCTGTCTGTAAGTACATCATAGCATAAGTAATAGTGTCAGGCTTTAGAGCCTCCTCTTGAGCTGGATACTCAATGTGGGCTTGTCACTGGACATCCTTTTTTCCTCAGTCTCCTCTCCTTTCGTTCCCCAGCAGTTCTTTGTTTTTAAACTGTAGGATGGCAACCCCAAGAAATCTTTCATTTTTAAAACATGCAAACAACAACTTTCCTTGTTTAATGATGGACCTTCAAAATCACTTCTTTTCATCAAGTTTGTACCTTTATGATAATGAAATTTCCTTTCTTGTTACTTAATGATAATAAAAAGAAATTTCACTTTTGCATGTGGAACATTTGTGAAAAGGTTAGACGTATGTCTGGTTGTCTGACAGATTGCCTTTCTCTATCATACTCAGGTAGAATCTCTCATAATAAAGCAAAGTATATTTCATTTTGTTTTACATCTAATGAAGGGGATATTTGACATGTAGGTTATCAATTACATTCTCATGTTCTCATTAGCCAAGCACATCAGAAAAGTGGACTCAATTATATTATAATGTAAAATTTAAAGAACCCCATTCCTCACCATCAGCTGCCCATTTTAATTATGAGTTTTGAAAAGATCCACTTCACAGGTAAGCCATTGAAATTGATCAAGAAAACGCAAAAGGCAGTCAATCTTACAATCTTAATATAATTTTAAGGACTGGTTGTACAGATATTGAAATCAAATTATAAACCCTGTCATATCATAGGTTGTCCTTTCAAAGCAAGCTAAAATTTAGCAGTTGTGGATTTGAAATCTATGTTAAACAGAGAACCACAACTGCCTTTTATTAAAGTCTTACAGAAAACATTATATGAATGTTTAAATAGCTTTACGAATTTATGAAATATGTGTATATTAAATACTGTAAAAGAATTGACTTAATGCTATCACTATACTCATTTTGGTTTTTATAGACCAAAGATTATTTTTTAAATCATTTTATTGACTATCTCTTGATCTACCTCTGGATATGACAAACCATATTTCAAAACTCTGAGATTAGAGGGCTTATTTTTCCTAACATTTTGTGACATGAAATGGCTAAAATGAAGATGTGGAATACTACGTACCACTGTAAGAAATATCTACATATGTTAGAATGTACATGTTTTACTGAATATCAAATAAATATAATATGACAATCACATTTTTCAAAATACAAAATTGATTCCCTTTCTCCTTTACCACCATGTCTTAAAATCGTGTGAAATTTGATTTTTTTTTAATTTTTCACTTTTTAATGATTTCTATAAAAAAATGCTGTTAAATAAGAACACATTTTTTTTACATACCACACTAATTTCTTTAAACACTAAAAAGTCAACATGAAAGAGATGGTTCCTGTCTGTGCTGTAAAACTACTAGAATCCTGAATAACCTCTTAATTCTCAAGGAATAGAGCAAATGGATAAATGCATTTCTAGAACTGTGTAAGTGGTGACATTGGATAGGTAGGCAGACCAATAAAGCATACTTTGATCTGAGTCTAACACAGAACATTGGAATACCAACCATAACAGGACTCCCTGAAGTTGAGATGAATGAATCACTTAGCAGAGCAAGGCTGGACATTGACTGGATGCAAAGATGCCTCTCCCTGCCTCTCCAGTCCTGAGTTTGACAGCTCTGAATTCCACCCTTGCTTGGTCAGCTAGAGTCTGTCACCAAGATAGCTTGGAATCTCTCTTTAGGTGGCTTCTTTTTTTTGCAAACAGTCAGCATTTGAAAACTGTAATGTTTAATTTGTACCCTTGATAAGCAGCAGATATAATCAGGTACAGAAGGAAATCTTGAGATCTATGATTCCTATGAAATTAACTGACTATAAGACAGAAAACTATTCCTGTATTCTATTCTGATGCAAAGATAAAATACCAGAACCAGAAGCAACCAACTTACAGATGCAAGCACGTATTTTAGCGTATGAATCCAGTCTATTTGTCAGAGAGACAAGGCAGCAAGCATCAGTCAAAGCAGTAGAAGCACACGAAACTGAGAGACATCACAGCCTCAACTGCAAGCGTAAATCTGATATTCAGATTGTAAGATGGAGAGTGGCTTTAAAGTTTTAAAGCTCACCTCCAGTGATAGTAAGGCACCAAATGGACCCAAATGCTATTCAAATGGACAAGTCTATGAGAAGTTTTTTTTTTAAATTCAAATCAATGTATGTATTGATAGTTGGTTTGAAAGCAGAAGTAAATTATTCTGAAGAAAAAACAGACTATATAGCGGGGATGATGAAGAAGAGAAACAGTAGGGGATATAAAAGGAAGTATATTCAAAGCAATTATTGATTTGCAGAAAATGGCTTTATATAAATGAGTATAATAATAATTTTTTTAAAAAAAGAACAAACTGAAAATGTTCACCACAAAACTGTCTGAATATATAGTACATAAGACAGTGTGAGATGAAGTTAAAGCAATCATATTTGTGAACTTTAATTACCTTCCTTATCTCTGTTCTATGTGGCTTGCATAGATCTTGAATCCATGATTGACTGGAGTAATATGTTCTGCAAAGTCTTCACAACAAAACCCAACATCTTGTTTGATGGTACCTTCCAGTTCTATGTAGCTCTTGTCTAGGTGAGGCTAATCTGCAATAAGTATTATTATACTCACCAAGAATAAAGCACAGAGGACTGTGTGAACCATGATCATTCTCACGGGTTAGCATAAATTGCATTATACCACCTGTTTTCCCAGCTAAGAGAATTTTTCAAAATTGACAAAAAAGCAAATAATTATGAAGGTACAACATAAAAAAACAGTAAAATCTTTACGATAAAATTAATTCTGAGTAAATCAGAAAACCCTATTAATTTACAGAACTTGATCCTTTATTCAGTGTAAAATTGAAAATAGGTAAGAATATAACCGTTTTCATTTACTCTCGACCTAAGTCATTTCATTGTAAAAAAAATTTAATGTAATGGTTCATGAAAAATATGTCTGTACTTGACTCTTAGTACCATTTATATTACACTCTCCTGCTGGAGCAAAGGCCAGCTTAGTAGCTCTCTAGGTTCATTATTTTGGTACTATATGTATGTATATTATTTAAGAGCTACAAAGTCATAGATTTATAATCAATAACATAAGGCAATTTTACTGTGTACCACTATATTATACCTGGATAGGTACTAGAGTACACACACACATACACACACATACGCACAAAGACACACACAGACACATAATCATATACACAAGTATATTGAAATATTTCTTAAGTAAATAAAATACCCTGTATTTTAAGTATATCTCAGGCTTAATTGTAAATATTTACAATTATATCTGTTTGCATAAGCATAAACGCTAAAGAAATATAATACACTTCTTCAGAAATTTACACACACACATACACTACAAACACATACACTACACACACACACACACACACATACACATAAAGGAACTAAACTTCTAAAGCACCCACACTTTGGTCTTCCATGTTCATGAGCTTCATGTAGTGTGTGAGTTGTATCTTGTATCAGCTTTTGGGCTAATATCCAATTACCAGTGAGTACATACCATGTGTGTTATTTGTGACTGGGTTACCTCACTCAGAATAATATTTTCTAGTTCCATCTATTTGCCTAAGAATTTCTCAAATTCATTGTTTTTAGTAGCTGAGTAATATTCCATTGTGTAAATGTGTCACATTATCTGTATCCATTCCTCTGTTGAAGGGCATCTGGGTTCTTTCCAGCTTCTGACTACTATAAATAGAGCTTCCATGAACATAGTGGAGCATATGTCCTTATTATATGTTGGAGCATCTTCTGGGTATATGTCCAGAAGTGGTGTAGCTGGGTCCTCAGGTAACGCTATGTGTTCTTCCTTAGAATTCCTTACCCTGGAAACCTTCATGAGCTATTCTGCTAGACAGAGCCTTCACATTCTGCCCCTACGATGACCCAAACCCAGCCTGCTTTTAGCAGTACTATGACACTGACTGGGCTCCAGTATCTCCAGGTGGTGCTCAGGCCATGAAGCTTGTACCCAACAAGAATCATGAGGAGAATTCATTCGGCATTCCTTCTCCTGCTTCATACCTGGTCTCTAAGCACCTGATCCATAAAGCCACCTCCAGAAAGAGAACCACTCTAAAAAACAGAAGAGTCAACTTCTGAATGACCAGAGTTGTCAGTTTTAACTACTTTACCAGAGACAAAAGTTTTCTCATAATTAAAGGAGAAATAAAATCTTCCATGGTCAATATAGTTCATTAAATGTATTGCTGCCAACCAAACCTACATTAAATACTGGAATAAGTACTGTGAACTGCTGAGCTGGTTAAGCAAACCCCAGAAGCTGGGGGTGAGGATTATGTTAGGAGTTATTTTTTAGTGTGGCTGCAGAGAACCTTTATGTAATATAGCTTTTAAAATTCTAGGAAATATTTACAATCTTCTTGGAGTTTGGTTTTTTTTTTTTTTTTTTTGAAACAAACAAATCATTTTGCCTAACGAAGCTTAATTTGTATTTTACAAAATACTTTGTATTTGAGAACTGAGAATGTTACATAATAATTTAATATATTAAATAAAATATGTACTCATCTAAAAATAGTAAAAGAGCTCCTGTGATGCTTATGTTGTTGCCCAACAGAAGTAGAAAATATAATCTTGTTACTGAATATTCTGCACAGCTTAGATTCATGATATAGTGGAAGCAAACTGAAATTAAACCAAAAATTTCTTCTTTGTCAGCTTGCTATTATAATCTGAAAACTTGCTATGCAGGCTTCTGTGGGAAAAAAGGCAAGGATCCAACTAATTTCATGATCATATGACCTATGAGTTCAACGTTTATAGTCAAGTGCCCCCTTTGTGACTGGCATTTTGGTTATAAAGTTAGCCAGCTGTTTTCTGACTGGATCTGACACCTGCTTCACAATGGGGAAACCTGTCTTTTCCTGAATATCTGTACAAAAGCCCCTGTGGCTGGGAACATTAAGGTTCCAAGTGAAAACTGATCATTATTGTAAAATATCAATCTGTCTTCTAAATATTTACAAACAAATGTGTGGAAATAAATTTCCCTCAGTCTAATAAGAGAACCATTCTTTTTAGTGAATATCAGTGAGTGCAGAGACTGTACAGTAGGTTGACAATAAGTGCCATATAGATACTGAGTCCTAAACAAGACACTCATACCACTCATTCTAAGGATAAAGGGGCCTTGCATAAGAAAGGACCTAAGAATGTAAGCGTTGGACAAGTTGGACAAAGAGAAGGGCTATGGATTGTCATTTCCAGGCCAAGACAGAGCCATTTCATTCATATATTATGGAAGCTGCTGATGTCCCGTTTACCAAAATATGAATCATTCCATTATCATAGATGTGTGAGTAGCAGAGATTCAGAGGTCCTTTGCAACTTATAGATGCAAGGAAAGGCTGAATCATGCATTCTAGATCAATGGTTAACCTGACAGAATTGTTTCAAGTGAAGCCAAGCCAGGGCCATTTGGAATGACTAGGTACAGTAACATGGTCAATGATCATGGCTCACTATTTGTTTTTTTTTTTGTGACAATACTTCAGATGTCATTTTAACTGTAAATGGAATTAGTGGATGGCAGAAGAAAGTGGGAAAATTGCACTAACACTCTCAGCCCATGCTCCTGGGATGCCAAAACCACTCCAATTTAGAAACACCACATTCACAGTTTTGTTGTTATCAAACAGAATCTCACGTTGTAGCCCAATTCCCTTGGCAGCCACTTTGTTGCTAAGGGTGGCCTTGAACTCACATTAACCCTCATGCCTGAGTGTCTCAGGTGTTGAGGTTAAAAGCAGGAGGTCACCATGGTTGGATCATATTTCTATTCTTAAATGTGAATGGTTAGGGGTGTGCAGAAGTTTCATTTTTTTTCTTATATCACATGAAAATTTCAAGAAAAGAATGTAAAAGAAAACTGTACTAGCACATTTTCTAATATCCTAAGTAATATCAGAAAATATGACATGTATGAGGCAAAAATAGAACATGTGCAAAGTAAGAGTAGGTTTAAATTGGAGTGTGAGAGGAGAGAGAAAAGCATAGAACACCTAGAACTAAGCAAAAACACCAAGGAGTAGGCTTAAAGAGACAGGGGTGGGGTGGGGGGAATGAGGATCAGTCAAGACAGATGCATACATGACAAATTGTACAGAAAAAAAAGGGATTAAAAACTGCTTAGGAAAAAATAAAGGACACTAAATTAATGCTGTTATTTATGTTAATATGTAAGATTAAATATTCAAAATTGTCTTGCAATAAAACAACCTAAAATGTTAACTAATATGGGAATTATGTCACGATAAAGCTGTTATAAAATGTTTTATATGTTACATGAGTTGTGTTTTATATCATTTTCAAATAGGAAAAAAAAAAAGCAAGCACACCTCAGGGAACATGAGTGAGCCAGGAGCACCAATCCTTTTCAGCAAGGGTGTATTGAATCCATGGCTACCCTAAGGGCATCTGCCTCAAGAACTGCAGTTTTAATGGTTGCAATGCAGAAAAGTGTTAAGATCTCTTTTTGGTCTGTGCAAGGGTAGAGAACAGAAATAATAACCCATATAAAGATCTCAGTGTTAAACAAACTAAAAATAATCTCTTCTTAAAGAGAGATATTCAGCAAATTTCCACCTCGCACTTGTTTGTAGAATAAGAGTCCCCCCTGAGAATTCATCACTATAAGATGAACTCCTGTAAGAATAGAATTTTAAATCCTTCTACAGCACTGTGATCAAAAACATCTAGCCTGGGGAATTAATTTAAAGATGTCTTAGGTGTTGAACACCTTGAACGAACAAAGATCATGTGGAGTGTTTGACCTTTATACTCAGGGTTACACAATTCTCTCAGATAAAATACTGTGCAAGCACTCACAGCTTTTCTTTAAATCACAAATTCTGAATCCAAAGTGCAATGATACCTTCCTTATGTACCAAGGTAATCACTTTTAAGACATTGTTTCTCCTGATTGCTATGTCGTGTCCTTCATTTAAACATGTAAATAAGATAGTTAATCAGTACATTTAAATCTAGATTTTGTAGTGATGCTACAATTCAAGATTATTTTGGTATTGTGACTTCTTGTCCAGCAGTCACGATGATAAGCCTACAATTCACAATACAATATTAAGCATGTAATGATTCAGGATAGTGATAAAAATAAAAATGGATATAGTGCATGGTAATTTTCTCTCCCTCTCTCTCTCTTTCACTCACTCACTCACTCACTCACTCACTCACTCACTCACTCACTCACTCACTCACTCACTCTTTTCCTCTCTCTCTAACCCCAGCCTTCCAGAATGGTATAAACATTTGTTTATTTTATTGTCTTAAGCTTCAGGCCCTTGTATCATGGTCATTGTGACTGTACCTGTGGTCTATGGCTGAGCCTCATGAATTATATTTATACTATACCAACTTTCTCTTTGCTGAAGTAAATTTTACATAATGCTTTTAGAACCTCCTTTATTTCTGCTTATGTCTCACATCTTACATGCACCTGCGTTTCTGAGTAGCCTCTCCTGGCGCCCTCAGTAACCTTGCCTGGATGATTTACTTCCTAGCTATGCTGTCTGGTTGCAGGGATCCTCTTTATTTTTAGCAACATGCCAAAGAATTCTTTGACATCCTCCTGAGTAAGATACAATGTCCTGTGTCCTCTATGTTTTTCTTATTTTTACTTATTTATTCACAGTTTGGTCAGTGAATCCTCCAGAAAGAAGAGTGTGCATTACATCTAACTTTAATAACAATTATTCCATTTATTCCAGGTTATCAATAAAAGGAAAATTGCAATGATCAATTTGTATGTAAAAACATTTTCAGTTTTATGAGTAATGTGAACATGTCACTAGAGCAGATCTGAGAAATGTGATAGTCTGGGAGTTGCAAGCCAAAGGTCTTATGGAGGATGGCCGAATATATTAACCTAGTCTATTGATCTGGAAGATCTATGTGTGCTGGGGCTATTCAGTGTTGAGTGACATTCTTAGGGAGTTTCCTTTGAGCATTTTCAATTTCAGAACCCTATGTTCTCCCTTAACTTGTAGGCTTCAACTTACTGAGAGATGAAAATTGTCCTACCTGACCCTAAAAGAGAAAAATTTTAGGGTTTTCCTTATTGTGAAAAGTTAAACATTACCACACCCAGATTAAAGTATGAATCTTGGAAACATAATTAAAATTCTACAAACAATCACAGATACCATGGTATTTAAAAGCTACTGAGAGTGTTTTGTCATTTTGAAACAGAAAATGAGACACGAGCAAATACACAACTCAGTGATAATTCTTGTAAGTTCAGGCATTACTGAGTTTGTTTTTCTTTAAATAAAAAGTTAAAATAGACTCCTTTATGAGATTGTCATACTCAGAATAACTGAACAGAAATCATGCATTAAAACTATATGTAAATTTTCAAAAGTATAAGTGTAACATATAGTAATAGACTGAATCTTCTGACTGTGCAACTGTAAGTTGGCTAAAACATGAAATTATACTCTTTGTGTTATTTTTGCACTGATCTGAATGGAGATGTGGAGAAGGAAGGGCTTATGAAGTGAGTATGTGGAGACCAGATAAATGTGAAAAGTCACTAACATTTTTCTACCATTTGGGTTTCCAATATTAGTCTAAAGTCCTTAAACTTGGTGGCAAGTGCCTGTACTGCCGAAGCCATCGTGCTGGCTTTTAGAATGTTATTTTAATAGAAAGTATAAATGTTACATGTGCTTTTTTTTTTTTACTTCGTATATAGCCCCTTTTAGACTTTGATATTCTGCATGTATTTATGCACATTCTGATTTGTGGATTAGAAGTGTGTCTTTTTATTCTATATGAAGGATTGTTAACATGCAATTATAATCAATTAATTAATGATTAATAGAACTTGTAAACAAAAGTTTAAACTGATAAGTTGATTTTAATCACAATCTCAGTGCAAAATATTAGTTTACTGAAATATAAGTATTTTTCCTATTCTTAAAAATAGATGTTTTTCTTGACATAATATATCCTTATCACTTTCCTGCTCCTCTCTTCCTCCCAGGTCCTTACTCTTCCATTAAGATCTACTCCAATTCTATCTCTTTTCAGAAAATAATTTGACATCTAAAAGATGTTGATAAAATTAACAAAATAAAACATAGTAACATAAATTAAAAACTAACTAACCATTAACTAACTAACTGACTAAAAACTAAGCTAAACAAAAAGCTAACACATTTGAGTTGGACATGACAAACAGAAGGAAAAATAGCCAAAATGAATGCATAAGAATAAGAGACACACTTATTTGCACATTGAGCGATCCCATAGAAATATTAAGGTGGAGTCATAATATATATGCAAAGGACCAGGTGTGAATCCTGTATATCCTTTAATCTCAGTGAGTTCACATGAGTTTTTCATATGTTGATTGAGGGGGCATTGTTTTCATGGTGTCCTCTAACACCTATAGCTCTTACAGTCTATACTTCTTCTTCAGTTGGGTTCCCTTACTTCTGAGGGGATGATTCTGATGGAGACATCTCACTTAGGAATGAGTGTTTCTAGGTCTCTCACTCTCTATGTAATGTCATGTAGAGAGCGGCGAGCGGTGACAGCATTTGCCATTACAGGATGGCGCTGGCATCCGGTGCTCCCGTGGGAGGACAAGTAAATTGTGCATGTGCAAGTGGTGAAAGCGCGCCAAGTCACTGCCCAACCCGGGCGTCATACGGGGTTATGAGCAAGAAGCCAATCAAAAGTGAACACGCCGCTTTAGGGTGTATATAAGCAGTGCCTCTCTGGGGCTCGGGGACTTCCTCATTTCATCGCAATAAACGTCTTGCTGCAGAAGGATCCTGGTGTGTCCGCATGCGTTCTTGCCGGCGAGACGATTGCGCGGGTCACAATGTCAGGATATTGGTCTCTCAATTTGCTTCCAACTACTACAGCAGCAAACTTCACTGATGATGGCTGATCAAGGGACTAATCTTTGGATGTAGCAGAATGTCATTAGAAATCTTTTCATTACTATACATTTTCTTTTTTTCAAACTGGTATTGTTTGGTTTTACTGTGTGTTCTTGAGCTATCTAGTAACATTGGTCACTTAAACAATATCAGAGGTGGTTTCAGTCTTTTGGAGTCTGCCTTAAGTCAGGCCAGTTACTGGTTCGTCACACCCACAAGCTTTGTGCCACCATTGCCCTAAGTTACTTTACAAGTTTAGAATTTTGTTTTTACTTAAAATTTCCCTTTTATTGCAAAATGGGTTTAAATTAATATTTCAAAAATAAGTCTTAAGTTGAATGTTGTCTTTTAAAAACCAGTCATTTTTTTCTTTTAAAACTTTTAAATGTGCATGTAGAATGTCTGTATGTCTGCCAATTATTTCCATGGATTGGAGAAGATTATAAATGGAATTCCTGGTTAAGCCCTCCAACATATCTAAGTTACACTTTTCAAACCTATGGTACAATGCTTTTCCATTTACAGTAATTTTAAAGGTGTGGGTAATTTTTAGGTACCTATGTTAGAACAAATAGGCTGAAATCAAACAATTTATATATATAAAAAAAAAGCCACTCTAGATTGACAAATGTCTGATACGGTGAGACAAAATATTGTTTCATTATAATCTTCTCTTATGTTTTTTTTTATGTCCTTGGATTGCTCAAGGTCAATTATTTTGTTTTGTTATTATAATTTTATCCTTATCAGTTTGCTTTTTATTCATTTCTGAAACAACGAAGAGAACTGAACTATATGACATGTGAATTCAAATTCTAGGTCAGCTGTGTGTCTGCTGTTTCTTCCCCCAGATCACTGTGAATTTGTTCTCTTTTATAAAACAGGACAAGCTATTACTAGGTTATTGACAATCAGATGGAATGCCTCACATAACATATTTAGCAGAATAAAGCATGTTTGATTATTTCTCTGTTTCTAGATGACAAGCACCATTTTCTGTGCATAAATCAGTAATCCTGAGTCATCTCTGGTGACTTAATTCTTTTTAAATTAGCAAGCTCATCTTTAATGTATATGACATTACACCTGGCCAGTTGCTACAATTTCACCTCGGTGATTTTAGACTCATGTCAAGCCTCAGTTCCTTCCTTCTGTATTACTTTCTAAAAGCATTGGTTTAAATTATTTGGAGCATTGATATAGCTTATTTTAATAAAATTATCCATTGTCTCATAGTTCTATAACCTAACTCTTAGGTTTAAGTGAGCATGAACTTCTGAATTGAACATCTATTATTAGGTTGTATTTCATCTACAAAAATGATAACCTTATTTATTTCAAACTAATGAGTAAAAAGGTAATATATAAAAGCATTGATAGGAGATTTTTACATGACGAAATATTTCACATTAATCATCAATTCCTAGGCATAGTGTACACATATGATTGAGGGAATCTGTTAGTAATAAATGAATATTGTTCCCTAAGAAACAATGAAAAGCACAGAATATGTAAGTAAAATTCAGAGAGAGAGAGAGAGAGAGAGAGAGAATAGTCTATTCTATCCAAATTAGAAGCTACTGTTTCATTTAATACATTTTCTATAATGTAAATATTTTAATTGGAAATACTTTTCCACGTAGAAATCTGAGATATTAATGGATTTTAAGGCAACACTTATGAAATAATGATGAGATTTTATAGTATGCTTGGCATCCCTTCTTAATAGACACAGAATTAACAGAGAACTTGATATTCAAATGTAACTCTGACAAACCTGAGCAATTTGCAAGTCCATAAATAGAGGCATTGAGGGAGTTCATTAGAGCATTGTGCATCTTTGCTTCAGCTAAGAAAATCATTGCAGATAAAAATAATTCTCTCTTTAAAACATCGCCACATATTTTCAACAGTCACTCAGCAAATTATCATCTGTGTTCTTTATATAAGATGATAATGCCACTAGCTAAGATAATGACAGTCAATTTTCCACTTAAATCTTTTTAATTGTATCCATTTTTTCTTATACTGTCTAATCCTACTCAGTGTGAAATATGCAAGAAAATCCCTGGATTAATGTCTTAATTACAGTGTTGGTTAATGTTGCTAGGTAGATGACTCTTTAGGTTTGAATGCTTCTCTTTTAATTCTCTAAGAAGGAAAGATCAACTGCCTTTTAAGTAGATGATCTAGTTTCCTTTGCTATTAATTCTGACAGATATGACATTTAAGTAGCAGGGATGAAACTTGTGCATGAACTTGACAATACTATTTGCTCTTACCAAAGTCACTGCTTTGCTAAACTACTGGACAAACCTGGGTTCCTTTTCTTACCAGAACAGATTCTAAAGCTGGGAATATCTCAATTGTGTTACTCTGGTAATTAGATACTCTTAGTTTTGGAGAAAACAAAGATTCAAAATGTAACACATTTTCCCAAACCAATAAAGTTCTCAAAGCCTCAGACTTCATAATAAGGCAGTTAGTGCCACTACCTCTTGTACTAGATAGGGATCTTAACCTGGAGAGCTGTTATGGCTCCAACACTCTGATTCTGTAGAGAAACAAGAAAAGGTCTATTTTGTTTGTTTCCTCTTCCTCCTCCTCCTCCTCCTCCTCCTCCTCCTCCTCCTCCTCCTCCTCCTCCTCCTCCTCCTCCTTGTACTCTTCTTCTTCTTCTTCTTCTTCTTCTTCTTCTTCTTCTTCTTCTTCTTCTTCTTCTTCTTCTTTTTCTTTTTCTTCTTCTCCCTTAGTGATCAGAAATGTAAACTATGCAGTGTCTAATCTAATTTTTGTGTGTGATAATGTTCTTAAGAATTTATAACTTTCTATACAAGCAGTATGAATCTCTGATGTTTAATTTCCTCAAAAAACTTTAATAACTTTATTTTAGTAAATGTCTTTATATCAACAAACCAGATTCCCCAAAGCTCCCAGGGACAAAACCATCAACCAAAGAATACACATTGGGGGGACCCATGGCTCTAGCTGGATATGTAGCAAAGGATTGCCTTATCTGGCATCCTTTTGGTCCTGTGAAGGCTTGATGACCAAGCATATGAGAATGCTAGGATTCTGAGGCAGGAGTGGGTGGGCAGGTGGGGGAGCATCCTAATAGAGGTAGGGAGGTAGGAATTAGGGGTTTTGTGGAAAGCAAACTGGTAAAGGGAATAACATTTGAAATGTAAATAAATAAAATAATCAATAAAAAGTAAATCCATTTGTTTAACAATAGATTGGTAAAAATATTTAATATTTTTAAAAATATTAAAATTATTTAACAATCATCTCACAGGCATCACACTGCTGGGATACTAGTCAGGTATGATTTCAAGTAGACAATGACATCACCAAAAAGTTATTTCATACATTTACAGTAAATTTGTTATTAATCTTCTAGTAGACATACTCAAAGCTTTGAGAGAGAGAGAGCCATTTATAATGTCACATTATTCTTTTGTAGGAAAAAATATTAAACAGAATTTACTACATAGTATTTTTCCTCATGATAAAATGTAAGTTCAGGAGGTAAAAATAGAATGAAAACACTAATTTCACTGTAATGTACAGTGATCTACTGGAAAATGTTTGTCCATAGCTATCAATGCAAAGATTCAGAATACTCTTTATCTTATTAATAATTACATTTAACTTGAAGCTTACAACATTTGACAAATATTTTTTGAGTTCTTATTATTAATGATGGTGACTCAAATAATCAAGAAAAACTAGACTTGTCATGAAACAAGAAGACTAAATATAGGGGTGAATTAAATAACATTCCTTCAACAAGTTCATACCCTAATTTGTGAGGTGTGTAAATATATTAGTTATACTGTAAAAAGAAACTGTCAAATAAAAAAATATGTAATTAAATTAAAGATACTGTGAAGAACAAATCATCTATGATTACTTTGATGAGTCTAACTATATATTCATTCACAAAGATACAAAGAATGAAGTTACAAGTGGGTAGAGGAAAAGGTATTTGAGGAAGAAACATGATTAACTTAGCAGAAGACAAAAGAAGTTACAGATCAAGGAAAATAGATGGCATTGGGATCTAGAGGAACAAAGGAGATTAATTTCTGGTATTTTGAGAAAGAACAAAGACTTGTGGATTTATGTGGGGTTTTGTGTAATTAATCTATGCTGTGAATAATATATATATATATAAGTTATATATATATATATACATATATATATATATATATATATATATATATATATATATATATATTGAACTTAAAGTAAGCCAATAACTATGATAATTGGTTATAGTTTCAAATAGAAAATAATGAAATGTCTGTGTCAATGGTCTGGAATTCCCATAACTAATGGAAGAGTATCCCATTACCAATAACAGAAAATTATGAAAACACAATAAATATAACAATTTGAATTATGTGAGCATTATATTAGATGAATTACAAGGTTTAAGTTAGTACAGTTTAGCTAGGGAAATGTGAAAGAAATATTAAATAAGGGAATAAAAAAAAGAAAACCATAGTTTTTAATTTATATCTTTGGTCATTAATAAATTAATTAATATATAGTAAATGGAGAAGATGCGTTATCATTAATCAAAATAGTCATAATATATTCAACTGATACTTAATAGTCTGTATAGTCAATGATAGGGTACAAAAGTAGAAGTATTGTAATTTTCTCTCTTTATACAGTATACAGAAAATAATCAGTTAGCTTGCTTGGCTATCAATCAGAAAAATATTAAATAGGATGAATCTACGTTTATTTCTTAGGTATAAAATTTTTGGGGGGATCTGCATCTTTTGTGTTCTATAGAAAAAGGAAATAGTGACACAGACTCATTTTCTTTTTTGTGAACTACAACTGTTTACAGTTGATAACCCCAACTGGTTCCTATTTTCACCATGTTCACACTGAGTTCTTTACAATGATGCTATAAAATAAAAGCTATAACATCTGTCCCCGAATCTATTCATAT
Organism: Rhabdomys pumilio; assembly: GCA_030674055.1. NCBI lineage: Eukaryota > Metazoa > Chordata > Mammalia > Rodentia > Muridae > Rhabdomys > Rhabdomys pumilio. The sequence continues at coordinate 51,650,796 of JANHMN010000012.1, forward strand.
ATAAGAATATCAGGCAAGGATGTAGGCCACCGAAAGCTCAACAAATGTACAAGGAAAGCTCATGCATTTCACATTCAGCATGTTTGTGTAAAAGATGGCCTTGACAATACAAAAGTCTTCCTTACACAGACTAAAATGTAATCATGGATTGTTGTCTAATAAGCCACCTTTCCAGTTTCAGAAATAGTATCCACAACCACATTTTCTTAGAATCGTTAAGTTAGGAGGTAAACCCTTATTCTAATTGTAAAATACTAATTCTGAACAATGCAGGCTTGGTTTGCTTATCTTCTCCAGGATAAACTATTTTTTTTATAACAATTGATTCTCTTGGACCACTGGGTATGTTAAACACCTACCTGGCCCACTAGCCACTATGTTTTTTTTTTTTTTTCATATGGACCAGAGTGACAAATCTGTAATCTTTTAATTATATAAATCTTAATTATCCTTGACTTAATTATTTCATAAGCTAGGAAACTTGACTTCAATTATAAATATAATATAAATGAAATGTCATAAATATTTAAGCTTTTGGAAAAAAATTAATTTTGCAGACTAAGGCATGTGTATTATTAAATAATAACATGCTGTAAACTATTATTTCTATGACTCCTGTATAATATTTCTATTATGTCAAAGGAAACTGTTTTGGAGTCAGAAAACTAAGCACATGAAATGGAATTGCAGACTAGAAGCTTGACTTTGCAAGCCTAGTTCTTCATACTAGATTACTGGAAGATTATTATATACGGTAGAAAAATGAACAAACAACCCAAAGCAATGTGAAGGCATTAGGTTTGCTGATGTTCAGAAAGCCGATTAGTTTCTATTATAAAATTGCCAGTTGAATTAAATAAGTCTAACCTTTGAGAATGATTTTCTTCAATTATAAATGAATGACTTGGACTCTGAACCAGTCCATCTTAAAAATCAATAAAACCATTTCATGTGCATGTCTTTTTTTTTTTTTTTACTTTAATGTCATCAAGCAGCAAAGTCTGTCTTTACTTAACTTCCTCTACCCTTGTTCTTGCAGTTACAGATCTATTTGTTTCTACACAAGTCACACTCTCAAATTATTCTGGATTTCTATTTCCTGTACATTTTTCAACACTAATTCTTAAAATTTCTTTCTCCGGCATATTTTATTGAATCATCCAACACCACTGAATGATTTTGATCAGCCTCAATTACATTCTTAAGTATTTTATCTATGTTTAGATTTTTTAAATGACTTGTGCCTACTACACATCTGACTTTTGTGTTTTCCATACTCTGTTCACTTCTTGTTAAAGAACTTACCTGTACTTTGGGCATGATTTATTTATTTTTCATTATCCTTTGAACTCTCTAAATTTAGATGTTTTCAGTCAGTTCATTGAGGACAATCACCATTGTCAGTAGTGATGTGCCTTTTAATAAAATTGTTACTAATGTTTTATCTTGGATTAGGTTTTTATGGATATTGGGTGTTGACACTACAACTCCTAATCTTTGTTTTCCTTTGTATCTTTGAAATATACTTTTGTATTTTAGATAGTATTTCCTCGATCACTATGCATTGTTTATCTTCAGTTTGTTTTAAACTCTTATATTTTTTCAATATCCCTATTTTTTTTTACATTCATTCTTTTTGTTGACTATTGTTTTAAAATAATGTCTATAAATGCCTATACATCTTCCTGCCTTTCCTTTGCAATTTCTGGCCTCTTCCACTGATTTCATATGTCATATCTTCAAATGAATGTCTCATCAGCCTTCGAATATATGATAAACAAAGCCTATAATTTTGTTTCTTTTAATATGCTTGGTCTTTGTCAACTATTTTTCTACTTAATGTTAGGGCTTATATCCTGATCCTAATCATAGAAATGACTCTTCAATTCTTCATAGTAACCCAGATATCATCTATTTCCTATTGAATCTACTCCAAAAGACAATAGAATTTTTCCTTATCCCACTAATAACCATTTATCCCAGGTTATTGTCATTTTGCCTGTAGTATTGAAATGCACTAAAAACTCGTCCCCTTGTTTTTGTACTCTATTACAAAAATCTGTTCATACACAGTATATTAATATGCTTAATATGTTAATTAAAAACAACACTTTTTGAAATTCTTCAAATATCTTTTTTCTAAACTGAATGATTTTCTGATCACATGAGTTGGCCTTTCAGCACAAGAAGACTTAATTTTCATCACCTTTCCATTAACATCCATAAACACTGTTTTGCTTAATTAAATACTATACACTTTTCTAGTAACTTTCATGTTTTGGTAACCAGTCTTATTTTCTGCTATTACAGAGATCACAACAGAGGTAACAAAAATTACTTGTTGTACAATTTAAAACATCTTCCTCCATTGCTCTCCTCTTACTAAGATTTTCCTGACTGAGAAAGAACCATGTATTCTTTCTTTGCTGTTCCTCCATGACTGTTGTTCTTCGTGTTAACAGAATCATGCACATCAAAAAAAAGCATTTTAAAGAAATGAGGATATTCTATATGAGTCATGATATATGGTATCTGATATTGTGTCTCTCCATAGAAGAAAAACTTCAGTGCTTTTTGCTGTTATGTTTAGGATTTCTTACTATATTCAGAATGTCTATGATATGATCCAGATATCAGTATTTTGGTCTTGAATATGATTCTAACATGAATAATATTTGATCACTTGGTGACTTATCATGATATTTTAGCTACTTCCTGTACTATGATCCTGGATAGATTCATATCATTGAGTTCCATTAGCCTAACAAGTGGGTCTTTTTGATGACTTTGATAAATCTATATTGTGGCAGTAGACACAGTATAAGAAGTAGGTAAATGAAAACAGTGAAATACTTTGTTAAAGAATCAGTTTTTTATAAGTCACTCATGAATTTTTCATTTCATTTTGTTTAAACCAAGTTCTTACTTTGTAGCCCAGCTTGGTCTCCAACTCATCATTGGTTCAGACTGACCTTAAATTCACAGTATTTCTACAGGATTCGTTGAAAGCTGACCTGTACAATCTCCTCTTGATCTTTCACTGCTTTCTTTTGTTTTTCCTTTGCCAGAAATATAATTTATTTATTCTTTTGATATTTTATTTACATTTCAGATGCCATCCCCTTTCCCCATTTCCTCTCCCTAGAAAACCCCTATCCCATGACCCCTTTTCCTTTTTGCTTTTATACAATTCTTTTAAATGTCAGTCAAAGGCTTTATAAGTTTGGTAATGCTCAATCAGAAGTGTAACCCAATACCCAACCTAGATATATCAACTATCTTTGACTGGTGGAGACACGTGAACATCTGCCTCCATGCCCCCCCTCTTTCTCTCTCTTTCTCTCTCTCATCACCTAGCTTCTCCTCTCCTTTTTGTCCTCCTCTCCTTATTCCTTCTTTTCCTCTCTGTATTCCTCCCACCTTAGCTCCTCAAAAGACATATATGTTGTCAATTGAACACTGTACATTAGTTTGTGATTTTTTTTTTTAGGAAGTCCATTATTGATCAAGTATATCATTTGAGGCATCATGGAACTATCCTATTACCTATTCTCTGTACTACCAGCTTCCTGTCTCCACCTGCCCTGGGAGTTGCAGGTGAGGTGTTGGGGAATCAATGGTATAGACTCTTGGAGCAGGTGAGAACATTGCAACTAGCTCATCTGAACACTGTTGCAAGCTCCTTTAATATCCTCCACCCATGTTCCATTAGTCCAAGGAAAGCATCTTTTCAAACATCAGTTTCTGATTGGCTGGCGTTGTCTGTTGTGGGGATGTAGCTCACACTTGGGCGTGGGTCCTGTTGGGCTTTGTTGTGGTTCTGACATGTCTGCTACCAGCTCAGGGAGACAGAAGCACATGAATTTGACAAGGTTTCCTCCACATGATGCCAGGTGAACGATGGGCTGTGAAAAGCCACCAAACTCTGCCAAGGCAAGGGGAGATCTCAGTCTGAAATCCCACGGGGGCAGAGCTCCTGCATGGGGTTCTCTCTGGGCTGAAACAGCTGACCGGGAGACACGTGCTCTCTGTCTCTGGGCTCCAGATACCACTGAGAGCCACAGAAGAACCAAGACACAAGGGCATACATGTTGGACCGGCCTGCAGCCAAGAGGAATGAAACAGAGACATTCCAGTAATGCCTGGGGGTGGGAGACTCTTGGTTACCAAGACTCGCTTGGCTGGGTCAGCTTATTTGCTTGAGTTGTCAGGCCTCCTTAGTGGGAATGTAGAAAAGTCCTTCAAGGGAGATTAGACAACAACTCGATTATCAAGACCTTCTCCATGGTTCCCCATGGCAGGACCCCAGTGAAGAAACTCAAATGGCCGAGAAGCACCTTAAGAAATGTTCAACATCCTTAGTCATCAGGGAAATGCAAATCAAAGCAACCCTGAGATTCCGCCTCACAAAAGTCAGAAAGGCTAAAATCAAAAACTCAGGTAATAGTAGATGCTGGTGAGGATGTGGAGAAAGAGGAACACTCCTCCATTTTTAGTGGGATTGTGAGATGGTGCAACCACTCTGGAAATCATTCTAGCGGTTCCTCAGAAAATTGGACATAGCATTACCTAAAGACCCAGCTATACCACTCCTGGGCATATACCCAGAAGATGCTCCAACATATAACAAGGACATATGCTCCACCATGTTCATTGCAGCCTTATTTATAATAGCCAGAAGCTGGAAAGAACCCAGATGTCCTTCAACAGAGGAATGGATACAAAAAATGTGGTATATTTATACAATGGAGTATTACTCAGCTATTAAAAACAATGAATTTGAGAAATTCTTAGGTAAATGGATGGAACTAGAAAATATCATCCTGAGTGAGGTAACCCAATCACTAAAGAACACACATGGTATACACTCACTGATAAGTAGATATTAGCCCAAAAGCTTATAATACCCAAGATACAACTCACAGACCACATGAAGCTCATGAAGAAGGAAGACCAATTGTGGATCCTTCAGTCCTTCTTAGAAGGAGTAACAAAATACTCAAGAGAGCAAATATAGAGATAAAGTGTGGGACAGAAATTGAAGGAGGGCCTGTCTGGAGACCATTCCACCTGGGTATCCATCCTATGTGCAGTCACCAAAGGTAGACTGATGTGGATTTCAGGAAGTGCATGTTGACAAGAGCCTGATATAGCTATCTCCTTAGAGATCTGCCAGAGTATGACATATTTAGAGGCAGATGCTCACGGCTAACCACTGATCTGATCAAGGGATTCCCAATGGAGGAGTTAGAGAGAAGACTGAATGAGCTGAAAGGGTTTGCCACCCCATGAGGAGAGCAACAATAACAACCAACCAGAGCTCTCCAGGGTCTAAACCACCAGCCTGGGAGCACATAGGGAGTGATCTATGACTCCAGCTGTATATGTAGGGGAGGATGGCCTTGTTGGGCATAGGTGTGAGAAGAGATTCTTGGTCCCATGAAGGCTTGACACCAAGTGTGGAGGAATTTGAGGGTGGGAGGTGGGAGTGGAGAGTAGTTGTGTTGCACATCCTCATAGAAGCAGGAGAAGGAGGAGTGGGATAGGACGTTCCTGGGCAGGTCGGGGATGGGGGTGGGGAAATGGGATAAGGGGATAACATCTGAAATGTAAATATAATATCCAATTAAAAAAAAAGATAAAAAAGAAAAAAGAAAAATATTTGGTCCTTAGGAAATCTCTGATTTTCTTGACTGAGACTGCAACAAAGTCACAACTAAACCAGATACAATCCATTTCTTTAGGATATGTCTTTGTTCGTTTTCTCAAGTAACCAATTTTCTTACAGCTGTAAAAATATACAAAGTTTCTCTTCATTTCTTGTATTTTACCATGTTGCTTCCTATTTTTCTGAGAAATCAGAAATAATGGCAATGAAATTGTCTCATCATCCTATCTTAGTTCCATTTATCTTATTTGTATCTATACATATCCACTTTCTGCCTACTACCATTAAGGGATTTTCACTATTTACACACAAATCTAACACTATGATTGTGAGATTTCATCTACTCTCCCTATTAAAAAACAATGTTCAACCCAATCCTGTGTGTCTGTTCCCACTAATTGAGTTATTCTAATGAACAAAATTGACAGGCTACAACATCTTGTCAGAAGTGAAATATTCTTGTCATTCCACATTCTTGTATAATTATGACTCATTTCTTTTATTTATTTTCAGGAATGTTTATTTAAAATTGATTTTCTATGATAAAACTTATAAAGTTTCAATCAACTAACCAACTAAAATATTTGTGACAAAAGTTTTAGTTGGTTTCAATTCTGAAAAATATATGATCAATTCTCATTTCTCATATTTTGTATTTTTCAATATAATCTATAGTATCAAAACTGAAAGATCGAGGATTAGGATTTCCAAGGTTGCATCTTCGATTCGATGTCTGTCATACTCCAAATATTTTATACTCTGAATCAGTTGGTTCCAGCATTGGCATTAGCAGCATATCTACAGATACGGCATGTCCAGAATATCAGTTCATGGGTTTCCAGTGATCTAATCAGAAGATATATCATCAGAGTCAAATATGAATTACATAGGCAAGGTCATTTTTTATCAGCTTTGCAATATAAATAAATTAATTGTTTTGCTTCATATACACAAGGATTTGGAAATGAAGAAATTACTCATTCCATATGCTATATCTTTTTTTTTATTGAATCTCACGTTTGCCTACATGCAAATATTCATCTCTTTAGAGCAATTCATCAACTAATTTTAACATCTACTGAGCGCAAATTTGTAATTAATAGCCAGATGTATGCTCAGTGCATTTTCCTAGTTTTCCATACTGTTCATACAAATGAGCATGTCTCATTTGATTCTCTTGAAAATCTATTTTAAAATTGGCACTTCCACTTGAAAACATCACTTCCTACACACCAAATCTGAAAACCTATCTCTCATCTTTATTTGATAATGCTCCATCATTTTATTATATTTTCATTTTTATCTTCCAATTTTGATAATCCTTCCTGGAATGTATACCACCTTGGCTTTTGAACTACCACATTTCCAATTCTGATATGAATACCTATAATTCAAGAGGCACATAAAAACCATTTGTTAATAAATAATAGGTAATCCCCTACCTCAAAAGGATATACACTTTGTATTCCTGTTTTTCAGTATCTTTATCACCACTTATTACATACCATTGATGATACTAAGAAGTCTTCCACTTTCTGACATTGGAGGGAGCTACCTAATTTTTTTCACATTATTTCAAAATTGTATTTTTTGACACAAAAACTTGTCAGACCACAAGTTTGTTGCGAGTAGAATCTTTAAATTCTTTCTGTTATTTTTAACCCTCCCCTTAGATAAAGATCCTGGGTTGTTATTGCATTTGTCTAGCACAAAAAGTTTAAACACATTGCCAGAACAAAAATAATTCTGCTGAGTAAAACCACATTGGTTGGTGTTTTTATGCAGACTTTTCAGCTCACCTTTAGTTATGAGACAAAATAATAATTAGTTAAGAAAAATACCTAAAAGTATAAAAGTATATATCCAGGAAAGTTACTTTATGCTAAGTTTATATTCATGACTCATCTTGTCCACTTAAAGTAATGATTTATAATTTTATGTTACAAGACATTTGAATTTCCATTTTCATAGTTTCATGATTAACGTTAAGTACTCCCACAAACCATGGTAAAAATAAATCAGGACATTAAGATTAGCTATCCACTGAGAGTCTGAATTCATTTAGGAGAGACGCTAATCATGATTTCTCATTAAACATTGTTATTAGATAACAAATATATGATTGGTAAATACTTCTGTCAAGTGCTAATTTAATCACATGACCCCTAACTAGGAAATGGAAAGCCTGTGTGGGTCACTGTTAAGACTGGACATTCAGATGATAGGGAGGTAAGACTGAAGAATTCAATTTTAAAAACTTTTTTTTTATCGGTTCTTTCTGTATTTCACATAATGCACCCCAATCCCAATCATCTCCCTTTTTCCTCATACCTCCCCTCCAGCCTTGTAACCTCTCCTCAACAGAGAAAAAAAAAATCTTTTTGTGGAATCTGTCGGGTGTCACAATGTGTCCCACAATATACCCTTTTGTCCACACTTTTTCGTTTGCAGCTGTATATTGCGAAGACTCCTTGGTCTGGTACAAGGCCTGAGAATAGGAAAGCCAGTGATCTGACCAGCTTAGATACCTCTCACACCCAGATCCAGGGCTTAATTAACCATCTAAACATTAACCCTATCAATGAACTGCTGAAGTGTGTGAAAGAGCCATTCTACCGACCCAAAACTGTAGAATCTTCATGACACAGGGCAACAACAGGCAATCAGAGAGGAGTCCCAGTGAGGTTCCAGTATTGATAAAACGCAGAGTTCCTAACGAGATTTATGAAAACTGTAGGTAAGAAGGCATCAAGGCAATATATAGGGGGAAAAGACCAAAAGACAGGAAACAAAATCAGAAACAGCACCTGTTCCTGCCGTTAGAAGTCTCACAACCTCAAGAGTACAAGATGCACCCAGTCAAATTCCAACTTGATATTTCAAGGCTACTTGAGGAGAAAGGAAGAAGTGAATTTTTGGAAAGCAAATGAGGGGGGAGTCCTGGAAAGAGAGAAAGGAAGGGAAGCCAGGAAACTGTGGTCGTGATGTAAGGTCTTGTCGGGCATCAATGGGAGGAGGAGCCCTTGGATTTTTGAAGGCTCGATACCCCAGTGTAGGGGAATACCAGAGTGAGGAGAAGGAAGTAAGTGGGTGGGTGGGTGAGCATTATTATAGAAGCAGGGGGAGGAGAGAGGGAAACCAGGAAAGGGGATAACATTTGAAAAGTAAATAAATAAAATATCCAATAAAAATTTTAAAAGCAGATTAAAAAAATATTCATTCACTTCAAGCCAATTCAATCAGTATCTAGGGACCCTACCTGGATCCTGTGTTCTCAGAGCCCTGGAAGGACTAAGATTTAGGGTCAGCTGGGCACCATCACCTATGTGAGAATAGGCAAACTAAGCATGTGCTTCAGAAAGGGTAGAGAAGTGGAAAGAAAATGGTCCTCATATAAAATTAAAAATTCATTCACACACAAAAGACAATATGTGAGTAATTCTTTTCCACCTTGCTCTATACCTAGGTTCTGTTTTTTACAATGAATGTCTCTTTTCTAATTTCATATCAAAATTTAAAACTTACTCTGTTTCCCATTGTTATCTAGCACACCTTTGCTTAATGCTTCCTTTTGTGGTGGTTTTGCAATGTTAGGTTTTGTTTAAACTCTTTAGGAAAACAATCCTGTTTAAAGTTATTCTCCCTCAGTTAATTGATTATATGCTATGGTTCCAATAATCAATTTCTTCTCAGTTCCAATTCATCATCAAATCTATTTTCTGACATATACTAAATTATTTTAAGTATGCTTGTGCAAAGTAAGCTTAACATTGACTGTTCTTAACAAAAACAGATGAAGAACAATACAACAAAAAAAAAAAACCTATCTTTGCTAGGTGCCATTGCAGTGGAGATGAAGATTACTAAGAAACTTTATTCATATAACATGTGACTCTTAGTGACCACAGTTTTATCCCTCCTTCCACTCACCTATATTCAGAAAAATGGGTAGTTCCCCTGTGTGCTTCCTAGGATACTGATATCCTGATTTGCAGCTGTGCTCCAAAGAGTTGTTTCTCTGGCTCAGGTTTCCAGCCCCAGTGAAGTCCTTCCAGTAAGAACAATGAACAGTGGCCTGACATCTCAAGGCTTCTTCTCTCTTATAAAACATAATGTTTCATAGTTACCTTCTTCTGGTTATTTCTATGTCTGTTTTTTTGTCATCTATCTCACTTAGTTACTGGCATCTATCTCACATCATGAGTGACATTTAATGTATTAAATATATTTATGAAGTGACTAATCAGTATTCAAATTTGCCTTTCTTCTCATTATTACTGGTCATTTTTATGATCTCTTTTTTTGATGAGTGAAGACAGTTAGTGTCTGCAGTATTTTGACCTACGTTCCAATTAAATCAAACTCATGTTTCTACTAAGCCTTTCTCACACCCCATTTCTTTCCTATATTTAAGTAAAAACATTTAGGAAAATCCTGACTTTTACTTTATTATGATGTTAATTCTTATTGATCCCAGCAGTTTTTGACTAGGCATGCTTATTAAAACATAAATCATTTCTATGATTCCTACTAAAAACCACAGACTTTTAGATTATGCAACCAGTGGATTTTATCCTTTTGCATTAAAGCTATTCAATATGGAACTTTAAAATTCATTAAACAAAATTTTGATCCCCAAATGATTTTTCACATATGGTCGAATTTGTGAAATTACTTGGCAAACTAAAACATTTAACATCTGTCATCTTTTAATCAAATAAGTAATCTGGTTTTATACATTTCAAGAAATTGCAGAATATACCCTTTTGATTATTTTGAATGTTAGAAAGGTTCAGTGGGAATTAGGGGTAGTTTTAATCTTTCTTATTGTAATAAGGAGCACTAAATATTTTAAAGCCAATGACAGTAAAGCGTAATAAAAATAGAGATCCATTTAAGCTTTTAAGATAAAATTATCTCTATTATCTGAAATCATGAATTACTCATGATGAAACAATAGTTCCTTATACTGCCACCATATATATTTTAAACATCTCAGGTTAGTACTTGACTTAACTGGATCACTGTGTTCAGCACTGTAGGGTTATAAAACTCCCTAAGATTATTTCCTTCACCAAAAATTAAAATAGCAGGTGTGGACAATTTTGAGAGCAAGTTAAATATATACATATATGAGAGAGAGAAAGACACACACACACACACACACACACACACAGAGAGAGAGAGAGAGAGAGAGAGAGAGAAAGAGAGAGAGAGAGACAGAGACAGAGAGAGACAGAGAGAGACAGAGAGTGAGACACACACACAGAGAGACAGAGAGACAGAGAGACAGAGACAGAGAGACAGAGACAGAGAGAGGGAGGGAGGGAGAAAGTTAACATTTACTGATGTATTTGGAAACTTCGAGCAGCATCACTCCCTGTGAGTTAGCTAAAATGTATTAAATGTAAGTTTTTCTGTAGCTAATGATTTCAATGTCAAATGGATAGATGATATATATATATATATATATATATATATATATATATATATATCTTTTCAAACTATGTAGTTAGAATATAAAGAGTAATTCAAAAAATTACTCTTTCCTTAATTACAACTTATTGTTTTTGGATTAAATGCACATCATTAAACCCTGGTGTGCCTTGTAAAGACTACTTGATATATACTAACAAATACAACATTGAATGACATTAGTATCTGAAAGTGGGAAACAGGAAGTATATGCTGTGTTTATTTTTCATTTTTTTCCTACTCTAAACTCCTGTATTCTTACTGATAATACTTCTACAAGAATATAAATAAAATATTTATATTGCTAGAATATAAATGACTATATAAGCACAGTGTTGTGTATATAGAGAAAATACAACGAGATTACAATCTGTTCTGTCAAGTGATTTCTTCGTGTCCTGAGATGTTTGAAATCTCCAGTAATGTTTTTGAATATTAGTCTTGGTAATAAAATTGCTACAAATTAAAATTGCTAAGAAAGAGATTCTCCAAAATGGATTTTCTTAACAGGTTAAACTGTAGGCATATCTCTGGAAGACTGTTTTGATTATGGTAATTGTGGTGGAAATGACCCCAGTGTGAGCAGATATATTCCTTAAACAGAGGATCTTAGCCTCTGTAAGAAGGACACAAGCTAGAAGAAACATGCATGCTTTCCTTTTCTGAGTTTTATATTGTGGATATGTTATGATTGGGTGTCTCAAGATCATACTGTATTGACTTGCCTGTTCTGATGGATGGCAACTTAAAGTTTTGAGCTAACATAAATCTTCTATATACTTTCAGTGTATTTTATCATAGCAACAGAAGTAAAACTAGAACAATGTTAGTATAGTCAACTAATTTCTTTAAATACCTATAGGATATCTGATTTTACTACAAATTTTTATCTAGAATCTAAAAGATTATGTTAGAATTTGTCTATAACTGTTTTCTAGTAATCAAAATAGAATAACTTTATTCGGATATGTTTGCATAATTTAAATCTTCTATGTGAAAATGTGTGTGTATATATATTTTCACTTCTTTATAATATATTAACCAATTCTCTGAAATATTGAAACAATTTATATTCACATAATTGGTATAAAATAGGCAATATATAAAACATATTTATTAAATACTGTAATTAAATACAGAGACATGTTGAAATTCATCATTTTATGTCATTGTTTCAAATTTGAATATTTCATCTTCTGTAATGGTGATGGAAAATGTAACAGTACATGGAAAAACTAATACTAATTTTCTCCTAATTGCAGAGCACAGACTGAGAACTCCCATAAATACAAATGACAGAATTTAGCAACTCATATTTGAAATGTTGGGGTACAAATATTCAATTGTATAAAGATTTTATTTGCACTATTAGTTTATTGACAATGTAATGATCTTATCATACTTTCATTTTATGAACACTTCTACATTGGTCAATTGAATCAAGACAGACTTAATTTCTGAGCTTACAAAACTCATAAATTTTCCTGAGAGCCTCCAAATGCTTTCACAGATATGGCATTTCTTGACTTGTCTAATTTAAATGAAGGGTCCATATAAAATTCTTTTTATTGTGTTAAGTGTGAATCAGGTGGAAATGCCATAGTCAGAGATCTTTAAGAAAAAAAAAACACTCAAGGACGAGTTAATGTTTGTTTATAATTTATAAATTGTGAATATATAACTTGACCATTAACTAAGTCATACAAGGTTCATGAAGCACACATGTAAGGTTGATTAAAAAATGAAAAATACATAATGGTTTGTTATCTAAATTATTAGACTGTCAACACACATGGTATTAAATGTGATATTAGTGCTCATAAATTACACTTGAAGTAAAATGTCATTGTTGATTTGAAATCTCCACATTTAATAAATCATTATATGTCATAATTGAATTCATACAACAATGATATTTAATAATAATATGTTAAGATACTTTTCTCTGCTATTTAATGTATATTCTTTTATTAAAAAATTAGATAAGTCAATAAAGATTACATAAAATAATTTACATTATTTTCTTTGTGTGGAAAAGAGTGGATGCTTTAGAACTTACACACAGACTCTGAAATATTCTATCACATAATTCCTATATTTCTGTGAAATTTGAATGTTTATTATGCTTACCAAGAAGGATTTATATTGAATATATACTCAAGAAAGGCTTTTCTCTAAGGCTAGTGATCAGTTCATAAAATACAGGCCATCTAATGTGAGAATATTTGATAATAAAAATATTTTGGCTTTGGTGAGTAACATAGGAACTGATATTGATTATATCAGTTAAAAATATCATTTGATTTTCTGAAAAATGTTTTTATTTGATATTTTTTTCATTTACATTTCAAATGTTATTGCCTTTCCAGCTTTGCCTCCCACCAAAACCCCCTATCCCATCCCCCTCCTTCTGCTTTTATGAGGAGGTTCCCCCACACACCCACTCATTCCTGCCTTCCTGCCTTTGCATTCCCCTCCACTGGGGCATTGAGCCTTTACAGGACCAAGGACCTCGCCTCCCATTGATGTCCAACAAGGCCATCCTCTGCAACAATGGCAGATGAAGCCATGGGTCCCTCCATGTATACTCTTTGTTTGGTAGTTTAGTCCTTGGAAGCTCTGCGGTTTCTGGTTGGTTGATATTGATTTTTTTCCTATGGGGTTGCAAAATTCTTCAGCTCCTTCAGTCCTTTTGCTTACTTCTCCATTGAGGACCCTGTGATCCATCCAATGGTTGGCTGTGAGTATTCACCTCTTTATTTGTCAGGCTCTGGCAGAACTTCTCAGGATACAGCTATATCTGTTCCTGTCAGCAAGCACTTCGTGGCATCCACAATAGTGTCTGGATTTGGTGAGTGCACTTTAGATGAATTCTCAGTGGGGCAGTCTCTGGATTTACTTTCCATCAGTCTCTGCTCCACATTTTGTCTCTATATTTGCTCCTATGAGTATTTTGTTGCCCCTTCTAAGAAGGACCAAAGCATCCACTCTTTCGTCTTCCTTCTTGAGCTTAATGTGGTCTGTGAATTGTATCTTGGGTACTTTTATCTTTGGGGCTAATATCCACTTATCAATGAGTGCATACCATGTGTGTTCTTTTGTGATTAGGTTACCTCACTCAGGATGATACTTTCTAGTTCCATCCATTTGCCTAAGAATTTCATAAAGTCATTGTTTTTAATAGCTAAGTAGTACTGCATTGTGTAAATGTACCATATTTTCTGTATCCATTCCTCTTTTGCAGGTTATCTGGGTTCTTTCCAGCTTCTGGTTATTATAAATGAAGTTACTATGAACATAGTGAAATATGTGTCCTTCTTATATGTTGGAGCATCTTTTGGGTGTATGCCCAGGAGTAGTATAGCTGCATCCTCAGGTAGTACTCTGTCCAATTTTCTGAGGAACCTCCAGACTAATTTCCAGAATGATTGTACCAGCTTGCAATCCTACCAAAAATGGAGGAGTAGCCCTCTTTCTCCACATCCTTGCCAACATCTGCTGTCACCTGAGTTTTTGATCGTAACCATTTTCTGACTGGAATGAGGTGGAGTCTCAGGAGTGATTTGAATTGCATGTCCCTGATGACTAAGGGTACTGAACATTTCTTTAGGTACTTCTTGGCAATATTATATTCCTCAGTTCAGCATACTTTAGTTTTGTACCCCATTTTTAATAGCTTTTTTGGTTCTCAAGAGTCTAACTTCTTGAGTACTTTATATATATTGGATAATACCCCTCTATCAGATATAGGATTGGAAATGATCTTTTTCCAATCTGTTGATTGCTGTTTTGTGCTACTGACAGTGTCCTTTGCCTTACAGGAAATTTTCAATTTTTTGAGGTCCCATTTGTTTATTGTTAATCTTAGAGCATTAGCCATCGGTGTTTTGTTCAGGGAATTTCCCCCTATTTCCATGTACTAGAGGCTCTTCCCCATTTTCTCTTCTATTAGTTTCAGTGTAACTGGTTTAATGTGAGATCTTTATCTGTTTGGACATGAGCTTTGTACAAGTAGATAAGAATGGATCAATTTGCATTGTCCTACATGCTGAACACCAGTTGAACCAGCCATTTGTTGAAAATGCTGTCTTTTTCCTACTGGATGATTTTTAGCTCCCTTGTCAAAGATCAAGTGATCATAGGTATGTGGATTCATTTCTGAGTCTTCAATTCTATTCCATTTATCTACCTGGCTGTCTCTATACCAATACAGTTTTTATCACTATTGCTCTGTAATACAACTTGAGTTCAGGGATGGTGATTTCCCCAAATATTATTTTATTGTTGAGAATAGTTTTCACTATTCTGAGTTTTTGGTTATTCCAAATAAATTTGCAAATTGCTTTTCCTGATTCTATAAATAATTGAGTTGGAATTTTGATGGGTATTGCATTGAATCTGTAGATTGCTTTGTGTAAAATGGCCACTTTTACTATATAAATCCTGCCAATCCATGAGCATGGGAGATCTTTCCATTTTCTGAGATCTTCTTTGGATTTCTTTCTTCAGAGACTTGAAGTTCTTGTCATACAGATCTTTCATTTGCTTGGTTAGAATCATACCAAGGCATTTTATATTGTACCAGTGTACACAGTTATCCTCAAGTGTTGCCTAGGAAATAAAAGGAAGAAAATTAAAATTATAATATGTTTTACTGTTTTGGAAAAGACTGAGTGAGATGACTTGACTAGAAAAAAATTTTCAAAATATTTGGTTCTTGTTTCAAATTTTCAGATGTGTAGTTTTCACATGCTGTCTCTTAACATCCTATAATTTTCCTTCAAGTCTTACTTATGTTGAAACCTTATAATTTATCTTTTGAAGTGGTTTATGTGCAGGAGGATAGCTGTACTCTTATCAATCATAATGAAACTTCATTACATTATACATTTTAGGGAACTTGTCATGCGTATCTTTTAGGGAATATAAAATATAGTTGGAATATATATATATTACTTGCATGAGACTTTGCTTTTGGTATCAATCTTACTTGTATTATTATTTTCATACTAAAATCATTCAATCCTTTAAAATACTATATTTATAGAGAACTTTGATATAATTTAAAAGTAATTTTCTGCTCACTGAAATGATTAAAAATCTTTCAAAGTATTTTGAAATAAAGATGGAGATGGTCTTTTTCTTGCATTCTCTTATCATTTTTGTGATAAAATGTGATGAACAAGGATATCTAGAAGATGAAAGAACTTCCTTGGATTTCACATGTGAGCAGTCTATCATAAAGGGAAGTTAGGCCACAAACTCAAGGCAGCAACTTTTGGGAATGAACTGGGGCACAAACCACAGAGGAATGCTGCATCCTGGTATGCTATCTATGAATTTCTTAGCTTGCTTTCATGTACAATCCAGGACCATCTGACTAAGGATGGTAATGAACACAGTATAGTAGACCCCTGTGTATCAATTACCAATCAAGAAATGGCCCAAAAACTTAAATACAAATTTGTCTTATGGAAATAGTTCTTCCTCCAAAGTTCTTTATTTCCAGGTATTTCAAATTAAGAATAAAATTAATCATCATGAGTGCACTCCTTATTGACTAGACACACAAATACACCTCTGTTAATAGAACCATTGATTTATTTATTTTGTAGTTCTCACGTTAATATCATATTGTAAAACAAGTCTAAATTTTGGAAGTACTACAGTGTTTTAACATTCCAGTGGCTAGAACCTTGATTAGTGTTTAAGATCCCATACTCCATTTACAGTTGACCTACGTTTGGTAGCATCCTCATCAGGCAACTCACAATTGCTTGCATCTGCATCACTTGGAGAATGAAGTACCTTTTCCAATTCCAGGCATAGAAAAATTATATGCATATACTCAGAAACAGACACACATTTATACATAAGTAATAAGCAATAAATTCTATAAGATAATAAAAGTAATAAAATTTTATTACTTTAAAAGTCTACACTCTTAATACAGTTTCCTAGTTAAAAATACATGTGAAATGAAAATAACAAATTAAATTTATTCTTTTTTAATTTAACTTTTTTTTTTTTACTTATTCACTTTATATCCTGCATACTGACCTTTCCCAGTCACCCGTTCTCACAATCCATCCTCCATCTCCTTCATATTTTCCTATGAGTGGCTGGGCTTCAACCACTCACCAGGTATCCTCCCACCCTAACACTTCAAGTATCTTTGAGGTTCTGTGCTCCCTAGCCCATTCAGGACAGCCAAGGCAGCACAGCTAGAAGAACAAATCTCATATACAGGCAACAGCTTTTGTGATAGCTCACACTGCAGTTGTTCAAGACCAATGCAAAGATCACGCTGCATATATGCTACGTATGTGATGGGAGCCCTAGATCAAACTCATGTATAGTCTTTGCTTAGTTGTTCAGACTATAAGAAGTTCCAAGGTTCCAGGTTAGTTGACTCTGTTGATCTTCATGTGTAGTTCCCATCCCGTTCTAAGTCAGATTCAAGCTTCCTTGCTTGGTCCTTCCTTCTTGTTTAACTTGTTTGCATTTGTGGAGTGAAACACGGTACCTAAATTTTATGGCTAATATCAGCTTATAAGTGAGTATATACCATGCATTTCCTTTAGTTGACTGGCTTACCTCATTCAGAGTAATATTTTCTAATTCCATCCATTTGCCTCTAAAATTCATAATGTCTTGGATTGTAATGGCTGAATAGTATTCCATTGTGTAGATGTACAACATTTTCTTTATCTACTCTTCAGTTGAGGGCAATCTAGGTTTTTTTTCCAGTTTCTGGCTATTATGAATATATTTGTTATGAGTACAGTGGAACAGGAGTCTTTGTGGTATGGTGGAGCATCTTTTGGTTATATGCCCGGGAGCATTATAGCTGGATTGTGAACTAGTTCCAATTTTCTGAGAAACTGTCAAATTGATTTTCAAAGTTTTTGTACAAGGTTGCACTCCCACCAGCAATGAAGAAGTGCTCGCCTTGCTCCAAATTCTTCCCTCCTTCTGATATGTATAAAATGGAATCTCAGAGATGTTCTGATTTGCATTTCCCTGATGACTAAGTACTTTGAACATTTCTTTAAGTGATTCTTAGTCATTTGGGATTCCTCTGATGAGAATTTTCTGTTTAGTTCTGCACCCTGTTTTTAATTAGGTTATTTGGGTTGCTGGTGTCTTACTTCTTGAGTTCTATGTTAGTTTTAGATATTCGCCCAGTGTCAGATGTAGGGTTGGTGAAGATCATTTCTCAATATATAGGCTGCCAATTTGTCCTATTGACAGTGTTCATTGTCTTACAGAAAAATTTCATTTTCATGAAGACCAAGCTATTAATTGTTGGTCTTAGAGCCTGAAACATCGGTGTTCTGTTCAGAAAATTATTTCCTGTATCAATGCATTCAAGGGTATTTTCTACTTTTTTTTGAGATTTAGTGTATCCAGTTTTATGCTAAGGTCCTTGACCTACTTGAACTTGTGTTTTATATAGGGTGATAAGTATGGGATCAATTTTTATTATTCTACAGGTAGTCATCCAGTTAGTCTGGTACCATTTGTTGAAGATGCTTTTATTTTTCCCTTGTATGGTTTTGTTTTCTTTATCAAATATCAAGTGTCCATAGGTCTGTAAATTTATTTCTGGGTTTTAAATTTGATTCCATTTATCAATGTGTCGTCCATTTCATTAATATTTTCCAAGTTTGTAGAGTACAGGCTTTTGAAGTAGGACTTACTGATCGTTTGAATTTCCTCAGTGTCAGTGGATACGTTTTCCTTTTCATTGCTGATTTTGTTTATTTGCATACTGATTTTCTACCTCTTGATTAGTTTGGCTAAGGGTTTGTCTATCTTGTTGACTTTTCTCGAAGAACCGGCTCTTTGTTTCTTCAATTCTTTCTCTTGTTTTCTTTGTTTTTGATTGATTTTAACCTTAGTTTTAATTATTTCCTTCCTTCTCTACCTCTTAATCGTGCTTGCTTCTTTTTCCCTAGAGCTTCCAGGGGGTACTTTTACATTTTTGTTATGAGAACGATCTAATTTCTTTATGGAGTTACTAAGTGCTATGAAATTTCCTTTTAGAACTGCTTTCATATTGTGTCCCATATATTTTGGTATCTGGTGCCTTTTTTTTTACAATGAATATTAGAAAATCTTTAACGTTTTCCTTATTTCTTCCTTGACCCAGAGTTTACTGTCCAATTTCTGTGTGGGTGAAGGCTTTCCAGTCATCCTGTTGGTGAAATCCAGCTTTCATTCATAGAGGTATGATAAAGTACAAGGTGTTATGTCAATTTTATCTCTTCAGGCTTATTTTGTGACTGACAATACATTCATCAATTTTTTGAAAGGGATGCAGGAGGTGCTGAGAAGAAGGTATATTCTTTTGTGTTTGGGTGAAATATTTTATAGATGTTTGTTAGGTCCATTTTATTCATAATGTCTGTTAGTTTCACTATTTTTCTGTTTATTTTTTGTCTGGATATCCTGTCAGTTAGTGAGAGTAAGGTGTTGAAGTTTCTCACTCTTAATAGGTACAGTTTTATGTACAATTTAAGCTTTAGCAATGTTTCTTTCACAAATGTTGGTGCCCTTGTGTTTGGGACATAAATGTGAAGAATTGAGATATCATTTCATTAAACTTTCCTTTTATGAGTGTGAAATGTTCCCTTTGATTAATTTTGGTTGAAACTCTATTTTATTAGATATTAGAATGGCTACTCCAGTTTGTTTCTTGGATTAATTTGACTGAAAACTTTTTTTTAGTCTTTTACTCTGAGGTACTATCAAATTTTATAGCTGAGGTGTATCTTTTGTATACAGTAAAATGATGGATCCTGTTTTTGTATTCATCCTGTTAGTCTATGTCCTTTTATTAGGAAGTTAAGTCCATTGATATTGTGTGATATTGATGATCAGTGATTGTTATTTACTGTTATTTTGATGTTGGGAGTATCTATCTATCTATCTATCTATCTATCTATCTATCTATCTATCTATCTATCTATCATCTATCTATCTATCTATCATCTCTCATCTGTCTGTCTGTCTGTCTATCTTTCTTTCTTTCTCTCTCTCTCTCTCTGTGTGTGTGTGTGTGTGTGTGTGTGTGTGTGTGTGTGTGTGTGCATGCATGCTTGTATACCTTCCTTGTTTTTTCTGGTATGCAATTGTTATTTTCTCTATTTTGTTGGATACAGTTAACTTTTGGGTTGGAGTTTTCCTTCTAGTATTTTCTATAGGGCTGGATCTGTAAATAGATAATGTTTGAATTTGGGTTTGTCTGAAATATATCATTTTCTCTAACTAGGGTAATTGAGACTTTGCTAGGTATAGTAGTCTAGGTTGGAACCTGTGGTTATTTTAGGATTTGCAAGAAATATGATCAGGTCTGGCTTTTAGAGTCTGTGTTGAGAAGTCAAGAGCAATTCTGATTGGTTAGCCTTTGGATGTTATTCTTTTTTTCTTTGCTGCTTTTAATATTCTTTCTTTGTTTGTTTATAGGCATCTCTTTCTTTAGGTTGGAAAAAAATTATTCAATGATTTTATTGAGGTTATTTTCTGCTTCTTAGAGCTGGGACTCTTTAATTTCTTCTATTTCCATTATTTTTAAATTAGGTCTTCTCATGGTATACCAGATTTCCTGAATGTTTAGTGTCAGAAATTTTTAATGTAAATTTTTCTTTTACTGATATGTTAATTTATTTTATTGTATCTTCTAAGCCTAAGATTTTTTCTTCCATCTCATGTATTCTATTGATGATACTTGCCTCTGATGTGCTTGTTATTTTCTCTAGGTTTTGCATCTTCAAGATTTTCCCAGTTTGTGTTTTTGTTATTGCTTTTACTTCTACTTTCAGATTGTGCACAGCTCTGTTTATCTCTTTTTCTTGTTTAATTCCCTGAATTTCTTTAAGGTATTTAATAATTTCTTCTTTAAAGGTTTTTACCATTTTTATAAGATTGGTAACATCTTATTCTATGTCTATATAATAATATCTTATATTATATAAGAATATGATGATGTCATATTCTTGGGTTTTGTTTTTGTTATGATATCCAGGCTTGTTGTAGTTTGTTAGCCATGCTTTGAAGGGATCATATTTTCCTTGCTTTTATTGATTGTGTTCTTTCTAGGGCCTTTAGCCATTTGTTTCCTGGATGTTCTTGTTGTAATAAGTGTTGGGGTGAACCCTGATCTTCCTGACATGGAAAGCCTCTGATGGGTATCCATGGATTGTATAGATTCAGACCTTCAGTTATGTATGGTTCAGGAGCCTAAATTTTATTGAACATAGCCAGAGATATGGCCAGAGAGTAGAGGTCCCTCTGTAGTAGCAGGCTACTTAACGCAACTTGGCTTGGCCCAGAGAGCTCATAAAACAGGGAAGATTATTGGAGATAGGAAGCTAACCTGTATGGTTCAGAAGTCTGATGGTGGTAGGAGAAGAGGCATCAAGAAAATTAAGATCACCCAAGGCAGCTTGGCTTGTGCCAGAGGGCTCAGCCAGCAGGGAAAATGCATAGGGAAAAAGTAGCTTACCTGCATTTTTCAGGAGTCTGGTAAAAGTAGAAGAGAGGTGGTGGAAGAATGGAGGTTCTAGAATTGCAGGCTGCTTTTGGCACCTTGTCTTGGCTGAGAGCTAATTTATTCTTAATGGAGTAAGGAAAAGTAAGTGCAAAATTATGACCAGATCAATACTTCATTGTGAAGAGCTTAGTTTCCAACATCAGAAACTCATTGATTATCTTTTGGTATTCCCATAGTGTGAGCAGTCCTGTATCTCCAGCTCTGTCATTCATAGAACACAAAGTTTTGTGTCTTGTACTAAGAGGATATTCTTTGTGTTCACCATATGGTACTGGCATATCCTGTATCTTGGGTTAACCACTGTAGCTACTCAAGCCTGAAACTTACTAATGAATTCTTCTGTCCTCATATTAGGGACTCTGCCAAATGCTTCCAGGCCTAAGCTACTCTTTATCATACCTGAAGTAGTGAAGCATTTATGCCCCCAAAAGCAGAACCACAGAAAATACTGTTACAGATTTTTAAGGTCTTTTGTAGCTTCAAATGCAACATTGCCCTCTCGCCACCAATAAAATTCCCCTTTTGTGTTCTGACTCTCAGAAAATGCTTCTCAGAAGACAATTTCTTTCTGATATAGATCGTTTAGCAGTTATGTCTGACTTTTTAGTCTCACAATCATTATCCCAGTGAAGCAAAAAAGACTTCGAATTCAGAATATCTTAACTCAAAGGGAGCACACAAATGGTCCTGTAGTGATTCTCAAACTGTTGGTTTCAACCCTTTTGGAAGCTCAATGACCCTTTTACAAGGGTAACCTAAATCCATGAGAAAACATAGATATTTATATTTAGAATCAGAATCATAGCAAAATTACAGGTTATGAAGTAGCAACAAAAATAATTTTGTGGTTAATGATGACCATGACATGAAGGTCACGGCATTAGGAAGATTGAGAACCACTGAGCTTGAGTTTCTGAGCGATTTGCAAACCTTGGTACAAAGAACCAAAAAGAACATGGTCACATCTGTCAGAGCAAGTCTCCCACTTCCAATAGTAGTGTTTGTTCTAACGTTATTTTTGTTGAGAATAAAAAGGTCTCTAGATTTCTGTAAGTTACAGTACACCATTAAGGGATGCCAGAACTCAAACAGAGGTGTTGATGCAAGAATAAAAGCGGATACAATGGAAGAAGACAGTTTGCTGACTTGTTCCCAGAGCCACAATCAGTTACCTTTTTTAAACAGTCAAGAACCACACACAGTTGGCTGGGCCCATGTATTATAAATTTTATGAATTTTATAAATGCACTGCAAGCATATCCCTATCTTAATTACTGACATCAGATTCGTTTTTCTTAGATGTGTTTATTTGACAGTCAACATTAGACATCAAAAATTTCAAACAAATTCCTATAATTTACATAGACTAGCCTTTTCTAAATACATGAATAGGGGGTTAGGTCTAAATTTATTCCCTTATATAGAAGGCTTTTTAAAAATAATTTTGTCTATCATTAAGAACTTAAGTATAGACTACAGACTATTGAATAACTGACAACATAAGAGTATTTCTATAAAATATATGTGCTCACATTTTCAATTTTTTGGTGGAATATAGGTGTTCCTTAGGGGAAGAAGAAATTTGTATGGACATAACAGTCACAATAATAAATAACTTTATGATTTACAAATGAAATATATTTATAGATTTCACATACAAGTTAAGATTATTCTTAAACTGAAAGGTATTTTTGAAAGTATATGAGTCACTGAGTTACTTGTGTACATGGAATGAGAAAAATATCCCACCTTTACCCAGTGTGGGATATTTTTGTATCTTTTTAACTTAGAATTTCTGAAAAATTATTCAGGCATGGAAATAATTCCAATAAAATTAGCTATATAGATTAGAAACTCTATGATCCCAAAAAAACACTAAGATTATATATTTAAATGTGTGTGTGTGTGTGTGTGTGTGTGTGTGTGTGTGTGTATGTGTGTGTGTGTTTGTGTAATGTGCCATTGGTTTAATTTGGATGGTTCACTTTTTAGAATACTACATAGTTTCTTAAAAACATTTTATTTCTAGAAGACCTGAGCTCCCAAAGCCAAAATTAGTATCATTAGACCATTGCCTAGGTATCAGAAATATGTCCTTACTCAGAAAGCTTTGTGAGTCTAATAGTAACTGATATTCTTTTACTTTTATTTTTACACTGATCTGTTCTCTGCTCCAGTGGCCACATTGACTTTCAAATATTTGCATCAAATCTTTATATACTAATTGTATACATATGATCCATGATAATCTTCCAATATCTGGAATATTAATTTAAACCGTACTTAGTATCATATATATGTATTATATTGAAGAGGATTTAATGCCTCAGAGTATTCATTCCTCAGTCAATTATATTCAGGAATTCTGAAAGATTTTTTATGCTATTTATATTTTCTCATTGAACGAGTTCAATTTAATATGTGGTAATTCCTCAAATTTCTAATCTTCAGAAGTGAAGAGAGGTACAAAAGCGAAAGTTTTATGAACATCAACTATCTCTGCCTATGCCAGTCATAGCTAGATACAAGGGTAGAGTCCCCTTCTACCTGAGATACCAATAAGCACAGGAGTAGAAAATGTATTTGTAGCCCTGATTTACTTTTTAGTGACTTTAAAGAAAAGCACTAGTTTTCTGATGTACACACAGATCACAGAATACACAGAATACACAGCCAAATATAAAACAAGGATATATATAATATATGATTTAATTATATATTATATATGTTAATAATATAAATTACACATATTAATTATAAATAATTAAATCCTAGTCCAATTTTTTTTAGTAACATTCAAGTGTCAAGGGAAACATTTTGGGCACACTGAAAACAGTGTTTTGAAATGTAACAAAAACAGAATAACATAAGCTAATTAGATTCAAATACTTATTTTATCATTATGCATTCCATATTATCTACAATTGATTAAAATAATCAATGAAAAAAAAACAACACAGTCTAATCTGTTACACTGATTATTTATAAAGCCCCTGATTGAAGTACATGAAGACTTTATTTAAGAATGATGGGAAGGGAAGTAACAAAACTGGTGTGTTTATGAAACGACTATTGTACCTTAGAGGAGATTTTTTGCTCTTATAATAGATGCTTCACAGAAAATTTGTAAATCTCTAAAAAGCAGTGTCATTTTATGATTTCAATGTAATAAGAACAATTTTCCTTAAAAATAATTAAAACACGTCAATTAAATTATTTGTTTTAATATTTTAAGGTTTAACATTTAAAAGAAATATTGTTATTACAAATTCATATATCCCTACAACAGTCCTGATCCAAAAAGAAATTTCTGTAGTAGTTGATGTTCAGACCAAATGTTTTATACTTTACTTGCACTGAGAATCATCCTATGTCAATTAAAATGTCAGTGTTATCATGGCTATTTACATTGCCTGAAAGAAAACCATTGTGATCCATTTCTTCCTGACTTATTTTCTTCGTACAAAGGAGAGAGATTCTTCTTGGCATTTGTGAATGGAAAAGGATGGTAGTAGGTGACCTAATGATAGCAGAAAACTGTGACTAGTCTTACTACCTCCCAGAAGAGTTAGAGCATAAATACTAAAAGACTAAGAACTGGGTTAGACTATAAACCTCAAAGCTAGACTCTCCTATGACAAATTTGCACTAGCTAGGTCACCCTCCCTGAAGACCTCACGAGGACCCAAATAACATCACTATCTGTAAACAAAGTGCTCAGCATGTAAGTATTACATGTTATAGTCAGGCTATGAAATTCTGTAACCCATACATTTACAATCATAACTTAGACAAAATGAATTCATTCTTTCTTTGGTTAACCTATTTTAAAAATTTTGTTGATGTTTAAAAGTTTAAAGTATTTTTCATAATAATTTCTTATTTTGTACTTTCTTATTGAAAATACATTATTCTTTCATACAATGCAACCCAATCATAGTTTCTCCTTCCTTCATTCCTTCTGCATCCCCCACATATACCCCCTTCCATAGATCCATTTTCTCTCCATTTCGTCTTCAAAAAGATCAGCATTCCAAGAAATGACAGTCAAACAGGACAAAACAAGATGCAATAAGACAAGACAAAAAGCCCTTATGGCAAGAGTAGTCAAGGCAACCCAATTGACAGAAAGGAGTTTTAAGAGTAGGTAAAAGAGTCAGAGATACATACAGTCCCATTGTTATGAGTTACAAAAGTACACCAACATAACAGTGAAATTACATATGCAGAGGACCTTGTGCAAACCTATGGCAGCACCTTGCTTGTAGTTTCAGTCTCTGTGAATGCATGATTAAGTCAGTGTTCCATTAGTAGCCTTCTGATGAAGATGTAGAACTTTCAGCTCCTTCTGTACCATGCCTGCCTGGAGGCTATCATATTTGTGCCTTGATAATAATGGACTGAACCTCTGAACCTATAAGCCAGTCCCTTCTTCATGATGTCTGTTAACAGCAATAGACTAAGACACTGTCTAAAAGAAAATACAGGGGAAAAATTAAAGCAGAGACTAAAAGGAAGGCTGTCCAGTGACTGCCCCAACTTGTTATCTATTCCATGGGTGAGCACCAAACCTGGACACTATCACTGAAGCTATGTTCAGCTTGCAGACAGGAGCCTAGCATGGCTGACATATGAGAGCTTCTACCAGCAGCTGAGTGAGACAGGTGCAGCTACTCACAGTTAAGCATTCAAATGAATTCCAGGACCCCTATGGAAAAGTTAGGGAAAGGATGAAGGAGCTGAAGGAGATGGCAACCCCATATGAAGACTGATATTGTTAACTAATCTGGACCCTTGGGAGTTCCCATAAACTAAGTCACCAACCAAAGTGAAAACAGGGCCTGGTCCAAGGCTGCTAGAACATGTGAAGCAGAGGGCTACCTATCTGGCCTTAGTGAGAGTGGGTGCATTTATTCCTGCAGAGGTTTCATGCTCCAAGGAGGGAAGGTATACTGGTGGGGTGGCATCTTCTCAGAGGAGAAGGTAAGTGGAGTTGGGGTGAAAACTATGCAAGGCAAGACAGTGGAAGGGCAATTTGGGAATGTAAATAAATAAAATTAACAATGATGATGATAATAATAAAACAATGAAATTTAGAATAAATTATTTCAGCTAGAAAAATAAAATTGTCTTGAGTGAGGCAATCCAGAACGCAAGGAAATGTAGTATGTATCCTCTTATATTTTGATGTTAGCTATTAGGTCATAACTTATCAGGGTACTAACCATATAACCACAAAGATTTGTCATAATGCAATTGACTAGGATAGAAGAGACAATAGAATAGATAGTTATGGATGGATTGATGGATGGATAGATGGATACATTGATGGATACATGCATGGATAGATAGATACAAGAAAGGATGTTGGGCTGTAATAGGAGGATCAGACAGATATGGAAAAGGAAGAGGGGAGGTAAATGAGGGAATACAGGGGGAGCCAGTACATATAAGGACCACTTGAAAAATCATATGGAAACCTAATATAGTAGAAACTTCTTAAAAATATATACATATATAAAAATGTTAATGAAATCATTAAACAACCTTTGAGTTTTTTATTTGATGTATGTTTGTGCATATGTGTAGGTATGCATATGTGAAGGCAGGTGTCTATAAGAGTCAAAGAAGTTGGATCTTACTGAAGGTAAAGCATAGACAATTGTAAACTGTCTGATATGGAAACTCAGATCCAATTCAGGTTCTGTGGAATGATATCATGATACTCTTAACAGCTGAGTCATCCTTCCATTCCTAATCTCCTATACTCCTAAAAAGTTTAGGAAGGGCTATTATCTATACTTGTCACTGAGGCTTCTGCACTTCATCTTAAATCAGTTGCACTGGGTTACTATCGCTTTAATTGGTGAGTAAGGCATATTTCTGGAACCTACAATATCCTGGGATTTGTCCTGAATCTTAAGGTTCACTGTCACAGATTCAACCATAACCTACTTAGGAGCTATAATCACAGAATCTGCTTTTACTGCAAGTTTTCAGACTTGTTGCTTTATTATCTATGAAGCTTTAGTATTATTTTTAAAGGTATTCAAGGATTAAGATGAAATAGGCTTTTTACTTTGTATGGTAGTTTAAATATCCTTGGTTCAGAGAGTGGCCCTGTGTGGAGGTATGGCCTTGTTGGAGGAGGTGTGGCCTTGTTGGAGGAGGTGTGGCCTTGTTGGAGGACTGTATTACTATGGCTGTGGGTTTTAAGACCTTCATGTTAGCTGCCTGGAAGCCAGCTATTTCCTAGTGGCCTTCAGATGAAGATGTAGAACTCTCAGGTCCTCCTGGACCATGACTGTCTGTACTCTGCAATGTTCCCATCTTGATGATAAGGTACTGAACCTCTGTACCTGTAAGCCAGCTTGAATTAAATGTTGTTCTTGTTCATGGTGTCTGTTCTCAGTAGTAAATGCCTAACCATGACAATTTTTATGACCAATAGAAAATGAAAAGAATTTTTTTCTTCTTTCATTGTTCTTTTTACCTCAGTTTATTCTCTATTCCATCTTCTACTGTTATTTTTTATTTTTGTCTCTTATTTTTAAAAGAATTATATTTTAGAAAAGAACTACATGTCCAGACATTAATCTTATTGCTCATATTTTGTTTGAAAAAGCTTCCAGTGAAATAATAAAAGTCTGAATGGTCAAGATGAACCACTCCAGAATTTTAATCCAGCAATATGTCTTCTCTGGAAGGGATGGCATCCAAAGACCATTTAGGTTTGTTTGATCTTGCTGGAATGCAGACATGCTACATATTTTTAATACTTCTGTCTAGATTACAGACATGCCCTTAGTAAACACAAAATAAGTAAGATTTGTTTTTAGAAGGAAGGGAACATGTTTGAAAGTGACATCTAATTGAGGGGCAGACAAAGTAGGCAATCAGAAAAAGATATGACAGAATGGCTCGTAGATAGGATATGCCTAACTCTCAGGAAAATAGGACAAGAAAGAGATGCAACTTAAGAAAGCAGCGCAGAAAGAGAGAAAAAAAGAAGTTTTACTGGCACAGTTTTACAGAGAGAGATTAGAGGTGAAGATAGAATAAGCTAGAGAATGAGTAGACCATGTCATTCTATGTGAAAGGCTAAAGGCAATACTCTCAATTACAAACAAGATTTTAAATAAAATTATTTGACCAACACTAATTTTAAACTAATGTCCTAGTAATATATCTCTATATTTACATTTCAAAATATTGTAGCTTAGCTGAATTCTACTAAATAAAACTTGAAGCTCATACTAACAACTTATGAGGCATATATTAAACTGTGATGCCAAGGGAATAAAATGCATTTGAAGTCAGCTTCCATTTTATACAAAAATCAATCCAAAAAATACAACAGGAATAGTAAATAGTCTCTTTTATAATAATTAAAATATCACATTACTTAGTTTTGAATTTGTTTTATTTTGTGTCTTTAGCTATTTACTAGTATATTTAGAAGAATCCATTTATTAGTTTATTTAGTATTTTGTATAAAAAATATACAGAACATAGTGTAATCTGTCTTTTTTTTTTATTTCACTGATACTCTAATAATTGATTTAACGGAAAGGAAACACCATTAGGTAAAGTTCTCAGTCTCTCTTTTTCCTGTGGTTTCAGGTTATTAGTTATCTCCTCTAGGAAGGCTTGAGCTGGTCAATATATTCCTAGACATAATTATATGCTCTTCTAGTTTAAGGGCTGGAGATGAAAAAACACCTTTTTATAACCTAACACAGAAATTAATCACAGATTTTGTTTCTACCAGAGTTATTTCTTTACTCATGCGTTAGTGAAATGATAATTTCTTAATTAATAAATTAATAGAATTAACAAAATATCTAGAAACATAGTAGATAAGAGAACAAGTTGAGTGTAGAGACACATGTGCCCAGATCACGTATCAGCAGTATAATGACATGTGAGACCTGCAGATGAAATAAAAGAGGTCATGCAGAAACTTAATGAGACTGCCAAGGCACCAGCTGGTGCTGCTGGAAACAGGGGTTCACATCTCAGCATCTGGGTCACAATTTACCATATGAGGAGGCAAATGACAAGGAAGCTTAATGTGGTAGGGCAAATGTTACGTTTTCTTCATTTAAGTCACCTTTAAAAAGTGGTATTCTAGAGAGTTTGTGGCTGCCTGCCATGGTGACAAAAGACACAAATAAAATGGTGTCAGGGTTTCTGAATATTCCAGTAGACGAAAACACAAAATTAATTTCAATTTTTTACTACGTAATTTTCAAATCTCTCAAACAATCAGGACAGTCTTCTTTTTGTCCTGAACACATAGATATGTGGATGAGAAGTTGTAAGGTTAAAACTATTGAGTTCTAAAGAAAATGTGTAAGTAGTACCTATTTTTATTTTATCTTGTTTACTGTCAAATAATGTAAACTTGCTATGATACTTGACTCCTTATTTGCTCCCATGAGTATTTTGTGACTCCTTCTAAGAAGGACAGAAGCACCCACACTTTGGTCTTTCTTCTTCATGAGCTTCATGTGGTCTGTGAGTTGTATTATGCGCTTTTGGACTAATATCCACTTATCAGTGAGTGGATACAATGTGTGTTCTTTTGTGATTGGGTTATCTCACTCAGGATGACTTTCTCTAGTTTCCTCCATTTTCTTAAGAATTTTATGAGTTCATTGTTTTTAATAGCGGAGTAGTACTCAATTGTATAGATGTATCACATTTTCTGTATCCATTCCTCTGTTGAAGGGCATCTAGGTTCTTTCTAGCTTCTGGCTATTATAAGTAGGGCTGTTATGAACATAGTGGAACATGTGTCTTTTTTATATGTTGGAGTATCTTCTGGGTATATTCCTAGGAGTGGTATAGATGGGTCCTCAGGTAATACCATGGACTTTCTTGTGTCTGTGAGGAACCGTGGAGCCACAGCCACCATGCCTAACTTCCCCCTGGAGGAACCCAGAGTGTTTCCAGCCAACTACCCACAGCCTGGCGTGAGGAACCCTGCTTCTCCAGACACAATTGCCTACACAATCCCACCAACAATAGAGGAGTGTTCCTCTTCCTCCACATGCCCATAAGCATCTGCTGTCACTGAGTTTTTGATCTTAGCTATTCTGACTGGTGTGAGGTAGAATCTCAGGGTTGTTTTGATTTGCATTTCCCTGATGACTCAGGATGTTGAACCTTTCTTTAGGTGCCTCTCGGCCATTCTAGTTTCCTCAGATGAGAATTCATTTTTAGCTCTGTACCCCATTTTTAATAGGGTTAGTTGATTGTCTAGAGTCTAATTTCTTGAGTTCTTTGTAGATTTTGAATATTAGTCCTCTATCAGATGTAAGATTTGTAAAGATCTTTTCCCAATCTGTTGGTTGCCATTTTGTCCTATTGACAGTGTCCTTTGCATTATAGAAGCTTTGTAAGTTTATGAGGTCCCATTTGTCAAATTCTTGATCTTAGAGCATAAGCTATTGGTGTTCCATTTAGGAACTTTTCCCCTGTGCCCATGTGTTCAAGGATTTTCCCCACTTTCTCTTCTATTAGTTTCAGTGTATCTGGTTTTATGTGGAGATCCTTGTTGGACTTGAACTTGAGCTTTGTACAAGGAGATAAGAATGAATTGATTTGTATTCTGCTACATGCTGACCTCCAGTTGAAACAGCACCGTTTGTTAAAAATGCTGCCTTTTTTTCCACTGAATGGTTTTAGCTCCTGTGTCAAAGATCAAGTTACCATAGGTGTGTGAGATTATTTCTGTGTCTTCAATTCTATTACATTGGTCTTCCTGCCTGTCTCTGTATCAATACCATGCAGTTTTTATCACTTTTGCTTGCAGTGCAGCACGAGATCCTGGATGGTGATTCCCCAAGTAGTTCTTTTATTGTTGAGAATAGATTTTACTATCCTTGGGTATTTTTTTTAATTACAAATAAATTTGCAAATTGCTCATTCTAACTCTATGAAGAATTGAGTTGGAATTCTCATGGGGATTATATTGAATCTGTAGATTACTTTTGGCAAGATAGCCACTTTTACTGTATTAATCCTGCCAATCTATGAGCATGGAAGATCATTTCTATTTTCTGAGATCTTCTTTTATTTCTTTTGTCATGGACCTGAACTTCTTGTTATAGAGATCTGTCACTTGCTTGATTAGATTCACACCAAGGTAATTTATAGCATTTGTGACTATCATGAAGGGTATCATTTCCCTAATTTCTTTCTCAGCCTATTTGTCCTTTGAGTAGAGAAAAGGCTACCAATTTGTTTGAATTAATTTTATATCCAGCCACTTTGCTGAAGTTGTTTATCAGGTTTAGGAGTTCTCTGGTGGAAGTTTTGGTGTCACTTAACTATACTGTCATATCATCTGCAAATAGTGATACTTTGACTTCTTTCTTTCCTATTTGTATCCCTTTGACTTCTTTTTGTTGTCTAATTCCATTGACTAGGACTTCGAGTACTATATTGAATAATTATGGAGAGAGTGGGCAGCCTTGTCCAGGCCCTTATTTTGGTGGTATTGTTTCAAGTTTCTCTCTGTTTTGTTTGATGTTGCCTACTGGTTTGCTGTATATTCTTTTTACTATGTTTAGGTATGGGTCTTGAATTCCTAATCTTTCCAGGACTTTGATCATGAAGGAGTGTTGAATTTTGTCAAATGCCCTCTCATCACCTAGTGAGATAATCATGTGGTTTTTTGCTTTGAGTTTGTTCATATAGTGTATTAAGTTGAAGAATTTCAGTATATTGAACTATCTCTGCATTCCTGGGATAAAGCCTACTTGATCATGATGGTCTGAGGTTTTCTTTCTTTATTGTGTCTTTGTGTGGTTTAGATATGAGTGCAATTCTGGCTTCATAGAAGAAATTGGGTAGTGTTCCTTCTGTTTCTATTTTACAGAATAGTTTATGGAGAATCGGTATTAGGTGTTCTTGGAAGGTCTGATAGAATTCTGGACTAAAAACCATCTGATCCTGGGCTTTTTTGGTGGGGAAACTTTTAATTACTGCTAGTATTTCTTTAGGGTTATGACACTGTTTAGATGGTTTATCTGTACTTGATTTAACTTTGGAACCTGATATTTGTCTAAAAAGTTGTCCATTTCATACATATTTTCCAGTTTTGTTGAGTAAAGGTTTTTGTAGTAGTATCTGAAGATTTATTGAATTTTCTTGGTTTCTGTTGTTATGTCTCCCTTTTCCTTTCTGATTTTATTAATTTGGATACTGTCTCTGTGCCTTTTGGTTACTCTGGCTAAGGGTTTATCTATCTTGTTGATTTTCTCAAAGAACTGATTCCTGGCTTTGTTGATTCTTTGTATAGATCTTTTTGTTTCTACTAGATTGATTTTTATCCCTGAGTTTGATTATTTCCTGCTGTCTATTCCTCTTGGGTATATTTGCTTCTTTTTGTTCTAGAGCTTTCAGGTATGCTGTCAAGCTGCTAGTATATGCTCTCTCCAGTTTCTTTTTGTAGGCACTTAGAGCTATCAGTTTTCTTAGCACTGCTTTCATTATGTCCAAAAAGTTTAGTAAGGATGTGTCTTCATTTTTATTAAATTCTTAAAAGTCTTTAATTTCTTTATTTCTTCTCTGACCAAGTATCATTGAATAGAGTGTTGTTCAGTTCCCATGTGTATGTGGGCTTTCTATTGATTTTGTCCTTATTGAAGACCAGCCTTAGTCCAAGGTGATCTGATAGTATGCACGGAAATATTTCAATTTTCTTTTTCTGTTGATGCCTGTTTTGTTACCAATTATATGGTCAATTTTGGAGAAGGTACTATGAGGTACTAAGAAGAAGGCATATTCTTTTGTTTTTAGGTAAAAATGTTTTATAGATATCTGCTAAATCCATTTGGTTCTTAAATTCTGTTAGTTTTACTGTGTCTCTGTTTTGTTTCTGTTTCTATGATCTGTCAATTGATGAGAGTGGGGTGTTGAAGTCTTCCACTATTAGTGTGTGAGGTGCAATATGTGCTTTGAGCTCTAGTAAAGTTTCTTGAATGAGTGTGGGTACTCTTGCATTTGGAGCATAGATGTTCAGAATTGAGATTTCCTCTTGGCTGATTTTTCCTTTGATGAGTTTGAAGTGTCTTTTATCTTTTTTGATAACTTTTGGTTGAAAGTTGATTTTATTTGATATTGGAATAGCTACTCCAGCTTGTTTCTTGGGACTATTTGTTTTGAAAATTATTTTCCAGCCTTTTACTCTGAGGTAGTCTCTATCTTTGTCAATGAAGTGTGTTTACTTTATGCAGCAAATTGCTGGGTCCTGTTTATGTATCCAATACGTTAGTCTATGTCTTTTTATTGGAGACTTGAGTCCATTGATGTTAAGAGATGTTAAGGAAAAGTGATTGTTGCTTCCCATTATTTTTGTTATTAGAGGTAGAGTTATGTTTGTGTGGCCATCTTCTTTTGGGTTTGTTAGTAGAAGATTACTTTTTTTCTTTTTCTAGGATATCATTTCCCTCCTTGTGTTAGAGTTTATCTTCTATTATCCTTCCTAGGGCTGGAGTTGTAAAACAATATTGTCTAAATTTGTTTTTTTCCTGGAATATCTTGTTTTCTCCCTCCATGGTAATTGCAAGTTTTGGTGGGTATGATAGCCTAGGCTGGCATTTGTGTTCTCTTAGGGCCTGTATGATATCTGTCCAGGATCTTCTGGATTTTATAGTCTCAGATGAGAAATCTTGTGTAATTCTGCTAAGTCTGCCTTTATAATTTACTCGTCCCTTTTCCCTTACTGCTTTTAATATTTTTTCTTTGTTTTGTGTATTTGGTGTTTTGATTATAATGTGACGGGATGAACTTTGTTTCTTATTAGAAGTTCTTATTAGGAGTTCTGTAGGCTTCTTGTATGTTCATGGGCATCTTTTCCATTAGGTTAGGGAAATTTTATTCTATAATTTTGTTGAAGATGTTTACTGGCACTTTAAGTTGGACATCTTCTCTCTCTTCTATACCTATTATTCTTAGGTTTAGTCTTCTCATTGTGTCCTGGATTTTCTGGATGTTTTGCATTAGGAGTTTTTTGCATTTTGCATTTTCTTTGACAGTTGTGTGTCAATATGTTCTATGATATCTTCTGCACTTAAAATTCTCTCTTCTATGTCTTATATTCTGTTGGTAATGCTTGCATCTATGACTCCTGATCTCTTTCCTAGGTTTTCTATCTCCAATGTTGTCACCATTTGTGATTTCTTTTTTGTTTCTACTTACATTTTTATGACCTGGATGGTTTTGTTCAATTTCTTCATCTGTTTGGTTGTGTTTTCTTATAATTTTTTAAGGGACTTTTGTGTTTTCTCTTTAAGGGCTTCTACATGTGTTCTGAATTTCCTTTAGGAAGTTATTTATGTCCTTTTTAAATTTCTCTATCATTATTATGAGAAGTGGTTTTTAAATCTGAATCTTGATTTTCCAATGTCATGAGGGTATTCAGGGCTTGCTATTGTGGGAGAACTAGGTTCTGATGGTGTTAAGTAACCTCAGTTTCTGTTGCTTATGTTCTTGTGCTTACCTTTCACCATCTGGTTACCTCTAGTGCTACCTTCACTGTCTCTGACTGAAGCCTGTCTCTCCTGTTATCTTTGTTGTGTCAGAACTCCTCAGAATCCAGCTCACTCTTTGATCCTGTTATCCTGAGATCCTGGGTGTAAGAGCTCCTTGGAGTCAGGTTGCTTCATAGATGCTGAAATCCTGGTGTGACCAAGCTACTGAGATCCTGTGATCCTGTGATCTTTTGTTCCTAGGAATCCAGCCTCTTCTATGTGTTCTTGGTTTGGGTGTAGAGCTAGCGCCCTAGGTCAGCTCAAGGCACAGGCATAGAATGGAAGGATTATTATATGATCTTTACAGCGATTTGAGACAGCAGGTCCGTTAAACATGTCCATCAGTTTATGCACTTAATTATCTAAAAATGATACCTTTTTATTTT
Source organism: Rhabdomys pumilio (assembly GCA_030674055.1). Taxonomy (NCBI): domain Eukaryota; kingdom Metazoa; phylum Chordata; class Mammalia; order Rodentia; family Muridae; genus Rhabdomys; species Rhabdomys pumilio. The sequence continues at coordinate 51,686,427 of JANHMN010000012.1, forward strand.
TTAATGATGTAATTGGTAAAATTGAATTCTTGATTTATCAACCTCAGTACAGGGCTGTCTTCTTAAATTTAAAATTTTCTTGGCATTGTATAATATCATAGTTGCTAATTATACAAGCTAATTCCTCTATAATGCTTATTCCACAATTTTTAATATTCCATGATATATAAATACTTCATTTTTACTGAAATAACTCCAATTAATAATATATATGTTTCTAAAATACAATGTAATGATTTGAATAGTATATACAATAAAATACAATTTACAGATTGCACAGCAATCAGTAATAATATATAATATTTTTTTCTAAATTTGATGATGTTAAAATTTCAGTGCCTCAAGCATTAAATTACATAAGTTTTGAATATATTTTATTCTAGAATCTCCACACTTGTTTCCACAGTGACTGCACCAATCTTAGTAGGGGCAACTAATAATAGGAACCTCTGAAAGATTTGTATGAAATCTTACTACTGAAGAAATGACCCTCTTCTCTCTGTGTGTGCACGTGTATGTGTGTTTATATGAAAAATATAATGTAAAGACTGATATACTATATATCTCACATCAAATTTTAAAAATATACTATTACTATTATCATAACATGTAAATTTTATTAAATTTTATATCTATATTTCTCAAATAATTACACTGTACTACAAATGAATTGTTTATTCTAGCTAGCTCATATAAATGACTCAAAAGCTTGTTATCTTATTTAACAAAGTATAATTAAGATTGGGCCGGTTTTATGCTATTCTGACTTATGTTTAAACCATAGTCACCATGTTACTTGCTATTTAAGTCTTTTGCTGGTTATCTCCACCTGTTCTCAAGGTCTACTTCTCCTGGTCATGTGTTCATGATCCATCCATTCTTGTAGGGAATTCAGGACTTTCTTGTGTGGGAGAACTAGGTTCTAATGATGCCAAGTACCCTGGGTTGCTGATGCTTATGTTCTTGCACTTGCCTTTTGTCATCTGGATCTCCTTAGTGCTACCTGCCCTGTCTCTGACTGGAGCCTGTCTTTCCTATTATCTTGGTTGTATCAAAACTGTATGGGGTGGGTGTTGCTACCGGGGTAAGAGCTGAGGCCCAAAATCTGCTCAGGCCAGGAGTGACTTCCTGGGTCCTAGTGGGTTAAGGTTACTTCCTATTAGGGGCAGGTGTTGCTGTCTGCTTATGTAAGATAATGCCAGGTTTAGAGCACCTGGGAGCCCTGCTTCCACTGGATTCCTAGAGATTGGAGGCAGAGCTGCTGCCCGGGATCTTCTCAGTGCTCAGGCCCAGACTGGAAGGAACCAGTGCTCTCCATTGAGTTGTTTTGTGCCTATCAAAATATTAAGGCTGTGTGTCTCTTTCATTTGTCATCCAGAACACTGGGGAGGGGGTAGCAAGGAAAAGTCACCAGTATTTATTTATTTATTTATTTATTTATTTATTTATTTATTTTAATTCTACATTAGCTCATTCCAGAGATTCCCTGTCCTCAATCCAGTATTCCCTATCCGTAATCTATATTTCTGTCCTCCCCCTCTCTCACCCCTTTTATTCCCATCCCTAGCCCCTTCCTCACCCAGTTCCCTTCCTCCATTATTACTCAGCCACTGAAAACAATGGCATAATGATAATTGTAAGCAAATGGGTAGAACTATCAAAGAACATTTTGCATCAGTTAACTCAGACAGACAAACATAGTATGCATTCATTTATAAGTGCATGCTTGTCATGAAGTATAGGATTACCGTCCTATAAACCACAGACCCAAAAAAACGTAAGCAACAAGGAGGGCCAACAGGGAATAATTGAATGTCATTGAGAAGAGGAAACTGATAGGCATCAAGAGTGGAAGCTTATTATTATTTTTTTTTGAAAAAAAATGTTTGAATTACTAAACTAATGATCACTAAGTATTTTTCAGCTTTTCTTATATTGATACTTTATAGTAAAAAAGATGTGAAGTTGTATTTAAACAAAATGCTGAACACAATACTTACATACATACAAACATAAAGGAAATTTATGTTTTGATCTCAACTGAAATATTTCCCAGTTTAAACAATTATTTTTTAATATTATGCATTTTTGCATTCAGCATGTTGGTTATATCTTTACTAAAAGAGAAATAATATCCAGAATAAATTATTCCATGGAATGTTGCACATGTATTATATTCAAAGGACATATGGACAACTAAAGGTTATGTGCACACACACACACACATAGAAACACACACACACACACACACACACACACACGCACACACACACACACACACACACACACACACAAAACATAGGATCAGAATTTACTATTAGCAAATTTATCCTTGACAAGAAAAAATTGTCTGAAAACTTCAAATTTTAAGGCCTTAGCACAAAGAGCAAACACTTAAAACACATAATGTTAGCAGCAATCATCTACTCACGATATACTGGTTTTCATCAGAGTAGTCTATGGAAACATCATTTTAGTAAACTGTTCCATGTCAGAAGATATGTTTACATTTTCAACAAATGAAAGAAAATCTTATTCATTAAAATTAATAATGATAAATGTCCTCATTTGCTTATTGGAAGTGAATAATCATATTGAATTAGTGCAGTGAATTAATTAGTCTACAAAATTATGAGTTTGTGGTGATGCCAAATAGATGTAAGTAAACAAATGGATGACTGGGTAGAACTAATCAATTTGAATGCAGAATGTTTTCTGGGAGACTTGAAATCTCAACTCTACAGAGAAAAGCTGAGAATGATGCCAAGCAATATGTTCAGTCTTTTACATAGTACTTGAAGAATCATTGGAACATTGACTTTATTTTCAAAATAAGTTTTCAAATAAATTAATTAAAATTTGCAAGTTTGTCCCACAAATGTAGATTTTGACAGGAAAAAAGGTGAAAAAAAAGTGTAAAATAACATCTTCTGCAATCTCAAAATTTAAAAATACATAGCTAATGTTGGGAGCCAACTTTAAGCAAAAAGCGGCTAGAAAGCAGCTATCAGCTTTGCAGCCAGCTTTGCAGCCATCTTGAGCCATATACCCTGACATGAGACTTGGTTTTCAACAGCCTACAACAGCTGAAACACACTCTGATATCCCATATAGCTTGTTTTGCTGTTTAGTGCCCCCAGCTGCAAGGAGCACGTGGTATCCACGCCTACAAGGCATGCGGTGCACGTGTTGTCCACGTGCTATCTACGCCATATATGCCTGTAAGGCGCACGTGCTGTCCACGCCTGTAAGGCACGTGGTATCCATGCGCCTACAAGGCACGTGGCAAAAGCCTATAAATACCCAGAATTTCCTTGTTGTAGTGTGTGTGAGTGTGTATGTATGTATGCATGTATGTATGTGTGTGTGTGTAAGTGTGTGTGGTGTAGTAGTAGTAAGTGTAGTGGTGTGTGTATGGTGGAGACAGTAAAGAAGACTTTACTACAGATCCTCTGGCTTGTCTCTATTTTTCGAGGCTCTTCCCCTTCTTCCCTCCACTCTCTCTCTTACTAAACTTGGACCTGCGGAACAGAGCGGGCTGCTATAGTTTGGCCCCCAAACGTGGGCAATAGTGGTCCTTTACAGTTAGCTCCGGGCTTTTACAATTAGCTCAGGTCCTTTACTGTTTGGCGCCTGACGCTGGGCTCCAGGAAGCGGGGCTTTTACAGTTTGGTGCCAAGCGTCAGGCAGCTCAGGGTTTTTACAAGCTAAACTAACATGGAACTAACAAATATCCTCTTCAACTAGAAGCAAATGAAATGTGGATATGCAAACTTGAGACTTGAGGGTTTATTAGATTGTAGAGAGTGCTGCCTAATCCCTGGGGATTTTGTGCTTTTAGGTTTGTGTGTGTGTGTGTGTGTGTGTGTGTGTGTGTGTGTGTGTGTGTGT
>JANHMN010000012.1:51690327-51777364 GCA_030674055.1 Rhabdomys pumilio
GTGTGTGTGTGTGTGTGTGTGTGTGTGTGTGTGTGTGTGTGTGTGTGATTTTTGAAAGAGGTTACATTCTAATCTTTTAATTTATGACCAATGTATTTAGTAGGTGAAATCTAGAAGAACACATGATTAGGTTAAAACATTTTTCACATGTTTGTCCCTGTAGTTTGTAGTTTTGATTTAACATGGTCTGAGAATGTGAGTGAAATCAAGACAGACTTCCACTTAGCTCACCACAATATTTTCGTCTGTGTGGGAAAAACAAATTCTGAAATACTATTAGTGCGTTTCAAAAAGACACTATTGAGAAGCTTAAGTAAAAATATTCCATACGTAAGCAACCATGTAGAACTAGATAAAATACAATTAAAAACCTATTCAGTCAATTATTGCTTCATACAACATCAACTAATTCTGCAAAAGAAGAAATAGGGAATATGAGTTAATGTAAAAAGTTCAGAAATATTTAAAATATTATTCCATGATGAAACCATATTTAAGCAGTATCTCTCTACAAATGCAGCTCTACAGAAGGCTCTTTAGGGGAAAACTTTAATCTAAATGGTTGACCACACCCAAAAAAGCACAATGAACAAACAATCCCAAACCATCAAATAAAAAGAGGCAAAACATATACACCTTACTCTCCTTACACATAAGCATACATACTATGTGTATAAAAACTAATCAGAAGATGTTGAAAGATCCTGCTATTAAGGTTGCAGTCTTCCATGTCTGGATAAACTTTCCAAACTCAGAGCAAAAGGGAGCACTCGCTTTCCCAGCCTGATCATACAGGGAGAATGCCTCTAAACACAGGAGTCTGACCTTAACTAAAGGATGAACCTGCACAAAGCTTCCAGCAAACTCTGAAGGATTCAGCAAATACATCAGCTCAGCCCTTCCTCTCTTCCTGTCTGGCAGGTTCTTGAAATTCCTCTTCTTGTAAACGAAGCAATCTACCTGTTGTAGTTTGAATATGCTTGGTCCAGGATGTGACCTATCAGTAAGTGTCAGCTTGTTGGAGGAAGTGGGGGGATGGGCTTTTAGCTCTTCTTCCTAGCTGCTCGCATTACAGTCTATTCTGGTTTCCTTCTGATCAAGATGTAGAAGTCTTAGCTCCTTCTCTAGCATCATGGCTACCTGTTCACTGCCATACTTCCCATCTTAAGTATAGTGGTGTGAACCTCTGAAAGAATAAGACTGCCTCAAATAAGTGTTTATACTAGTTGTCTTGGTCATGCTGTCTCTTCCCAGCAATGGAAACACTAAGACATTATCTATATACTAGCTATAGCCAATAATAGATATGTACTCTGGAATTCTCTATATACTTCCCCAGATCTATAAAGCCCTTGTTCACACCTTGTTCACATTGAGCTGTCTAGCTGATCTCGGAAAACAATCCACTGGTACTTATACTGTCAGAACCCTGACCCTACCCACTTCTGCAACCTTTGTTCTCATGATCCAGTGGACAATAACCCCTGATTATAAAAGGAGAATCAGAGGAAAGCATAGGAAAAGACAGCACATATACATCAAAAGAAAATACACCAAGAGAACATTGAGATTCTTAATATCTATTCACAAAACACAAGTACACTTGAGTGCCTAAAAGAAATAAGACTTTAGTTTATATAACATATTGACACTAGCACACTAATATTAAGAAACTTGAATACTCAACTCTTGTCAATAGACAAAGCATTCAGACAAAGTCTAAACAGAGGAATGCTGGAACTACCAGAAATCGTAAACCAAATGAACCTAACATTATTTATAGAAGGTTTCACCCAAGCACAACAGATGATAAACATTTTTAGTAACATAATAGGGTACAAAATTAACTCACAAAAATAAGCGCCCTTTCTATAGAAAAACACAAGTGGACTAAACAAGAAATCAGTAAACAATACCTTTTATTGTAGCTTCAAATTTGGTTAACTCTAATGAAACAAGCAAAAGACTAGCATGTTTGTTTTCTAATGAGTGCCAAAAAAGAGGTAGATTTAGATAGAATGGGAAGTAGATAAGTATTGAGAAGAGAAGAGAGAGGGTAAACCATAATCTAGGTAATACTGTGTAAGGGGAAAAAATCTATTTTCAATTAAAGAAAAAAATGATGTGTTTAGAACTGTGAATATAGATCAGTATTAGAATTCTGAACTTCTGAATATCACATAAAAATACACAAAAATATATTTAAAAGCGGTTATAAATATTTCTAAGTTCAAACCCATTATACAAATTACTAAATAATACATTTATATAACTAAGAAACAGTATTTTATGTTAGAATAAAAACCAAGACAAGAGAAAATCTAAGTGGATTTGATAAATCACACAAGTATGTAATACAGAAAAAATGAATAAAGTTCAGTAAATGGGACAATCAGTCAAATTTGTGAGCAAAATATATTCTATGTTGCATGAAGATATGTAAGTATGTAGTAGTTAGGGGTGATGAGATAGAAGATATGGATCAAACTATAAAACTGCATGTAAATAATAAATGAATAATATTAATAGTCAGGAAGAAAGTTCAAATCAAATGTGGCAATAATTTAAAATAGTGTAAAAATTACAAATACATAATTTTCACATTCATGTGACTTATAAGCCATACCATGATAAGTGATACATATAAATTTCCTCTTTATATATCGTAGCAATTCTAAATAATTTAAAAATCTGCCAAATTTCCATAAATATCTAGTTTTAACACAGAAAAAAGAGAAACAGTTTGACATACTTAGAATCCCAATGAGCAGTCATAGAACTTTCTACTTGGTAGTCTAATAAAGACTAATCCAACTTCTAATTACCAATTAAGTTAGATATCAATTTATAATCATCTCATTTCAGATAAAATAATGGTGACATGAAGAAATCCAGACATTAAAAGTTAAGTGTACAAGCTTGTTTTTTGAAGTTTGACATAAAATTGAAATTATAACATGCAAAATTAATTTAAGTAATAATTTTATAAAGCATAATTGGGCATTAGAGAATAAAAGATGCTTTTTCTAAGGGTTCCAGAGTGCAATTTCATTGACTTACTGATGTCAGTGCATTAAACTCTGCACTTAATGAATGTGTCAGGGATACTTTCTATAAGGATAAAACATAACTGGTAGAAAAAATACTTGCTAAAGCTAAACGTAGTAATTGTGTCATAAATGCATATTTAACATGTGTTATTTCTGTAGCTATTAAATGGATGAATTGATAATTTCTCCTATATATACTATGTATTTAGGGAAATATATCTAGTTCTTTGTCTACTTGAGTCTATGAGTTAAAATATAAGTATACATTTTCTAAATAAGTGGTTATTTGGAATTCCTTTCAGTATGATAGCAAAAATATGTTCCTGTGCATGAAACGAAGTGACCTTTTGAGAACTTTTATTTAGTGAATGAGATTTATTTATGCAGTAAACTTGAATATATGCTATTAGAGAGACACAGACTTATATTTAGATAGCTAGGCAATTGAAGGATTTGAACTTTTGTTATTTCAATTTGTTCCTGCAATGATTAGCGTTCTCTACTTGACAGGACCTTAACTCACTCTCTGCATACCTGAAAACATTTGTCCAGGTAAAGTCAACTGAGGTGACTAGGTATGAACAACTTAAGAGGAGAAAAGTAGCAGAGCATGAGTGCTTATCTCCTGGTTTATGACCAGAGATATAGTTAGCAGCTGCCTCTCCATAATTAACCTTAAGATTGTGTTCTAAAATAATACCTTCTCTCTTCAAGTAATTAGCTTGGGTATTTGTTGAAACAATGAGAAAATCAATACATTTCTAAGACGAGATTCATTTTTTAATTTCTTGATTGTTTATTTATTTGTTTTATGATACACAGAATCAATAAAGGTAAGGCTATTCTCAAATTGACCCTGTAGTTGAAGATGACTTTGATCTCCCGATCTTCAGGCTTCCAGCTACTGAGTTTGTAATTAAAAGCACAAGCCACTATGCCTGACTTTCTATTCTGATTTAAGAATTTGAAAAGTTGTCCTTGTATTAATTTGTTTCAATTTTCTATAAGGAACCTACAATGCATAGTTAAGATGAAAATAAATATACATGCTTAGCTTTCAGTTCTGGAGACTCAAAGGCATGCCTCTTACATCAAGTTGACTTTGGTAAAGGTCATATAACAAATAACATTTCAATTGTTGGAGGGTATAAGGAGATAAAAACCATTCACACCTTAGAATTAATAAGGATGAGCTACTGTCTTATTTGGATTTCCCCAACTGTGATGGCTGTGATAAATACGCTCTGATAAAAGCAACTTAGAGAGAAGCATTTTGTCTCTCTGTTCAAGGGAATATTTAGTCGTGGCGGGATATTTATAAGGAATAAAATTTGAGTCAGCTGGTCACATTGCATGCATACACAGTAAAGAAGCAGAAATCCATATATGCTTGCTGTCTTCTCTCTTTCCCTCCATTTCATATAGGCCAAGATTCCCCACTGAATAGATGGTATTACCTACTGTATGTATGTGTTAACACATCAATTAATATGTTCAAGAGAAGCACCCAAGGTCATAACCAAAAGCCTGTTCACAAGGTGATTTTAGATATTATCAAGTGAACAATTCAGATTAGCCATCACAATACCATCCCTAGACAATTTGTCACTCAAGGAGAAAACTTTAAATAGTAAACTTCTGTCCCTTTTCCACAAAGTCTCATGATCCTCTGATCACAAAAAAAAGGTCAACCCAAATTTATATTTTTAACAATCTATGTATTCAAATACTCCAAAGACCACATCTTACTGGAGATTGAAAGTAGTTTGGTATCTGTGACTTCTACTCCATAAAATCAAAAAGCAAAATCTCTGCTTAAGATGAATGAGTCTATGGAGTTTAAGTGTCTGTTCCAAATTGAAATAATAAATAGTGATAGGAGATTTTCAAATTAAATCAAAAATAAATTCTAATAAGAAAAAATTAAAACTAATGTTTGGGGCTAGTGCTTTAATCATCTGGACTTCCAAAGGGCTTGGTCAACCCCATTTTTCTTGTTCTGTCACAGAGTGCACACAGATTTTCTCTTTGCCCAGATATACTCCATGTCTGTACCTTTCCAGATAGCCCATGTTCCTGGTATTGGCAGTACATAGAATTTCTGCTGCAATTTAAGTTTCATCTTCACAGCTCTGTGGGGTGGTCTTTCAGAGCCCCTTTTTGGGAACCTACCTCAGCCATACCATGTGTGCCCTCCTCTGCTGTTGCCATGGTCTCCACAATCTTCCACATTTATGTCTTTAAATCCAGTAACAAATATAAACCATTATAAGATTTTTCTCCCAGAAAAAGTGTAGCTGTTTTCATCCCATCTGACCACAAACTTTCCAGCTTTAGTGTCTTGAGTCTGAGGACTTCCTTTCCCAGTTAGTTGTTTTCCAGCAGAAGTAAACACCTTCATCTATATTTTTTAATTCAGCTTTTCTTTTTAAATTTAACATAAACTTACAAGGTTATTTATAAGGTTATATGTTGGGACTATTAATAGATAATATCTTGGTCTCAAATACCTTTCCTATTGTCTCAGTGCTGAGTACCAGGTTTCCCTTTAGAAGCACTAACCTCTTAAACAATTACTATTGCTTTCTTTTCTTCATCATGTGAGAAAATCTAAGCTTGATTCTCATATTTTCCCTGCCAAAAATTATTTTTTGCCTTTAAATTTGATTTCATTTACATTCCAATACATAGACACAATACTGTCCCTATATCACAGGAATGGATTCTACTCCGGTTCCAAGAATGTCATTGTTCCACTCAGAAGGCTGATTGACTAGTTCTCCATTTTACACATTATATCTACAATGTTTTCTTTCTGAGCTCCTACCTCTGCTTCAAGGAGTCAACAGTTCTCTTAGCCCAACATTCCAAACTAGTCCATATTCCAGAAATAAAAATGTTCCAAACACTTAAACACAGATAGACTCATTGAAATAATGAAATCCATTTCTGGTTCTAGTTTATGTCTCATTTTTCTGTTCTTATCTTTGTGACAAAATACCTTAATAAAAGCAATGTAGATTATAAGAAGTTTATGTTTTACTCCTCATTCCATTTAAGTTTAAGTGTAGGAGCTTGAGGAAACTGTTCACATTGCCTCCTCCCTCAAGAATTTCCAATGGATGCATTTTAGTGCTCAACCTGCTTTTTATATTTTAGGGTTCTATGCTAAGGTACAATGGAAACATCTTATTGGGTAGGTCTCTCCACTTTCATTAACATAATCATGGAAACTCCACAATCATGTACAGTACCTATAAACTTGGTCATTCGAGACTGAATTGAAATGACAATGGACAGTATCGATCACAGCCCCTCATGACCTATTTTTAGTCTCTTTCCCATAAATGTTTCATCACCTCTTAATATAACCACTCTGGAGTCACAGCTTTAGCAGCAGAGCCTGCAGGAGATAAAGCACATTCAAACCATAGCAGTACTCTTATATAGCTTCCTAGAACTGAAAGTCATTCATTACTTGTAGTTTCGCAGAGAACAACCATTCACATCTTCCAAGCAGGGCATTGAAAATATCATCTCTGCTAATTTAATCAGTGTTCTTGGAGCCTCCTTTCAAGTATTTTGTAAGCATTAAAGTAGAGACTATATCTTCAGTTTTCCTCATCTTCACATTAGAGGCTTCTCCTGATAAAAATCCATCTCCTTTGGAGAACAACATCAAGTACTGCAGCAAGATTCTACCACATTGTGTAGCAGGATGTGTTCCCTGATCTTGCTCCTACCTGCCTTATTGAAATGTCTGTTTTTGGCTCCTATTGTCTGTAATTATACCAGAGATGAATCATGAATGTTTCCTTTTTAACATGTGTCTGCTAATTAATTTGAAACAAAGTTCTACAGAACACAAACTAAATTGAAACTGAGAGAACAGACCAACTCCATCTTGCGTTCAGGCTCCATTTTAGAGAACCTGATCTCAGGTTGAGCTCAAGTTAACCAACACACTTGCACCTAGCACCAGATTCCAGGTTATTCCTTAACAGGTCTTCATGTAGCACTAGTTTCCAGGTCACTCCCTAACAACCACCAATCAGGACGAAAGGAGAAGTTTCAGTTGTACCTAAAGATATTTACTTACAAAACTTTATAGTTTGTCTCCCAACAAGAGCCAATCATTTTAAAGGGCAGTAAAAGCCATAAAAGCCCTCCAATCAGATATATGCCAAACTGGAAACTCTCTTGCTTTTTTGCTTGCCTCTCTAAATGCTTTCTTGAAACTGGGCTCAGGGCTTCACCCTCTAGTCCTGCTGTGTCAGTGTTGGTGGGGAGCCTAAGCTCCAGTTTGAATAAATGGACCCTAGTGTCATTACATTTGAATCTGCTCCTTGGTGGGCATTTTGATTCCTGAACACTTACTGAACTGACTCAAAAAATTATTCATAAAAAACCAATAAATGTCAGACATGTATATAGTGGCATTCTAAACTTTTAACCATATTCCAGAAGTTTCCAACGAGCTTACAAGATGCATTTTATTTTTTGTAATGATTCTCAAAAACGCAGAATCACCTAAAAACAGTGATTTATATTCCATTTCTTTTGTCTTTTTTTCTGTAGTTTCTTAAAAATTAGGAAGACATACCATTGCCATCAGGACAAAAATGATTATTGTTACCAGGTATTAAATTAATGTAGGCTCATTTTCTGTTTTCATTTTTGATAAAAATAACTTTTAACAAGACTCTATTAGGTATGAAAATATGTAACATTTTCATAAATATGTCAATTTAAGATAATTTTTTGACAATAGAATTAGACCAAAGTTCAGTTATATTGTTGGTTGTATGTCATTCTTTCTTATATTTTACTTTTTACTGGTAGAAAAGCCAGTAACTGATAGAAGAGACTGGAACATCCATTACAACAGCTGTTATCAGATAGAAGTGCTAAAAAGTTGTCAGCTTAAAAATTAAAATTCTTGGCACACCACAAACTGTTCTTCTATAAGCATGCGAATTACCTTTCCATTTCAAATTTTGAAAATGACTTTGACCCCGTTCTAACACTTATTACCAAGAATATTTCAGAAAGCAGATTAGTAAAAATAAGTTTTTATTAATATTTCTTGCACTGTGTCATAACTAATGATTTCTATTATGAATAGTCATTACTAAGCAGTTCTTATTTGAAGACTACATGACAATTTTATGCATTCTTTGCTTTAATTGCAGAAAGAGAAAGAGAATTTTATTAAATAATGGCATCAGTTTTCAGACAGCAAAATAAATTGGTAACCCACTGTGCAAAGAACACGATGGTAGACACATTTAGAGGACACAAGGGAAGGAAATCACATTTTATTTCGCTTTGCTGAAGTTCATGACATAGTTAGAAAGTAGAGTACAGTAAAGTGAAAAGAGCATTCCGTGAATTTCTCTGCAAAGGATATGGTTTCTTATTAAAAATAGACTTCAAAAAATTACAATGATCTGAGGGTTGTTTTTAAATTGAATGCTTATTACTTCAAATAACATTAATAAATCATAGACCCAGATATTTTTTCTTCAAAATAATATACTCCTCATTGGGTTGATTTGAATGCATTAGTAATTAACTCTGTGTCACCAGCAATGTTCCAGATTCACGTTAAGAAAAGAAATTAAAGTACTTCTTCTTAATGTAGTTTAAGTAAGAGTGGGCCCAAGATTGATTATCCGAACTTAATTCTGACCATTTCTGCCAGAGTCCAAATCTGTACCTGCCTGAATGCTACAACAAAAATATTTCCTAGTGTTGTGACTATCTCCATGTGTCTCTCTGTGTGTCTGTTATTTCTGTCACTAACAAAAGGATTTGTTCCCTATTTTATTGAACAACTCATAAAGCATCACATGGAAAAGAAATGAGAAAGAATTTACAGAAATATTTAATAGACTTTTCAAAGTGGTTACCTTACTCACTCCAATGGACCCCAACTGACAAACATAACAAATGGTATTAAAAATACCACTGTTTATCAAGCAGTATCAATATATTTCATTCAACACTCATGGTAAATATTCATTTTATAAGGCCATTTCAGTCTGTTTGCTATTTCTAGCAAATAGTTGTTACAACACACATCCAGATGCATATGTTTTACAATCAGGTAAGGGGTATGTAAGTGTATATAATTTAAGATTAAAGCTATGAATTAGATTAGGTGGTGAAAGTTGATTACATGGAAAATCAAGGGAAGTAAGATTGATTGTTACATTGTTCTCTTAAAGGTAAGTTAAACAAACTGACTGAGTACACAGTGGGGTAGCAATCTTAAACTATAAGGGATCTGATTGTATTTTATTAGTCTTGGCTCTGAGGTTCAGCAAAATCTAGTTCCTTATATTTTTTATTGTGAGCCTAGGCTTTAATGGATGAGCCATCTCTGCCTTACCTTGGAACATCCCATCTGCAGACAGCAAACCCTGACACTATTATTGATGCTAAGAAATGCTAGAAAGAAGCCTGAAGTAGCTGTCCTTGGATCAGCCAACACCTGGTTAATACAGATGCAGATACTCATAGCCAAACAGTGGACTGAGCCTGGAGAGCCTGATGGAAGATTTAGAGGAAGACTGAAGAAACTGAAGGAGATTGTGACCTCATAGGAAGAACAATAATATTAAGTATCCAGACTCCTCAGATCTCCCAGGAACTAAACCACTAACAAAAGAGTATACATGAGTCAGTCCATGGCTTCCACTCATATATAACAGAGAATAGCCTTATCTAGTATCAATAGGAGGAGAGGCACTTGGTCCATGAAGGTTTGTTGTACCAGTAAAGTGGGATGCTAGAGAGGTGAGGTGGGAGTGCATGTGTGGGTGGGGGAGCCCCCTCTTAGAGGCAAAAGGGGAGAGAGTAAAAGGTAGTAGGTTTGTGGAGGAGAAACGTGGAAGGGGGACATTTGAAATGTAAATAAATAAAATAATTAATAAAAAATCTAGTTTCTTAGAGCATGCATTAAATTTATCATAATTCATTATGACATCTCCATTTGTATCCCTAGGTTATAACAGGGTTCAAAAAATATACCTTAATAAAAGACCCTACATGAAATTATAGGATAATAAAAGAAAATGAAATAATTAATTTAAAAGCCAGTATTGAGTAATGTGTTTAGTTATGACATGTGTCCTTTCAGTTTACTTTCCATTCAAAATTTGTATTTAAATTCTCAGAGAACAATTGTCAGATAGAACATCTAAGCCTGTGACAGAGCTGGTAACAATAATCATAGAATAACAGTGAGCAAATTAAGAATTTAAATAAACTATAGAGTTTATTTTTCTTAGACTGAGATATAGGCAACAACTGCAGTGTTAAGCATAATTGAACAACTCAGAATATTCAACATTGTTGAGGTAATTACTATAAAGCACATGTCAATTATGGTTTGTGCCTCTTGCTTTGATCTGTTATTGTTTCATCACTACAGTACAGATGTGGGAGGCAGCTTATGGCAGATTTCTCATAAATCAGGAGAGAATTCTTGATGCACAAAACTGTCATATCAAAGAGTATTTCTTGTGCTTTCTATTCTACTTCTCAGAACTTACTTGTTTAGATCTTTAGATACTTTAAACTAAAGGTGATAATGTCATGAGGGGAGGTCCTGAAACTCAGACAAGATTAGAGAAGACTTGAGAATAGACCTGGGAGACAATTAAAGAATAAAAATCTATGCTACTTCTACCGCACATTCCTGATGAAACAACAGTGAAGCATCTGAGACTTGTCTAGATAGGATGTATTTATATTTGAAAAAGGACTACCAAAGAGCCTCTCATTAGCAGAATATTGTTACTGAAGAAATACTCAGATAAGTGTTTTAAAACATTATTTCTCCTCTAAATACAGTGTGAGCAAAGAGCATTTAAACAGTGTTTTTTTACTTCTACTGAGTGAGTAAATGCACAAATCAAGTCAACTGCAGAGGGAAAATGAAGTAATTAGATTACAATTTCAAGAATAAAAAATTCAATTACATCAAGATACTAGGAATAGCAAATAACAGAAATCAGCTTCTCACTTTCATATTTTTACAATATACTTGAATAAAGATACAAATGCACACTTCAGGTATTTTAAAACCTATTATCTATAAAAGACAGCTAATGCATCTATTGACAAAATTGGTATTGCAAAGATCACAGTGTGGTTAAAATTATCAAATGTATATTTAATGGAGAATGTTTTTATACACAGATTTCTAAACACAATACAGAATGATAGGATAGAGAAAATAATTTATTGATAATGTTTGAAATAATGTTTCTGGAGTTTATTTCCATATATTTTGCTTTTTAAATATTGAAATACAATATTGATGGTATACTGCTGATCATAACTTTCCACCTAATAATTTTAACCTTATATTGTCTTAAAGTTTGAAATATCAAAAAATAGGGAAAAGATCATATTGATGTTTTTGATGGTGAGATTATATTTGTTTCAGGAAATAAGAAATCAGTAATATTGCAGTCGGAACCAATAGAAAGTAGAAACAGGAACAAATAATGTGATATAAGCAAAAGCTAGAAGACATCAGGAAACAGAGATTTACTATCCACTCTGAAAAAAATTTGTAGACTCACTGAATTGGATGCAATATTGTTTTTAGAAATGTAATAGTGAAAAATTTTGGACATTATAGCTATTACCAGTAAGTGAAACAGATAAAAATATTTCACTTATTTCATGGGAAAATAATATAATTTGGTGTATGTTTATTGAGCAATTTCCAATATTTATTTATCAAATGCAGGTAACTACCATTTCTGTCACCTCAAATATTTCCTTTGGTTGTGTCAGGTACAACAAACTTCTTTCCTCTGGTTATTTTGAAAAGTAAAAATGATTGTTCCACTAATCTCTGTGGTACCTGACCACCTGAAATACATAGTGTCCACATTTTAAATAAAATTATTTAATAATTTATCAGAATAATTTTTCTTTTAGAATAAGATGTATATATTTATTTTATTTTTGAAATTATAAACATTATCTAATATTTAGTACCAAATGGTAAATCCTGAAAACATACATACAGATAAATATTATGTAGATAGTTCCAAATTATGATAAGTTTTCTGTCTAATGATTTAAAATATGTGTCATTTTTGTCAGCACTTTTAATTTTTATCTTATTTCTTAACACGTACTGTTTTCCAACTATTTATTTTTTATATGTTACTATATGTATCAAAACTCAGATATTTTATGTAGATAATAATATATAATTCTTGTAAATTAACACTTTCCTTCATTTCTTGGCGTAAAACTGTGCATAAGTTGAGCTGGATTTATTATTTGATTTTTCTCTAAGTAGTTTTATTGTATGGACATCTTTTTTATCACATTTCTTTAAACTTAAACTGACTATTGAATTGAAAAATGGCTTTTAAAAATGCTCATTGCATTATTTTTGCTTCAAACAGAATGTCACACTCTGCTTTTGATATTACATTGTGTGTGAGTGTGTGTGTGTGTGTGTGTGTGTTATTACACTTAAATTTCTTTGTTCCCAGAGTGACTGGGTGAATGTAAAATGCTCTTAGTCTACTTGTACACAAGTGCCTTTCATTAAGTCTACTGATTCAGATTCTATTATTCTCTCTGCCTTGACTAATAAAAGCCTGAGCCTAACATATATTTATCTTCCTCCTCCCTAGTCTTCTCTCTTCCTTTCATTCAGCTATTATGAAGCTGTTATTATATACTCTTTCCTAATCTATTCAGACATGAACAAAGCAACCATAGTCATGCCTTTCCCACCAACTCTGATATGACTCAGACCAATAGACAAAATGTAGACTTTCCTCTTCTTTCCTTTCTGTTAGGTTCTTGTTTACATCAATGAGAAAAGTCAGGAACACACATGATTATTCTTCAAACATTAGCAACATTAGAATATTTTATATATAATGGAATTCTCTGACTTTTAGAAAGAAAATAGAAATTGTTCCCTGTTACAATTCAATTACTTTTATCTATTTGCCATGATTTTAATGAATTCTCTTTTTTGTAATTTTATTTTAGTTTTTTAATGCATTGCTTGCAGTTCTGTTCTGTTTTCAACCTATTCATGATAAGTCAGATAAGATTAACTTCTTTATTGGAGTAAACATTAATGTGTCAACACAGAATGAGTCACTTCCCTTGGTCATAGTTATTTCATGCAGAAATATATTCACATATGTTTCTCTACATTCAACTTGAAGATTTCTTTTTATTTTAAATTTTATGGAATTTTATTTCTCATGTTGTTAATATGAATATTCTATTTTCTTAAAAATAAAATTTAAAAAATCTTTGCATATTTTTATTAAAATTTAATTACAGAAGTAGATCCTATAGCTTTTTAAAGCAGAATATGTTAGAAGTAATTTTTATCTTTCTTTTCCTGTCTTATAATGCAATTAAAAACTCAACTGAATATTTTTAGATCATCTATCTTTTGGATGAATATTCTTGAAATTTTTTCCCAATCATATTTTAGGTTGTCAAAAAATGAAAAACTAAGAATTTGGACAAACCTTAATAATAAATGTCAAGTTATTATTGCAACATTTGATAAGTACACTCTTCAATTTTATGACAAAGCAATAGTTATAAAGTTTAAGTAATAGGCATAATTTGCATTTTGAATATTTTGTTAATAAAATGGTATACATTTGTTAATAAAAGATACTGAGATGTGCTTTTTACTTCTGTAATATAAATTGAGTTACTTTTCTTAATTTACTTATAATTTACATTATATATTGGTTAAAAATAGATATAGCAAATTTATTAAATAAATGAAAATTTTAGCATTAATTTTTAGAATATACATAACAAAATTAAAGATAATTTTTAATATTTTGATCTTAATCATTAACTACAAAACTTAACTCTAAAGTTAAACATGTATTAAAATTTATTATTTATTCATTTAAACCAAGAGTTACATATAAAATAGTACATGAAATATTTGAAAATATTTTAAGTGTCTATGGGCTTACCAATATTACATAAATTTTGGGGAGTCTGTCATAGGCCAATTTTGTGTCATTTGCCTCTTCCACAAATTTTCTGAAAATTGCTACCATACATACATGTAGTAAAAATTCTAAATTTCTGGAGCGTGACTCTTCTTCCCTGTTTTTGGTCATTAAGTCCTGGATAAAAAGCACACACACAACCTTTATAGTTTTAAATATGCCTTAAACAGCACAATAGCCTGCCCTCCATGCTCTTAGAATCTATTTCCCTTCTTATCACATCAACTTATTACTTACTATTTACTATGTTTTGTTTTAGCTGGTCTTATCTCCAATTGGCCAACCCACAGGGCCACATATTCTTTACTCTTATCCTTGCCAGGTCTCTGTCTTTTCCTTTTGTATATTCTTCATGCATGGTGGCTCCTTCTTCTCTCCTGATCTCTACTCTCTGAGCTAACAAAAATTCCACCTCTATGTTCCTCTTTCCAGCTACTGGCTGTGAATATCTTTATTCACCATTAAGAATTAATTTGGGGGCATAGTCCCAGAGAATATGTGCAGACTCCTGGTATTTGTGGGGGATGGGAGGTACACTTAGCATTACAATAAACAGTAAAAAGACAAAACCTCAACACATATACAGTTTCTATAGAAAGTAAAATTTCAATATAGCTTCCTCATGTTCACAAAATAGACAAGAAAAATGGTGAAATGGTAGAAAATGTATCTATGTTCTGCAAACCAGTTGCTTCTGGGTTATAAAATTTGAGAGATGGGACAATTTTTGAGTATTTAGTTATATATAGCAGGCATTGCCAGCAACAGTTCCACTACTAAAAGCACTTGACAGTGAGGAGTTAAGTAAGTCAGAAACTGTGTTTATTTTTGTATAAAGAGCCTGGATGGACTACTTCACAATTGGTCTGTAGGCTCTCTCATTATCAGGAATCAGAATTCAAGATAGCTCTTAGAGTGTCAAGAATCATTTTCACATTTTACCTATCTGGAAAAAAAGAATGAGAAAAATCTTAAATGCCGATATTTCCTCTCACCTTGCTCAAAATTTATGTGTATTTCATTAGTTGTTACATATTTGAAAAAAGAATTTGTAATGTAACATTTCTATTGTTGTGTAGGAAATCATCTCTAAACCATGGTTTTGTTATGAATAAACTTGAAAGAAAATAGTATTGACTTAGTGAGCATCTCTGTCATAAATTAAGACTTAGTAAGCTGACTCATTGTTTGTTAAAACAGAAGGAAGCATAGGTAGAAAAAATAAAAACTGTCTTTAAAATAAAAAGAGGCAATAAAAGGAACAAGTGACATGAAATGAAAAACATTGGTGCAGGATTGCAGATTAAAGAGTTTAGTGGTCAAGAGGACTGGATGCTCTTTAGATAACCAGTATTTATAATCTCATTACTTTCATGATACTTCACACCTTTCTGAAACTCCAGTTTCACGGCATAGCATTCAATGTTCTGGCCTCTACCTACACCAGTCATGCATGGAATGTACATGCATACATGAAAAGCAAGTTAAGTATGTATACATGTGCGTGTGTGTGTGTGTGTGTGTGTGTGTGTGTGTGTGTGTGCGCGCGCACGCATATGTGTGAGTCTGTGTGTGTATGTGCATATGTATTTTAAAACATATATATATATATATATTCTAAAAATGCTAAATTTGATTTTCTTTCTGTAAATTGTTGACCATTGTATTTTTCTTTAATTATCTATGTTAAAATGCAGATGCAAAGATGCATAACATATTTGATTTTAAAAGTGAAGGATGAGAATATCTTGCCTTTTAAGGCAGCTGAATGTTGTTGGCACTTGTCTAGTATGTGTGACTTCTAATGTTCAGTGTCTACTTCTGCAAGTAAATGTTTTAAAAACCTAGCACTGTCATTAATACTGTTAAATCATATTGCTCTAATTTAGTGTAATATTTTGATGGTAAATTCATTGGCTAGATCATTGCAATGACTTAAAAAATTGAAATGATTGATCCCATGACTTATAATTTGGAAATTATTAAGGAGATCACATGAGAAATAAGTTTCTTATACAATGACATTTCAGTCGTTAGATACAGCAGGATAGAATAAGATAACATGATTTTGTGAAGAAAGTTTGTTGGAAATCACACTGGGAATAAAATGTGACTTTAAAAAATTCTTTTTATTCTCATATATTATATTCTGATTGGTTTCCCCTCCCTACCTCCTCTAGTCTCTTACTCTCACCATCATATTTCCCACACTCACACAACCTCCTTCCCCTCTGACAGGAGCAGGCATCCCAGGGAAGTCAACTAAACAGGGCATAATATGTTACAGTAAGACCAGGCATGTATAAAGACTGGACTAGGGAATCCAGTAGGGTGTATAGGGTTCCTTATGCAAGCAAATAAGCCAGGGTAGACACTGTTCTCAATCTTAGGACTCTCAAAAGAACATTTAGAGTCAGAGTCACAAGGGCTACCTTTTCTTTGAAAGCCTTGATGAGTCACAGCTCCTCTGTTGAACTCTCCAAGCTCCTTCTGATGTCTAGCTGTCAGTCTATGCATCTGCTCCCAATAGTAGCTGAATGAAGTCTCTCTGGTTTCTCTAATGATTATTATTCTTGACTACTTGAAATCCTGGCTAGAATAATAAGACATCTAAAGGAGATCAGCCATACACATATTGGGAAGGAAGAAGTGAAATATTACTATTTCCAGACACATGATATTATACATAAGTTATCCAAATATTCTTCCAGGGAACTTCTTTACCTAATAAAACCATTCAGCAAAACAGTCTGGATACAAGATTAAATTTTTAAAAAAAGCTAAAAGATAAAAGAAAAAAGAAAGAAGAGAAAAACTTCAGTAGCTCTTGTACATCCAAGTGACAATCTGGTTGAGAAAGAAATCAGGAAATAAATGCTCTTCATAGTAGCCACAAATGATATAACAAGCTTTGAGTAACTCCAGTCAAGCAAGTGAAATATTTGTATGACAAAAATTTCAAGTCTTTGAAGAAAGAATTTGAAGAAGATACCAAAAGATAGAAAAGATCTCCCATGCTCATAAAACAGTAGGATTAATGTAGTAAAACTGGCCATTTTAGCAATCTATAAATTTAATGCAATCTCCACCATTCAATGCAAAATTCCAGTACAATTCTTTACAGACTTTAGGAGGACCATACTCTAATTTATTTGAACAAAAAACAAACAAAGAAAAAACTAAGGATAGCTAAAACAATCCTATACAATAATTTTTTTCCATATGAAATCTGTCAGTTGAATTTTATCTTATTTTTTTTTTATTTATTTATTTATTTATTTATTTATAACTCCAGATTTTATTTATGGTAAAGTGTTTCTCTCTCTCCACATCCTTGCTATCATGTGCTGTCACCTGAGGTTTTGATTTTAGTCATTCTGGTTGGTGTTAGGTAGAAACTCAGGGTTGTTTTGATTTGCATTTCTTTGATCACTAAGAACTTTGAATATTTCTTTAGGTGTTTCTCAGCCATTTGAGATTCCTCTGTTGTGCATTCTTGGTTTAATTCTATACCCCATATTTTTGATTGGGTTGTTTGGGTTTTTTTGGTAGTTAGCTTTTTGAGTTCTTCATATATTTTGGATATTAGCCTTCTATTGTATGTGGGTTTAGTGAAGATTTTTCCCAATCTGTGGGATTGCCAATTTGTCTTATTGGCTATGTCTTTTGCCTTACAGAAGCTTTCCATTTTCATGAGGTCCTGTTTATCAATTCCTGATCTTAGAGCATGAGCCCTTGGAGTTCTGTTTATGAAATTTTTCCCTGTGCCAATGAGTTCAAGGCTCTTTCCCTCATTTTCCTCTATTAGATTCAGTGTATCAGGTTTTATGTTGAGATCCTTGATCCACTTGGACTTGAACTTTGTTCAAGGTGACAAATATGGGTTTATTTTCATTTTTTTTAAGTATCAACAGTCAGTTAATCCAGCACCATTTATTGATGATGCTTTTGTTTTTCATTGTATATATTTGGCTTCTTTGTCAAAGATCAAGTGCACATAAGTATGTGGTTTTATTTCTGGGTCTTCAATTAATCAATGTGTATGTTTCTTTAGCAACACCATGCAGTTTTTATCACGATTGCCCTTTAGTAAAGCTTGAGGTCAGAGATGGTGATTTCCCCAGCCATTCTTTTATTGCTAAATATTGTTTTCTCTATTCTGGACTTTTTGCCTTTCCATATGAATTTGAGATTTGCTCTTTCTGTATTTTTGAAAAATTATGTTGGAATTTTAATTGGGATTGTGTTGAATCTGTAGATTGCCTTTGGTAGAATGACAATTTTTACTATATTAATTCTGCCAATTCATGAGCATTGGAGATCTCTTTATTTTCTGAGATCTTCAATTTCTTTCTTGAGAGACTTGAAGTTATTATTGTACAGATCTTTTACTTACCAGAAGATATTTTATTATTTGTGGTTATTATGAAGGGAGTTGTTTCCCTAATTTCTTTCTCAGCCTGTTTATCATTTGTTTAAAGGGAGGCTACTGAGTTATTGAGTTAATTTTATATCTGGCCACTTTGCTGAAGTTGTTTACTGGCTAGAGAAGTTCTCTCGTAGAGTTTCTGTGGTTGCTTATGTATACTGTCATATCATCTGCAAATAATGATACTTATATTTCTTCTTTGTCAATTTGTATCCCTTTGAATTTTTTTCGTTTTTGTTTTATTGTTTTAGCTAGCACATCAAGTACTCTATTGAGTAGATATAGTTGGCATAGTTGGCATCATTGTCTAGTCTTTGATTTTAGTGAGATTGCTTTAAATATGTCTCCATTTAATTTGACATTGGCTGTTGGTTTGCTGTAGATTGCTTTTATTATGTTTAGGTATAGGCCTTTAATTCCTGATCTCTCCAATACTTTTTACATAAAGAAGTGTTGTATTTTGTCAGATGTTTTTTTCTGCATCTAAGGAGATGATCATGTGATTCTTTTTTTATTTGAGTTTGTTTATATAGTAAATCATGTTAATGGATTTTAATATATTGAACCAACCCTGCTTCCCTTGAATGAAGTCTACTTGATCACAACGAATGATAGTTTTAATGTGTTCTTGAATTTGGTTTGCAAAATTTTTATTGAGTATTTTTGCATTGATATTCATAATTGAATTTAGTCTGAAGTTCTCTTTTTTGTTGCATCTTTGTGTGGTTTATGTATTAGAGTTATTGTGGCTTCATAGAATGAATTAGGTAGTGTTCCTTCTGTTTCTATGTTATGAAATAGTTTTAGGAATATTGATATCAGCTCTTCTTTGAAGGACTGGTAGAATTATGCACTAAATTCATCTGGCCCTAAGCTTTCTTTGGTTGGGAGGATTTAATGACTTTTATTTCCTTATGGGATATGGGCGTGTTGAGATAGTTTACCTGCTCTTGATTTAACTTTGGTATTCGGTCTAGAAAACCATTCCAGTTTTGTTGAGTATAGGCTTTTGTAGTAGGATCTGATGATTTTTTTTTTAATTTTCTCCATTTCTGTTGTTATATCTACCATTTTATTTCTGATTTTGGTAATTTGGATACTGCCTCTGGGCCCTTAATAAGTTTGGCTAGGGGTTTATTTATCTTGTTGATTCTCTCAAAGAACCAGATTATGGTTTTGTTGATTCTTTTTATAGTTCTCTTTGTTTTTTTTTGTTTTGTTTTGTTTTTTTGTTTTTTTTTTTTTTTTTTTTTGGTTGACTTCGGCCCTGAGTTTGAATATTTCCTGCTGTTTATTCCTCTTGGGTGTGTTTTCTTCTTTTTGTTCTAGAGCTCTCCTGTATGCTTCTAAGTCTCTAGTGTATGATCTCTTCGGTTTCTTTACCAGGGCGCTTAGTGCTATGAATTTTTCTCTTAGTGCTATGAATTTTTCTCTTAGCACCTCTTTCTTTGCAATCCATATAATTGGGTACAATGTGTCAAAATTTTCATTAAATTCCAGGAAGTCTTTTTCTTCCCTATCAGGTAGTCATTGAGAGAGTTGTTCAGTTTCCACTTGAATGTGGGCTTTCTGTTTATTTTACTGTTATTGAAGACCAGTCTTAGGTCATGGTGATCTGATAGGATGTATGGAATTATTTCAATATTCTTGTATCAGTTGAGGGTTGTTTTGTGACCAATTATATGGTCAGTTTTGGAGAAGGTAACATGAGGTACTGAGAAGAAGGTGTATTCTTGTGTGTTAGGGTGAAATGTTCTTGTGGTGGCTATTCTAAGTTGTTAACTTGACTATATCTGAAATGAACTACAATCCAGAATTTGAAGGCTCACCTGTGATCTTGATCTTGAGGCATTGTGGTTATGAAAAATTTAGGCCCAGGCAAAGTAGTACATGCCTTTAAACTCAGGAGGCAAGTCCGAGATCCAGGAGTATTGGTACATACCTTTAATCTAGGCCATACCTTCTGTTAGAGACCTACATGAGGACATTGGAAAAAGCAAGGCTCGCTCTTCTTTGCCTACTTGCCTTGTGGGACTGAGCAACTGCTAGATCCTTAGCCTTCCATTCATAGCTACTGCTGATCATTGTTGGGGAGTTAGAATATAGACTGTAAGCCATCAACAAGTTACTTTACTATATGGAGACAACACATAAGTTTTGTGACTCTAGAGAACCCTGACTAATACAGTTCTCTAGATATCTGTTAAATACATTTGGTTCATGACCTCAATTAGTTTCACTGTGTCTCTGTTTAGTTTCTATTTCAATTACCTGTTCATTGGTGAGTGGGGTGTTGAAGTCTCCCACAATTATTGTGTGGGAGTCAATGTGTGTTTTGAGCTTTAGTAAAGTTTCTTTTATGGTTGTAGGTGCCCTTACATTTGGGGCACAGATTTTCATAATTGAAACTTTCTCTTAGTGGATTATACCTCTGATGAGTATGAAGTGTCCTTTCTCATCACACTTGATCACTTTTGGTTGACAGGGTATTTTATTGGATATTGGGATGGCAACTCCAGCTTGTTTCCTGGGTTGCTTGGAAGACCTATTTCCATCCTTTTACTCTGAGATAGTGACTGTCTTCATCATTGAGGTGTGTTTCTTGTATGCATCAAAATGCTGGATCCTGTTTTCATATCCAGTCTGTTAACTTATGTCTTTTTGTAGGTGAGTTGAGTCCATTAATATTGAAAGGAATTAAAGACAAATGACTATTGGTTCCTAATATCCTAATATGTTTGTTTTAGTAGGTGGCTTTATGTGCTTGTGGTTCACTCCCTTTGGCTTTGTTGTGAGATGCTTAATATCTTGTCTTTTCTTTGTAGTAGGTACCTCCCTTGTGTTAGAGTTTTCCTTCTAGAATTCTCTCTGGGGCTGGATTGGTAGATAAATACCATTTGATTTTGATTTTGTCCTGGAATTTTTTTTTCTCCATCTACGTTGATTGAGAGAGTTTCTGGGTCTAGTAGCCTGGGCTGGCATTTGTGTTCTCTTAGAGTCTGCATGACCTCTGATCAAGCTTTCATAGTTTCAAGTGTTGTGTAATTCTGATATATCTACCTTAGTATGTTACTTTCCCCACTTTTTCCTTGCAGTTTTTAATATTCTTTCTTTGTTCTGTGGGTTTAGTGTTCTAATTATTATGTGATGAGAGGAGTTTCTTTCTTGTTCCATATATTTGGTGTTCTATAGGCTTCTTGTACCTTCATGGCCATCTCTTTCTTGACATTGGGGAAGTTTTCTTCTATGACTTTGTTGAAGACATTTTCAGGTCCTTTGAGCTGGAAATTTTTGTTCTCCTTTATAATGGTTATTCTTAGATTTTTGTCTTTTCATTGTGTCCTGAGTTTCCTGGATTCTTTGGGTTAGGAGTTTTTTGTTTTGAATTTTCTTTCGACAGTTGTGTGAATTTCTTCTATGGTATGTTCTACAGCTCAGATTCTCTCTTCTATTGCTTGTATTCTGTTAGTAATACTTACATCTGTAATTCCTCACATCTTTCCTAGGTTTTCCATTTCCAGGCTTGCCTCCATTTATGTTTTCTTTATTATTTCTACTTCCCCTTTTAGGTCTTGGACAATTTTATTTAATTTCTTCACATGTTTGTGTTTCCTGTATTTCTTTAAGGGATTTATTTGCTCTCTCTTTAAGAGCTTCTACCTATTTACCTGTGTTTTTCTGTATTTCTTTCAGTGAGTTATTTATATCATCCTTAAAGGACTCTATTGTCTTCATGAGGTAGGATTTTATGTCAGCTTCCTGATTTTCAAAAGCGTTGGTGTATTCAAGGCTTGTAGTCGTGGGAGAACATTCTGATGATGCCTCTGTCTACTGGCTTCTACTGTTTATGGTCTTGTGGTTGCCTCTTGTCATCTGGTTGTCCCTGGTGTTTGCTGGTCTGGTTGACTGTCTGGATTCTGCCTTTTGTGTCCCTAGGTTGCTTCAAGTCTCCTGGTAGGCCTGCAGCCCTTGCTTTAGCAGATCATCTGTGAGCCTTCCAACTGGGGCATTTTCAGAGGGTCATAGAAGCTGCTGATCTGTTGCACTGGCTGTAGTAGATCTCCTGAAAGGCCTTCGGACTGTTGAGTCTTCAGAGGAGCAGTCACACTGTTGTCTTGTGTGAAGATGTTCTCAAGGGAGGTCTACTGTCTATGGTTTCTGTTTCTCCACGTGCAGCTGACATCTAGTGTGACTTTCAGTCTGTTAGATCAGTTGTTCTGCATGCCACAGAGCTCCCAGAAGGTCTTAAGACTGTGTTGTTTGTTACCCAGTTGCCCTGTGTACAGAGGAGCTCCTGGGATGCCTTCAAGCTGTGGTGTCTTTATGGGAGCAGACAAGCTGGTGATCAGTTGCTCAGTTGTCTTGTGTGTAGCAAGACTCCTGGGATGCCAGTTGCCCTGTGTGCAGTAGATCTCCTTGGATGTTTCAGGTTGTGGTGTCAGTTGCCTGAGTGCAATGGATCTTCCGGGATGGCTCAAGATATGGTGTCTCCAGAGAAGCAGACTAACTAGCAGTCTGCTCTAGCAGAAAGGGCAGTGGGGTAGGGGGTTGAATGGTGATGTGTCCCAAGTCCCTGGGGTCTCAAAGACAGCTGTGGGACTTTTGGAGCTTTCTGATAAAGGACTCTGAGTGCAGTGTATTTTCTGGGCTGGTTCAAGATATGATGCCTCCAGGGGAGCAGTTGAGCTAGCAATCTTCCTCAGCAGAAAGGTTAAAAACCTAAAGGTATCACTGTCCCCTATTTTAAGCTGTACTACAGAGCTGCAGTAATACAAAACAAGTGAAGTACTAGCACAAAAATAGACATATTAATCAATGGAAAAAAATCCAGCTCTCAATCCACAGACCTATGAATACCCGATATTTGATAAAGAAGCTAGAAATATACAATGGAAAAAAGAAAGCATTCTTAAGAAATGGTTCTGGTTAGAAAACTAAACATTAACAACTTTCCAATTAAAAATGGCATTCATCTCAACAGAGAATTCTTAACAGAGTAATCTCAAATTGATTAGAAAAACTCAGAGAAGTATTCAACATGTTTATCAATCAGTGAAATGCAAATCAAAATGTCTGTAAGAGACTATACCTGTCAGAAGTGACAGCTCATGCTAACAATGATATGGAGCATGGGAGAACATTTCTTCACTCCGGACCAGTGATGCTTTACTTCTTGTACAGCTACTCTGAAAATCAATATGGAGGATTCTCAGAAAACTGGGAATAAATATACCTCAAGAAGCAGCTGTAACATTCCTGAGCATATACCCAGAGGAAGCTCTATTCTACCAAAAGAGTAAACCATGTTCAAAGCAGCTATTTTTTCATAGTAGACAGAAAGTGGAAATAAGTTCAACTGAAAAACGAATAAAGAAAATATAGTACATTTACATAATGGTATATTACTAAATTGTTAAAAAGAAATGACATCATAAAATTTACAGGCTAATAGATGGAACTAGAAAAAAAATATACTAAATGAGATAACCCAGAACCAGAAATTCAAACACAGTATGTACTCACTTATAAGTACATATTGGTAAAGTAAAAGATAATCACGCTACAATCCAAAGATACAGAGAGGCTAAGTAACAAAGTAGGGTGAATGATGTTGCAAGGATCTTCTTTTAAGGGGGAAATAGAATAGGTTTTGTTGGAGTATTATAGATGGGTGCAGTTGAAAACAGGAGAGATAGGACAGGGGGTAGAGCTAGAGAATACTGAGAGAATTGATTGAAATTGGAGAGCACTTTGCAGGCGAGGAAGAAACTACTGCAGTGGAGATGGGATTTGTGAAAGTAACCCTGCCCACTACTTTTAGTAATGGGAAACTTGGAGTGTGAGCTGGTAATTATCTGTAACTAGGTAAGATGTCCAATGATGACATTTGAACATTAACATAGCCACAAAACCTTTGCCCTATAGTTTGTTTTGTCTGCAAATGTGACTTTTATAACTAAGCATCTAAGAAATTTGAATTGACAGAATATATAAATTGTTCTTCTATTTGTTGTTAGCTTCTGAGAGACAAGACAAATTTCCATTTATACACACACAGACACACACACACACACACACACACAGAAAGAGAGAGAGAGAGAGAGAGAGAGAGAGAGAGAGAGAGAGAGAGAGAGATTAGAAAGACTAGGTCTTGATTAATTTTTTTGGCTGTGAAAAAACATTCTCAGAAAACTAGACATTAATTGCATGCAAAATAACTCCTATTCATTGTAGAATACTTATGCCTGATTTTTCCCAAATTATTTGAAAACAGATAGAATGCTCCCCTAGGGCCAAATATATAATTCAGTGAATCATATATTTCACTTGTAATATATATAACTCACTTGTGATTCATATAACTCACTTATGATAGTTTAGAAAAACAAATTTTTAAATGTTAAAAGAAATCTAATAATGATTTATGCATAAGTACATAATAAAAGTACACTGAGTTTTGAATTCTTGAGTAAGCAGAGTGATTGACTGGTCTGATGAGTTACAAGTAAATATAGTGACAACCTTAATTAAATGCAGTGTATTTGGAATAGCTTTTGCTAATACACAGAGTAAGAATATGCTGCAATCACTGCTTCTTTTAATTCACTTATTTATCAAGGATGTTAACTTGATGGCAATAGAAACCCATGTCACTTAAGGGATCAGTCTCACCCTTAAAATATTGTTCATCTATGATTTGTTGCAGCATTGATATGAGATATTTATCAATATCATAGAAGCTCTGCAAACATGTATGAATTTTTACTAAGCATATTTTACTAAAGGAAAATAGAGCAGCTTAAGAGTCAATGTTGCATACCAAATGTATGAGGATATTTTGAATATGAAGTTACTTTATTATTTTCTTTAATACATAATATTTCAATTACTATGACAATGATCGCTAATTTCAAAGTGACCCTTAAATTCACTTCTTGAATCCGATGGTAACAAAGATTCTCACTTGCAATGTTGATTGCTTCTTGTCTCCCGACATCCTGATTTATTTAACAGTTTTCATAATGTTTCATTTGTGCATGTAATTCTCCAGCAGGGAAAATTCCTCATTTGTCAGAATTAATATAACTCTATCTTGCTGTAAGTCACTTAGGTCTCTTGACCTGGAATCACTGGTAACAAACTATCTATTAATGTACAATGTCTAATTAGCCAGCAACTCCTGTATTTTTCTCATGTGTTCCCTATATTACTTCATCATGCCTATCATCTTTGTGAATATTCAGACCATATTAGCTCATTATTTATGTTGAGCTTTGGAATTAAATCTACTTTACAAATCCAGGAAGATAATTCAAGAATTAATTAAAACTTATGTAAATGTAGTGCAACTGGGATAAAGTAGTGCCAAAAGGCACTTGGCACATGATTAAAAATCATAAAGTTTTCTAAAACGAGTGGTTTCTGCCTTGGTTCTGCCTAGTGAATCATGTACTACTTCATCATCTTTGAACTATGACACAGTAAAAGATTTCTCTACACTACCAAGAAAATGAAATAGTCATACCACTTCTGGTGTGAGGTGTTTAGAATTATGCATTAATAGAATATATGCAAACATATTATGATTATATCCAAAGTCATTATGAATGTAGCACAAATAATATTTAACCAAGAGTGCTAACAGCGTTCTATATTATTTTATTTATAGTACTATACAAATAAGAAAGGCAGAAAAAAAAGCTGTAACTGAGGGCTATATATTCGCAAAGTGTAAGTTTAAAGAATAGAGTGATGCCTATTAAGATCAAAATGAAGAGGAAGAAAGAATATCACGTATAAGAAAGAGTTTAATGGTAGGTGGTTCTAGGAGAAATGTGTCTTTTGTTCACAGCAAAAATTATACAGCTATCTATATTATTCTGAAGGAGTTCTGATGTTTTCTGAAATTAAATATATTGAAAAAACCAGATTCTAGGGGAGAATTAATATTAAAATAATCTATTCTTTCTCTAAATACTAAGAGTCACAGTGCTAAAGAAGAGAACTATTTAATACTGGGTAGAATTTTAAAAATTCAGACTATTTGAGTGGTAGTACTATGGTTCAAACTATTTCACTACTTTGACTATGTTGTCGTACTGGGGTCTTATGTAAAATATGTTAAAAATATTAGCTAGATTATCAAAGTCAAGACTCTTATCTTTATTTGAGCAAAACCCCCTTTTCCCCAAAAAAATATATGAAGAGAAGAAAGGGTTTATATTTGGGACATGTATCAGTTGTGGAACTTGTTCAGGGTTATTATTAAATAAAACTAAACTGTAAAACAATGTAATTTCTAAAATGAAAGTTTTCTAATAAGAAGAAAAAATGGTAAAAGCAATACTGCACAATTGTCAGGTAATAGGAATGTGAACACCATGTCTAACAGGAGACAGACACGCAGGAGCTGCACTTCATACTTTCTACTCGATTAATCTGCTACTCTCCAGCTCCATAAATCTCCAGACCTAAAGCTGTTTCTGAAATTCTCTTTATTAGGATTAGATTTCATGGCATCATATCCATAAAATTTAACTTTAAATTAAAATTATATGGAAGAGTGTGCCCAGAATGAAATCCATTTAATGTAAACCTATATGTGCTAGGAACAATGGTTTTCTTTAAAAAAAAAATGTACTTTGAGATTTAAAGTCACAAAATTCATAGTGTATACCTCTATAATCAATGCATGTCACAATTTATATCGAGGACATATCAGTGTAACCTTTAGGACACTGTCTTCATTTTAAAATATGGAAATAGTGTTAGGTAAAGGAGCAGCAACTTTGAAAAAATGATTCTTTTTTATTTTTATGTACTTATGTATTAAATTACAAATGTCACGGACATATATTTAGTTACCAAGTTAATTTACAAATTAACTTCTAACATTTTAGTGTGCATATTCTCTTTGACCCATAATTGATACTTATATATTTTTTCCTCTTTAATAAAAGCCACTCTTCTTAACACTAAATAAATATCTTTCCATATCACCAATGGATGATATGTGTATAATTACTTCCAGTCATGTCTTACTTAAGGATATTAGAGCTTTAGTATTTTTTGTTGTCTCTATTATTATGAGACAGACCCAAGAGGAAACAGATGGTACATTCAAAAATGGGGTAATTAATGGGAGTTTTTAAAAGCAGCTAATTATAAACCTGTAGGTAAAATTAAGAGACCAATCAGTGAAAGCTCTAGCTCCCTACAGCTATGAACGCAAATAAGGGTGGGACAGAGTGCTGAAGGAATCTATCTAGGGAATAGTACCTAGGACACCATCCCTTCTACTCCTGTGCCTTCTGCCAGCTAAGAGAACTGTAACCTCAGGGCAGAAGAGCTGGCTCACATAGCTTAGAGAGATAGCCTTTCAAGAGGCAGTTTGAAAAGTAGAGAGATGTAGAGAATATCAACAATGTCTCATGTTTGGAAATTACAAAATAAATTTCATTTTTCTTCTGTGCTTATAATAATTTATAGGACTATGGGTTACATTTGAAATGATTTCTGATGAATTGCCTGAAAATCTTAATTATTGTGCCATAGCAAATCTGAACCTAATACATTTTACATCATGATTAAGGAGTCTTATTGGTTTCTGGGTTTAAATTTACTTCAATTCTGATTTGTTTATCTTTTTAAGATATGCTAATTGCATGAGCTTCATTTCTTCTTTTAAAAAAGAAGACTAATAAGTACTATCAAATAATGGATTTCTAAGAGTAATAGCCTAAAAGTATTTTAAGT
This sequence comes from Rhabdomys pumilio, assembly GCA_030674055.1. Classification (NCBI taxonomy): domain Eukaryota; kingdom Metazoa; phylum Chordata; class Mammalia; order Rodentia; family Muridae; genus Rhabdomys; species Rhabdomys pumilio. Next base: position 51,718,608 of record JANHMN010000012.1, read on the forward strand.
GTTTGTAAAGTTTCTGAATTAGAATCTCTCTGAGGTAGAATCTAAAATGAACTTTGCATGTAGGGACACGAAAGCTCACTTCTGGTATAAGAGTACACTTCTTAATTTGAAACAGTCATGAGGAGCCAGCATTGGATTATGCCAGAGCACAATGAATGTCTCCATTAAAGACATTTAAAAAGCTGCCAGACTTTCCCCAATATTATGTCCTATGGCCATATCCATCTTGCAAACCAAGCTGGTCAGTGCTCGATCCCAGCTTTTTAACACACACAGGTTTCTGTGAAAACTTTATGCAAAATGTGCCCTGAGCATTTTGTTACTACAGAGGACAGTTACTGACATTTGGTTGTTACTATAGTGGTTGAAGAAGGAATTTGTACTGTGACAATTTGAAAGAGTTTGTAAGGGATTTGAATTTTTGGTACAGGTTTGGTGTACTGTAGATAGGTAGTTAGATAGATAGATAGATAGATAGATAGATAGATAGATAGATAGATAGATTGTTGATAGATAGGAAGAGATAAATATAAATAGATATAGATTGATAGATAACAATTCATCATAAAATAATTCAATAAATAAGTTTCTCATCCTGTGAAGAATATGTGACTTAATTTTTTTTATTCTTCTCTCCCAACTGCCGCCAATGTAAAATTTTATACATATTTGAGCAAAGCAAAATACAAGTTGGAGAGCTCGAACAATAGATATCAATTGATGGAACACCTCCTTCCCATTTCTCAGAGCTTATTTGCTTTCATACATTTCTATCTTGTAACTTTCAACTTGTAATCATTTTCCACTGTTGTCTCCCCTTCACTACATTCCTGCTTTGATAATGGTCATTAGGGAAAATGTCACTGTTGTTTTAGTGCACTGACCAACCCCAGACAGTATATGCTCTTTCTGTAAATGCTTGCTGTTATTAATTTCCTAACCTCATCTAAAAGGACACAACATTGCTTTTAGTTCCTGTACTATAGCTACTATCTTTAAAAGCAAGTAGTGACTGTAGATGTCTTTTCAACAATGTAGCCTCTAGGAAAAGTGAAATACATCTCACTTGGATGAAATACTGAGCAGCATTTATGCATGTGAGCAATGTATTTTTGGAAATAAGATAAACTTTCTGTGTTTATATGTCATATATATTTCAAACACACTTTTAAATATGTATAAAGCTGCTGACAATTCATTAATGACTATATTAAATTGACATCACTTCACAAAATTTTCTTTATAAAAACATTTATTTCAACAATATTATTCAGAGAATGCCCTCTGGCTCCCACAGGCAAGGCAAGAATCTCATTATATATATATATTCTTCCCAAAGTTAATGGGGCCAGATCCTTGAAAATGTTTTGGAGGTTATTGTTCATGTATGTACATTTTAAAAATGTATTAATTGATAATTTCACACATGAATGTAACAAAATATAATTATGTACCACCCCTATTCACCTAATTGATTGAATATTCCTTGTACTTCTACAACATATTTTGTTCCCTTCTTAAATTCACATCTTCTCTTCCTCTTCTAAGACCTCCTGTTCCTCCACTTTCTTTTTAATACCCAAGAAGTTGATGTATTATCATATGTATATGCATTAATTTGGGGCCAACAAATGAAACATGTAATATACAGCAAGGAATCAAACCCCCAAAGAAGAATAATTCTCCTTCCTCCAGCAGTTACTAACTGCCAACGTATCTTCAGTAAGAGAAGGATTTTTGAAAGTTTCTGCCACCACCAATGGTGGAATTTAGGATAGTATAGTCTTGTGTAGGCCTTTACCAGTCATAATGGATATTACTTTATACATTCAAGAGGCATGTCATGTCTAAACTAGCCAGCACTATGAAGGTTTATGAAGTAATTATTATGAATGTTTAAATTGTATGAATGTTGTCACATCTGTAGGGAACTATGGAGGTGGCTTGAGAAGCATGTGCCATAGGTTTTTCAGGTTAGAGTTTATGCTGCTGGAACACAATGTACCTTCCAGTTTCTGAGAGAATGATGTACACCTTTAGGCAGTGAAGCATTCAGGTTGCTTTGTGTTTCTCAGTATGGTCCCTTAGTAGATCCTAAGTACAAGCTTGACAGGTCAATTCGCTTTAGACATTAATCTTCTATATCCTGTATAGCTTGCAAACTTTGTTTTGTGCTAGCAACTACAACTCCTATGATTGTGGCAATTGTAATTATATTCTATCTCTGCTAAAGGTATAGAACATCCATTTGCCTCAATAAAACTGGCACAACTCAAGTTTTGCTATAGACCCGCCAACTGGTTTAGTTTTAGTCCTTGGGATCATAGCAGGTAACCTTGGCCCAAATGTACATATTCCAGCCTATCCTGCAACTATCTCTCAGAATCCAATTTAAAAAATTAATAAAACTAGCAAGAGAAAGCAGCATATAAATTTTCTCTTTAAGCACAATGCAGTAACATGAGTTGTAAAACTTCACCTTATGGGTGACTTTTTACTTGCTTTTATAAACAAGAAAAATATATCCCGCTGCTTAGTCATGTGAAAAATATAATAAATATAATAATGTTCACAGTTTTGTGAAGAATATATAATTCACAGTTTGAATTTAAGACATGTTCCTAAAACGTAGTCTTATGGGAAGTGTGACAAAATGCAATTTAACTTTTGGGAAACGCTGTCATTATGCTAGAAAAAAATTATATATTGAAAATTTTCTTCGGTAATCTTAAAATCCCTCAACCATGATTGGAAGTTTCTGATGGTATGATTTTCATAGATGGATTTTCACATTTCATTAGAAAGATGTTGCTTCTTTTCTATCAATTCCAATTTCTATCTCCTTAGTATTCACTTATATTCTTAAGGTTTTAGAGACCAGGATTATGAGTAATGATGCTTTATGTAAAGTAAAATAATTATATACAAACCGACGACATGTGTGAAAGGTTAATGTTAACTTCATTATAGAACCATGCAGACAAGACCTTTGTGTTCCACATACAGCCATCTTGACAGTTTTTTATGTCTGTTTATTTGACCTCTGAATTCCTAGAAATCAGGTAAGAAAACTGGAGTAATTAGGTCACAGGACAAAGCAAATTGACCTCACAGTTGAGATTATGCAATGCATCTGAAAATGACTTTTCTCTTCTTTGGCTGTGAGGAACAAAGAGCTATGCATCAACTCAGAGCATCTATGGATATGAATGGATAGAGTGTGAAGCCCTATGACATTATAGAAGCATGAAACATACACAAAACTCAAGAATTTTAATTTTTCCCTCTGAAAAATCAAATCTTAGACTTTATGAGAAATATTAGCATTCATTTAACAAACCATTCCTCTTTCAGAGTATTTTTTTTTAAGAAATAGAAAAATCTTTTAAAATTGAAAGCTCAAATTGGAGAATATTGTCATAAGTTATGGTGCATTACATGCTCAGAAACTCAGCAAAGCTCTAACTCTGATTGCCATGCTATAAAATGTACTATTACAGTGAATGTAACACTGAATTTGGTAAAATTTATGAACAAGTCAAATATAGTTCCGACAAGAACTGAGCTGTGACAGACACATAGCACTATACTATGGGTACTTACCCTATTGAGGACATCTTCAGCATCTGGTATTGGAATTACCACTCATATCAAAAACCAAATGTAGCTACTGTGAAACCATTAGCTGGAGCATATATTTTATATAATAAAGTCTCAATTATTACATATTATTTATAGTATATAAAAGTGGTATTCAAAGCTTATGGGAGGTAATAAATATAAAGGGAACAAAGTGGATGAAAATATAAGATTTGGGGGTTATTATGTAAAAAAAAAAGAAGTTACTGAAAAGTTTTTCAGAATAATCAAAATTTCAGAATATAGGGAAATAAAGAAATAGTGTAAAGATGCATGTCTATATATGTGGGGTGTGTGCATGTAAGATCTCTTAGTAGACAGAGAAATGGACACTGAGATTACATAAGTTCAATTAATGCTTGTCTATTCTTGGGCATACTGGTAAATATAGTGATAACTATGGTATTGTTCATCACTTATAATCAATTACTTTGAACTCTGAAGTCACACAAGGACTAAATTAATATTTGAACTAATTTTAAGCATATGACTTTTCATATATCCTACTCATTACTTTTGAATATAAGTATATTTAATTGACCTTAGAAAGTCTAGGTTCTGAAGTTCCACAGATAACTCAGCATAACCCAGACTCTGTGACTTCTCTGAGATTCACCTGTTTTTCTCTTCAACATATGTTACTCCAACAAATATCACATTGCACAACTATGCATAAGACAATAAGTGTTTGGTGAATCTGTCAACATAAACGAAAAGCTGCTGGAGAGTACTAGCCATTTACATTCATCCTAGTTCCAGAATTTTATTTTCTTATATATAGTCCTGAAGTCTAGATCATAAATATTAGATTACTTCTAAACTGAAATGAGCATGCTATAACAAGCATTACTTCACAATGTGTCTGTATTTGAAGACAGATAGATCCTTTAAAGAAGGTCACCATTTAAAATTAAGTTTTTCAGTTCGCGTGCTTTTTCAGATTGCTGAATGTCCAAGAGTATTAGATCATCTAGCTGATATCTACAGTTTCTTCCTTTATGTTCACATTACTTTTCACATGATAAAATTAAAGTATCTGCACAAGTGTTCCCTCTGATACAGCCATTCAGTGTGCAGGTAATGCTGTAGTTAATCAAGACCCAAGAAAATCCACAGAAAGGAGCAAAGAAAGATACTAATAAATAATAATAAAACAAATAAATAATAATAAAACAAATAAGCAAGCTGTGCTCTCTCCTAATACCCCCTGTATTTAATATGTCTGTCAGACAAAACATCAAAATTGAGATAGAAAAATAGCATAAATATTATTCTCTATGTCTTCTGGAGGCTAGAAGGGCACAGTGATATTTATAGCATGGCTGGGTAGTGCTTTCTTTTCTTTCTTTTTTTTTTTTTTTTTGTTTGGTTAGCACAAGTCAGTCTTCACTTTTTTATTTATGTAACCACAGCTCGAGGAAACATATGCTTCTAGTATCTCTGATTAGTCTTATTTTTTTCTGTTGCAGAAACATCAATAAGATTCAGTATAGCAAATCGAAAATGTGCACAAGATTATGTGAACTGAAAAAAGAAGCAATTTGTTATTTATATTTGATGACTATTAGTTTAAGTTTATTGTAATATCTATGCATTTTTACTCTGAGGACTAGCACATGATACTTTCTGTTCTGGCTCCATTTTCAGGATTCCATAAGATGAACTATAAAATGCCCTTACAGTGACTGGTAAATGACAGTTAGTAGTTTCTTCTATAAAAAAAGACAGTATATTATCCTAAATGGAAGAAAGTAAGAAAATAATATATATATATATAATATATAAAATAAAAAATATATATAATACTATAGTAAATTAGAAATAATATAAATTGTCCTGTATTGTCATGGTTTTAAAAACATATTAAGGAGTAATAATAAGTAAATTCAATTGAGAAAATGTCTTCATAATATTGCCTGTAGGCAAGCTTGTAGTACTTGTTCTTGATTAATTATTGATCTAGGAGAGTGTAGACAATTATGAGCTGTGCTATCCCAGGTAGCTGGGCCAGGTAGTGTAAGATAACAGGCTGAGCAAGCCAGGGGGAGTTAGCAAGTAAGCCATCATTCCTCTATGATTGCTGCTTCAGTTTCTTCAACAAAGTTCTTGTGTTTAATTCTATGATGGTTTGCAAGAAATGACACCCATATGGTCATAGATTTTAGTGTTTGGTCACAAGGAATTGGCCCTATTATGAGTTGTAGCCTGGTTGACTTTGGGTGGCCTTGGTGGAGGACCTATGTTTGTTAGTTCGGAGAGCACTTTGAGGATCCAAATGCTCAAGCTAGGTCTTGTGTTTTTCTTTCTCACTGCCTGATGATCCAGATGTAGAACCCTCCATGGTGCCTGTGCACCACCATATTTCCTGTCATGGTGGTAATCGGCTAAACCCATGAACCTGTAAACTCGCCCCAATTAAGTAGTTTTACAAGAGTTGCCTTGGTCACTATATCTCTTTACAGCAATCAAATCCTAACTAATTCAAGTTCTTACCCTGATATCCTTTCATGATAATCTATAAGCTGTATGATGCAAATGTAGCTGCTTGTGGTCTAGTGCTAACTTCATTTCCCCCAAAAAAACTGTTTGTTCTAGGAGAAGGGAGGTGCTTAAATACATTAGGGAAGGCTTAAAAAACAAGGTCACATATGGGCAAAGTCTGAGAGAAGAAAAAATAGGCATGAATTGTAAAAAGATACAAAATTAATGTGAAGGCACCAAACATACAACATTTCTGAGTTGGAAATGACTTGTCAGGAGTATATCTTCATGATGGCCCTCTATATAATAATCATCCAAATTAACCCACTATAATTAATGAAAAAGTAAAAGACAGAAGGAGAACAGTGTAAAAAGGGAAGGAAATGACAAAATGACTTAGAGTAATGACATTTCTTAACTTTCATTTGAATATTCTGTGCCGTGTTTAAAATTTAGAAAATAAGAGTTGTGTATTTGCAGCTAACCACTGATCTGATCAAGAGTTTCCCAATGGAGTAGTTAGAGAGAAGACTGAAAGAGCAGAAAGGGTTTGTGGCCCCATGAGGAGAGCAACAATACCAACCAACCAGAGCTCCCCAGGGTCTAAATCAACAGCCTGGGAGTACATAGGGAGGGACCCATGACTCCAGCTGTATATGTAGGGGAGGATGGCCTTGTCGGGCATAGGTCAGGCATAGGAAAGGAGATTCTTGGTCCCATGAAGGACGAACACAGAGTAGGGGGGAATGTGAGGGTGGAGATGGGGGGGAGTGGGGGCAGGGGTAGGTGGGCGCACAGCCTAAATAAAATTACTATTAAAGACCACAGTAAGCAGAAAAAAAAAAGACCTCAAAACCTTCACACCGTATGTGCACAGTCTCATTTCCATGGAAGGATGGTAGCCCCTCAGTTGCTCTGATTAAAGGATAATTCTGCTTCCTGGAAAAAAAAAGAGTTGTGTATTTGTAAACTTCAGTGTGCTGGTTAGTTTTGATCAACTTTAAACAAACCTAAAGTCAACTACAATGGGCAAGGCCCTTGACTGAGAAAAACTATTTTGAGCAAAATTTCTTATAAAGAAGTTAAATGCATTTTCTTGACTAATGATTATATATATATATCACCAAAACTTAGCTAAAGTCCTCTTAGATCACAGGAAACAGAATTATCATTATTAGGAAAGGAAGCTCCTAGAAGTAAGCACCAGCTCAGCACCTCAGTTCCCAGTTCTGCAGTAAACACGTATTACTCCCTTTATCACTGGTGTTACGTAGGGTCCTGTTTCCCAAGGAATGTGTGCATCTTTTCGTATATTGTTTACTAAATCAGATGCTAAAAAATAACTTTCAAGGCCATGAAATCTCATTTCCACCAAACAACAGTGTGCTAGGAGTGCAGACAGATAGAAAGGAGATTTTAGAGGTTCCCAGTGCCATATTAAACTTGAAATATGAATTCACTCTTGTTTCTTATGTGTGAAAAAAAAAGGCATGGAACGTTTGAATAGTTTTCAGTATTATAAAGATTGGTGAATGTTATAATACATTAGAAAATTCACAGCATTGAGATATTAATTATATAATATAAACAATTTTAATCATTTGTAAGCATATAAGATATGACAATTATTTCTAATATTTGAAGCCTTGCATTTTGTTTTGTGCAAAATTCACAATGAAGTTACAGTTACAGAGAAATGAAATGCAAAGCACACTTAGAAATGAATACATTTAAATGTGTACTTTCTTACCAACGACACAAAGATTTCAGACTTTAGAAAATAGGACAAAAAGTATTTCTTTTTAAATACTAAATTATATACTTGATAACTGTAGAAAGACAAACCAAATGTATTCTTTTTGGCACTGTAATGGCAAATTTTACATATCACTTTCACCTGTCACAAAGGTCCCAGACACTTGGTCGGACATTACATTTGGTGTCTCTGTGAAAGGAGCTTAGACAAAATTATCATTTAGTCAGTAGCCTGAGTAAAGAAAGCAGTCACCCTCATTAATTCCATTGGGAGTCATCTGGTCAGTGGAAGATCTCTGAAGAGTCTTGCTGTCTGTTGGGTTTTACATGGATATCAGTTTTTTCAACTAAGAATTTCAATTTAGTTGCCTTGGACTGCAACAAAATTATTGGCTCTTTCTCGGACTCTGACCTGCCAACTTCTGTCTCATAATTCTTTTCTTTCCTTTCTTAAATTTTTTTATTTATAAAAGATATATTTATTTTCTAATTTTTAGGAATATTGATTCTGCAAGTGATAGGATTCTTTGGATTTTTTTTTGTTTTTTTTTTTTTTTTTGGATATTTTATTTATTTACATTTCAGATAATATCCCGTGGAGAACAATCTCTCCCAAGAACCCACTATCTCATCCCCATCCTCCTGCATCTGTGAGTGTATTCCTCCACTCACCTTCTCCTGCCTCCCGCACTCACATTTCCCCACACTGAGGCATCAAGCCTAAACAGAACCAAGGGCCTTTCCTCCCATTGATGCCTAACAAGACCATCCTCTGGTACATATGCGCTGGTGCCATGGATTTCTCCATGTGTGTTCCCAGGCTGGCTGTTTAGACCGTGGGAGCTCTGGTTGATAGCTATTGTCTCTCTCCCCATGGGGCCTCAATCCTCTTCAACTCCTTCAGTCCTCTCTCCAACTCCTCCATTGAGGATCCCATGACAAGATCAATGATAGGCTACAAGCATCCCTCTGTATATGTCAGGCTTTGGCCAAGTCAGTCAGGAGACATCTATATCAGGCTCCTGTGAGCGTGCACTTCCTGGCATCCACAACAGTGTCTGCATTTGGTGACTGTAAATGGGTTGGATTCCCAGGTGGGGCAGTCTCCAGACTGACGACCCCTCCTTCAGTCTCTGCTCCAGACTTTGTCTCCTTATATGCTCTCATGAGTATTTTGTTACTCTAAGAAGGACCAAAGCACCCCCACTTTGATCTTCTTTTTTCTTATGCTTCATGTAGTCTGGGAGTTGTATTTTAAGATTTTCAGCTTTTGGGCTAATATCCACTTATCAGTGAGTGCATAACATGTGTGGTTTTTGGGATTGGGTTACCTCACTCAAGATGATATTTCTTAGTTCTATCCATTTGCCTAAGAATTTCATGAATTCTTTGTTTTTCAGAGTGGTTGTACCTGATTAAAATCCCAACAGTGGAGGAGTGTATCTCTTTCTCCACATCCTTGCCAGAATCTGCTATCACCTCAGTTTTTGATCTTAGCCATTCTGGCTGGTGTTAGATTTCAGACAATCAAATAATCCTATTAAAAGATGGTTACAGACTTGTTTTGATTTGAATTTCTCTGATGCCTAAGGATTTTGAACATTTCTTTAGGTGCTTTTCAACCATTTGTGTTTCGTTAGTTGGAATTCTTTGTTTAGCTCTGTAATCATCTTTAAATATGGTTATTTGATTGTCTGAAATCTAATTTCTTGACTTCATTGTATATATTGTATATAAGCCCTCTTATTGGATGTAAGAGTGGTTAAAAACCTCTTTCCAATCTGTTGGTTGCCTTTTGTCCTATTGACAGTGTCCTTTGTCTTACAGAAGCTTTGCAATTTAATGAGGTCCCATTTGTCAATTCTTTATCTTAGAGCATAAGCCATTGGTGTTCTGTTCAGGAACTTTTCCCCTGTGCCCAAGTATTCGAGGTTCTTCTCCACTTTCTCTTCTATTAGGTTCAGTGTATCTGGTTTTATGTGGAAGTCCTTGACCCACTTAGACGTGAGCTTTCTACAAAGAGATAAGAATAGATTTATTTGTATTTTTCTACATGCTGACCTCCAGTTGAACCAGCACCATCTGTTGAAAATGCTGTCTTTTTTACACTGGATGGTCTTAGCTCCTTTGTCAAAAATCAAGTGACCACATTTTGTGGGTTAATTTCTGGGTCTTCAATTCTATTCCGTTGATCTTTCTGCCTGTCCCTGTATCAATACCATGCAATTTTTTTTTTGTTTTTGTTTTTGTTTTTGTTTTTTCACTATTGTTCTGTAGTATAGTTTGAGGTCAGGGATGATGATTCCTCCAGAAGTTCTTTTATTGTTGAGAATAATTTTCACTATCCTGGGTTTTTTTGTTATTACAAATGAATTTGCAAATTTCTCTTTCAAACTCTATAAAAAATTGAATTAGAGTTTTGATGGGTATTTCATTGAATATGTAGATTGCGTTCAGTAAGATGGCCTTTTTTACCATATTAATCCTGCCAGTTCATGAGCATGAGAGATCTTTTGGTCTTCTGCAATCTTTGATTTCTTTCTTCAGAGACTTTAAGTTCTTGTCATTCAGATATTTAACTTTTTTGGTTAGATTCACACCAAAGTATTTTATATTATTTGTAACTATTGTGAAGGGTGTCATTTCCTTAATTTCTTTCTCATCCTGTCTTTCCTTTGAGTAGAGGAAAGCTACTGATTTGTTTGAGTTAATTTTATATCCAGCCTCGTTAATGAAGTTGTTCATAAGGTTTACCATGAAGATATGTTAAATTTTGTCAAATGCTTTCTCACCATCTAGATAGAAAATCATGTGGTTTTTCTCTTTGAGTTTGTTTATATAGTGAATTATGTTAATGAATTTTCATATATTGAACTATCCTGCATTCCTGGGATAAAGCCTATTTGATCATGATGGATGATTGTTTCGGTATGTTCTTTGATTTTTGTCTGCAAAAATTTTATTGAGTATTTTTGGATCGATATTCATAAGGCAGATTGGTCTGAAGCTCTATTTGTTGGGTCTTTGTCTGGTTTAGGAATAAGCATAATTGTGGCTTCATAGAAAGAATTGGGTAGTTTTTCCTCTGTTTCTGTTTAATCAAATAGTTTGAAGATAGTTGTTATTAGGCCCTCTGTGAAGGTCTGATAGAATTCTGCATTAAAACCATCTGGTCCTGAGGTTTTTCTTGCACTTTTTTTTTTGAGACTTCTAATGAGAGCTGCTTTTTCTTTAGGGTTTATGTGAATATTTAAATGGTTTTTTAGATCCCTATTTAACTCTAGTACCTAATATCTCTCTTTAAAATTGTCCATTTCCCCAATCACAAAAGAACACATATAGTATTTACTCACTGATAAGCGGATGTTAGCCCAAAAGCTTAGAATAGAGAAGACTCAACTCACAAACCACATGAAGCTCATGAAGAAGGAAGACCAAGTGAGGATGCCTCAGTTCTGCTTAGAACGAGTAACAAAATTACTCAAGGGAGTAAATATGGAAACAAAACATGGGACACAAACTGAAGGAGGAGCCATCTGGAGACTATTCTACCTGGTATCCATTCCATGTACAGTCACCTAAGCTAGACACTGATGTGGATGGCTGGAAGTGCATGCTGTCAAGAACATGATATAGCTGTCTCCTTAAAGGTCTGCCTGAGACTGACACATTCAGAGGACGATGCTCACAGTTAACCACTGATATGATCAAGGGTTTCCCAATGGAGAAGTTAGAGAGAAGACTGAAGGAGCAGAAAGGGTTTGGGACCCCATGAGGAAAGCAACAATACCAACCAACCAAAGCTCCCCAGGATCTAAACCACCATCCTGGGAGCACATAGGGAGGGACCCATGACTCCAGCAGTATATGTAGGTGAAGACGACCTTGTAGGGCATAGGGGGGGAGAAGAGATTCTTGGTCTCATGAAAAACAAACACAGAGTGGGAGGGGAGGATTTTGAGGGTGGGGAGGCCATAGTGGAGGTGGAGGGTAGGTAAGGGCACAGCCTCATAGAAGCATGAGGAGGGGGGATGGGATAGGAGGTTTCTGGGTGGTGGGAGGAAGTGTGGTAAGGGGATAAAATCTGAAATGTAAATATAACACCCAATTTAAAAAATTTAAAAAAAATTTAAATAAAAAAAGAAAGCAAAGAACGGGAAAAAAAAACATTAGCTTGATACTAAAATTTGTTTTGAGAATTGTATATTGCAGAATATACAGCCTTGGTGTATCTACTCATCAAGCAAGCTGAGCAGATCTGCTCAAATCTCCAATGTCCTGGAATTCCATCTGGATGCAGTGAAGACCCAGCATCAGAGGCTTATCATATTACTCTTTACCCCACCCCTCTTCCAATATCTCAATGCCTGTAATCAGCTTGAAGAAGTTAATGATGAGTCAGCGCCCCTATTCCCTGGGCTTTGGGACTAAGGTGGTTAATATTGGGCTGTCTTTCTAGGGAAAAGTAGTAGTTTTGTTGGAACAGGGAGGATTAGCTAGGATTTATTTCAGAGCCATAACCTATTGGTAGAAATCTGTGTAATTATTCTCAAGATGAAGTTATAATCTCTTAAATTATACAAAATTTACTTCGATTTCAAATTTGAGGTTTCCATTGGTACGAACTTCTTATTGATATAAAAGTGAGATGAATATTGATACTCACATAGGCATTGTGAGTATTGTGAGCATTGTATTAGGAATACAAGGCTTAGACCCAGTCCTTCTTTAACTTTTTTAACTGATTTGAGATGGTTAGCCTGTGAGTTAAGGGACTATAGCAAATTCAAGGCTTTGAGTTTACTGTTAAGGTGTTTTCTGTATTTTATTTAGAAATAGCTCAGAGGAGTTAACAGACAACAGTCCAGATTGCCTTACATGGATAGTTGGTTTTCAAAACATCAGAAGTCTACAGAATTGACATTACAAACATTTCTGTATTAATGTTCATTTTGATTAGAGACCTGTCTGCTCCTGACAGCTTCCTGTCTTGGATTCCAAGAAGAAATTGAGCATCTTTGGAGTTACTCCAGTTGTGGTGAGACAGCCACTGGGCAAGAATTGCCTCTTCCCATCTACAGACAAATCACTGTCCAGAAAAGGACGCACTTGCAGATTAGTCAAGTGATTATATCTGCCTAGACAGAGTAATCAGCCCTTAATAATTCTGCATCACTATGGTCTGTCAGAAGATCCTGGGCCAGAAGGCTGAAGATCAGGTGCTTCAATGTTTCGAAGTATAGGGACTGTCCAGGAGTTCAGGGGTCTCTATAAATTGGCTAAGTTTTAGAAGCCATGCTTTGTGCTTCCCATAATTTCAGTTAACTCAGTCATTCTAGATTTCTGATAGGGTTAAAGACCTATAGTCTCATAGCCAATCCTGGCTATTTACTTTGAGAGAAAAGATTTGAGTGGATGGTTTTCAGCTGACATTCATTCTAAAGCCAAGAAAAAATCCAGGTTCAGAACTAAGTGTTTTAGTTAGAAGAGATGACAGAAGTTCTGGTTAGTCAACAAAATGATGGACTGGTTATTAGGACTAAATGTACCTTACTGGTACAAATCGGCATAATTATGATCTAATTGTATTTTAAGAGAAAAGTTTTATTTTAACAGGAAGGGTGATATGTAGGAGGCGCTAAGGTGGGAAGAGTACAGAGAGGAAGAGAAGGAAGTGAAGGAGTAAGGAGAGGAGGAGAAGAAGGACAGGAGAAGCTAGGTGATGAGAGAGAGAAAGAGGGTAGGGGACATGGAGACAGATGTTCACATGTCTCCACCAGTGAAAGATAGTTGATATATCTAGGTTGAGTATTGGGTTACACTTCTGACTGAGCATTACCAAACTTATAAAGCCTTTGATTAACATTTTAAAAAATTGTATAAAAGCAAAAAGGAAAAGGGGGCATGGGATAGGGAACTTCTAGGGAGGGGAAATGGAGAAAGGGGATGACATCAGAAATGTAAATAAAATATCCAATTAAAAAAAAGAAAAAAACCCAAAATTGTCCATTTCATTCAGATTTTTCAGTTTTGTTGAGTACAGAATTTGTTGTAAGTCCTGATGAGTTTTCACACTTCCTCGATTTCTCTTGTTATGTCTACCTTTTCAGTTCTGATTTTATTTATTTGGATACTGTCTCTGCACCCTCTCTTTAAAACTATGAAAAGACTACATATAAACTGAACAATACTTTATTCAAAGATAACTTAGTTAAGGAAGGAATAAATACATAAACTAAAGATTTTTTAGTATTTAATGAAAATGAAGGCACAACATACCAAAACTTGTGCAACACTATGAAAGCAGTGCTAAGAGAAACACTTATAGCTCTGAGTGCCTATGGAGGAAAAATAGAGAAAGCAGTGCTAAGAGAAACAATTATAGCTCTGAGTGCCTATGGAGGAAAAATGGAGAAAGCATACACTAGCAGCTTGACAGCACACCTGAAAGTTCTAGAGCAAAAAGAAGAAAATACACCCAAGAAGAGTAGACTGCAGGAAATAATCAAACTCAGGGCTGAAATTAATCAAGTAGACACAAAAAGAGCTATATAAAGAATCAACAAAACCAGGAGCTGGTTCATTATGAAAATCAACAAGATAGTATTTCTTTTTTTTTTTAATTTTATCTTTTCACTTATTCACTTTACATCCCTCACTGCCTTCTTCCTGTCACCCGCTCCAGCAATCCTATCCCTATCCTCCCTTACTTTTCTCATTTGAGAAGGTGGGTTCCCCCAGGGTATCACCTCCAATTTGGCATTTCAAGTCTCTGTAAGACTAAGCTCTTACTCTTCCATTGAGGCTAACAAAGCAGCTCACCTAGTAGAACATATCCTATGTACAGACAACAGATTTTGAGACAACTCCAATTACAATTGACAAATAATGTTTCTAAGAGATAACTATTTGGTAACTTGTAGTGGTTTTATAAAATATTCTCTAAAATACAGACTGAAAGAACAAATATATTTATATTTATTTATCATTCTATTAAATGTGATTAATTAGACTGGCTTGCAGCCTGAGTTCTACATAATACAACCTTCTTTCTCATGATAGAAACACCAAGATACAATACATTTTTATTTTATAAAACTGAATTTCTTAAAGGTTCAAATCTGATGCTAGAGTCCTGATGGTTTATTGAGAGCCACTGATTTTCAGTCTTCAAATTTCAAAGAAATGGGATTTTTTTTATTTTTATTTTATTTTTATTTTAAATTTTATTTTTATTTTTATTTTTATGCACCCCACTTTAGGTCAAGATGGACCTGACTTAAATAGGGAGGGAGGGAGGAAGAGAGTCGGGGAAATATTACTTCATTGGCTATGTCCTCTGGCTTTTAGATAATTCATTAATATAGAAATCTCTCGAGGCCCTGAGACCTGTAGTGACGCCCTCTTCCTGTGGAGGGGTTGGTAGAGGCATTGCCCTATGTGACTGCATGTCGCTGATAAATGTCAGGAGCTTGGATTCTGGGAGTGTGGCAAAATAGATGCCCGTCTCTCACAAGCATGGACTGTTGAGCCTCCTGGCTATCTCAAGCCAGAGCTTCTACCAAAACCCAAGCCATCCTATTACGGTCCCACAGCCTTCCTCTTTTACCTATACAGCTCAGCCATCCTCTTTTACCTATACAGCTGTAGCCATGCGTCCCTTCCTGTGTGTTCCCAGGCTGGTGGTTTAGACCCTGGAGCTCTGGTTGGTTGGTATTGTTGCTCTCCACAGCAACAGGATAAAATAAACTGCCACAAAAATGATGACAAATGGGTAAAATTAAAGATTTCTTCTTTCATATCCCTTCAAATGATGGGTTGTTAGAAATAGTATTAAAGCATACAAGTGTTATATATAATTATATTTTTACAAAACACATAAGGTTATATTAAAAGTATCATAATCGATGATACAATTATGTTAAGTAATCATGATGTGATTGTAAAAATGCTTTGATACACTAAAGTAAGATATTATTTAAGTTTTTAATAATTATTATTTACCATTTATCTTGTGATGATATGAATTAAATACTTTAATCACATTATCAGTTTATAAAACTGATACTTTTCTATGTGTCTCTGGGGTATATGCAGTTAACTGCAATAGCCTGAAATCTATGCTGGATATTTTGCAGTGAGATTTACAAGAGAACAAGAAATGCAAGATGAGACCTGGGAAATGAATTCCTGTCCTTTGAAAGAGCAGTAAGTGCTTTGAACTGTCAAGCCATCGATCTAACCCCAGTAGAAAATGGATCTTCATAAAAACTTTAAAACCACATTTATTTCAATGTATTTAATATAAATAACAAAAACTAAAATGTATAAATTAATACTTTGCATTGTATTAATACAATATAATAATTAATAGTAAATTATTTTCTTTTTATTTATTTTAAAAACAGAGGCTCACTCATTGAGATTCAGGAATACCATGAAAGCACTAAACAAACATCTATAATAAGAAAGAAGAAAACCTGGTACAGATCTGTGCAAACCCTGAGTGTGTTGCTCCAGTCTCTGTGACTTTATATGAGGTTTGTTTCTGTTGATTTAAAGGGTCTTGTTTCTTGGTATCCTTCTTCTGTTCTGTTTCTTACACTTTTTCTGCCTCCCCTTCCAGAGTTCCCTGAGGTCTTAGGGGCGGGATTTGATGGAGACATCCCATTTAGGACTGGTAGTGATGTGTACTCATAGATAATCCTTTAATACATGCTCATTTGGGGATAAATAAAAATCTCAATTGGAATAGCATAGAGTACAATATTGGTCTCTCTATGTTTTAGTGGTAAAATGCTCACCTAGCATGGAAAAATCCCTGGGTTCAATTTCTGGCATTAAATAAAATTAGAAAAGTAAAAGTATGAAATACATAAATTACATAAATCACTACAAATATTCTTAAATATTCAAATCAAGTATTTAAGAATTCAGATCTTTGTTCTGATTGTGAAGTTAATTAGAGGTGTTGCTTTACATTTTGAATTACTTCTATTAAGTCATGTAGAAAAGAATGTTACATGAGATAAGAGAAATTGTCTCTTTACTTAAAAGAAGGAAAAAATTAATGTGAATGTAAGTAGTCAGAATATCATGAAAATACTAGCTAAGGCCTAGGAAAAACGTATAAGCCTTGTGAATAGTTGAATAATGTCTATGTAAAATCTAAGCACATGGTTAGATGATTTACAAAACTATGGCAATGCATATATATATATATATATATATATATATATATATATATATACATATATATATATTACAGTTTAAATAAATTTTGGTTGTATGTCTAGGTGTGCTAGTTTGCTTCATTAATAGGACCCTACCAAGAGTCATATAGGAATGGAAATCCTCTACTGAAGACTAGCATCCATTAGACTGGCCTGTGATCATGTTTGGGAGGTATTTTCTTGAGTAAGGATTAATGCTCGCGTGCCTCATCCAATGTAAAATATATTACTCATGATTAGGTAATGCTGGTTGTATAATAAAGCCAGCATAAAGCCTGAGAATAAAACCTGTGAACTGTTCCACTGTAGCCTCATGCTAAGTTCCTGCCTCTAGTTCCTGGATTGAGTTCCTACTTTGACTTTCCTCAGTGATGGATTGTGATATGTTAGCACAAGCTAAATAATGTCATTCCTTTCCAATTTTCTTTTGGTCATAACACTTTATCATAATAGAAAAAAATCCTAGGTCATTGGATATTACAGAGTTTAGATATAGTATATACATTTCTTAGAAGTTTAAAGAAGGTTTTCAAGACAATGTATAGAAGTCAAAGTTACAATGTGAAATGTGTTTTCTTGATCATAAAGCATGCTACCTTCTAATCTATATTTGTATTCCTATTGGGTAAAAATTTTACAAAGTCACATTTTAACTAATAGTCAGTTTATAGTTTATTTATTTATTTATTATTTATTTATTTGGTTTTTCAAGACAGGGTTTCTCTGTGTAGCCTTGGCTGTCCTGGAACTCACTCTGTAGACCAGGATGGCCTCAAACTCAGAAATCTGCCTGCCTCTGCCTCCCAAGTGCTGGGATTAAAGGTGCACGCCACCACCGCTGCTACCAGTTTATAGTTTTAAAACTGTAGATTTTTTGTATTCTTTTAGCTCATAATATAGTTAAGAGAATCATCTCTTAGGCATATTTTACAAAGACCAGGTAAAGTAATTTAGAAGAATTTTCTTTGAATTGATTTCTCTATATGAGTGAGCTCAATTAATTTTCACAGTAGACTCTAGGTCCAAATGGGATTATTTAAAGCTGTTTGTTAATGATGAATATGAAGGTCATGTGGAGATCTCTGGCCAAAGAATGATTCTGGAGTTATTATGAGTTTGATGAAAGGCAATTGATGTCTTAATGAAGGTGATGAGATAGTCTGTTAGTAATTGTGAGGATTTAAACAACTCCAGAAGAAAGGTAATAGGTACAGGCTGCTGTTCAGCATGAGACAATAGTTTTTGTATTATAATTATTAATCAGATTCAGAATACAATCCAAAGTCAGGTACAGATTTGATGATGGTTCGAATAAAATTATTTAAGAATATTGCCCATTTTAGCCTTATCAACGATTGAAACAGATTAGCATGAGGGTGGACACTGGTAATAAAAATGTTTAGAAAATGGTACAGTTTTTTTTTTTAATTTTTAGATTTATAATAAAACTTCAACAGCACAAGGGCTGGGCAATTTATTTCTGATTAATAAATTGGTAGAAATTTCAAAAGGATAAATTTTTTTTTCAGATAAATGCCAAGAAGGCAAGTCTTTCATTAAATCACAAATGCAGTATTATATTAACCACCTGTAAAGGAGCCATTGTTGATTTATTAGATGTCTGGGATTTGTTCACTATTACCATAAATTTACGTTTGATTTAATGAGGCAGGATTACTAGTTGGAAACCAGCCTGAGCTACATCAGATTGTCTACAAGAAATTATAGAACAAAGTTTTTGAAAGATATTATAGTTACATATAAAGTTGCTTTAGCTATAAAGCACTAACACCACTACTATTTTGACACATTAGGATAAAATGGGGTTGACTTAATATTGACAGTTATTATGGACTAGTTAATTTAGCAACAACAGAAACATGCATTGCATGGTGTAGTGTATGGCCAATTTCAAAGAGAATGAGTTCCTGCTGAAGAAGCTTAATGAAGTTCCAGCTTTGTAGCTCCTGCATCACCATCTAGATATCCACAAATGGTGGAAAGGAAGAGAGGCTCTCACGAGGCCTCCTGTAGGTCACTAATTCAATTACATAGGTCCTTTTATATTACCTGTCTCTTTTATCATTCTCTTGGGGTGTAAGACTCCAACCCATGATTTTCAGATAAAGTATAAAATTGAAGGAACATACCTTTGGGTAGATAAAATTATTATATATGCTTCTTCATGAAAAAGAAAACAGAGAGAACTCATCATCCCACACAGAGAACTTCAAATTCTTATAACTTACACACATTAGAAATAAACTGCATCACTGATTCAGACATTTGTGTGTATATTAAATGGTACCTTAAAATAAAACCAGAATTACCTTTGGATCAGGAGAGTATACTTTAAAATGATGTTTAGCAATTATAATACAAATAGTGAAAGACATAAATACTTTTTTAATAAAGTCTTTGGTTTTAACCAAGAAAACAAACTTAAATTTAAAAAATGCTAAATTGCCCACAAAATGACTTATTTGTGAAGGTCATCTAGCATCATGTGTGATCACTCAGATTAGATTTCTGGGACCTACAGGGTGGAAAAGAAGATTCAACTCCTACAGTTTGTCCTCTGACATTCACACACTTTCCAGAGTTTATGCTTGCCCACCCACATAAACACACTAAGTAAATGCAAAAAAAAAAAGAAAAAAACTACTAAAGTTTAAATACTTTAATCGTATTATAGAACTTATTTTATATAATATCATTATTCTCAATAGTAACTTAAATAAAACACTGTCAAAATGATCATGTACTAGCCATTATATCTCTAGCAATTTGTGTATAAACTCAATAGATACAGAGTTGAGATTTTTAAATCTATTTTTAGTCATGTATATATGACTGTTTAGTATATGTATACATATATGTATATACATTATATATATTATATATGACTAAAATGTATATATATATATATACATTATATATATGACTTTTTAGTATATATGTGTATATATATTTAGTATATATGCGTACACACACATATATATACATACATATATATATATATATATATATGAATATGGATACGTGCATGTGAGTAGAGTTGATCTATGTTGGCCAAGAAAAGAAATGAGATGGCTTGAAGTTGCTGGCATAGGGACTTATAAACTATGGCTGCTATAAAGCACTCTAGGGCCCTCTGCAGGAGCAGTACTTAACTCTTAGCTTCTGATCCATCTCTCTAATTTTAGTTTAGAAAGTTTGTTTATCATATAACTCTTTTCAGAATGAAACTTTTCGACATATTTTATCCATTTTAGAAATGCCTATGTATGTCAATACATAGAGTTAATTTTCCATAAATTACTGAATAAAATAACATTTTTATCATAGATTTTTATTTTCATAAGGTCACAGAATAATCTCCAAGCATTCATATCAAAATACTTTATTCATACTCTGTTGACTGTTATGTTTAGACCACATATGATTTCTGTGACATTTTTCAAATTTTTAAATATGTCTATATGAAATATATTTTATAAAATAAAATACTACTATTTGCATTACAGCACTATGTTAGTATAATGTAACTAAAATAGAAGTTGAGATCTGAGATATAGGCTTCATTTTAGCTTTATGATTCAATTGTTCTATGTATTTCCACATTGTAAATAATTATGTGCAATCTAAAACAAATGCATAAACACTGTATTAAAATTGTTGGCTTTCCTGGTCAGTTCCTCAATAATATTTCAACTAGATCAATACCCTACTTTCCATACAAGGCAGCTAAACTTTACTCAAATTAATCATACTGTTAACTTGTAAATTAATTAATAGCACTGATGCAGAAATAAGGTCACTGCTGTCTCTGAGCCTATATTTTTGCATTTTACTTGGAAAAGGTTGAGGAAAGTAAAGCAATAGTAACACTCATAATGAATGAATAGAAGGGAAGGGATTGTAAGAAGGAAAATAATAAACAAGTTGAAATAATTTAATAATTCAAATAAGTTGATTCTTGATAATTAAACAAAAGAAAAAAGAGTAAGTATGTCTCAAGAAAATGCTCTGGGTAGACTTCTGTGTAGAAATTAGTTCCAGTTCTTGCTCACAGTTCCATGGTGCCAGAAATAAGACTCAGACTAAAAATATATTTACAAATACCTTGACCATATATCTAGGCTCTTCTCTGACTAGAATCATAACTCATGATAACCCATTTATTTTAACCTATACTCTGTCGCATGGCTGGTTACCTGTGCTCAGTACCATGCATCTGTCCCTCACATCTTCCCGGCATATCTCACCACACATTGCTCTCAAAATCCTTCATTGCCTCCCAGATGTCCCACCTCGATTTACGACCTAAGTTGTAAGCCACAGGTTTTTAATTGACAGGTGATGTATCCATGCAATATATAATATATTCTCTTTACATATTGGGAATCATTCTTGTAACAGAAAATTGAACTAGTCAAGTAGGATACTAAACTAAACTAACATGGTACTGAACAACTGAAGAATTAATTTAAATATATGGATAAGAAAATTTATATTTATACAATTGCATTCTACATGCCATTATCATTAATTTCTTCAATTTTGAATAAAAATGGTAATGAGTCAGAGTGAGGCCAAAAGTGCATTATGTGCTTCCTCACACTAAGCCTTGCCCTAAGATATTACACTTACTTTCATCCTTACCTGTATGTTCCCCCTAGTACATCTTTTTCCAAACAGTAAATGCCTTTCTCAAACTTAATTAGACACCATTCTAAGGAGAAAATTCACCTAAAATAGTAAACTTAAGATAACGTACATTGAAAAGAGTTTTTGGCTACTAAATTAAACACACAGACACACACAGACACACACACACACACACACACACACACACACACACATATATATATATATATATATATATATATTTATATTTGTTTGGGATTTTCAGAATGACAATAACTTATGAAAAGTACAGGAAGGTGTGTATTTATTGTGCACCTTGGAATGAGTGTTGAGCTCCACACCAATTCTAAAATTCTGAAAATTCTTGATTCTGAAAACTGTATTTTCTTTCCCTCTTCCCTCTCAGGAGGACCTCACATCACACTCACTGATTAAAAGATATAAGCAGGGCTCTTCCTTGGTGTTCCTTTGAAACAGAATTAGTAATGACCCTTTAAATTAATGATAGGTGAATCACAAAGCTTGGGGAGGTTGAGTTCCTTTACTTCATCGGAACTTTCTTTGATGAAGAAATAGCACTAGAAACGTGTAAGAATGTGTTATCTCTGGAGAGGTCCAGTACTTCTTTTTCAGCCCTTAGCTTTAAAAATATTAGAAATGAAAAGTTTCACTCTTGAAGTTTCCATAAGTCCATTTTTATCAACATGTACCTGAAAAAGGGAAACAATGAAATAAAATATTTTTGTTTTCCTCTCATCTTCCTAGTCCTAAACATTTTCAGATGCGTAAAAGTAAAACAATTTTATATTCTGTCTCTGACAGGAACAGAGAAAAATAGCACATAATTCTTTAAACTTCTGAACAAACACTTAGTATATGAAATAATGGGAGTCCAAGGAGATGTAGAATATTATGAAAGTAGAGAATGAGGAAGGAAGGAAGAAAAGAAAGAGGAAGGGGAAGGACAAAAGAAATAAAGTGAGAGAGAGAGAGAGAGAGAGAGAGAGAGAGAGAGAGAGAGAGAGGAAGAAAAAAAGAGGGAAGGAGGGTAGGAAGGAAGGATCATGATAGGGAGGGAGAGAATGAAGAAGAAAGAACAGCATGAGGAAGTGAGCTTTTCATTGTCACTTGTATGGGAAAGAACCTTCTGTTTCCTTAGCCATTCCATGGAATTTTTTTTTCATTTGAAGTATGTCTAACAACATAACAATTAAGGATTCAGGGGTTCCATTAGAAGCATTTTTATAGATAGCCTTTGATGATTAACGAATGTGAAAGCTGTATTTCTTGTAATTGTGGTTCTTTCATTCTTTAATTTTTTTTTTGCACAATACCTAAACTTATGAAAACTGTATTTTGATATACATTTAAAGATATGACAAATGTGGATAAGCTGGCAAAAAAAATGCTCTACAGTAGGTTTAGAATTCCAAAAAATGAGTAACTCAAGTTCTAGCAAGTACGGGGTCTGACTTGGGCCCTTTCGTATTTGGGATTAAACATTCTTCTTGCTCAATCTGATATGATAGAAAGACAAAAGCTAAGAGATATTTTCAGGTCTCTCCCTATAAGGGCCAATCATATTTTTTAAGAACCTCCCTTCATAATTTAAGTAGCAGAATAACAGAAACACCAAACAACAACAAATTAAAACAATAGCAACATAAAACATCCATACGGTAGCGGGATTTAAAATTTTATGTTAACGACCACACATTCTGATCATTGCAAGAGAAATAAATAAGTCACACCCTAAGGGAATGTTAGAAACTACAAGAAAACTTGTGTGCTAACACAAATTAATAATAAATTTCTAAATATGAGGCTGAAAAGATGAATCAAGAGTTAAGAGCACGAGTTTCCTCTTACAGAGAACTCAGGTTTGGTTAATAGCAGTGAAATGGCAGCACACTGCAGTCTCTAACTGCAATTTGAAGATTATAAGCACTCTTATACATTCCACTGGCACCAGGAATGAAATGTTATACAAAAAGGTACACTCTCAGATGTGCAAAATAAAAATAAATTTAAAAAGCTAAAATCATAGATGTTAACAGAGAACAGTTACTTAAGCTTAAGGAAACTAGTTTGTATTTGGAGAAAGACTAGCATACTAATTACTCAAAAAATAATTAGATCCCTTTTGTATACTTATTTCATTACTGCTTTAATAATTATACCCAAATACATTTCAAGCTGTCACAACTATTATTTTCACAATTTTAAAATCTGGTCTTTTATAGAATCTCAGCAATCTTAATTACTTACATTGAACTTATTATTATTTTTGCATCTAGATATCTTCTCCTATAGTGAAGTGCTACATATAGCTACATATAAAAATAATTGATGACTTCTTGTAGAACCAGTATTTCAATCATTCATTTCTTCAATTTCTATTAGACTTAAATACTCTGAGGTCAATATCCACTGCTTACTATGTTTGCGTTTCAAGGTAACTTTGAAAAAGTGATATATAACAGCCTAATTTTAGTTTTTCTTTTTCTACTTAAAGTGAGATAATATTGAGTTACTCAACTGTGCTTATTTATGAATTCATTTCAGTCATGTATTGTGCCAAATACTCAAACACCACTATTTACATTTAGAAAGTAAATGCATGAAAGGAGATGTGTTAATAATAATAGCGTATCCTGAGCTGAAAAAAAAAGTAAAAGAAGTCATTAACTCAAAAAGAGCTAGTAGCCAATTATTAGGAAAGACAGACCTTCCGATGACTCCTGAAATGATGCCCTGTACTGATTAGGGTCAAGGAAGCAGCAGAAACCAAGGAAATGTGAGAAGATATGCATAGGAATGAGAAGAGCCTCAGGAGGATTTCAAAGCAAAGTATGTGTATGGATGATATTAATACTCTAGCATCCTTTCATCTATACTTCTGTAAAACTCAGAGAACTGTAATGAGATGAAGTTGTGAGGAAGGCTCAGAAAATACTTGGCTAAGTTTTTTTTCTTTTTTTTTTTTGAAGGGGGGGTGGTTTTTTTTTTCTTAGTTTTCTGTTATTCTGTCTGTGCATAGAAATGTGAAATAGGGACCTAAGATACAGCTCATCTATTCACATAAAAGAAGTTGAGTATATTAGGTAGAACTCATACATACATTAAGACAAACAAAAAATTTCAGGAATGACTTATGTATGCTACATACCAGAATTTACACAGCAGACGGGTATGCTCCTGGTACATTCAAGCAAGATTGCTGGTGCTTGCTAGTTAGCCTCTTCTTTTAGCCAGTTCCCGGGCATTGAGAATGTATGACTCAAAAACAGAACAGCTGTACAAAACAAAAGACTCTGTGTTGACTTGTGGCCTGCATAGAAATTCACACATGCATGCACGCATACACATACACACGTAAACACACACACACACACACACACACACACACACACATACTGCACACTGCATAATACTTGAAAAAAAAACATGTACAGAGTAGAATAAGGAATAAATTTTGAGCAGTATACAAATAAAATTCCCATTTTTCCAGAGATTATTTTGTGAATTAAGCAAAAACACAAAGTCTAATTATTATATTGGCTTATATATGACACCATGAAGTGATGATGTAAAATCTATGTATTTTATAAAATTTTTATATTTTTCAAACAACGTCATACAATTTATAGGCAGCATAACTTAAAACAAGAATAAGAAGCCTATAAATATGACTATAAGTTTAACCCATCAATTTGTTTGTATTAAACATTTTCCTTGTATAATATTTTATTTTAAGTGATCATTTTCTTTTCAAATATTGTGATTGTAAAACTGTCTTGGAGCCATTTCCTCCAAGGTTGAAACCTCCCATCCTTAATGAAAAAAATATGACAAAATGTTAACAGAATAGTCACATAATAAGATGTTCTAAGCAGACGTGAAATATTGTAGTAAAGCCCCATAAGAAGGGAAGTAACCAACTCAAAATACCTTCAGGTAGTCCCTGCAACAGAGTATATTTACTAATCTCCTCCATTCACAATAGTGTTCTTCAGTCAGACCTGCTTAGAGTCATTCTAAGAGGAGCCCAGCTGCTTAGAAAAGCAGAGACAACCAAGTAAAAGATACCATCTAGGCAGTCTGGAAAAAGCAGACAAACCAAGCAGTCTCAAAGAAGCAGAGAGCAGCTGAGCTTCCTGGAAGAGACACAGCCCAAGTAGGCATCCTTTAGGAAAGGAT
Organism: Rhabdomys pumilio; assembly: GCA_030674055.1. Taxonomy (NCBI): domain Eukaryota; kingdom Metazoa; phylum Chordata; class Mammalia; order Rodentia; family Muridae; genus Rhabdomys; species Rhabdomys pumilio. The sequence goes on from JANHMN010000012.1 coordinate 51,744,566, forward strand.
ATCATTTAACGTCTTGTAGGCTGTGTACTGTGGCCTTGGTTTCCAGATTTTGACAGATGACACATCTATGACTGGGTCAGCTTTGGTGGTAATGTTGTCTTTCAATCATTTCTGTTTTATAAGAAACTCATTAAAGAGATGGACCTTATATACATGAATACAAAATTGAACAAAAATCATTAATTTACCAAATTTGACATAGGTGTTATGAATCATTTGGTTTGTCATTGTTTCTTTATCTGTGGTGAGTATATGCTTGTTTATGTCTCCCCATTTTTCTTTTCTTGAAAATTTTAAACATTGATATAATGTGGTTTGATCAAATTCATCTTCCTTTCTCTTTCTTTCATTTTCTACTCTGTGTTTCTGTGTTTGAGCAAGTACATTCAAAGACAGAGTACAACCCTTGCCAGTCACTTTTCTCCTTTCACCTTACATATGTCCTGTCAGGCATTCATGCAAAGCATATTTTCTTGATAAACAAATGGTTTGTAAGTTGGGCTCAATGATTCATGTATATGTTAATGATTTTAATTTTTTTCCTTTTAATAAAAATATGGAATGACCTTGGACTTAAGCCATGAAATCTGTTTTGTGTGGAGAAATGCTGCTAATTAAAGTTGAAGTCTAACATTCCTAGAAAGCCCTGAGCTCAGTGTAAAATGGTGGGATCCCTTTGTCAGCAGGGCTTCTCCTTCTCTGATCTCATCTGGAAAGTTCAAAATCCCCATATTCTCTACCTTTGGAATGTTAAGGAGGTTTGGTGAGATTACAGGTTCTATTTCCTTCCTCCAGATAGGAAACCAGTTCAGCAAGCATCTAAGATTCCAAAATGCCTCTCCATATTACCTTAGCCTTCAGCCAAAGACCTTTGTCCACCATAGATATTACTACCTACTTCCTCAAAACTGTAGAACCCTCGATTCACCTTGATTAAAGTTGATCTGCCTCCCTTCATGAAGCTAATTCTGGAGGGTCATCATTTCTGTTAATTCTCACAAGCCATCTGAACCCACATTCTCTTGTTAATTGGTTCTAATACTTTGTTTTAATTGAGAATCTGCATGACGAAATGTTGAAGGTTTTTGTCCCAATTGATTTTTTTAATCGATCAATAATGATGCCAAAGGCCAACAGTGAGCAAAGGAGGACAAACGAGATGGGACCTTTAGATTTGCATGGGCTAGGAGCTGAGAAAAAGGAGACAGAGAAATCACCATGAAACCGTGAGATTTGGATGAACATAGAAGCTGCAGGAGATAAAGCCAACCAGCCATGTGAGATTCTGGGTAAGTGGCCACTGTCCATTTCCCTGATTGGGCCTAGGGTATCAGATGGAGGATAAGAAGTGCCCAACCCTTAAGCTAGACTGTATATTAAAAATAAATTTGTGAGTGCATGTGCGAGTGTTTGTGCTTGTGTGTTTCATTCATGCATTTGAAGATTCCACGGAAGTCCATCTGGCCAGGAGCCTAAAGCGAGGTAGTTAAAAACTCATTTGACTATTTGTGTTTATTATCTTGCTTGTTCCTTGACTATTTGTATCGACTATATTGCTAGTTCCTCAACTTTGAGCTGACTTTAATACATGCATGTAATTAAAATGGTATAAAAGCAGATTGGGAAAAAATAATAAAAAAGAATTCTACTTATTTTGAATAGGGGTTTGTCAGTCTTATTGATTTTTCTCAAAGAACCAACTCATTGTTCCATTGATTATTTTTATTTCTTTGTATTTTATTTCAGCTCCAGAACTAATTTTTTTCTTGTCATCCACTCTTTATAGTATGGTTTTGCCTTTTTATCTAGAGCTTTCAAGTGCGCTGTTAAGTTGCTAATATTAGATCTTTCAAAAAATATTTATGTATGCACTTAGTGCTATGAACATTCTTTTCAGAACTGCTCTCAGTGTGTATCATAAGTTTGGGTATGTCATGTATTCATTTTTTACTCAATTCTAAAAAGTCTTTAATTTATTTGTTAGGTGTTGCATTTCCTTCACAAAAGAGTTGATCTGTTTTCATGAGTTCATAAGCTTTTTTTTGTTGTTGTTTCTGATGATATTGAAATACAATTTCAGTATTGAAGGACAGATATTATAATGATGCTATTTCAATTTTCTTTTTTCTTTTGAGAATTACATTGTACTCAGGTATGTGATCAATTTTGCAGAATTCTATGATATGCTATTATCAAGGAATATTCTTCTGGTTTGGGTAAACTCTATGTACCTCTTAGGACTGTTTGGTTTACAGTTTCAATTAGTTCAATATTTGTCTGTTTAGTTTTTGTCTGGATGGTCTTTGGTATTTGCAATTGTGGGATATTTTAGCATAGTAATATTATTTTATTAGTCAGTATGTAGTTGTTTCTTTCATTAACCTGAGTGACCTTGTGTTTATTTAATAGATTTTAATAAATGATATTTTCTCTCTGTGGATTTTCTCCATTTTATTACGAGTGAACATTTTCTGAGATTAGTAGTCTAGACTGTTGTAGTCTCTTAGTGTCTGTTGAAAACTTTTCTAGGATTTTTTTCTTTTGATTTTTGTTTTCTGGCATTTAGACCCTACATTGAGAAGTAGTGTGCTGTACTATTAGGTCTGCTTTTAATTTTACTTTTTTTAAAAAACTTGAATCTTATTTTTCTTTGCTCTCTATATTTGTTCTTTTAAATATTATACTATGGGTGTTTCTGTTCTGAAACAGTATATTTGGTGATTTTCTATACTTTGTGTGCTTCTTGTATTCTGATATGCATCTTGTTCTTTAGGTTAAAGTAATTTTTATCTTAAACATTATCTTAAATGTTGAAAATATTTTCTCTGTGTTTGACATTGGATTCTTATTCGTATTATTCTCATATTTTTGTTTTTTCATGGTGTCTCAGATTTAGTACACGATTTCTGTAAGATTATTTTAGATTTAATATTTCATTTGACAATGATGCTCTTCTATGCTATCATTTCTTCACTGCTGGAGATTGTCTCTTCCATCTCGTATTGATTCCTTTTTAAAATTTTATTATTATTTCATCATCATCATCGTCATCATCATCATCATCATCATCATCATCATTATTTTACTTATTCAAGTTACATTATGTTCACTGCTCCACTCCTGGTCATCCCCTCCTACAATGCTTCGCACATGCTTCCTTTTGTCCTCTGAGCAGGTTGGACTCCCCTGGATATCCCCCAGCCCTGGCACATCAAGTCTGTAGCTAGGCATATCCTTTCCTACTCAGGCCAGAAAAGGCCAGATAGAAGAGCACACCCCACAGAGCTTTTGGGATAGCCACTGAAATTTACAGATTTTTAATGATAGAAAAAAGAGGGATTCTGGTTAATGCTGCTATATTTTAAAATACAAAAAACAAAAAAACAAACAAACAAACAAAAACAAACAAACAAAAAAAAAACATAAAAATCCTTTCTAAGCTAAGAACGCCACTCAAGACCTTGAATGATGGTGAGTAATATTGGTATTTCGAGAGTTATCTTCCCCTTATAGTTATTTTTCATATGGTTGCCATTTTTCATCTGTTATTTGTTCTTCAATCTATTTATTTAGATTAAATGTTTCACTCATTTCTGTTCAACTTCTTGCACCTGGTTCAATGTCTATTTGATAGGACTGTGTAGTTTAGCACAACACAACTCTATTGGGTCCAATGAAAGTTTCTAGTTTTTGGGTTTTTTTTTTTTTTGTGTGTGTGTGTGTGTGTGTGTGTGTGTGTTTATTTTGTTAGTATTTGGATGAGTCTCAGGAGAACACAGGGTATGAATTATGTATAGAATGAGGAAAAATTAAGATGTATTTATTTATTAAATTATGCATGTTACTTTTTGTGGCTCCTATCCTAGTTAGAGGAGATTATAATGGTAACCAGTGAAAGACAGATAATAAAAGAATTTATCAAATACTGAAGTATATGTCTCCATTGAGACAAGAATCTAGTCAGGATTTTAGATGAAAGAATTTAGCCCAAACAAATCATTTTTCCTGCTATGGTTTCAATAGGAAATGCTCCTCACACTCTAGATCATTTGAGAAGTGAGTTCCCTGTTTATATTTGGGGAGGTTATGGAAAGTATCTGCCTTGTTGAAGGGTATATAGTCATTGCCGTTTGATTATGAGACTTCACAGAGTTGTCTACTTCCATATTGTTTGTGCTTTGTATTTGTGGTTGAATATGTGATCACTCTGCTTCTTGTTCTGGGCTCATGCTGCCATGCTTCCTCCCACTATTACGAATGATTCCCTATGAATTCTAAACATAAATAAGCTCATTTGTGTTTGAAGTATCTTGGTAATGCTACTTTATAACACTAGTAAAAATTCAAATAATGCAACCCCCAAGAAAGCACTGGATATCAGAACACTCCAGCTTCTGTGAGGCTGATATTTTTATTAACTACATATTTTCCTTGACAGTTTTACACATGTATTTAGTGTATACTGACTACTTAAAACTTCAAACTATAAGAGCATCATATGTTGCTCATGTAGTAGTAGTCACTTGGTGTGGTTCTATTAGCCAAATCTGAAGCCAAAACTAAAGGAAGAAGAAAATACATCTATATCTATATGTAACAAGTAGGGCTCAGATGCAAGGAAACACATGGATGGTGAAGAACAGAGAAGTTAGTAACCAGATTACATAGGATATGCACAGGAAATTCATGGAAATTTAGAGGCAGAAATATGATACATGTTAATTTTTATGTATGATGATCAGGTTATCATACTTATTAGAACAGTAAAATCATATAGGAAAAGAATTGTGTCCATGTCTTTTGAAAAAAACAAAAAACCTTAATGAAATGCTAAAAAGGAGTTACTGTTTTCCCAGTGCTTTCATAATCTAGCCTTAAATTTGTTTATAGTTTTACTTTTATATCCATGTATATATATTTTTCAAGACATAATTCTCATGCCAACAAAATTGTTCTTGTTACAAAATTTACCACTATTCTCAAAAATAATTCTCATTAGTGATCTTTAAGTAAGATAAAGATGTTTATAATAAAAGTATACATGATATACTTCTATTATATATATATGTTTCAAAAAGACTATATACTATATAGTTGGTACATGCATCAAATGTAGATTATGATTCATCTATTGATTAATTGGTATTATAAGTGACAAGAGGATTCATCTCATGAGCATTTTCAAATGTATACACACGTAAACACAAATGGCAGAATAATTTATCTAATATAATTTAAAGTACAAGCTGAAACTAAACATTTTGCCAGGTGACAAGCATTCAAATCTTTAATTATTAAGGTCAGCTATCTGGAAATTAAATTATACTTTCCATTACTATGTAGAAACATTATTTCTTTTGATTTTCTTTAGATATTCTCTAAATTCAAATAATGTTCTTTTGGGCATAGGAAAAATTAGAAATGAAGCCCTTATTTAAGTATATACAATAAGTAATGGTTATCTAAGAGACAGAACACTGGCATCATTCCAACAGAATGGTTATCAAGGAGAACTTTCTGTGATTACCCATTTGCAACACACAACAACAATAATTCCATGAAAGTAATTGAAAAACTCAATGCTCTGCCTGACAAGTATTGTAATGCAATCTCCAGATGTTAAAATGATATTTTAGAAATAATGCCATAGATTAGTTTGTTTCATGTAAGCAGAAAACCACAGGTCACACAGACATTTCAGAGCTAAATTAAAATTATTATGGCTCAGATGAATAAGAAATTAAAAATTCATAAGAATTTTTCATAGTAGTATAAATTATGATACTATATTGTGATATCTATAACAAGAGTTCTCAAAAATATGATGTGCACTTTCCATGAATTATCTCTTTTTTTGATGCCATTTAAGTTTGTCTTAAAATTCTAATTGCAGCTAGAAGTGGTGATGAATACCTTGTTATATCAGCTCTTGGCAAACGGAGGCAGAAGAATTGAGTCATAGACCAACATGGGTATTAAAATGAAACCCTGTCTCTAGATGCATGAATCAGTGTACAAATTGAAATTCAATTACCTGAATAAGAAACACAAAAAATTAAATTTCTCTTTTAGACCATTATTCATTACATGTAATATCTATTATTTTACTGTATAATTTCAGGAATTAATATTTTGAGTGGTTGATTAGGACACATGCGGAGTTATATTTAAGATTATCTGTGTTATTTGTGTCAAACAAGTTCGTTTGTAATTACATCTGATATTCAATGTTATGTAATGCACCATGCTTTATGGTCTAGATATTTTCTGTCTTTATTTCTAGCAAAACATGTTTTATATGTATTTTCAAATACCTAAAAAAACTTAATGAGGAAATTGTGACTTAAATATTTTTATATACTTCTTAATGACTATATTTAGGCAGCTGTCTGAATTTCAAAAACTGGACAGAGGAAGTAGCTCAGTGGTAAAGTACTTACCAAATATTCACAGAGTTCTAGTGTGTTCCTCTATATTACAAATAAAAACGTGAAAGTTTTGGCATTGAGCTTGGATAATTCCCACACCCCTTCTCTTTTTACCCAGGGGTAAATATACTATAACTCTAAAGAAAATGAAATACATACAAACAATAGAGAGCTAGCCATAGTGTTGTTAAGATTTCAAATACTTACATTAAAATCAAGAAGTTGTGGCTTAGAACAAAAAAGGTCCACAAGGTGTTTGTCAATAAGCTTAACATTAATTACAGTTTTTTTTCCTTGAAATAACAAAGTTTAGGATAGAAAACTATTCTAAATTTGTGAACTGTCTCTTTAGGTCCCTTGTGAGTTCTAGATCTTTAGCATAATTAGTTTCCCTTCCTAGGCCATTTGTAGTATTTATTCATTTATTACAACATACTGTATTGGAAAGTTTGTGAGTGGCACACTAATGTTCTTCAGTATTTAGTTTGGAAAAAAAAATTTTGCAATTTATTGTACAGTCAATTTAATTGTAACTGTGTTGTGTTATGGAAAGCAGGTGTTGAGAATTAAAAACACATTTAATTAAAGTAGTATATTTAGGAAGGAGACGGTTTTCACAAAGATGGATTTAAGAAAAGTTTTAAAAGTAGAATTAAAGTTAACTTTATCAAAAGTTCTTTGCTATGATACTTGAGATATAAGTGGTTTCATATTCAGCAATCCAGAGATGGGAAAGAAGACATCATACAAATTTAATGAATAAGAAGACATCTAGAAAAAAAAAAGGGCAATGAGAATTAAAAGATACTGCAGTTCTGGTTCTTTTCTGTTGATGTAAGGTAAAACAAACAAAGGATGAATAAATCATTTCCCAAAGAACAATAAATATTTTCGCAATTCATCATATTTAAAAATGCAATGGTTATTAAACTTTCAATGACATTTTCAAAAAATGGAGAATAAGAGTCTTAAAAATTATATGGAATCTAAAGATATTGAAATATATTTTAGAAAGTGTTTCAAGCAGATGGTACAAGAGATGTCATACTACGTGACTCAAAAAAAAAAAAAAAAAGACCCAGACAACGTTACATAAATTTGCTTACTCATGAAAATAGATATAAAGTTATAGAAATATATAATTCATATAATCTAGGTAAATATTTCATCTACTCATTTAGAAGCAATGTAACCAAATAGGAAGCTCAGAAATATATGTACATGTTTACAATAAATTGATTTTTTATAGAAGTAATAAAAATACACAGAGAAAGTATATTTTTCAGTAAATAAAAAATTTTTCAGTAAATTGGAAGTGATAGGTAGATATAAAAATACTTACACACATACACAGACAGAGACAGAAAGATACAGAGAGACAATGAGAGAATGGGAGAGAGAGAAAAAAATTAACTTGTATCAATATATCACATTTTTTATGCAAATCAAATAATAACATGCCAAAGATTTATATGTAAACACTAATGATTTTAAATTTCTAAATGAAATCACAAGATAACTGTTTCTTAGCAATGATTTAGGCAAAAGTTTCTTACTATTGATCTCTAAATAAAGTTCAGCAAACACACAAAAATAAACAGAGATATTAATACACCAAACGAAAACACCAATTTAAAAACTGGTAGAGGATCTTAAAGGATGTTTCTCAAAAGGGAACAAGCAGATATATGAAGTTGCCTTTTAATACAAATCAAGCCAATAGAGATAAAAATCATGAAGCATCTCTGCCTATGGGAGTGGTTTTCATAGAGCAAGTCTTGACATGAATGTGCAGGCACTTTCAGATTGCTGGATGAATAAAAAAAGAAAAAATATTATCCAGCCTTGACAATATAAAACATTCTTTCTTGCAAACAACACAGATGAACTATATTTCAAATGAAATAAGCCATATTACTGATGGTAAACACCACACAATTTCCCTTCTTTATGGGATCTGAAAATGTCAAAGATATGGCAAACAGAATCAGCACTATGTTAAGATTCTAGCAGACTTTTTTTCCATCTTAATGTCTAGTTTGGCCATTATAAACTTCATCTAGCTGCAATCCTGGATCTGCCACTCCATAGTTCTGCCTGTCTATCAGGAGATCTGCTCCAATCTGGTACACACAGGTTAGGAACTCACATACCAATCATCTATGACCCACCTGCTGGGATCCTGGCAAGATAAACAGCTGTGAACTCTGCCATACCCTATTTTTAATGCAACTTCCTTCTGGCCCACAACTCCACTTGGACTTGATGATGGGCAAATATCTTCCCACCTCAAAGCTCCACTTCCCAGGAAACTTACTCCTACCAGGGACACCTGGGGACTATCAGGCCAACAAAACCATAGATGACCAGATGGTGAAACACAAGCATAAGACCATAATAAAAATAAGCCAGTGATATATGGCATCATCAGAACCCAGCTCTCCTACTAAAGCAAGCCCAGATTATCCTAACATTCATGATGAGCAAGACTGCCACATTAAATATCATCTCAAGAAGATGATAGAGTCCTTTAAAGATGAAATAAATAAATCCTTTAAAGAGAAAGCCTTTAAAATGAAAACATATAAATCTCTTTAATATATATAGGAAAACACAGTGAAACATGTGATGGAAATGAATACTAGTCCAACATTTAAAAATGGAAACAGAAATAATAAAAAAAAAATCAGAAATAAAGTCAACACTGGTGCTAGTAAACCTAGGAAAGAGAACAGGAATTACAGATGCAAGCATCACAAACAGAATAAATTACATGCAAGAAAAAAAATCTAAGGTGTTGAAAATATCATAGAAGAAATTAATACATCACTCAAAAAATGCCAAATGTAAAAAGTTCCTAACTCAAAACATTTAGAAAATTTGGAACAATATGAAAAGAATAATCCTAAGAATAATATGAGTCAAAGGGGGTAAAGATTCACTAAATATACTGGACTAAAAAAGAAAATCCTTCCACCACATATTAATCAACACATTTAATATGCAGAAAAAAAGAATATTAAAAGCTACCAGGTAAAATAGTCAAGTAACATACAAAGATAGACTTATCAGAATTACACTCCTGAATTCTCAACAAAGAATTTAAAAGCTAGAAGATCCTGGACATATCTTTTACACATCCTAAGAAACTAAAGATGCCAGCTGAGACTACTATGATCAGCAAAACTCTCTTATCACCATAGATGGAGAAATTAAGATATTCCATGTCAAAAACAAATTCAAAAACTACCTTTTCACTATCCCAATCCTAGAGAGTATACTGGAAGAAAACAACACTAGAAGGGGAACTGCACCCAAGAAAACATATGACATTAATCACTTCACACCAAAACCAAAAAAAAAAAAAAAAAAAAAAAAATCATACAAACAAAGTACTACCTCCAACATCAAAATAACAGGAACTAACAGTCATTGGTTATTAATATCTCTCAACATCACTGGACTCAATTCACCAATTAAAAACATGCAGGCAAACAGACTGTATACATAAAGTGGACCCATCATTCTGCTGCACATAAGAAACACACCTCATAAACAAAGATAGACACTACAACAGAGTAAAGGGTGAGGAGAGAGATTTTCCAATCAAACACAAACAAAAACAGGCTGATGTTGCCATTCTAATATTTAATAAAATAGACTTTCACCCAAAAGTAATCAAAAGAGATGCAGAAGAACACTTCATACTTATAAAAAGAAAAATCCACCAACATGAAGTGTCAGTTCTGAAGTCTATGCCCCAAATGCAAGGACACCCATATTTATAAAAGAAACTTACACATATTGAACCTCTTGTAAGAGTAGTGGGGATGGCAACACTCCACTCTCACTAAAAGGCAAGTTATTTAAATGGAAAGTAAAAACAAAAACAGTGAAACTAACAGATGTTATGAATCTAACATATTTAACATATATCTACAGGACATTTAACCCTAAACAAATAAATGTACCTTCTCAGCACCTCATGGAACCATCTCTAAAACTGACCATATAATAGGCCACAACGGAAGTCTCAACAGATACATGAAGATGGAAGTAACCTCTTGCATTTTATCAAATCACCATGGATAAAGCTGGATTTCAACAACAGAAACAAGAAAAAGTTCCCATACTTACGGTAACTGAACAACTCTCTACTCAATGATCACTTGGTCAGGGAAGAAATAAAGAAAGAAATTAAAAACTTTCTTGAATTCAGTGAAATGAAGGCACAACATTGTAGATTTCTGTCTGTACACTATAAGGTCAAGAGAAATTGAAGGCTTTAGACTGTGATTGGGCAATGGAAAGAGAATGCAGGACTAAGCATTTTAGAGAAAGGGAACAGGGGACAGATAGAGGAAGAAGGATAGAGAAAGATGGAAGATAAAGACTTACCAGATCCACATGGCTTGAAATAGCAACAGGTAGTTATAATAGAAGAGCAATAGAATAAAATAGGGCAATTTGTCCAATTTAGGTGGGCAGCTTGTATCAGAATCATTGAGTTCTGAGTTCTTTGTGTAGGCATTTTGAGGATTGAGAATTTATTGTTATTAATCTGACTGATAAATTACAAGCTTCTAGAGACTTAATTTAAAAGATCTAGGTTTTCAGAGTCTGTCTTTGCAGATTAGCTGCAAGGGAAAGATGGCATGGGAAATGTGAGAGGTTAGGCAGATAGTGAACTATATGAAACTGAGCGGCTTGCAGATTGGGAATAGCTATGGAGGCAGGGAGACAACTTGAATTACTTTTAATAATTACATGCTACACAACATATTCAAATTTATGGGACACAATGAAAGCGGGACTAAGAAGAAAATTCACAACACTAAGTACCTTCATAAAAAAATGGAAAGATCTTATATTAACAACTTAACAATATATCTGAAAGCTCTGGAACAACAAGACACAAGAAAACCAAAGAGTAGTAAAAGGCAGGATATAATCAAAATCAGAGCTGAAATGAACCAAATAGAAACAAATACAACAACACAAAGAATTAACAAAACTAAGAGCTGGTTCCTTGAGAAAATCAGCAAGATAGACAAGCCATTAGCCAAGGTATCCAAGAAAGTATACAAGTTAATAAAATCAGAAATAAAAAGCTAGATATAACAGAAACTGAGAAAATTCAAACAATTATTAGGTCTTACTTGAAAAGTTGGTACATACTTGATCCTAGAAAAGGTAAATGAAATGAGATATTTTCTACACAGACACCATTTACCAAAATCAATATCAGTTAAGTCAGTATCAGGTAAATGATTTAAGGTGTCCCATAACCCCTAAGGAAATATAAACAGTCATTAAAAGTCCCTCAACCAGAAAATGCCCAGAGCAAGATGGTTTTAGTACAGAATTCTACAGATTTTTAAAGAAGAGATAATGCCAATATTTGTCAAATATTTCACAAAACAGGAACAGAAGGAACACTAGTTAATTTACCCTATGAGGCCACAATTACCCTGATACCTAAAACACACAAAGACACAACAAAGAATTTCAATTATCACAGCCAATTACAATTATCAACCTGTGAGCAACAAAATCTTAAATAAAAATTTTCCAGACCAACTCCAAGAACATATCAAAAACATCATTCACCAAGATCAAGTAGAGTTCATCCCAGACATGCAGGATGGTTCAATATACAAAAATCCCTCTGTGTAATCCACTATATAAAGAGAATGAAAAAACCACATGATCATATGATTAGATGCTAAAAGCCTTTTAAAAATTCAACATGCCTACATGATAAAAGTCTTATAGAGAGTTGGGATTCAAACCACAAATCTACACATAATCAAAAGAATATACAGCAAGCCAACTGCCATCATTAAAATCGGTATTCTTCCTTCATACAAATGATAAATGAGCTAAGAAAAAAATTGTGGAAACAACATTATTCACAATAGCCATAAACACTGTAAAATATCTTGGAGTATATCTGACCAAGCAAGGGAAGGATCTATACTACAAGAATCTCAAGTTCCTGAACAAACAAATCAAAGAAGACCTCAGACGATGGAAAGATCTCCCATGCTCATAGAATGGTTTGATCAACATAGTGAAAGTGGTAATTTTACCAAAAGCAATCTACAGATTCAATGTAGTTCCTATCAAAATGTAACACAATTATTCACAGATAAGGAAAAAATAATTCTGGACTTTATATGGTAGTAAAATAACCCAGAATAGACAAAACAATTCTGAAAATAAAAGAACGTCTAGAAGAATCACCATTTATGCCCTCTCGCTGCACTATAGAACAACAGTGATAAAAACTACTACATGTTATTCATACCCAGATGGGGAACTTGATCAATGTACTAGAATTGAAGACCCAGAAGCAAATGCACAGACCTACAGACAGTTGATCTAAGACAAAGAAGCCAAAATTATAGAATAGAAAAAAAGAAAGCATCATCAACAACTGGTGCTAGTCTAGCTGGGAGTCTACATATAGAAGAATGCAAGTAGATTTATATTTATTAACCTGCACAAAGCCGATGTTCAGGTGGGTCAAGGAACTCAACATAAAACAAGATGCATGAAATGTTAAAGAAGAGAATGTGGAAAAGTGCCTCGAACACATTGGCACAGAGGAAATTTTACTGAACAGAAATATCAACAGCTCAGACTCCAAGATCAACAATTGATAAATGGGACCTCATGAGACTAAAAAGCTTCTGTAAGGCAACATGCATTGTCAATAGGACAATAAGAAAGCCTAAAGATTGGGAAAATATGTTCACTAACTTTACATCCAATCAAGGGCTAATATCCAAAATATATAAAGAACTCATGAAGTTAAACTTCAACAAACCAAATAATGCAATCAAAAACTTTATGCAGAGATAAACAGAGAACACAGGCTCTCTAATTCCTAAACCACACAAAGACATAACAAAGAAAAAAACTTCTGACTAATTTTCCTTATGAACATCAATACAAAAACACTCAGCAAAATTCTCACAAATTTTATCCAATAACATATCAAAAACTTCATTCACCAATATCAAGTAAGCTTCATACCAGAGATTCATGGATGATCCAGATTATGAAAATTCATCAATGTAATTCATTATAGAAACAAACTCAAAGAAAAAATTCATATGACCCTCTCATTAGATGCTAAAAATGCTTTGACAAAATCCAACACCACTTCATGCTAAAAGTCTTGGGGAGATTAGGGATTTATCGCCCATATCGAAACATAATAAAAGAAATATACAGCAAACCAAGAGCCAACATCAAATTAAATGGAGTGAAACTTGAAGCAATTGCACTAAAATCAGGGAAAAGACAAATCTGCTTACTTTCTCCCTATGTATCCAATATAGTCTTTGAAGTTGTAACTAGAGCAATTAGACAACAAAAGGAGATCAAGGGGATAAAAATTGGAAAGGAAGACATCACAGAACCACTATTTGTGGATGATATCATAGTGTAAATAAATGACCCCCATAATTCTACCAGAGAACACCTACAGTTGATAAACAACTTCACCAGTAACTGGATATTAAAATTAACTCAAAGAAATCAGTAGCCTTTCTTGTAACAAATGATAAAAAAGGATGAGGAAGAAATTAGGAAATAATATCCTGAAAAAAGAAATAGGAGAATACTTCAGAAGATTGAAAGATTTCACACGCTCATGGATAGGCATGATTAGCACAGTAAAAATGACTCTTTTACCAAAATCAATCTACAGATTCAATGCAATTCTCATGAAATATTCAACATGATTCTTCACTATATGGAAAAAAATAATTCTCAACTTCATATGGGAAAAATGAAAAAAAAACAAAAAAACAAAACAGGAGAGCCAAAACTATTCTTACCATAAAAGAAATTCTGGAGGTCTATTACTTAAGCTGTACTACTTATCAATAGTGATAAAAAAAAAAACATAAAAACAAAAATCAAAACCACAGGGTACTAGCACAGATAATTCTCAACAGTGGAATCCCAAGTGATTGAGAAGCAACTAAAGAGATGATCAACATTCTTATTCATCAGGGAAATGCAAATTTTCTCCATTGCTGGTGAGATTGCAAACATGCACAACCACTCTGGAAATCAATATGGTAGTCTCAGAAAACTGGAAATATTACTGCTGAAGACCCAGCTCTAGTGATCCCGGTCATATGTTTAAGTTATGTTCTACCACACCACAAGGACATGTGCTCATGTATGTTCACAGCATATCTATTTGTAATAGCCAAAAGTTGGAAGCAACTTGAATGTCTCTCAACAGAATGGATCCAGAAAAAATGTTTTATTTACACAATAGAATGCTATTCAGCGATTACAAGAACATTATTAATTTTGCAGGCACATTGATGGAAAGAAAATATCATTCTCAGTGATGTGAATCAGCACCAAAAGGTGTGCTTGCTATGTACTTACTGATAAATGGATATGAGCCATGAAGCACAAGGTACCCAAGATACACCCCATAGGAAAACAGCCAAAGAGGAGGCAGCATTTTTGCTGAAAACAAACAATGAAACAAATAATAAATAAAACAAAATAAACTTCAAAGATTGGAAAACAATTTGAATCAGTGCATAGATAATCAAAATTGTTCTTCACTTAATATTTAACAGTTATATTTTGTACTTATTTATACATTTACTAGGTGGCATATAATATTAATAAATAAAGTAAACTGGAGCTAAATAGATATACAGACACTTAAACAATTTAATAATCATGTAATAATTATATTTTCCATTCATATTTTATAATATACCTTGGGGTAATAACTGCATAGAAATAAAAGATAGTATTAGAATCAAAATAGAAAAACTGGATGTTATAAAATTACATGATTATATATGATGAAAAAATCAATTTTAAGAGTTAAATTTCCATAAAGCCATTCTGAAGAAGGAATCTGGATCCTTGGATCTCATATATTCTGATAAGAGAGCATAGTTACCTCTTAAGGAGAAGACATTAAAATATCTTTATACATTAGTAAAGACTTTGCATAATATTCTGGAACTAAACTATTCAAAACAGTGCCCTTTAGAATTTCACACTTTAAAATCATACCTTCTGTCTGTCAGTGGTTGAAAATGTTTTCATTGGAATAGAACTTTCTGATAATAAATAAATATTAGTTAATCTTATAAGTTTATTTTAATTTTTCACTTTTTATGGATATGTGATCTGATATAACTAATGTTATTATTAGTATAATAATTCTGACAAACAAAGTGAAGGAACAAAAGGGCAAAAGGATAATCTTTCTGAACAACAACTTCTTATCTTGCATAAATGCTCACATAGCTTAAGCCATGACTTTCTAAATAAGAAAATAAACTGAGATAATGAGTGTGACTTGAATTAGCCTTGAGAATGTGAAAAACGACAAGTAGAATGCTAATTAATGTGATTGTTAGGCTGCTACTCTCTAGAGGACCAGAACTAATTCCACGATTCTTAAATTTCATAGAATATTTGACATCTACTGAAAAATATTATCTTCCTAATATTCCTTGCCTGTTGTTATGTTTAAATATATCCTATTTATCTCTAGGAAGAGTAATTTTAGAATAAAATAGTGCATAAATGTATTACAATAAAACTGAATATATAGTTATAAATCTTACTAATGGAAAATTGCTAATTATTAATTATTAATTATTGATTATTAATTAATATTTACTAATGGAAATAATTAACAGAATTACTATTTGATGTGAATTGACCCTCTAAAAATTCTATTCACTAATCAAAGGTAAAACTATATTATTACATAATAAAGATGATAGAATAAATAGTCATTATTTTAGATAATACTAAACATTTAGGATATATTCTATTAAGTAGTTCAGACACACAGAAGAATTTTCTCTAATGCTATTTGAAGCATGATTCCAAATTTCTAACATGACTCAATAGTGATAAATATATACAAAATAAGCCTACTGAAAATATTTATAAAAGTTTAAAACAAGGTATGAAACATCAATATGCTATTGTCTGGATATAATTCTTGGTGTTAATATAGATTTTATACTCATTTAGATATAAATATTAGACTTTATTTTACTTTTGAAGAATAAAATATAGATAAAACAACAAAAATTCCCTCCAGGAAATGAGTGAATTTACATCATATCATACTTATAATTTTCCTAATATGTAGGTGCAACTGAAGGAAAGAGATGTAGTTACATCACAGGCAGTGTTTACAGTGCTTAGTTAAGCTTTATGACTACACAAAAGTGAAACTACTCAACTCAAAAGCAGAAACATTTTCTATACAATTCATATCTGTGGCTTTTCAGACTTGAGTTTTCCCATTGTACATTTTGTTAGAAACATTTACCGTGTTATATAAATTTGAAAGTTACTTAATCAACAGGAAAATTATTGTTTTTTTTTCTTTTACAATTAAATTTATTTGATGTATTTCTCCTTTCTTCAATCCATCACTGTCTCATTCAGTTATCTAGGACCAAGCTGTGTAGGTCATAGTGATGCTGTCTTTATTTCTAACCCTTTGTAGTATAATTGAGAATCTAGGTTATGATTCCTACAGCATTACTGTTTTGCTTTTTTCTTGTTTAAAACTAATTTGACTATTCTGGGAATTTGATTGGAAACCAATACCACCAATAGAATAGCACGAGTTGTAGTAGAAAATTAAACAGAACACCAGTGGATAAAAGGCCTGGTGAGAGGACTAGCCAACCCAGTGGAATGCAAAGAAGGACCCACACAATGCTCACAGACAGAAGGAAGTAGAGGTGCTGTAGAGGAGTATAAAATCTTTGGTGACATTCCCTTTATTTTATTTTAATATATATATATATATATATATATATATATATATATATATATATATACTTTTTTATATACCAAGTTGCATGGCAAAGGTATTCATGACATTTTGGAATTTTTAAAACTTGTTTCTTTTTTTTTTTTCTTTTGGATGGGACAAGCTGCCTTGCCTCAAGTTTTTTGATCTTGTGAAACAGAATAAAATAGGAGAAGTTATAATGACACTTGTATTGCTCTTAAATATGACCAGTTATTCGGACTCAATCATGGACTGTTCTAGAAATCAAACCAATATTGGAAATAACAGTCTTCATTTGGAAGGCTGGTTTTAGACATTTTCAGAGACATATTTGGAATTTCCTTGCAGTTCTTTATGATGTTATGTTAGCAAGAGATAAAGTTGGGGCAGGATCTAGATTTCAAACAACTGTTAGTACATATGTTAAGGCTCTTTTAATTGTCAAGTTAAAAATACTTTTGTTTCTTCTACAGTATTTAATGTAAGTTGCTTTGATTGTACACCTTTTAATTGTGTTAGTGTTTTGAAACCCGGCATGTCAGTTACAGAGGTCTATCAACCAGCTTTTGTTTTATTGCGCTGAGTATCACAGAACCTTGATATTCTAAAAATAACTTGCAAGTCCTGGAAGAAATGAGTCAAGCTTTAAGTGAAAGCAAGAGGGCAGTGGGCTTGATTATTGCTGGTATAAAAGCTTTAATTACATTAATTGCTAACACCACTGCTTCTTCAATTGCTTTGCCACAAGAAGTTAAGACAGCTACTTTTGTCAATCATTTAGCAAAAAAACTTGTGTTCACTGCTAGGAATTTAAGGTAGGGTTTCCACACCTACTGGAAAATGCTCTACACAGGAATGTTAAAGTTTTATTTTAAAAATTATTAACTAAAAGAAGACCAGTAAAGTAGTATGATCATACAGTCCATAAACATCGCACAGAAAAAAAAAACTTAATGCATATCTGTTTTACATTGTTATATTTTCTTATTATTTGTTTCATACCTTATGAAATACAAAATTTCACAGTATAATTTTGTTTTTCTGTTTCCAGAATGAAAAATACAGAACCCTCTCATAAGCCACTACTTTTACTACCTTAGTTATTCTAATAAAGCATTGGATAGGGCTCAAAACAGCACAAATAACAGTACACAAAAAGGAATGTCAAATTATTCATGACATAATACATCATTTGCTAAAAGAAGTAAAGTTTTCTCATTTCATATGAGTGAATAGTATCCAATTTAAGCAAGCATATAAGCAAGCAGTTTCACTAAGTGAAATTTATGTCCTTTAGTCTTGCTGTGTAAAAGACAATGAAAATGGACTTATTGTTAAGTTCAGTGGTGGAATCCCTGAGTTTATCTCAGCTTCCTGTGCCTTTAAGAGTCAAGTTCCTCATTTAAGCTTACATTAATCTAAAAAGCTTTGTTTATATCAGGAATGCCAACTAGAGGACCCCAGGCAAAGGTTTTTCTACCTGTCTTTTTTTGCAAACTCAACCTATGGCAGAATAATGGGGAAACGTACCCAGGCAACCAGATTCACTCAGGTGTTGGTAATTTCTTTTAGGTACAAGAAGTGAGTACCAGTTTGAAATCCCACCAGCAATGTAGGAGTGTTCGTCTTCTCCACATCCTCACAAACACGTTCTGTCACCTGAGGCATTGATCCTTGCCATTCTGATTGGTGTAAGGTGGAGGGTCATTTGCATTTCTCTGATCACTAAGGATTTGAGCATTTCATTAAGTGCTCTCAGCCATTTAAGATTCTTCTCTTATTAATTCTCTGTTTAGTTCTTTACATTAGTTTTTGATTGGGTTGTTTGCTTTCATGGTAGTTAGCTTCTTGAGTTCTTTATATATTTTGGATACTAGCTCTCTATCAGATATGGATTAGTGAAGATTATTTCCAAATCTGTAGGTGGCCATTTATTTTATTGGTTATGTCTTTTGCTATACAGAAGCTTTCCATTTTCATGAGGTCCCATTTATCAATTCTTTTTTTTTTTTTTTTTTTTTGGTTTTTCGAGACAGGGTTTCTCTGTGTAGACCAGGCTGGCCTTGAACTCAGAAATCCGCCTGCCTCTGCCTCCCAAGTGCTGGGATTAAAGGCGTGCGCCACCACCGCCTGGCTACCAATTCTTGACCTTAAAGCCTGAGCCATTGGATTTCTGTTTAGGAAATTTGCACCTGTGCCAATGAGATCAAGACCCTTTCTCTTCTATTAGATTCAGTGTGTCTGGATTTATGTTAAAATCCTTGATCTACTTGGACTTGAGCTTTGTCCAATGTGACAAGTATGAATCTACTTTCATTTTTCTACACACTGACTGCAAGTTAAACAAGAACCGTTCATTAAAGATGCTTTCTGTTTTCCCTTGTATATTTTTGGATTCTTTGTCAAAGATCAAGTGCCTGTAAGTTTGTGGTTTTATTTCTGGGTCTTAAAATTCTAATCCATTGATCAACATGTCTTTCTCTGTACCAATATTATGCAGTTTTTATCACTATTGTTCTATAGTATAGCTTGAGGTCAGGGATGGAGATTTCCCCCGAAATGCTTTTATTGTTGAGAATTATTTTTGATATTCTGGGCTTTTTGCCTTTCCAGATGAATTTGAGAATTGCTTTTTCCATGTTTTTGAAGAATTGTGTTGGGATTTTAATGAGGATTGTGTTGAATTTGTAGATTCCTTTTGGTAGGAAGGCCATTTTTACTGTATTAATTCTGCCAATTAATGATCATGAGAGATCTCTCCATTTCTGAGATCTTCTGGAAATTAATCTGGAGGTTTCTCAGAAATTTGGAAAGACATCTACCTGAAGAACCAGCTATACCACTCTTGGGCATATACCCAAAAGATGCCCCACCATGCCACAGGGGCATGTGTTCCACTATGTTCATATGATCCTTATTTGTGATAGCCAAAAGCGGGAAACAATCTAGATGTGCTACAACAGAATAATGGATACAGAAAATGTGGTTCATTTACTAAATAGAATACTATTCAGCTACTAGGAATGAGGACATCTTCAGTTTTTCAGGCAAATAGATGAAAATAGAAAATATCTTCCTGAGTGAGGTAACTAAGACTCAAAAAGGACATGCATAGTATATACTCACTCAATAAGTAGATATTAGCCAACAAAGTACAGAATACCCAGGATACAATCCACAGAACTCAAAAAGATTAACAAGCCAAAGGGCCCAAGTGAGGATGCCTCAGTCTCACTGGGGAGGGAGACAAAGGACATCACCGGAAGGGAGGAGGGAGGAAGGGACCTGGGTAGAAAAGGGGACAGAGACAGGAAGAGGAAAACATCATCATGTATCGAGTGAGGACAAACAGGACTGAAGCCCCAAGGGCCAACTGAAAGAATGGAAACAGGCAACTTAAGGATTTGGGATGTGAGGGACCCTCTAGAATGTACCAGAGACCTTGAAGGTGAGAGATTCTCAACAACCAAGGGATGAATCTTAGATGAAATGCCCTACAACAACGAAGCAATATGAATCAGTTGATATGAGGCCCCTGACACATATACAGCAGAGAACTGCAGGGTCTGGACTCACTCCGTGAAGATGCAGGTAACTCTCAAGAGACTTGACACCCTATGTAGTGGAGAGTTTTTGGTGGAGTTGGGGTGGAAGATTGGAGACATTCTCTTGAAGACGTGGTGAGGTGAGGAGTTATGGAATGTAGAACAGTCAGACAGTGGACCACGAGGTGCCTGGACTGTAAATAATAATAATAATAATAATAATAATAATAATAATAATAATAATAATAAAGAATTAAAAAATACTGTGTAGAGCTATCTATGGAGAGAATTGTTGAAAAGTTCACTGGATAAGTAGTATAATCTCAGAGTGAGAGAGTGATTAATCTCACCAAGGCCATGCAATGCAAAGGTGTTTTCTTTGAACTGTGCAATAAGCATCAGTCTTTCAAGAGGGGTTTTTATTTCTCTTTTAAATATGACAGTTGATATGTAAACACACACTTTGTTGACTATAGTTGAGCAATTTGAAGTGGCAGAATAATAATAATAGGGAAAGTGTTCTAATTCTGTCTACCAAAAAAAAAAAAAAAAAAGAAAAAGAAAACTAGAGACAATTACTTTTTATGCAAGTATGAAGAAAAAATTAAAAATAGTAAAAATGGCAAAATATGTGGTCTTTCTATTGTTTGGCTTATTGACCTTGACATACAAAGTATAGATCAGGTAATATGAGTCAAAAGAAGTGAGAGTAGAAGCCTACTATGGATATTTAAATTTAGAGACTGAGAAGATAATTATAAAGTAGGATAGAAAATTTATGCATGATTAGTTAAAAATTTATAATAGATACTTTGAAACAGGAAACAATATTTGAAGGTGAGTAGCATGAAACTAAAACAAGATATTCTAATCTTTAATCCTTTTAAAACATGGGAAGTGAAAGATGGTTATTTTTAACTGTGAACAGCAAGAAAGGTAATGTGCAAAGCAGAACACTGTGCTTCTGTGTAAATGCTAGGTATAAGAGACTGGTCACACTGAATAGCTGATGATAGAGACATAGCAGGTAGAATGGTGGTCCCTGCATCTGCGGATGTTACCTTATGGAGAGAATGAGCCATTGAATATATAATTTAAGGTTAAGGACATAGACTGAAATATCAATTTGTATTATATAGATTTTTTCTCTCTCTCTCTCTCTTTTTTTTTTTTTTTTTTTTGGTTTTTCAAGACAGGGTTTCTCTGTGTAGCCCTGGCTATCCTGGAACTCACTCTGTAGACCAGGCTGGCCTCGAACTCAGAAATCCGCCTGCCTCTGCCGCCCAAGTGCTGGGATTAAAGGCATGCGCCACCACCGCCCGGCTTATATAGATGTTTCTAATCAGATCATCAATTCATGCATTTAAACAATCGATTGTTTAAGATGCAGAAAGCCATTGCTGCCCAAGATAAGAGAAAATTTATCCACAAAAATGTTAGAAAAAAATGTATGTTTCTTGTTTGTACTAATGACTCTATAAAGAGGCAAGTCAAAGGATTCCTGGAAGCTTCCAGAAGGGTCATAATTCTTCTATGACTACCTGACTTTGGGACTTGAGGCAACATATCTGTAAAGTTCTAAATTTATGCTGTTTAAGTCATTAGATTCATAGTCCTCTCTTATAACTTAAATAATACATGAGTACATGGGACTGTACCATAGAATGTTGGTAGCCAGGTAAGAAAGCTCACATGGCAGTAACAAGGCCTGCTTGACAAAGCTGTTAGAAATATTAAAACAGAAGCATGTAAAACACTTTAAAAGTTTCTGGATTACAGATTCTCAGAAGTATTTATTAGTTTATTTATTCAATTAATTATAAGTGAGTTAATGATTGAATTAGATGTTGATGAAATGTCCAAAATATATACATGTTGATTTTCACACATATTTTATACTTAATTTTCTTAAAATAGAATTCATTAATTTAATAGGGAGAGATTTGGGGCTGTTTGTCAGGAATGTGACATTGGCCAAGAACAAGAGAATGGGCTTCAGGCAGGAATCTGACATTGGGCCATGACAAAGACGTAATCTCAGGCAGGAATCTAAATCTTAGGGTAGAACAAAAAAGTAGGCTTCTGGCATGAACATGACTTTGGCTAGGACAGGGAAGTAGGCTCAGATATCTTGGTCATCCTGATTACCACCTTAGAAACAGTGATTTGGGGAACGATTATAGGACTTTGTTTATTGCCTTGCTTGTTCCTTGACTATTTGCTAGTTCCTCAAACTAAAACTGACTTTGCCTTGCGACATAATCCAGCTGAAACAAAGGATGGGTTATCTGGGCTTTCTCTGTATATACAAGTGCTGTAAATTAAACTTTAAGACTTGGTCAGAGAAGTTTGTCTTGGCTCCATGTTTCTCTCATCCCTCTGTCTCTTTTTCACTTCTATTTCTCCTTTCAGGTGAACTCAGTTCATTTGCAGCCACTGCGCTGCTACAATTTTAGGATCTAAATCTTCTGTTGAAATAAATGTAAACATATTATCAACCATATGAAATAATTTCATTTTTAGAGTTGATAAATTATGGTTTTCTTATGTTGTCATTTCTACTCATATGTTTTATAAACTGCCATGAGTACAAATATTTTGCATCAAAAGAATGTGTATTATTTCTAGACATGTGTTTAATATTTCCACCTACATATAGTCATGTATGTGTGTACTGTTGTGTGTATGTATGTATGTACATACATATATGCATCTATAAAAAAATCTATTGTGTAGAGGGCAGTCCTTGCCGAACGTAATCGCTGTGGGCACAGGGTCTTAGGGCACGCCTACTTCCTGGCGTCACGCCATTGAACTGCGCATGTATATCGCAAAGGAACCTGGGAATTTGAGTGAACAGCCAACCATGATTGACCACGCCCACGGGCTATAAAACGGGACGCGCCATGCGGCGCTCTCTCTTTCGGGTAACCCTCTCTGTACTTCGGTTCTTCCTCTATCTTACTCTTTCTGTCTCCCCACTCAGGTTAAAAGAATAAAATCACCACGAAAGGATTCCCCACGTGTTCGTGTGAGTTCCTGCGGGCAGGGATACCACGCGCGTTACACTATTGTATTATGTGGTAAAAGCAAATAACTCTTCTTTTTATCACTCCACTTTTAGTGATATCCAGAGAGTTGACAGACAAGTTGTAAGCACCATTAAGTAATGCAAGCTATTCACATTATTAGCAGTGGAGTCCGTTAAGTGACCCATTTATTTGTGGAGTTGCCATGGCTTCCCAATTAAGTAGAAACACTAAAATCAAGGAAGTGTTTCTTAGTAATTTGTGAAGGATCAATTTAATTGTCCTTTGCAGCTCAGTGCTACTGAGACTACATAAATAGTTCACTTGGAGGAAGCATGATAGTGAGTGAAACCAACAGCCAAAGAGGATGTCACTCTGAAGTCACTGTCCTGTTTTCCTCAGGGGGAAAGGCTAATGCAATAAGGCTAAATTAAATGCCACAATTTGGAAAAATGTATACATTTACAAATAGAATCCTAACCATCTTTTTAACAACACATAACATATGCATTGAGCAAAAGTTATACTGAATATATTGGTCATTTCAAAAACATGGGTCAGTGAGGAAGAATCTTCACATTAAGTAATAAATTAACTCTAATGTCCTTAATGATTTATGAATTATGAAAAACTATTTAAGAGCTCAATTGTTTTAAAGTGCTCAAGAATCTCATTGAAAATACAATCACGTGCATAAGTGACTTTCCTTAAGGATATAAAGAAATGATAAGATAGCAGACAGAGACAGCATTTGGAGCTGGAGAGTTAATGGATGATTTCATAGCATAAGACCTTAAATAAACGTCAACTTCTGTTGCTTGTTAAAAAAAAATGCTTTAGTTCCTTCAGGACAAGACGATGATCCCTTATTTATTTACTTTTAACTTTTCGTTTCTTTCTTTAATTTGAATAATAGCATATTCAAATTAAATGAACTTGTGAAAGACAAAATAAAAGTAGTAAATATATAAAGACATTATTGTAGAACAATACTTTTTTATTTATTCTTTAATCATTTTTTTTGCATTCCAGCCTTTATCCCCCTCCCCATCCATCCGCCAACTGTTCCACATCACACACCTCCTCCAAGAGGATTCCTCCACTCACCTCCAAACTAACAGACCTCCCCACTCCCTAGGGCCTCTCAAGGTTTAGGTGCATCTTTTCTGACTGAGTCTAGACCAGGCACTCTGCTGCTGTGTATGTGTTGGGGGCATCATATCAGTTGGAGTATGCTGTCTGGTTGGTGTCTCAGTGTCTGAGAGATCCAAGTGACCAAGTTAAATGTGATTGCTGGTCTTCCTATAGGGTCACCCTCCTCAGCTTCTTCTAGCTTTTTTCTAATTCAACCACAGGGGTCACCAGTTTCTGTCCATTGGTTGAATGTGAATATCTGCATCTGATTCTTTCAGCTGCTTGTAGGGCAGTCATGATAGACCACTGAAGGCATCCCGAAGTTCCGCTACACAAAGAGCAACTGGTAACAGACCCTCTTGAAGGCCCACAGTGGCAAGGAGCCCAGGAGACTCATAACCCTTCACATCCAATACCTATCCCTCCCTGAATCCTCGCCCCCCACCCCTGCCACCTTCCAGCAATGACAACATAGCCTGATGGCATCCCCGGAGTTTCTCTGCAGGCAACTTAACTGACTCCAGAGACTGAAGGCATTCCACAAGTTCCACTGCAGGCAGGCAAACTGACACCACAGCCTGAAACCATTCCAGGAGTTCCACTGCATGCAGGACAACTAGACAACAGACCCCACAGTCCAAAGGTCTGCCTGGAGAACAGCTATACATAGCACAACAGCTAGAGCTCCTCTGAAGACCCGACAGTCTGAAGACAGACAGATAACCTTTCAGGATATCTGCTGTAGCCAGGGCAACAAATCAGTAGCTTCTCTGCCCCCCTGAAGACCCTACAGTCTGAAGGTTTCCCAGAAGATCTCTCAGAAGAGTCACTACAGACAGAACAACAGGTCACTAGTGTACATGCCTCTCTCAAGAGCCCACATTATGAAGGCCCCACAGGAGATCTGCTACCACCAGGGCCAGAGGCCCACCAGGAGACCTGAAACAGCCCAGGGACATAAGGGACAGGCTCCAAATGAAGACATCTAGACCAGCAAACACCAAGGTTAACCAGATGGCAAGATGCAATTGCAAGACCATAAGCAACAGAAGACAATATACTTTGGCATCATCTGAACCCAGTTCTCCCACAACAGCAAGCCCTGGATATAACAACATACCTGAAAATCAGGAAGCTGACCTAAAATTCTATCTTATGAAGATAAAAGTATTTTAAGTAGGACATAAGTAACTCACTAAAAGAAATACAGGAAAGCATAGGTAAACAGGTAGAAGCCCTTAAGGAAGAAACAAATAAATCACTTAATGAAACACAGAAAAACACATTCAAACAGGTGAAGGAATTAAACAAAGCAGTACAAGACCTAAAAGTGGGAGTAGAAACAATAAAGAAAACACAAATGGAGTCAAACATTGAAATGGGAAAACCTAGGAAAGGAGTCAGGAATTACAGAGGTAAGCATTACCAACAGAATATAAGAGATAGAAGAGAAAATCTCATGTGTAGAAGTTACCTTAGAAGATATTGACCCAACTGTCAAAGAAAATTCAAAACAAAAAACTTGTAACCCAAAACATCCAGAATGTAGGGTTAAGCCCTCCCCTCCCCAACTCCACCCCCATATCTACTCTGCCACAGGGCTTGGACCACCGGGGAAGCAGTGACTGTTCTTACTCCATGCTGGGCTAGTGTCAGGCTATGGGAAGCTGCAGGAAACCACTCCGGGGTTGGGAAAGCACAGTCTAAGGTCCTGGGAACAACTAGATCTGGCTCAGTGATCCCTGGGCCTTCAGTGAGGCATGAGCTGTCTAGTTCTCAGGCTCTTGGGCACCCAGGCACTACTGGGAGCTACAGAAGAGCTGAAAACAAAGTGGGGGCCCACTGGCTGGATCTAGCCCAGGCTGAAGGGGAAAGGGGGGCAGCTTTCCCCTTCAGAGATGGAGTCTTTGTCTTGATCAGTGGGTGGTTGACTTAGCTTGGTGGTCATGGCTGGGAGTACAGAGAGTCCTAGTACAGATAAACTAGTCAGTGGCTCTGTAGGCAAAAGTCTTCTCCATGGCTCCCCACAGCAGATCCTGATGAAAATAGACAGTTTATAGTTTTGAAACATTTACTGTCATAGTGGAAAGTAGATAAATAAAACCGTACCCCACTTTTCAGAGAGGGCTTGAGGTTAAATACTTTTTGCAGGGAGGAGTGTCTGGGAAGGAAAGCTTAATTGGCTAAGCCCTTCAGGCCTTTAAGTACCCCATTAAATGGAGATCTATCTTGCACCTACTTGACCACTGGTCACATCCTCAACCTGAAGAGGGGCTTGGGGGGTTGCTCTTACATGATTGATGGCCACAAATCTATGGAGGTCTGCAGCTTCTTGTCAAAAGGCTGGTGTCCAGGAGTGTGGCAAAGTATCTTTCTTCCCTCAGGGTCACCAGGGTTTCCAGCCTGTGCTCGACCAGGAACCAGACTGCCTTTCACAGTCCGACTCCAGAACACTACTTTTTATGCTTTTTTTATTCTTTTCTAAGGTAATTTGCTTTTAAATAATTTGTTATATTTTTATTTTTTGTTTAAAACATGATATTTTGATTATATATAATCAATATATATATATTGATTTTATATATATATATATTTTTTTTTGACTAAGTCAAAGTAAATAAAATATACATCATTTGGCATATTTTATTGAGAGAATTTTCCAAATTTTATTATTAACCATTTTCTGTATACTGCATTCTGTTAATTCTGCAGTATATTAAATAAATAACTGGACTGTAGAAAAATTAAACAATCTAATTATATGGTTATGTATGTTTAATAAACAGTGTGTAAAATATTCCCAACAACGTAAATTGAAGGATATTTTTTCATGTCAATTTTCTGTAAACTTTATTCCTTAGACTGAAGTATATTCAATCTATATACATGTGTGTGTGTTTGTTTGTTTGTGTGTATGTGTATTAACAATTAATACAAAAGACATCATGAATTTGCAAAAGAGCAAAGGGGGATCATGTTAGGAATGTTAGAAAGGAGGAAAGGAAATTTGTAATGATACAATTTTATCATAATCTCAAAAATATAGACAAGGAGAGAGTCTTAGAAGTGGTCAGTTAAAGCAACATTATTTATATTCAAGGAAATATCAAAATACACTCATAGTTTTCTGTGCAAAAAAATATTTAATTGAAGCACATTCAATAAAATCTCAGCCTACAGAATCACCTGCTTGCCTAACACTGCTGTTTCTCACTTGATTTTCTCTCTTCAATCTGTTGTTTGTCTTTTATAAATGCATTGCCTGTGTGTTTTGCTCTTTTGTTAATGATACCAACTCCTAAGTTGAAACTTGATGCCCATGTATTCAGTTAAAATAGCCATTCTGAAGCTATGATGCTTCATTAAGAGTTTGATACTTCTATTAGAAAGTATCCACATTTTATGTACTTTTCTGCTACATTAAAAAAAAACAATGCTAACAAACAAAAACTATGACAGACTTGAGTTGAAATAAGAAAATGATTTACCTTTGCATCATTTCATTTTTAATTGCTCCCATGCTTTTCTCCTGTGCTCATCACTTAATAATACCCCACACCTTACCATTATACTATGTTATACTGTTATACTATATACTGTTATACCTTACTTCACATACTTACCGTTATACTATGTTATACTGTTATACTATATACTGTTATACCTTACCTCACATACTTACTGTTATACTATGGACAAACCTGTATAAATAAAATTTACCCCTCATTCTTGGCAATGAAAATATAATTCTTTCCAGTGTCTTCCAATATATATTTTTATAATATTTACAAAATTATAGTGTATTTGATACCTTTTCTAATTTACTTTAATATTTACTCATGATTCTTTTATAGTTCATATACAATTTATTATATCATTATATAATATGGTAGAATAGGCATGATTAACACAAAATTTTAGGTTATACCTATAGTTTACAACAATACTATTCATTATTTGCTCAGGACTTTTAATTTATCAATTTTGGTTATTTGCTTATTACTGACAGACTGAAATGAACTGCAAACAAGTGTACTGCTTCTGAGGAATTTCTAAATGCTCAAAGCATTGCTAGAATATCTGTTGCATCAGTGTGTGTGGGTTTTGTTTTTTGATTTTATTTATTGATTTATATTTGTTTTCTTTTGTTTTGTTTTTTACAGACACCATAAAGGACTGCTGCTACCATATCTAACATTTTAAAATAGTGATGTTCTGAGTTTGTTTTTAATCTTCTGTTAGGTTCTATGGTCAGACAACAGAAACTTCTTGTTCAAATTTTACAATTTCTTCTGACTGTAATTCAGATTCACAACCACATTCAATGTGGTTTATATATCATTGCTTCTGATGAGGTATAATAATAACAAGAGCATCAGCAAATTATTTTTAACCAAGTAATTTGTTCTGTTCACTATGTTGATTTAATATGTTTCTTATTGAAATATCTCGTGTTATCCTAAGACATACTGGTAAATCTTTAAGGAAATAAATGCAATAATTTATTTTCCTTATGAGGCTCCTAAAGTGAGAAAGTATATTTTCTTAAAATGTGATTTAATAATCAAGAATTATTTGAATAAAAGCCAAATACACAAACACATCTCATTGTTGATGTACTAACAAATACTTATGGGAATTTCAGGTAAATTGAGATTATTTATAATGAAATCAGAGTAATACAAAACTTTAACTGATCCAATGCTCAGCAGACTGCTAACCACTGCATAAATTTTACAAATATTAATTCAAATTCTGTCACCTGGAAAGAAAAATAAAAATATGAAATGGAAGAAAAAAATTAGTTCTGTGTGAATAGTTTTAAACTTCTTTCTTCTGCTATGATATATTTCAAGTTCACTTTACTATGTAATTGTTATCATTCAATTTGAATAGAAAATAGATAAAAAAATTCTGTGGTGAAGAAATATGAACTGAGATATAGTTATTTTGTTTAATATTAGTTATTTTACATGTTTAATGTTTAAAAGATTTAGTGTTTGTGTGTGTGTGTGTAGGACAGAAGAAGGTGTCAGAGGTCCAGTGACTCAAGGCTTTTAGCCACTGAGCCAGTTCTTTAGTCCCAGATTTTAAGTTTTTATTAATTTTAGGCTACACTGACTGAATTTTGGTCATTCACCTGATACATAAGAATAAAATTATTGTCATTTCATCTACGGGGTCAAGTTTGGCTTTATATTGTAGAATATAACAAGAACTCTTTGGAAATTTAAAAATCAAAACCTATATTTAATTATTTTAAAAGAGTTGAGTTCATTATACTCATACATAAACTATAGTTTTATACTTAAATATATTTTGACTTTTATCTATTTTCTTGACATTCTTTAAACTATTATTTTTGTTTTACAGAAGTATAAAGATTTTTACATAAGTCATGACAATGTTTTGTCATTGAAAGTGTCATTGAATTCCCCATGCTTTTGACCACAAATATGTATACTATTTATTCACTAATGCTTATGCCTCATGAACTACAGTCTGGTGATATGGGTTCTCACTAACCTAATGAACACCTGTCTTTTCTCTTCACATTATGAACAGCTTAAGAATTGTATGTCACAGTACCACCTTGGTCCACTTTCATAACATTCATCAGAAATTGAGCTAATTGAAGATGTATTAATTAGCTATCAGGAAATTTGTTTCCCTTACCTTTGATGAAATAACTCAATTATATTGAACCTTTAGTTCATACTAAAAATGTCTCTGATGTTACAAATCACAGTAATGAACCATAAAATCCAGCAAAAGTTCTGATATTCTCCAAAGTCTATAAATACTTTCACTGCATTAACATAACTGTATGTCTGAATCTCAGCCAATCCTATTTTATTACTGAAATACTTGTGACAGATTGAAATTATAGGAAGAATTCATTCCCTTTAAACCATTGAGGTTTTTATTTTATAGTATAGTAATTTTACAACTTACTAGAAATAAAGAGTTAAACTTACATTCTGTCTCCTATATTCTGAAATATTCATTACAAAATTCTTAAAAGTAACATAAAGATGTTTTATGTAATAGGTATAGAATTATGTCTCCTTTAAGCTTTCTTTTATTCATATCTTATGAAAATACAAGATTATTTAAATGAACACACAAAGAGTTGATTAGTGGTGTAAGTAATTGAAATTTTACTTACAAGTACTTGTATAATTATGACAAAGGTAAAAATATGTGGGCACTCAATTTACAGATAACACCTATTAAGGCTTATTTTAAAATATGCCTTTGAAACAACTTTATGTCTCTGAAGATGAGACAATTCCAAAAGTCAGGTCATGGAAACAGCTTTGTCTCTAATCTCTCTCATATATATATATATATGAGAGATTTACATATATATGTATATCATATATAAATATTATATACCTTCTAAATTATTAAATATAAATACATTATACAGTATTATATAATATCTATAATATGTGTATACATGTATATATGTATATATTATATATTGTTCTGTATTTATCCCTATCATTTCTGCCTCTGTCTTCATCATATTTGTCTTTGTCTTTATCATCTCTATTTTGTTTCATTATCCATTTTAATAATATCTATTTTTCTTTTAGTCTTTATCATCTCTATGTTTATCATCTCTCTGTGTGTCTCTATTTTCTTTAAATCTATCTCTACCGTCCTTGACTCTATCATCTCTATCTTATCTCTATCTCTATGATTTTATCTGTTATCTCCATCTACATATCAATTGTCTACAGTTTTTTTAAATGAATAATTTGTCATTGTCTTTTATGCTTATCACCAAAATAATTTTTATCAAATGTAATAACAGGCTTCTTGATATTTGAGAATACCTAAAGTCCCAACCAGTCAAACAGAGAAAGAAATCTATTGCTCAAATTGAATAATCAATATCTACAATCTATGACATAAAGATGCCCTGTAAATGAAGCATATTAGCTATCCTTAGTCCTTTTACCCGGGAGATTTGGAAAACTAAGTGTCAACTAAGTTTTTTTTCTAAACCATAGAGATGAAATACCACTATTCAAAATATACAAACTTGTGGTTACTTTAAACAAGTATAGAAAAATGCTGACCTAAGAAAAGTTAAAGAAAAAACAATGCATAGAGATTAAGGAGAAGGGGAAAAACAAAGGAGTGAGAATTCACATCAGAGAAGTAAAGGATCAAATGACAAATAAATTGTCTTAACAGAGCAATCTTCACTTGTCGTCCTCAGATTGGGATAAGGATATGGATATATTTATCCATAATACAGGTATCACCAAAAGTGCTGATTCCCTCCTAAAAAATGTGTTTTATTTCACATATTTATATGATAATACATCTTACTGGATAACCACTTAAGTTATGTTGAATAGAATCCTGTAATGGCTATTGTTTTAAAACATTACATATTTAATGTTTCAAAGTCAGTGAACATAGAGATTTTTCAACCAACATTTACAAAACTATCACACAGCCACAAAGTCAACAATGTAAAGATGTTGAAGGAAGTTTACAATGCAATCCTGAGCACTGTGCCTAATAAAACTTCATTTCAATTTGATTTAAAAAAAAAAAGGTCTCTTAAGATATGTTTTTCTATGGTAGCTAGACTCTCCAGTTGGGTGGCCAGACTCACAGAAGAATGTTTTATTTCACCCTCCTCTTTCTCCTCCTCATTTTCCTCCTCCTCTTTCTTTTCTCCTTGCCTTCTTCCTTTTCCTCTTCCTCCTTCTCCTTGGCTTCCTCCTCTTCTTCCTCTTCTTCCACCTCTTTTTTTTCTCTTGACAGCTTCTTCTTCTTCTTCTTCTTCTTCTTCTTCTTCTTCTTCTTCTTCT
>JANHMN010000012.1:51777374-51842818 GCA_030674055.1 Rhabdomys pumilio
CTTCTTCTTCTTCTTCTTCTTCTTCTTCTTCTTCTTCTTCTTCTTCTTCTTCTTCTCCTCCTCCTCCTCCTCCTTGTTCTTTCTCTTCCTCCTCCTCCTCCTCCTCCTCCTCCTCCTCCTCCTCCTCCTCCTCCTCCTCCTCCTCCTTCTCTTTCTCCTCCTCCTTCTTTTTCTTCTTCTGTTCTTCTTATTATTATTATTTTATTATCATTATTACATTCTATGTATATATTTTATTATCATTATTATATTCTATGTACCCTTTGTGGACTCTTTCCAGCTGAACTGGAGCTCACAGAGATATGCTTTCCTCTGCCTCAGAGTGCTAGGATTAAAGGCTTGTGACACCCCCATCTAGTTATAGTTTTCTTTCTTATTATCCACACAGTGAGTCAGCACTTACAAAAATGATTCCTAATGCAACATATTGGATATATGGGATCCATTCAATAAATGCAGAATTTCTCAAAGCACAAGGCTATTCCTAGGAAATAGCTATATATTGGAAAACATAGTATTCTGGAATTTATTATGTATGAGGTTAAGGTTTTCTTGATTGAGTTGTCAGTCAAAGTAAGATGAATTTATGTGGGGATGCAGAATGATGAATATTTTATCATGCTACAAATCAATGCCAAGGCCCTCATAGGAGTGTAGAAATGATTTTAAGGTAGACAAGTTCAAGGACCTGTCACTACAGAGAGGAGAGCAATGAAAACTGATTTTCGAGAAAAGCATGAATTGAAAATGTTGATTGTATCCAAACTTGAACAACTTTTGTCAAAACTTCCTACATCGTCAAAGTGTTCCTTGTTGCAATGAGTCTTATCTAAAGAGGGATTTAAAAGGAAACAGACTTAATTCTGTTTTGATTTTAAAGCCTTAAGCTCATAAAATAGACTACATGGATATAAACTTAGAATTCTTTACTGAGCAGTTTTTATCACACATTTGCCTTTCTCTGTGTCTCTGAATATCACATATGAATTAGAGGCATAGTTTATTAATAGTTATTGGTATTTTAGAGTTAAATTAGGTATGTGAAATAGTGGTTAAAATAATATAAATACATTTAATGTGTTATTTCTAATTCTCTAATGCTTAATGAAACACATGATAAATCATCTTTAAAGTATTTTTATTGAGCATTGAGTTTCATATTTAGAAATTAAATGCATCTTATTTACACTCTCTATTTAACTCAGGGTTTTCAATATGCCAATATGGGTTTGCTCTTTTATTCAAAAGTCAAACAATGGTATAATATCAATGTTCATCTTCACAAAATGATTACCTTTAAAAAATTGCTAACAGAAGTTTCATTGTATTATGTACATATGACATATATCAGACAATAGAAAAATTATTATCAAGCAGGATTGTGTCAATGCCAGACTATAATATCATACTGGCAAAATTGTCTCACTGAAGGTCACATGTTAAAAATTTTTATGAGCAAACACAGGGCAAGAGCGAGATTTAACACCTTAAAATGAAATATTTAAATGAATTAATTTTCCAGGTTGAAACTTTGTAGTTTCTATTTGACAGTTCTGTATGAGAAATGCATCTTGTATATTCAGTGAGAACTTAGATTTTTGTCTCTCAAGGGATACATACTTGTGGCAATCTAATTTGTTTCTAAGCATAATTTTACATTAACAACAAGCCCAAAAGTGTTTATCAATATATAAAGTGACATTGCTACTCATATCATCATACAATTGTTTTAAACTATATAATAGAATGTATAATATAAAAAAATCACAGAGGAACACCAAACATTGTCATTATTGTTAAGTCCTAGAATATCTTGTAAGACAATACTCACAGTTTCTGAAGACATTTGCAGAAGAATAGTTAATGCACTTCATTTGTAGAGTAGACAGCATGCTCTACATCTTGAGATTATTTCATGTACATTTGCATCTTTAATTATGATAAACATTTTTGTTGGTATTATTGTTATTATTTATAAAAAAACTGAGGTGATGCTTCAGTTCTGTGTTTTTTTTATTGTACCTGGATTTTTTTACTGCCAAAGTTATATAGAATTACAGTATATAGAATTTACATGCAAATACTTAAACGTTTGATAAATTTTAATTTATAGGACACATCTCTAGATCACTTTTCATAATATCCAGTAAGTTTTCTTAAAACAGGATTTTAGATAATACTAATATCAAACAAACCAAAAAGAAGGTTATTTTATTAGATACTAAAATCCCTTGATTCTGCTTCTAATACCGCCAAGTCATATGTGGTTTCAATTTCCAATTAAGTATTGAGTATTAGAGAGATCTCTAATTTGAAATAATAATAGAAGTATGTTCGTTGTATTTAGTAATGACCACATTCATTTATGTGACTCTTATGTAGCCAGTGTATATTTAGAAATCAATTTCCAGCCAAGTATGTTAAAGAATCCTAGCACTCCTCAGACTTAGACAAAGAAGTTATAAGTTTTAGGACAAGAATGGCACTGATGATCACTATTACGAAGCTAATAACGTTGGTAGATGACTGTACAGGCTAGAAAAGTAAGTTTAAGAAATACTTGTGTAGAGTTAGGTCCAGAGTTACCGGGATCACAAAGCATGAGATATAAAGAATAGCTATCTTGACATATGCCAAGTGTGTTTTGTATAATTTTTGATCATTATACTAGCTCTATCTAGTGGTGACATACAAACATTGCATTGAACTAATGAGTATAAATTAACATTCTAATTTACAACTTACTAAATTTGAATGAATTTAATCCCAAGTAGTTAAAAGACTAAATTTGTACTGTATGTCATTCTTTTGTATAATCCATATTTTGCTAAGGTTACTTTTAGTTGTGTCCTAAATATTTAGCATAAGGTCTACATTTGTTTGAGGATAGAGTACTGTTAATCACCAGAACAATGCAACAGGGAAGACCTCTAATACTTAAACATGTTATAGAATCAAAAGATAACAAAGAAGAAATAAGAGTTTGGATTTCTCGTAGCACTCAATCTGTTCTCCTTCAATGTGTTCACGACAGAAACAATAGTTAAAGATGGTTGATATTAAAGTTGTCTCAGACTTGGTTTTTCAATTTGGGTGTTGATTCTTGTATATAGTGTTATTTGAAAAACTAAATGGCTTAAAGTATTTGACACCTCATAATAATTTAAAAAGTATAAGAAAAATTCAAGTTAACAATGCTTAGTAACGTTAACAATAATAAATTTGCATGACCATATAAATACCTATTATTTCAAATGATGAAATCAAATTATAAATAATACAAATACATATATTTATAACTATTTATATCTATATCTATCTATCTGTCTATCTACTGATCTGTGTCAGAATTATTCATTTCAATGAAACAGAACTTTTTCAAAAATTGTATTATATAATCAAATTTTACTTGATGTACATTCTGTTATCAGCTGCCTTTTACTATTACACAATTAAATTATAATTTAGCTTCCAATACCTTCATATTGTTGAGTGTTTTTTATTGGTTAAGGGAAATTGCTTAGCTGCTTTCATAAAAAAGGTAATCAAGTATGTGATTTCTAACGCAATTTTCTATTCACCTGATGAATGGACATGCCAGAAAGGGGGTTCTACTGACCAACATTGGACATGGTAGTGCATTATTTGGAGTGTGTACTGTGGCAAAACAAGTCACTGGATGCTTATAAGTGAATGAGAATGAGACTACTAAATCTCAGCATCTTCAACATTTTAATGCTCATCCTATGGATATAGGAATAAATTAGAATAGGAGAATATTAGAAACTACTAAATTATTTTGCAAATTGATACAGATACAAATGATTTTGAGGTTAACATTTTTATTCAGAATGAGAGTTTCATGGATGTTCTATTTTTATTAATTTGTTATGTAGCTTCTTTTAAGGTTGTTTATTTTTCATAAAATTTAAGAGTGATTCTTAGTTCACTTTGAGAAGGATAGGTCCAAATTACTTTTGTTTATACTCAAAAAACAATTTATTACAACTAAATTTTAGCTCTGTTACAAAATTAACATTCTCCAATGGAAATGAAAGCTTTGTGCTGAAAACTGTAGGACATAGTTGATTTTTTTTCAGCTCTTTCCTCAAGTTTTATCATATCTTTTATCAAGTTTTATCAGACTGTTACAAAACAGTCTGGCCAAACCCAGGAAAAGGTTGATTTTATCTTATACAATAGGGTCAGTCTATCATTAAGAGAAATCAAGACAGGTATTCAAGACAGGAAATTGAGGGGAGGATGCTTCTCATTCTATGTAGCAATACCCCTGAGCAGGAACCTCACTCATAGTCAAAATAATATAAGATGGAAGATGCTGCTTGATGGCGTTCTTGCCTCTATTTCTCACACAGAACTAATAATCACTCTTAAATTTTCAGAAAAAAAATGACCATGACTTTAAAGGAATCCACATAGCAAATTAACTTTTTATGAGTGTCTGACATCCTGTTTTGCTCTGTGTCTTGGAGTTTCTGCAGCTTTGGATCTGCATGACAGTTCCCCTCACAGTCTCCAACAGCTCAAAGGTGAAGTGAATGTTGAAGAGGACCAATTCAGATCAGTGGATCTTGGTCTAGTTGGAAGCTGAGTTGATCCACCCACCAACTCTTCTGCACTTATGCCACCAGGGACAGCTCTTCTACCCTGCTCAGATGAGGGGCGGGGCCAGCTCTCCAGTTCTTACGCACTGGAGATGGGCTCTTCTGAACCTCTACCACCATCACCAGCTCTAGTGTGCTGTACAGACAAGGTGTGGCCTGCTCTGCTGTAGTGCTGCAGATGCCCAGGGAAAGAACCAGCTCATAGACTTGACCCAGGGGCTATCCCTCCTGTCTGCAACAAGCTGCAAGCAGTGGGTGGTGAGTAAAAGGTTATCTCTTGCAATATGCCACAGCAGTGTACATGAGGACCACCTGCCTACAGATAGTTTTGCTAACATCAAGCTGTGTTTTCCTGCATCAATGATCACTTAAGACAATTCCGCTGAGACATGCTCATGGACGGTCCTGACAAAGCAAATTATTCACTGAGACTTACAAGTGATTATGGGATGTTCTAAATGAAATTTAATGGTAACTGTGAAAATGAAATTAGAAAAATAAGCCACCACTTTACTATTTTATTTTAAACTCTTTTTAGGATGTGAGAATAAACCTGAATTGATTTTCAAAAACAAATATTACCAATAAAAAATAGTGTGAAGTTTTATTTTTCTATTTTTTAAAAATTATATGGCATATTAATATTTCCTGTAAGAAACCTTCTATATCATCTATACAAACATTATATTAGTATGAAATACTCAAATGTATTTTAATTATATATTCAATTACCTAATACTATCATGAGGATATATACTTGTAAACAATAAACAAATTGCTCTACTCAATACCTGTGCATCAATGATCTCCTGGATTTGAATTCTCTTAAAGTATAGTTCTAGGTCAACATTCCCTGAAACACACAAGCCAAAACAAAGCAAACAAAAAAAAAACAAAAGCAAACCATTAGAACCCAGATATTAATTAGTATGTAAAAGCAGCAAGGAACTCAGGTGTTTATTGTATTTTATTTTCACTTAAAGAGGCTTACAGAAGTGCTACACAGTGATTTCACCTTTAGCTCTGCGTTTTATAGTACCTTCTCTCATGTTTCACTAGAATCTCTGCCTTTATGTGAATAAACTGTGTCATAGATACTTGAAATTTGATTTTAATGTTGGATTGCAGTTGTGATGTCTTTTTTGAGTGTTGATAAAAGGACCATTGTAGTATTTGAAAAGCTTCATATTTAGAACTTGTATATTATTATTGCGATGATTTTGTAAGTCTAAATTTATTTTGAAATGAAAATACATTTTTTTAAATAGCACAAAACTGCTTAACTGTAAAACTTGTATATCCTCTTATAAGTAAGCAATGCTATATAATGTGTAAGTAACTTTTGGTATAAGTAAACTATACATTAGTAACCAGTGAATTTCCCAGATTTTATATATATATATATATATATATATATATATATATATATATATGGAGAGAAATGTACATGTAAATATAGATATATTGATATAGATTTAAGCAGGATCATAAAATAATTTTACAAAGCAAACTGCAAT
The DNA here is from genome assembly GCA_030674055.1 of Rhabdomys pumilio. Classification (NCBI taxonomy): domain Eukaryota; kingdom Metazoa; phylum Chordata; class Mammalia; order Rodentia; family Muridae; genus Rhabdomys; species Rhabdomys pumilio. The sequence goes on from JANHMN010000012.1 coordinate 51,783,517, forward strand.
CTAAAATAGTAATTTAAAATTCAGAAAGCAATGAGTAATATTTTCTTATAGAATTTTGTGTTTATCTAGGTATTTGGAAAAACCATAAACAGATTCTATACAAAATTTATACAACAGATAAACATAAAAGAAAATATGATGTAACACAGTCTGTATTGTTCATTGTGCATATAAAATTTGTTAATAAAAATAAAATTATAAAACTAATAAAATATATACTGTAAAGCCATCAAAGCAAATTCTTATCTTAGTTTTTACCTCTTTTGCCCTATGGTTGCTTAAACATTTATATCAGAATATTGATGGAGAATATTTACCAACAATTAAATTGTTCTCATCAGTATCCTCAAACTCTTGAATATACATTTTCTACCCTATAGTCATTACTACTCCAAATTTAGTGAGATTGCCTCTCCGCCAACTCATTGACTTTCTATTCGTGTTTAACCACGTGATCCTTCTGTCATAGGTTTATGTGTACCCTGACATAATTTATGGCTTACAAAGCTTATTAAAAAGCAACATTGACTTACTCTATGCATGCTCTGTTAACTAGTGAACAAAACTTGGATATCAGTTAAGGTGTGTCGCTGGGGTATGGGGGTTATAGTAGTCTGTAATATTTTCAATTAATTCTATGACTTGTGAATCTGTGCTTATAAACTTCTCATTTAGTCTGTGAAGTTATATCATATAGGAGCTGTTTAGTACATTTGCTCATTTCTACACACATTGCAATGTTTTATTCTTGCTTTTTTCCTGTAAATTTATCAATTTGCTCTAATTTAAAGCTTTGCATTCTTTTACTATATAAAATTTTCAGGGGAAAATATACTTTTAAACATTAATTTTTTGATCTCTTCTTGATACTAATTGCCTCTTATACTCTAAAATGTAAAACTTCATTCTATGAAAGAATACTCCATGGAAATAGATTTATTCTTGCCTTGATTCTGTGTCAAAAGTTACACTTGAAATATTAGGATTTATGCTAATCATTTCAGGTCATATGACTTAGGAAATGAATATTAACACATATATAGTAAAGCATACATGCTTTGGAATCGAGAAATTGATAGAAAATCATATAGACATGTAAATAGGTAATATGTTCATGGAAATTTCATATGCTGGAAAGGTGATAATGATCAAGGTATATCTCGAGTCTATTTAATATGATTTATCTTTATGCGATCAGTTCTGCTTTTATCTCTTCAAGAAAACATGCAAATGCCTCAGTCTGCATTTCATGAGTAATGAAAGCATAATGGTTGCATTAATTAATATAGCTCAATAAGATGTTAAGCTTATTAAAATTATTCAGGAAAAAATAGCTTAAGGTATGCATATGATAGAAATTTAATATAATGTTACACTAATTTTACATATACTACTCTATTCCTTGTAATAATAATTTTTACATGTAATACTGTATTCCCTGTATTAAATTGTTCATTCCTTCATAGAGAAGATTCAGCATTATGATAAAATTTAGGAAACCCAGGCATCTCATAATGACAAGATTTACAAAATTAATCTTTCTAATGTTTTATAGCTACTGGACAATCATTGAAGAAAGATTTTTTGGGAGACATAATTGATTACTAATTAAACAGGAAGATTCAATGATATGGATTTTAATTACACCCGTACTGTTGAAGGATTTTTGTGATCTAGCTGTCTTTGAATTATCTCTATTTCTTAAAGTAATTCCTTACCGTGTAAGTAGCTCAATATAATTGCTTTTCAGCAACCTACACTTGGGTGTGATTTTCATAAGTCTACAGTTAAATGGTGCCTTTTCTGGGAAGATCAGATGTTTAGTTTAGTCTAGGAAAGTTCACAAAAATGTATTTAATAATAATAACAACAAGTACAACAATAGTAATATTGTATCTGTCTTCTCTCATAGAAGTGAATCTTATTTCTATATACCAGCTACCACTCCCATATTTTCATTTATGGCTATCTTAAAGTAATAAGGGTTGTTAAAGAGTAAACTGCTTTGACATGGATATGACAATTACATCAAAATAGCATCCATATTTTTAAAAGGTAATATTTTTTTAATAAATTTGCATGGTATTTCACAAATTTGTGAGAAAAAATATATTTTTACTCTAGAGTGAATTTTTTAGTTTTTAAAAATATTAGGGGAAATTGATTTTCGTAACAGGCCACTTATGCAAGAAGTATTTACTGATAATTTGATTCAACCAGGCATATTTTTATCTGAATTTAGGTGAGTGAATGTCAAAACTAACATCAAATCTTTAGTCAACAACTCTGCGAGTATAAAATGAAGAAATTTTAATTCTTCATTAGATAATATCTCAGGGCAGTTGCCAATAGAGAATACATGCTGTAGAACTCATACACACTATTGTATACTGATTGATAACTATCTAGAAGAGGTTGAGAGAAAAGAACATTTTCCTGGACCAAATATCTAAGCTGCATTTTAAAGAAATGGACCTTTTATAAACAACAGCATAGTAGGTAATCTGACAGAAAGAAAGAAAGAAAGAAAGAAAGAAAGAAAGAAAGAAAGAAAGAAAGAAAGAAAGAAAGGAATAGATAAACATGGCTCAATTAGACAATAGTTCATGGTTTTTCATAGAGAACACAATGTGGAGAAGACCATAAAAATAGACAAGGAGGCAAATTTTCTCCTAAGGTTTTCTAGAATTTGTGAAAAAAGAGACAGAAGAGGCATCGCAAAATATCACAACAAAATGACAAGCAATTGATGTTTGAAGTCCTCAGAAATGGATGCTAATAAGAGTCTAGAGGCCACTGCAGACTAAATCCTAATCATATGAAACAAAATTATCCTTGTTTGGAATACATTTCTTGTTGAAAATGGTCATTCTTATCCGTGAAATTTATGGTGCTTGTGGAATTTGGTCATCTGTTAAGAAGCAATATGGTAATTATACTCTTGGGGTAGTTGAGAGTCATACTTTAATATTTCTTCCTATCTTCACATGTGCACTACAAGAAAGAGTAAATAATAAGGATGAAATTGCTTCCAGGGAATGAGCTTCTAAAATATCTTGTAATAAAATGTAAGTTTCAATATGCTTAAGTATCTTAGGGAGCCCAAAAGAGCTTTTGTCTTGTAAAACTGACCAAAATATCAACAAACTTTAGAATTAATAAAGTACAGAAAGAACTAACACTTAAATTACAAAATCCTTGTATGTGAAAGACTGGCAGGTTGTTGTTTAGCTGCAAGATATACAACTGAGTAGTTAAGAGTTTCCAATTTGGGCAGCAGTGGTCCAAGCAATATTATAGAATAAACAGATTTAGTATTATTAGATCTATAAACAGGCTTCTTTGGGTGTGTTTGTAAATTACAGATGAGTAAAAAAACAGCGGTCAACAATTTCAATAAATATAATGAATGCTTATACACATAATTTCATTTTTATTATATTTTATTTTATGACTATATATACATATGTGTATATGTTACTTATAAAGTGTTATTTGTATTTTATGAATATATATATATATACATTTTTTTTTCTGAAATTAGGCCCTTCAATCTTGACTTTTATGTATGGCACCTAGTCAACTTTTCTTTTAGTAAATCACCTATTTCTGATTACTACTTAGTATGTGTTCCTACTTACAGGAATGTGTATCCTATAGCATTCTCAGCTTCTCTTTATCAGCTTTTAGACAATGTTCATATTTCTAACCTCCATCTTCCTGTGGCCTCCAGCTGTCATGTCCATCTGCAGTCAGCCACTCAGGGAGAAACCCAAGAGGTACCCATACCTTTATTTAATCTTTCTTTAGATATCATCAGCTATTAACCTTAGTAGATATTTTTTAAAAAATATATTAGTTCATAATACTGTAAAACTTTCTATAAGACTGTCTTATTGTTTTATCAATATTTAGTTCATTCTGATTTTTCCAAACGTAAATTTAATTTGTATTTTAAAGTGTGATTTTTTTTTTACTTGTTACAATCAGGCTGTTTATTATTTTTCTATAAAACAATTTCATTTTCTGTACATCTTATACCACCCTCACCTGATAAAAAATAAATAAAAATAAAAAATGGGAAGCTTAGTGTTGTTTCACAAAATCTCATAATAGCATTTAATGTGAATTACTGTCTATATTATATTGGTCTTTGATCCATTGAATTTCTTTCATGCTAAATAGATTTCAGTGTTATCACTGCTATAGCTAAAAATATAGGATAAAATAATACTCAGAAATCTAGTTCATAAAATTTCTCAAAATTGAGATACTTTATGAAAATTCCCAGAAAAATTAAATATGAACATTTATTTATTTGTTTACATACATATCTAGAGTTGACATGTTGGGAATTTTGAAAGGATATAAATTTTTCTGCTTGTTTCTTCTGTGATTTTTGGATAACACCTATAAAATGAATACTGAGTAAATATTATAAAATGGACCGTACAATAGTTAAGATTCCAGTAGTGAGTTTCAGGACACTGTTACTGAGTATGAATTTGGTAATGATGTAACACTGGGAACAATATTGAAAATGTCAGTAAAACACATTGGATAAAAAGAAAAGTCAGCTCTACTTTCTTTTTATTTGGATATCCTTTATTCTGTCACCAAAACTTCTCTAGTACTCTTTGTACAGTGCCTAAATGAAGCATCTAATAATGGCTGTTACACTAGGGAATTTTATAATCTTAAAATTTTTATTTGTGCAATTTATTTTTTTTCTATTTTATTTTTTCTATTTTTTAACTTTTATTTAATGTTTTTATACCACAGATTATACCTTCCTATCTACCCTTTGACTGTTTCCACATCCCATACCTCCTCCCCTTCCATTCCCTGTCTCCATAAGGATATCTCTACCACCTCCCACTTCCTGCTCCGCCAGACCTCCTCATTCCTTGGGGCCTCCGTTCTCTTGAGGGTTAGGTGCATCTTTTCTGAGTGAATCCAGATCCAGCAGTCCTCTGCTGTATATGTGTTGGGGCCCTCATATCAGCTGGTGTATGCTGCCTGGTTGTTGGCTCAGTGTCTAAGAGATCTCAGGGGTTCAATTTAGTTGAGACTGCTGGTCCTTCTACAGGGTCACCCTCCTCCTCAGCTTCTTTCAGCCTTTCCCTAACTCAACCATAACATTCAGCAGCTTCTGTCCACTGGTTGGGTGCAAATATCTGCATCTGACTCTTTCAGCTGCTAGTTGGGTCTTTCAGAGGGCAGTCAAGATAGGCCTCTTTTTGTGAGTGTTCCATAGCCTCAGTAATAGTGTCAGGCCTTGGGGCCTCCTCTTGAGCTGGAACTCAATCGGCTAGTTCCAGACCTCTTTTTCCTCAGGCTCTTTTACATAGTAAATTAGCCATTTCCATTCAAGTTATTTGATGTATTTAATATTCTATTTGGCTTTGCTTACACTGATGCAATCAGTTCTGTAATTTTGACAATACTATATTTTATACCTACATTAAAAATGAAATGCTTAATAAATAAATCTAGAGCCAGTAAGTCTATGTGAAAGTGAAAAAACACTGAACTCTGGTTCAAGTGATGCATGTGCTTAAGATTCCCTAGGAACTGAGTATAATTTACCAAGTACAATTTATTTATATTTTTGTGAACAGAGAAAAGTAGTTTTTCTATATAAAGTGTTTTCTAAAGTTTGCCTATGTTATTAAATTAAGATATAAGTTTTTCTAATAGAAAATTGTAATCATTGTCAGGAATCTTTTCAAAGAAATTACATTGTATCTGGTAATCTTAGTCACTGCTGAATGGGAAAAAAAATTGAACACTGGTCAGTTTGAACATAGATGAACTCGTTCCTGGAAAAAGGACTCCTGCTCTCTACTTACTCAGAACCCACGGATATTCATTCATTGAGTAACTTCAACTACCGATGAATTCGTGTTTTGACTAGCCTCTAAATACTGTTGAGGGTTTTACTTTTCCTCTACCTTGCAGGTTAAATTAAGGTTAAGTGTCTTTTTGGCTAGAAATTTAGAAAGCAATCATGCCGGAAAAATGTGAAAATTGAAATTTAATATGATAATTTATAAAGTAAGTTCTGAGTTACAAAGTTAATTAAAATTTTATTTTTGAAAAGAAAGTAAAATTGAGTTTGGCAGTGGTGGTGCACTCCTTTAATCCCAGCACTGGGGAAGCAGAGGCAGGCAGATTTCTAAGTTTGAGGCCAGCTGGATCTAAAGAGTGAGTTCCAGGACAGCTAAGACTACACAGAGAAACCCTGTCTTGAAAAACAAACAAACAAACAAACAAACAAACAAACAAAAAAACAAAACAAAAATAAACAAAAAAAAAGAAAGAAAAATTGACTTATAAGTAAAAGGTCTTAATATTTTTCTGAAGACTATCTTAATAAAACCCATCTTGAGTCATAATTAATATGACATAGAAGCAGTTGTGTCTTTAAACATATGCAAATGAAAATACTCACTGTATTAATGTTTTAACATAGCAAATTATACTTCAACTTAATAGATAAAATGTAGACTCTTTAATTTCTAGTCTTTCATTTTTTATATTAAATAAATTGATCATCTGGCAGAATAACTCAAGGCATTATACTAGCCAAAGTTACATAACCAGTAGCCAAGATGAATACATTTCAGCTAATGTTTTAAATAATAAAGGAAAAGATGTCTTTGGGAAACACCATTCCATAGTTGTGATATCTAGGATAAGTTACCAAATTAAATCAATCATCTTTTCTTTTCTTCTCTCCTAATACACACACACACACACAAACCCACACACCCACACACACACAAAGACACACAGACACACACACTGGCATGCACTTACTCATGCACACAAACACTAGTATGCATATTCTCATTAACAGAGTTCTCCCACACCTTATTTCCACAATGCAGGAAATGATATAAAATAGTTCAAAATTTATCTTGACCTGTGTGACCAATATTTGGCAAACTAAAACTCTAAATAAATGTTATTTATTTAACACCACTTTGTGAAATCACAAATATATTACTAGCACAGAAAACATTTATGTCTATATCTACTTATGCAATATTTGGATAAGGTTTTTATGCTGATGCATTAGCATTATAAATGTTCTGAATTAATGCATGTTTGCTTTAAATTATACAAGGGATTATAGATTACAATTCACAAAATAGATGCAAAGAGGATAATAGCCCATAACTAGTAATTCAAAATAAGGTTGTTTCTCACATTGTCTTATTTACTTTCAATACTGAATTAACCTGAACAATTACTAAGACTATTTTTGTTAAAATTTATTAACTTTGTTTAAAAAAATAATGTTTTCTTCAATCTGTATTTTTTTTCCTACTAGGTAAGAGTCTCAGGTAACTCAGACTTACTGCAATCTCTCTATATAATGAAGATGATACTATCTTACTCTCCTGCATTTATTTCCCCAGGGCTGACATCAGAGGCATCTACTGCTAAACATCACACACATTTGAATTTGAAGTCATTATTTCTCTGTATTTATTCACAGTAAATAATGTCAAACTAAGTTGGTGCTCTCATTGGTCTCAACTATACCTCATATAGCTTAGACTTATTGCTCTCACACAATGGGCCAGGCTGGCTCTATAAAGCAAAATCAACTTTCCACCAAAGAAAGTACTATATGTCACAAAAAGAATTAAAAAGGAAAACTATTAGGAAACCTTTTCTTCCAGTTTCCCAAACATGTCACCAAAGCCTTAGTGATGAACCAGCAATTCTACAGTGGAAAGATATTCATAGAAACTATGGCTTAATATGGGGATGTAAGGAGAAAGCAAACTATTCCTCTTTGTAATTAGCCATGAGTCCCACCCCTCATCTCAAAAATCCCTGAAAATTCTCCAGTAAGCTCTGGCTTGAATTTCCTCAAGAGAAAAATGAAGCAGTTCTTCCTGTTTTTTCCTGAAGGAAAGTTATGAAAGAAGGTTTCTGTGAGAAACAGGGATTTCATCACTACCCACCAAATGAACAAGCATTTTCCACATTGAAAACAAAGCCTAAAAGAGGTACTGATAGCAGCCAATTCTTAGTATTATAATTGGACAGCTTGTTGCTTACTTGTCTTTAATTTTATTTTTATTCACATATTTTCAGAATACTTTTTCAAAGAATCTAAATTGACTTTTCTTTAGCAGCACATATACTAAAATTGAAATGATATAGAGAAGATTAGCATGGGCCCTGTGCAAGCATGACATGCAAACTTGTGAAGCATTCCATAGTTTTTCAAAACAGCCCTGAGATTCCACCTCACACCAGTCAGAATGGCTAAGATCAAAACCTTTGTGATAGCAGATGTTGATGAAAATATGAAAAAAAAAAACACTCCTCCATTTTTGGTGGGATTGTAAGCTGGTACAACCACTATGGAAATCAGTCTGGCAGTTCAGCAGAAAATTGGACAAAGCATTACCTGAGGACCTAGCTATACTACTTCTGGGCATATACCCAGAAGATGCTCTAACATATAGGATTCAAAAAGAAAACTACTTGGAAATCTTTTCTTCCAGTCTCCCAAACATGTCATCATACACTAATATGTTCATAGAAGCCTTAATTATAATAGCCAGAACCTGGAAAAAAAAACCCAGATGCCCTGCAACAGAGAAATGGATACAAAAAATGTGGTACATTTACACAATGGAAATTAACAGGCCAGCAAGCCAAAGATGGGTAAGATTCTGCACAGAGCCTTACTAACCTAATACAGAAGTGCAACATGTTGATGTTGTTAAAGACAAGTTTAAACATGATGGGCAAGCGTAAAAGTATTTCCAGGAAAAAAAGGGCTAGCATGATCAACCTATATATGACATTCTTGAAGCTTGACCAAAATAGAAATACCAAACCTATGCCATGGATAATTTTGTCATCAGTACCTGCTGCATCAATGCTCCACAGAACAACATTTTTTAAATTCATAAGCACACTATGCAAAGTTAAAACATCCAGGAAGGTGTTAGAATTATGCCAAATATACTGCAAGTGTCTTTAAATATTTTCCTTATTATAAAGACTAACACTGTAAGTTTTAGAACTAACATGAATCCAATGGTATTTGGCATGACACATGAGATGGCTTATTACTCTTAAACTCTGCACCTCCTTCCAATAATTTAAATAGGATAAAGAACATCAATCCATTGTTCCAAATGCCTATCTAAATCCTCTTGTACATTTAACACATTATTAACATTTTTTGCTAAATAATTAAGAAAAGTTGCGGTCTTAACTTCTTGTACCAAAGGAATTGCAGAAGCAGTGGTGCTAGCAACTAATGTAATTAAAGCTGTTATACCAGCAATAATCAAGCCCACTACCTTCTTGCTTCTGCTTAAAGGCTGACTCACTTATTCCAATTCTTGCAAGCTTTTATCAGAAGACCAAGGTTCTGTGATTCTCAGGGCAATAAGATAAGCACTGGTTGATAGACCTCCATAATTGACATGCCAGGCTTCAACACACTAACACAATTAGAAAATGTACAATAAATGCAACTTACATTAAATACTGTAGAAGAAACAAAAGTATTTTTAACTTGACAATGAAAAGAGCCTTAACACATGTACTTTTTTGAAATTCAGATCCTGCCCCAATTTTATCTCTTACTAACATAACATCATAGAGAATTGCAGCTAGCTTCCAAATGTGTCTCTGAAAATGGCTAGAACCAGCCTCCCAAATGAAGACTGTTATTTCCAATATTGGATTGATAACTAGACTAGTCCAGGATTGAGTCCAAATAACTTATCACATTTAAGAAAAATCACATTTAAGAGTCATTATAACTTCTCTTTTTAATTTTCTGTTCCACAAGGTCTAAAAACTTGAGAGAAGGAAGCTTGTCCCATCAGGGGTATAGGTAGGCAAATGTGGGTCAGGGTATATTTCTAATATAGCTTCCCAGTCACCACTGACAGGGCAATCATCAAGCTCACAGTTCAGCATCATTCTTTGTCAGCATCATTATATCACATCTGTTGCTCTGGCAGCCACCATGCTCCTTCAGCTTCCTGCAGAAAAAACACAAATAGGCCCTCTTTTTCATATTAAACACCTAATCAGGATCATACCACATGCCAGTAAATGGGTCCTTCTCTTTCACCTATGCATAAGTATGTCTAGTTGTAGAGTGCTATAGACACTCAGCAGAATGTTTTGACATCCATTTTTTTTAAAAAAATTTAAAATAAAAAGTACACGATTTAAATAAATTTGTGGTATACAGGGATATACTTCTGCCTTTTTATTTTATGAAGTTATTGTTTTAAAGTTCCATGGGCCTCTTCCACAATACCTTGTCCTTGACAATTATAAGGAATCCCAGTAATATGGGTAATATTAAATTGTTGCCAAAAAGTCTCAAATGTGTGATAGGCTTCACTGTGATAGCCAGTTTCATTATCTGTTTTGTTGCTGTTTTTGTTTTTTTTTTTTATTATTATTATTATCGGATGCTAGATTTATCTACATTACAGATGTTATCCCCACACCAGTCTGAATGGCTAAGACTGAAAACTCAGATGACAACAGATGCTGGCAAGATTGTGGAGAAAAAGGAATACTCCTCCATTTTTGTTGAGCTTGTAAAATGGTGCAATCAGTCTGGAAATCAGTCTGGCAGTTCCTCAGAAAGTTAGACATAGTATTACTTGAAAACCCACCTATACCACTCCTGGGCATATATCCAAAAGATGCTCCAACATATAACAAGGACACATGCTCCACTGTGTAAATAATAGCCTTATTTATAATAGCCAGAATTTGGAAATAACCCAGATGTTCTTCAAGAGAGGAATGAATACAGAAAATGTGGTACATTTACACAATGGAGCACTGTTCAGCTATTAATAACAATGAATTCAAGAAATTCTTAGGCAAATGGATGGAACTAGAAAATATCATCCTGAGTGAGATAACCCAATCATAAAATAACACACATGGTATGCACTCATTGATAAGTGGATATTAGCCCAAAAGCTCACAATACCCAAGATATAATGCACAGACCACATAAAGCCCATGAAGAAAAAAGACTAATGTGTGGGCACTTCAGTCCTTCTTAGAAGGAGTAAAAAAATACTCACAGGAGTAAATAAGGAGATAATGTGTGGAGTAGAGACTGGAGGAGGGATCATCCAGAGAGTGTCCCACCTGGGGATCCATCCCAGGTACAATCTTCAAATGAAAACACTGTTGTTGATGTCAGGAAGTGCATGCTGACAGGAGCCTGATGTACCTGTCTCCTGAGATGCTCAGCCAGAGCCTGACATATGTAGAGGTGGATGCTGGCAGCTAATCATTGAATTGATCACAGTATGCCCAATGGAGGAGTTAGAGAGAAGACTGAGGAGTTGAAGGGGATTGCAGCCCCATGGAGACAGGGACAATACCAACCAAACAGGGGTCCCAGGTTCTAAGCAGCTAGCCTGGGAACACACAATGTGGGATCCATGGCTCCAGCTGTATATGTAGTGGAGGATGGCTTTGTCAGGCATTAGTGAAAGAGGAGGTCCTTGGTGCTGTGAAGCCTGGATGCCTCCGTGAGTAAGAATTGGAGGGCGGGCAAGTGGGAGAGGGTGGATGGGAGAAGGAACACCCTCATAGAAATAGAAAGAAGGAGAATGAGATAAGGGATTTCTGGGTGTGGGATGGGGAAAGGAGATAACAACTGAAATGTATATATTTAGTCATTTTATCAACACTGGATGTGTATGACATTAGTGGATAAAAATATTTTCTTTCAATATTTAGACCTAAGTTTATGAAGTGTTTCCCTTGTATTTCCAAGGAAAAAACCTTTTGCCACCTACCCATTTCTAATTTCTTTTTTTCTTTTTTGGTGGAGGCAAGGGCAGTGTACAATTTGTTGTTGCTTTTTGAGATGAAGTCCCATGACATGAACTCACTATCTTAAGTTGATAATATTATATATGTCCAATTTTGTTTTTATTGTTTAAGCTCCAGAGATCATATCTAACATGCACGTTCTGCCAATGTCATAGAATTCCCAACACTTTTCCCTTCATGGTTTTTATGTGCTTAGCTTTTACAATTTCAGATCTTTTATTTTCAGTTTTGTAGGAGGCTTTATGTATTCGGCATACAATGAAAGTGTAATTTCTTATATTATATGGACATTTGCATTAATATTTTTGCGTCAGTTTTGTTCCTCTTTGTAAATTTTAGTTTTTATTTTTACTTATGCATGTGTCTGTGTGTGTGTATGAGTAAATTTTAAATGTATGTGGTAAGCATAGAGGCTACAAAAGAGCGTGGGATCTCTTGGAGCTGAAGTTACAGGTGTTTGTGAGCTGTCTGATATCAGCTCTGTGAACCAGTGATTTGAAAGGACAGTAAGTAATTATAAACAAAGAACTTCATCTTCGTTAATCCATCTTTAGTCAGTAGCATTTGATTTTATTTTTCATGGTTTCTTTCTAGAGCAAATTCAACAGAGTGTGTTCACTAATATTTTGATGCTATATTGAAGAAAATCAGTTTCTTTATGTTTACAGCGCCATATACATCATACCCTAATGTTTATACCTAAGTGAATTTGCTTTTAATCTATTTTCTCTTTCTTTTATCTATAACTATAGTTGTCTCTTAATGAAACCAAAACTAAAACCAAGAAACATCATTTCAATATTGTTTGTGGGTAAAACAAATACCATTTAGTCCAATTTGATCAAAAAGGAGTAGGAAATAGCTTGATTCACAATGTTGGTTTTATTTGCCACATGTAATTGTTGTCTTAGAGACTTAGTGCTGAATAAGCTCACCCTTTCTTATTCTTTCTAAATTCTTACTGGCTGGTGAACTCAGCTGTTCTGTCTCAAAACTCCTTTCCATGTTAATTGATTCAGACTGAATTCTCTCTAGTTCTGACTGAATTGCTCAGCTTAGAAAGACTGCCTCTGAATTTCATGAACTAAACAGAACTCAACTCCACCTCATGTACTCTCTCAACTGAACTGAACTTACAAAACTTCTCTCAACTCCCCCTCTATCTTAGTAATTCTCTCTTAAATCACCCTTTTTTTCTATGTGTTCTCATGAGAGTTGGGTTTACCCTATTTCTGATTCCTTCTGTCAAATCTTCCTCTGATTTGTTACTTTGTTGGCCCCACAGGAATATGTTCCTTTCAAACACTGTTACTTCCTTCTACAAACTAATCTTATCTTCATTATTGGAATTAAATATGTCTACTAAGATCATGTCTGTATTCTAACTAGAGGGATTAAAGGTGAGCCAGTTTAGTCAGATCACACAGACCTAGAAATTCTTTGAATGTTGATTCCTTGCCAGAGCAGCCATGAAGCTTGATTAAAATTCCTGTACATTTGCTACCTACACTGCATTCATGTATAAATAATATGATATATTCCCTATGCTTAAGTTATGTTTAAATTATATATTGCACCTCAAACTCTAAATAATGTAAAAAATTAATTTTTATATTAACTACCATATAAATAAGACTTTTTATAACCTTGAATATTATGCATTTCAAAATGACTTATTGAACTTTATTTAGCGAAAACTTCTTAGAAGTCCTTATTTTCCATCCTTTTACCTCTAACTGACATTTTCTGGAATCACAGACTTGCACCAGTCAGCATGCACAACCTTTCTATCTATTTGTTTATTTTTGTATAGGGACTAATTCTTAATCATACTTTTTTCCACAATTATTATAGATTATTATATATTCTGCATGATCCTTTTTACTCTGAAGCATTTTACTATTAAACCAAAGCATGTATTCTCTGTGTTTCTACTACTTGTGTTGCTAGGATTTATCTCAAAGAGTAAGTATATTTTATTCTAAGATATTAAGGCTGTGTAGCAAAGGAGTGTAATGGCTAACTACATATCTTGACATTATGTTGTAATTAACTTGGAAGTGAATTAAGAAGGATTTTTTTTTTGGCTGAACAAATATGGTGAATTCTTGCCAAATTAATAAAATGAAGCAATTCAAAAAAGGATTAGAAAGAAAAATCACCCACATTCTGTATTCAGCATAGGAAAATTGAATTCAGCAAGATTTTAAAGCATTTTCATATAAATCAAATTCACATATCATCAAAACGCCTACTCCTACTTTCGCCTACATTGTTCTGTAGTTATTAATACTGGTTATGACTGGTGGTGAAGAATTACATTTCAAAATTATACTGAGTAATATGTTGAATAAATTGCAAGTTCTGTCAAGAATAAAGTCTACTTGTTTTTACAGCACACTGAAGAAAAGAATTTCATTCTTGTCAGTTCAAGTACAATGTCACGAAATTTACAGAAATTAAAAAGTACATTAAATCTGTATGGTACAGAATTCTTTGAAAGTGGACAGTAGAATAGTAAATGGGAGGGCTTGGAAAGGAAAAAAGAAAGAAAAATGATGCAATTATACTATAATCTTTAAAAATGAAATAATTACCTTTTGGCTGGGGCAGACACCTAGCTGATCTGCTCCTGTGAAGACGCCATATTCTGAGCCATCCTAGAGGAACCACTGCACTCAGAGCAGAGAAGAAACCACCACACTCAGAACAGCAAGATTTCAGGATCCCAGAGGTGGCCTGAATTCCAGCAGATCTTCCACACAGGATCTCTGGGTCACAGAGACATCTGGACTTTGAGGAGTTGTGACACAAACAAGATAACTGGAAAGACAGGCTCCAATCAGAGACTGTGAGTGCAGGTAGCATTAGAGTTAACCAGATGGTGAAAGGCAATCACAAGAACATAAGCAAAAGAAACCAAAGATATTTGGTATTATCCGAACCCAGTTCTCCCACCATAGCAAGCAAAGGACACCCCATCACACTGGAAAAGCAGGATTCTGAATTAAAACCACTTCTCATGATGATGATAGAGGACATTAAGACAGACATAAATAACTTCACTAAAAAAGTACAGGAGAACACCCGTAAACAGATAAAAGCCCTTAAAGAGGAAACACAAAAATCCCTTAAAGAACTGCAAGAAAACACAACAAAACAGATGAAGGAATTAAACAAAACCATCCAGGATCTAAAAATGGAAGTAGAAACAAAAAAAAAAATCTCAAAGGGAGACTACTCTGGAGATAGAAAACATAGGAAAGAAATCAGGAGTCATAGATGCAAGTATCATAAACAGGATACAAGAGATAGAAGAGAGAATCTCTTGTGCAGAATATACCATGGAAAATATTGACACAACTGTCAACGAAAATGCAAAATGCAAAAATCTCCTAACCCAAAACATCCAGGAAATTCAGGACACAATGAGAAGAACAAACCTAAGGATAATAGGTATAGATGAGAGTGAAGATTCCAAACTTAAAGGCCCATCAAACATTTTCAACAAAATTATAGGGGAAAATTTCTCTAGCCTAAAGAAAAAGATGTCCATGAACATATAAGAAACCTACATAACCCCAAATAGACTAGACCAGAAAAGAAATTCCTCCCATAGCATAATAATTTATGTGGGTACCCTTGCATTTGGAGCATAGATGTACAGAATTGAGAGTTCATCTTGGTAGATTTTTTCTTTGGTAAATATAAAGTTTCCTTCTTTATCTTTTTTGATTACTTTTGGTTGAAAGTCAATTTTATTTGATACTTAGCAAGATTGTCCCCATTTGTACTAAATTGCAGAACTAAAAGATAAAAAACATATTGTCCTAAAAGCTTGAATCAAGGTTCCTGAAAGCTGCCAAGGCCGAGTAGTATGGCCGAATCCTTCTGAAAGCAAGCCATTTTATGAAGCTTTCAAGGAAGACTAGAGGGTATTTTTTAATACTTGAAATATTAAAAAAAAATGAAGCAGAATTCTACCAGATCTCAAATTATGATATGTAAATATGTCTTGGCTAGTCTAGCTAAAAATTTCAGAAGAGTGATTAATTGACAACAAGCCTTTTGGTAGTCAGAAAAGTTAAAAACCAGTAGAACTGTATAAAATGAGGACCTAATTTCTCCAAGAAATGGTCAAAGTGTTGGTTTTTTTTTTTTTTTTTTATTATAGACATTAAGGGGAATACTACCAGAATCATGTGGAAGCATACAGAGAAAGGAAAGAAAGTAATAGGTAAAACATGGCCAGTAGATTGACAGACCATGAGAGGTAGGGTTGGGGTGGGGTAGGCAGCAAGTGCAAAAGATAATTGAACAAAAACAGAGAGGATCCAGAGAGAAATCAAAGAGCCAAGAGCCAAGAGAGTCCATGGCTGAAATGGTAGAGTTATATAGGAATGAAAAGCTGGAGATAGATAACCCCTCAGCAATGGGAGAAGTTTAGGCTTAGTGGTGGACTAAAAGGAGCTAAAAAGAGCCAGGGCTCCAGAGTGGATTCTGTAACAGATACTTGTGATGCTGAAAAAAATCTATAGGCAAGCATGCTCTCTTGAATGTTAATAGGCACCAAAGTTAGCCAGTTGCTCTGAGTTTCTTTTGGATCAGTCAGTATCTAGGTAGTTAGTCCACAATGGATTGTCAAAACAGAATGCATTCATCTCCCAAAGTTCACAAATATCTGGAATCAGTAGCTTGTAAGTGTCATCAGCAATGGCAAGTTTTTTAGCCTTAGAAATCAAGCAACCAGGGAGGAAGGGAATAAATGCAAAATACTGTGGAATATTGATATTTTCTTAAGTGATTTGCAGTCCAGTTGTAATTATTTAGGGAGTAGAATAAGATGACCTTATTCAGATAAATGGTATAAAAACATCTAGCATTGTATACCCTTAAATTTTAACTTAAGAAATGTTACTTTAAGTTACAATTATTTAATATGATTATATTACATTAAAGTTATAATTATACATAAATTATGATACACTACCTAAATTTGTTTTTAAAATTCTATTAATCAAATCACAAAAATTAACATTTTCTTCTTTCTATCATTAATTTGCATTTGGAGCTATTTTTTCTACTAGCTTTCATTTCAAAATTAAATAAGTGAATCTCATACCCAGTTCTGCAGCAGAACACTTATGCTAGCATTTCATTTCCTATGCCCTATCTTCTTTGGATCCTAAAGGTCTTGCCCTTCTTCCTTCCCTTCCCTGAATTATTGCTTTACTCTAATTTCCAACACCAGCAGACATACTCTTCTACTCCAAAGTCACTCTTGCCAAGTCATGCAGCTTCATCTTCAGTTCTGCTACAGAACACCTACTGCCTGCCCCCTTTCCACTATAACCTTTTTTCCACCAACTCATCCCATTATCCCAGGCTCCAAAGTCAGCAGGTGCTCACCTGGAACAAAACATTGGAACCTGTCAGGGAAAGAAGCAAATCAACTGACAAAATTGGCCACTCATTTCTGTCTCCCAAATTTCACTCCCCAGTAATATCCCTAGATTTGAAACAGAACATTTGTTACAGCTTTTTTTTTGCCCCATCCCAAACTCCATTGCATCATCCAGGGTTCTGCGGATACCGCAGAGTTAACTATAATATTCATCCCTGACTCCTTGCATTATTCTAGTCCCCAGCTCTAACCAGCATCCCCTGGTAACCTACAAGCCACTTCTGCATGGGAACCCTCTGAGCACAGATCTTCAACAATCCCTCTGTTTCCCTAGATCCAATCCTCAAGTCTCCCAGGTTTGCACCAAAATATCCGTGGTAGCCTTCCACGAACACTTCACTCCACTCCATCTCCTATGGATCCCACAGATATTACTCTTCTAATCTTTATCTCCCCACACATGGTTTTATCCTTTATCCTAGGCTCCCGCCTTTGCAGACAACCCCTACTTTTCCACATTCCAACTAGATAGGCTGACTGCAGACCTTCATCTCTTCTTATGATTCTCTAGGTCCAATTCTTGAATTCTCATCTCCAGCTCTGTAGCATCTGCAGCCTCCCTTTCTTTTCTGACTGATGCCATCCTTCAAGAATCACAAAGATCGTATCTGCCAACCTCCCACCACCACCCCAACACATCCTATTATCCCAGCCTGTTTTTACATTTTTGGGTTTTTAAGTTGTTTGGATATTAGACTAATTGTGGTCTCATAAAATGAACTGAACAATGTTCCTTCTGTTTCAGTGATATGGAATAGTTTGAAGCACATTGGTATTTACTCTTCCTTGATAGTTTGACAGAATCTGAGGCAAACCATCTGGCTCTGGATTTGCTTTAATGGAGAGACATTTAATTACCGCTTTCACCAAGGGTAGAGTTATATTTAAAGTACTTACCTGGTCTGGAGTGGACTTAGGTAAAAAATATAAGTATCAAGACAAGTACTCATTTCTTTTAGATTTTCCAATTTGTCAGTATAAAGATTTATAACACATGCACTTATAATTCTGTTTATTTTTATGTGTGGGCATTGTTATGAGGCCCTTTTCTTATATCATTATACTAATTTAAAAATCTCTTTATATTTCATCAATTACTGACATTTTCAAAGAACCAACTCTTTTGTTTCATTCATTTTTTGTAGTATTTTTATTGTTGTTTCTATTTGATTATTGAGTTTAATTACTTCTTGAACTCTATTTTTTTTGATAATTTTATTGGTTATTTTATTTATTTACATTTTAAATGTTATCCTTCTTTCCAGTTCCCATAAACGCCCTCTCCCATTTCCCACCCCCTTGCTTCTATGAGGGTTCTCCACTCCCCACCCCCACCCCTGCCTCTGTGAAGAAAGTGAGAGTGCTGGAGAGCTGGGAAGAGTGGAGGGAGTAGAAACAGTAGTTTGGGTGTATTATATGAGAAAAGAGTATATTTTCAATAACACGAAAATCACCACAAAATCATAAGTTTATAAAGAAAGCATTTTGTTAGATAGAACACTAACGAATTTTTAAAATCAATGGAAACGTTTTATCCTCATTAGCATACTTCAGAACACATACATATGTACTGTTCATAGTATTCTGTCTTCTTTAGACTACTACACTGCTATGATATAGCAATTGATTTTATCTTCATACAGAGCAGATATTGAGCACTATTATGGTAATCATATTTAAAATATAATTTGAATAAGATGTTGACTGAATTCATAAAAAGAAGTAATATTTTATTAGTAATTTTCTTACATGTACAAATGGAATTTATTTTTCTAGAAAATCTCAGGTCATTTTATTAGTTCTTAGAGATGTTTGCATAATATGTTTTTTGTGTTTATTTTTGATTGATCAGTTTTTACTTCCAAAATACTGCTGTATGCATGGTCTTCTACAGATCCACAGCCAACTTATATTTTTATTGCAAAAACACAATTTTTTTATTCTTATTACATTACAATTTTACATAAATAGCATTGTTTTAAATATTTTATTACACTCTGAATTCTTTTTGTAATCTACACCCATAAACTGGCTTTTATAATCTTTAGTGCCTTTGAATTTTCTAAATGAAAATATATATTAGATCTTTTTTGTGTTCAGCCTGTTTATTTTATGATTTTCTATGGTAACACTCTTTCGTCAGAGAATAACACAACTTGTATCTAAAGCCAGTTCAGTCTTCTCTTGTAATACTTGATAAAATAGATCCTACCTTCCTTTCATTATGTTTGTAAACAGTAAACATAATGTCGCTATCAAAAGTCCCCTAAGGAAAAAAATTCTGTGCCTATTATTTAATTTTCTGAGCTTAGCCCATGTTTATTTTATTCAACACATTTCTCTCACATCTTAAAAAAACCTTTTTTATGTTTTCAATAGAACTTCTCGCAATGTATATATCTTTGTCATTGTTATCCTTTCTCTAAGAATGGTTCTTTCCTTTGTTTGTTTTATTGAAATTCTCTTCCCTCATAAGATCCACTGCTTTGTTAAATCTCTCTTTTACTCTCAGCCAGCTAGTTTTTACTTAGACGTATGCTTCAGAATGAAACTTGCTGAAAGTGTTTAGACAAAAATCTTATTGAAGATAAAGATGTCCCTTAATTATTGAATACTTGCATTCTGTTTGTTCTGCAATAAACTAAAAACATTATACTTTTCCAAAGTGGATATAAAGGAAACTAAAGTCAGCATTCCATCCTAGTAATATACTACATTTACTATTAGTAGCAAACTCTAGAGTCTCAATTTCATGTTTATAGTAATTCTAAAGCTAATACAAGTGAGTAAGTCATACAAAAATAAGATAATTACTCTTAATACATAAGTAATTTAAAATTAGAAAATTAATGTTAATCAGGAGCAGTTAGTGATATTTTTAAGACCTTTATGTCAAATGAGCTCTGTACTACCCACTTATAATCCCAGTTTTTATTTTTTATTTATTTTTTTCATATTTTTATTGGATATTATGTTTACATTTCAAATTGTATCCCCTCACTCCATTCCCCTCACTACCCAGGAACCCCCTATTACCCCCTCCTGCCTTCCCAAGGGTGTGCCCCCATCTACACCCAATCCCTCCTCCCCACCCTCAAATTCCTCCCCGATCTGTGTTCAGCCATCATGCGACGAAGATTCTCCTCTCCCACCCATGCCTGACAAGGCTATCCTCCCGTAAGTATACAGCTGAAGTCATGAGTGCCTCCCTTTGTGCTCCTAGGCTGGTGGTTTAGACCCTGGGGAGCTCTGGTTGGTTGGCACTGTTGCTCTCCTTTGGGGGCCACCAACCCTTATAGCTCCTTCAGTCCTCTAACTTCTCCATTGGGAACCCTTGATCAGATGAATGGGTAGCTGTGAGCATCCGCCTCTGGATATGTCAGACTGTCAGACGTATGAGGAGGCAGCTACATCAGGCTCTTTCCGCATGCACTTCCTGACATCCATATCAGCGTCTATCTTTGGTGACTGCACATGGGATGGATACCAAGGTAGAGTGGTCTCCAGAGGGCCCCTCCTTGAATTTCTGTCCTACACTTTGTCACCATATTTTCTCCCTTGAGCATTCTGACACTTCTTCCAAGTAAGACCGAGGCATCCACACTTGGTCTTCATTCTTCATGAGCTTCATGTGGTCTGTTAGTTGAATCTCGGCTATTTCAAGCTTTTGGGCTAATATCCACATATCAGTGAGTAAATACCATGTGTGTTCTTTTGTGATTGGGTTACCTCACTCGGGATGATATTTTCTAGTTCCATCCATTTACCTTAGAATTTCTCAAACACATTATTTTTAAAAGCTGAATAGTACTCCATTGTGAAAATGTATCACATTTTATATATCCATTCCTCTGTTGAGGGACATCTTGGTTCTTTCCAGCTTCTGGCTATTATAAATAAGGCTGCTATGAACATAGTGGAGCAAGTGTCCTTATTATATGTTGGAGCATCTTCTGGGTATATGCCCAGAAGTGTTATAGCTTCATCTTCAGGTAATGCTATGTCCAATTTTCTGAGGAACCGCCAGACTGATTTCCAGAGGTGTTGTACCAGCTTGCATTCCCACCAACAATGGAAGAGTGTTCCTCTTTCTTCAAATCCTCGCCAGCATCTGCCATCACTTGAATTTTTTATCTTAGCCATTCTGACTAGTGTGAGGTGGTATCTCAAGGTTGTTTTGATTTGAATTTCCCTGATGACTAAGGATGTTGAGCATTTCTTAAGGTGCTTCTTGGCCATTCAAGTTTCCTCAGTTGAGAATCCTTTGTTTAGCTCTGTACCCCATTTTTAATAGGGTTATTTGGTTGTCTGGAATCTAATTTCTTAAGTTCTTTGTATATATTGGATATTAGCCCTCTATCGCATGGAGGATTGGTAATGATCTTTTCCCAATATGTTGGTTGCTGTTCTGTCTTATTGACAGTGTCTTTTGCCTTACAGAAGCTTTGCAATTTTATGAGGTCCCATTTTTCAATTCTTGATCTTAGAGCATAAGCCATTGGTGTTCTGTTCAGGAACTTTTCCCCTGTGCCTAAGTATTCAAGGGACTTCCCCACCTTCTCTTCTATTAGTTTCAGTGTATCTGGTTTTTGTCAAGGTCCTTTATCCACTTGGACTTGAGCTTTGTACAAGGGGATAAGAATGGAATGATGTGCATCCTTCTACAGCCTGACCTCCAGTTGATCCAGCACCATTTGTTGAAAATGCTGTCTGTTTTTCACTGGATGATTTTAGCTCCTTTGTCAAAGATCAAGTGACCATAGGTGTGTGGGTTCATTTCTAGGTCTTCAATTCTATTCCACTGATCTTCCTGTCTGTCTCTGTACCAATTCCATGCAGTTTTTATCACTACTGCTCTGTAGTACAGTTTGAGGCCAGGGATGGTGATTCTTCCATAACTTCTTTTATTGTTGAAAGTGAGTCTCGCTATCCTGGGTTTTTTGTTATTTCAAATGAATTTGCAAATTGCTCTTTCTATCTCTATGAAGAATTGATTTGGAATTTTGATGGAGATTGCATTGAACCTGTAGATTGCTTTTGGCAAGATGGCCATTTTTACTAAGTTATTCCTGACGATCCAGGAGCATGGGAGATCTTTCCATTTTCTGAGATCTTTTTCGATTTTTTTTCAGATATTTGAAGTTCTTGTCATACAGGTCTTTCACTTGCTTGGTTAGATTCACTCCAAGATATTTTATATTATTTGTGACTATTGTGAAGGATGTCATTTCCCTAATTTCTTTTTCAGCTTCTTTACTTTTTGAGTAGAGGAAGGCTACTGATTTGTTTGAGTTGATTTTATATCCAGCCACTTTGCTGAAGTTGTTTATCAGGTTTAGGAGTTCTCTGGTGGAAGTTTTAGAGTCACTTAAGTATACTATCATATCATCTGCAAATAGTGAAATTTTGACTTCTTCTTTTCTTATTTGTATTCGTTTGACTGCCTTTTGTTGTCTAATTGCTCTGGCTAGGACTTCCAGCACTATATTGAATAGGTAGTGTGAGAGTGGGAAGCCTTGTCTAGTCCCTGATCTTATTGGATAATTCCAGTTTTTAAAAGACTGTAACATAAGTTAGCAAGAAGTTATCTCAGTAGTAGTAGTAAACATCATTGATATCATAGTCATAGTAATAGCAATAGAAGAAAGAAGAAGAAGAAGAAGAAGAAGAAGAAGAAGAAGAAGAAGAAGAAGAAAAAGGAAGAGGAGGAGGAAGAGGAAGAGGAGGAGGAGGAGGAGGAGGAGGAGGAGGAGGAAATGAAACAAATATTACTTTGCTACTATCAATGTTTGCTGATGTTTATTTTTTCTTAAAATGTGTTTAAACATGACAATTGTATACTTCCATATCCCATGTTACTTATTTAGACTTAAGTAAATATATAGTTATACTAAAATATAACCATCGAGAAATTTTGCCCAAAACATTTTGTGAATTATATAATAATAAATAAAATAGTAAATTATAGTTCAAGTTATTTAGTTTTTTAACTATGTAGTGAAGCTATGTAGCTTCAGCGAATTTGTTATCAACCATGTGAGCTACTGCTGAAAAGAAGCTTTGCTTAGATCTCTCATTTAGAAGAGTCAGACAAAAATACAGATCTCTGCCCTTCAGGGTACTTTCTCAAAACTGAGCACAAACTTGGATCAAAGCAAGTCTCAACTTTTACAAGAAAATTGATATAACACCCTGTGTCCTATCTGGCCACCACAAATAATTGAATATCAGCACCAGAATGCTTACTCATAGAAACTGAACAACTAACTATTGAATGAATAATGTGTCAAGACAGAAATTAACGATTTCAGAAAATAAAATGAAAATGAACATAACATATATGCAAACTTTTGAGACACAATGAAGAGTTTTTAAGATGCAAGTTCATAGAAGTGCCAAACTCAACAGCACTCTTGAAAAGTTTAGAGCAAAAGAAAGAAATCACACAGAAAAAGAATACACTGAATCTAATAGAAGACAAAGTGGAAAAGAGCCTAGAACATATTTGCACAGGGGAAAATTTTCTGAACAGACACCAGTGGCTCAGGCTCTAATAGTAACTATAGATAAATGGGATCTCATAAAATTGAAAAGTTTCTGTAAGGCAAAAGACACTGTCAACAGGTCAAAACAGCAACCTAAAGATTATGAAAAAAAAAAAGTCTTTACCAACCCTTATATTCAAGAGAGGGCTAACATGCAATATATGCAAAGAACTCAAAAAGTTAGAACCCAGAGAACCACATAACTTTATTTAAAATGGAGTACAGAGCTAAACAAAGGAGTCTCAACTGAGAAATCTTGAATGGCTGAGAAGCACCTAAAGAAATGTTCAATATCCTTAGTCATCAATGAAACACAAATTAAAATGACCCTGAGATTCTACCTTATACCAGTCAGAATAACTAGGATCAAAAACTCAGGTGACAGCAAATGCTGTCATGGATTGGAGAAAGAGGAACATTTATCCACTGCTGGTGGAACTGCAAGCTGGTACAACCACTCTGAAAATCAGATTGAGTGTTCCTCAGAAAATTGGAAATAGTTCTACCTGAGGACCCAGCAATACCACTCCTGGGCATATACTTAAAAAATGACCCAACATATAACAAACATACATGTTTAACAAGGACACATGCTCCACTATATTTATAGCAGCCTTAATTATAATAGGCAAAAGCTAGAAAGAACCCAGATGTTCCTCAACAGAGGAATAGATACAGAAAATGTGGTACATTTATATAGTGGAGTACTATTCAGCTATTAAAAACAATGACTTCATGAAATTCACAGGCAAATGGATAGAACTAGAAAATATCATCCTGAATGAGGTAATCCAGTCACAAAGGAACACACATGGTATATACTCACTGATAAGTGGATATTAAGCCAAAAGCTCAGAATACCCATGATACAACTCACAGGCCCTATGAAGCTCAAGAAGAATAAAGACCAATGTGTGGATGCTTCATTCCTACTTAGAAGGTGGAAGAAAATAGTCATGGGCAGTAGAGGGAGGAAGAGATCTGGGAGGGAGGGGGAGTGAATAGGAGAACAGGACAATGAGTGAGAAAAGACAGTGGAGATGTACAAAGGGTCATGAAATTGAAGAGAGGTGTGTAGCCATAGGGGATAGGGAAGCAGGCATAGCCACTAGAAAGTCCCAGATGCTAAGGAAGAAAGAGGTTTCCCGGACACATCAGGGAAGACATTAGCTGGAATACTCAATAAAGGGGAGAGAGAACCTGTACAGACCATATCCATTAGATAGGCACAGCCCCTGGTTGAAGGATGCGGCCATACACACATCTCAAAAATTTTAACCCAGAATTGTTTACATCTAAAGGAAATGCAGAGACAAAGAGTCATGCAGAGACTGAAGGAAAGACCACCAAGAGATCATCTCACCTACGAATCCATCTCATCTGCAGACACTAAACCCAGACACTATTGCTGATGTAAAGAAGCACTTGCTGGCAGGAGCTTGGTATAGTTGTCTCTTGAGAGTCTCTGCCAAGGCCTGACCAATTCAGATGCAGATGATTGCAGCCAATCATCAGACGGACTCCTCAGACCCAAATGGAAGAGTTAGGCGTAGCACTGATATAGCTGAAGGACATTGCATCACCATAGGAAGAACAACAAAAATAACTAACCTGACCACTCAAAACTCTTAGAAACTAAACCACCATCCAAAGAGTATACATGGAGGGAGCCATGGCTCCAGCTGCATACGTCATCAATGGGCATCAGGCCCTTGGTCCTGTGGGGGCTAGATGCCAGAGTGTAGGGGGATGCTAGGACATTGAGGCTGGAGTGGGTTCGTGGTTGAGAGAGTACCCTCATAGAGGCAGGGAAATGGTGGATGGCAAGTGGCATTCGTGGAGAGGAAAGTAGGAAAGGGAACAACATTTGAAATGTAAATAAAAAACATTAAAATATCTGAAAAAAGAAAGAAAAGAAAGAAGACTATCTTAGAAGTAAAAGAAACATTCAAAGTCACATTGCGTTTTTAACAAGAAAGTCTGTCACATGGTAAGTCAATTTTCCATTCAGTAGAAATGATTAAGACAAATGCATTGGTGTCATGAGAGCAACATTTTACTGAAGTCACTTACAGTCTCCACAATTTAATGTTCAATGTTACAGAACACTGTAGCACTTGCAAAAACTAACCGATGTATCATCTTTGAAATAAAAATCAGGTTTATTAAAATTTAGAAGTATTAATGCAAAAAGTTAGCAACATAGAACTTTCACAATTGCTGAATATTAATGAGAAATGTCAAAATTGTACTAATTATTGTCAAGAAATTTGTCAGGGATTAAGATGATAGAGGTGGTACTCAGAATCATGAGAAGCTATGAATA
The DNA here is from genome assembly GCA_030674055.1 of Rhabdomys pumilio. NCBI lineage: Eukaryota > Metazoa > Chordata > Mammalia > Rodentia > Muridae > Rhabdomys > Rhabdomys pumilio. The sequence continues at coordinate 51,809,723 of JANHMN010000012.1, forward strand.
TTCCTGATGGGTACTAGTAATGTAAGAACAAATTCCATGTCATCTTCAGTTTTAATTGATGCTCTTGTCCAATGTTAGAAAGCATATAAAGTCTTATAGGCTTTGTTAAAATATGGGACTAAGAGCAGAAGAAACATTTCATAAACAATTTTATCACTGACATAACACTTGGAAATGTAATTGTTTCTTTGTGATAAATTTTCTAACACTAAAAGTCTTAATAACATATTATATTGCTACTGGGAAAACAATGAGACTAGATAATTATTTATGTAATTATTCTTATTTCATACATTACATACCCCTCCTTTCACTTCTTCAAGCACTGTGGCCCACCTCTTCTCTCAACCAGATACACTCCTTCCCCTTTTATCCTTAGAAAGGGCAATCCTCCCAGGAATATCAGCTGGACATGAATAAGTTATAGTAAGTTGAAGCACATATCAAGACTGGGTAAAGCAAAAAAGTAGGAGAACAAGAGTCCCTAGAGCAGACAAAAGAGTCAAAGACACCCCCACTCATACTGTTAGGAGCCCCACAAGAACTAAAAGCTACACACCCATAATGTGTATTGAGAGGACCTAGATCAGATCTGTATTGGCTCATTGATTGTTGCTTTAGTCTTTCTGAGCTGCTATGAGCTATGGTTAGTCTGCATGTTGGAAGAGGGAATTGGAAGGAAAGCTCAGAAAACAATCATTTTTAACTTTAGTAATTTAATTATTAAATTATCAATAATGATATAATACATACAATTCTTAAGTAATTAATAATATTAATGACAGCTGATTTTTTTTCTGTATCTTTATTAGTAATTATTTTTAGCAAATGCTAAATCAAGAAGGCTAAAATAAATGCTCAAAATATAGTGTATTACAGTTTTTCTTTGAAGGGTCCTCCTCTACTCTTCATTCAAAGGTATCAATAAATTAGATAAAATCTACGAATTGATCTCTGGACCATTAGTAACAACTTCTACATATGGGTAGATTTTTATATACTTAACTTGGAGACTTCTACATACCATATGAGAAAGAAGTATTCTACATGCTTCTTGTCTATATAATTTCATATTTAGGGATATACAATTAATCTGAAATGCCATACATCCATATAAGTTTTTTTTTTTTAAGTTGAGGGTATCCTTTGCAAAGATGAGGGCTAGGTATGTTGCAAATCTTAGAGTACAAATACCTGCCTTTTTTTTTCTTATAAAAGAGGAATGAATTAAATTGATTATCAATATTAGAACAGCATAATTAATGCAGTAGTTTGTTATATTTTTATATATTGTAAATTTATTTTTCTGTCTTTTTGAGATAGGAGCAGAGTGGCCTTGAACTCATCATCCTCCTTTTCAGCCTCCAGTGTGTAGGAGTTTCAGGTCTGTTGTATTATACACAGCCTACAATATATTTTGACAGTACAAATCATGTTTTGACACTATAAACAACGTTTTGCTTAAATATCTATATTTAAAGTGTCTAGATATCAAACTTTTCATTAATCCTGTGAACAATGATACTATTGAATGATTCCCTAAGCTCATTCAACTGAAAAATTTAAGGGCAATTGGGATAATTGCATCTACTAATTCTGGGGACATTAAATTATGTAATTAAAGGTAAATATAATAGTTCCAGTACATACAAGAGGCAAAAGAAAACTTAGAATAACCAAGATGTTTATAAAATATATGTTTGATAGAGAACCTTTTATATAGCTACCCGCTACCCATATAATCTAAACCTTAACAACCATATGTATTGGGATTACATGCCATCATGATCCTACTCATGACCTATGTACATTTGAAACTATTCTCATAAACAATATATGGGTTAAATCTCATATTTGTAAAAATTCTAAATGGGATTTTCATAGAAAAATAAAAATGCTAGTTTGAATTTAATCAATAGTAGTTACTGGAAGGAAATATACTTAGTAAATACAAAAAGAGAGGCATTATAATATGAGTTACAATGTAGTACAGGCTGAGTATAATATCACTTAACTATAACTGGACACAGAAAAAGGAGAAACACAGAATAATAAATGTCGCTTATTTCATGTCTCACAGAGAAGATAAACAAACTAATTACTAATGTAACAACAAAAGCTTTAGGTACTGACAATAACTTTGACACTAAGATCAATAAAGTAGAAAAATAACTCAGTAATAAATCTGTATGTTTGTAGCATTTCACATATAAGTCCATTTGTTTATGCCCAATGTGTTTTGAATAAACTCAGCAAGCAAATCAGAATGTGGACACTTTCTTCAACAAATGGTGCTGGAAATAACTATGTATCTGTATACAGAATAATCAAACTAAAGTCCAATCTCTCCATGGTAAACAAAATAAACTTGAATGCATTAATAAATGGTGGAGTAGACTCCAGGAAACCAAAAGAAATGCTTTTTGATATTGAAGTGGGTAAATCTTTGTTTTCTTATTGGATATGACTTCAAAATCCTAGGAAATACAAATATAAAAATGAAAATCATACTAAAATGTTTTACACAGAATAGAAAATGATCTGCAATCTATAGAATGTGTGAAAATATTTTGAAGTTACTCATCTTATTATATAAGGAAATTATTAAATAATGAAAAAATCAAGCAGTGAAAACAGTAATTATAAACACAGACAACAAATGTGATAGTCAGTTCTCAAGGAAGTCATACAAACAAATGGCTAGCAAACATATAACCCTACTCTAACTCTAACTTTTAACCTCTTCCTAATGTTGTTCGTCATCATTAATCCTAAAGCAAACAAAAGTCCAAGCCAATATGAGGCATCATCTCATTCCAGTTTGAACATCTGGTATTAAAAAGTAAAACATGGTTAGCATGTAGATAAAAAAAGATTCTCACAAATGGAGACATTGTAAACTAATTCAGGTACTGAAAACTACTTCAGGTACTCTGGTAAATATGCAGTTTCCCAGGAATGGAGGAGAAATGCAGAAACTAGAAATAGAATTACCAGATAGTCTAACAGGTCTCAATTGATTATATGTTCAGAGGGTAAACAATCAGGACATTAAGGCAACACGTGTTCTTCCAACATTCTTTGTAGCATTTTTTACTGTATTTCAGGATTTGCTTATATGTAATATTTCTTTCTGGTTGACATGTAATACATGTGTGAATATACGCACTGAGGGACATTAATCAAGCAAACAGAAATGTCATTTGTAGTAACAAGAATGGTCAAGAAGTGTATTTGGTGATGCAAGTGAGGCAGAAAGAGACACATTATAAAGTTGGTATTTACATATGGAAGCTTAACAACCATCAACCTCATAGAAGAAAACTATAGAGGATGAGCTTCCAGAGTTGAGATTAGAATAGTAGGGTATGAGGCAGGGAGAATTCAGGTACAAACATGAAGAGGGATAAGCCGTTAGTATAATAGGACTTGATAACATATGAGTTACTTATTTGAAAATAAGTGGGAATTAAGGACCTTAAATTTTCCCTCATAAAAAAAAATAACCTGTATATGTCTATATGCTTAAATATATTTATTTCTCTGTGTGTGAGAGAGAGCAAAAGAGGGGCAGAGAGACTGAGACAGATAGCAGAGAGAGTCAAAAAAGAGAAACAGGGGGACAGAACACATAGAGGGTGGGTAAGAGTGAGGGGGAAGAAAGGGGGAAAGGAAGGGAGAGAGCGAGAGATGGAGATGGAGACAGAGGAGTGGAGTTTTCCTCTTTTGCTATTGATATTCTTATACTCATTTTATAGTCTATCCTTGCTCCAAATTCTTCCTATTTTAGACATGAAGGTACATGTGACACATAGTTAAAGTGAATGACATGCCAATCCCCTGATATGATATGTATATACTGCTAAATTCTCCTGATATGTCCTAAGCTATCATAAACATATAGAACTCTAAAGATCTAAATTTAACAATATTTTTAAAACTATGTATGTTGAACCATGAATTATCAAGGCTCAGATGTTAAGTACTGGTAATTTTATTTTTGGTCTGAGCCTACAATTATAATTTTCATAATGAAAAGCCATCATAACTTTTCTTAGAAATATTCATTGAAGTAACACAAATATAGCTTAAAGATGACATACAGAGAACATATGTACCAATCAATGGAGATAATACTAATTACAGTCCATTTGTACTACAGAATTTTCAGGTTTTTGTTGAAGTTTAACATGCAGCTGGAGATCCCTGTGAAAGTTATTGCACCATCTGCAGCTTCAATGAGCAGAATAAAAGTCAAATTTACAAAATGTGAAATATGCATATAGAAAGATGTGCAATTGCCATCTAAAGATATGACAGAAACATTGTTAGAGTGCATATTTCTGTCATTAACCACACTTGTCAGAATAGTCTGATTTTTCCCCCAAAGAACTTAAAATAACTACATTCAGCAAAATATAAAATAATTGTTGAGTTTTCACTTCATGTGTTTATTATAAATTTTCTACTGTGTTGACTGGAATCAAATAATTAGATATCATTCCTTCTTAAATTTTAGGTTTGATATTTGAGCAATGTTGGTAAGAATATAGTTTTTTTGTTTGTTTGTTTGTTTTTGATTAGTTGTTTTAAATGTGAAGTTTGCTTCCATGGTACTTATTCCATGATACTTTAAAAAACAAGTTTTCATGAGAGATTTTAAAATACAAAATTTTGATTCTACATTTTAGAATTTTGTTCATGGACATACTGATTTTTTTTAATCTATTGATTTTTATTCAGCCTAAGAAAATTGGAAGTATAAATTTCTTCTAAATTACAAATAATAAATATAGAAAAGGTAAAATTAACAATTATTAGATTATATTTACATTCAAATAAAGAGTCCCTGAATTTATTATTAGTGTACTTTAAAATTGAAATGTCACAGTATTGATTTATTATTATATGTATATTTAAATGTAGAATTGACATCTATAAAAGATTCAGGAAAAAGAGACCAATTAACATGAGAATAGACAAGACATAAAGTCGTGCATGTGGTAAGACGCCTTGGATACTTTTCATCAGCATAAAATTTTCTGTGTAGGGTTCTATATAATTGTGCAGCAAAAAAGAACAAGTGGCTACTGGTAGAAATAGTCCAAAGGCACTTTTTAAAGTATAAAGCTTTGAGATTCCTGCATTATAGATTTTTAAACTTCTAGCAGTTACTAATTTCTTTAAAAACGTTTCACCTACTCATTCTCTGAAGCCTTTCAGAAACAGTAAATTAGATCATTTATGTCAGCACTAAGAATGAAATATAAGCATAAATGTTATTTATTGGAATGACTTATTCAGAGCTGTATTTATTTTTTGTATTTACTAAGGTGACTTTAGAATAAAGATAAGAAGCCATTAAAATTATACCATATCAACCCATAAAAAGTACATAACTAGAAAATCAGGCTAATTATTTCAGAGTATAAAAATCATAGTATAATCATGTAATCAAGTCAGACTCTTTACATTCTTTTAAAATAATCTTCTGCTCCCTAGGTCTATCTGAACAAGACTGTAAAACTTCTGGATAAAAACATGAGAACTGAAATAAAGATTATAACCTTCAGGAAATCATTTGGATGTTTGGATAAAAGAAATAAGCTCTAAATATTTTATATTTTAGAACTCTAGTTTTCAGAGGTGTAGTAACAGCTATCACACTCTGAAATATTATATAATACAAATCATTTCAAAGGGAAAAGCCAGCTTGAAAGTTCTAGAGAAAAAAATATTTATGTTATTATTATGTTATTAATTGAAAGACAAATTATTCCTGGAAAAGAATTCAAATGGATACCAGAAGGTATAAGAAGTTTTTAAATTGTGCACACATTGCGTCAGCTAAAATAGACTAAAAGGGGCCTGTCCCCAAATTGATTTTAGGTTTGGAACACAAGACACACACACAGAGATTACCAGAGTGTCAATTGCTTTGCATGGCTTTTAAGTAACGACCGTATTATGTTTCTAAATCTTTACCTAGTTGTTCAAACAGCGTATGGCACATGTTGTGTTATATATAGAAAGCACAAAAGTAGTAGATTGTGAGTAACAATCCCCAGATTACTGGATTTACAGGCTCTGCAAGTGTTCAAAACTTAGGAAAAAAAAGAGTTTGTCAAATTTGAGACAAAGTCAAACACTAGTGATAATAATAACTTGTTCCAACAAGGAAGCAGACAACAAAAAGCTATCTGGAAGCATGTTTGAGTGGAGTTGCTCTAAGGGAAGTTCCTGGTAAGATTTATTCATAAATAAATGGTAATTGAAAACATAAGGTAACTGAAAGCTGTGCTCAACAATAAGGAGATGAGCAAAAATGTAATTTCTTCATTTATAACAGTAATTGCTCAGGTTAATATGCATGTAGCAAATGTCAAAGATAAAAGAAAATATTTTTGAAGGTTTGTCTATGCTCAGTCCAGAGAATGGCACTTTTAGAGGGTTGGCCTGTTATAGTAGGTGTGGCCTTGTTGGAGTAGGTGTGTCACTGTTGATGTGGGCGTTAAGACCCTCATCCAAGCTGCCTGGAAGCTAATGTTCAGATGAAGATGTAGAACTTTAGCTCCTCCTGTACAATGCCTGCCTGAATGCTACCATGATCCCACCTCTGTGATACTGAACTGAACCTCTAAACCTGTAAGCCAGACCCAATTAAATGTTGTCCTTTATAAGAGTCGCCTTGGTCATGGTGTCTGTTCACAGCAGTAAAACCCTAACTATGAGAGAAGTTCCTACCAGGGACTGGGAGATTGCTCTGATAGGCATGACCATGCTTCTTTTTATAACAATGTAGATTTGGGGACTTTGGATTGGAAAAGCAGTGGAATGTTTAAATAAGGCAGTTTTTTTTTTCACTCCAGATTTTATGCTCCTCATGGTCCAGCCTTCTGACTGTTCCACATCCTGTACCTCCTCCCCCAACTCTGTCTCCACAATGATGTCCACACCCCCCAAACTCCACCTGACCAAACCTCTCCACTCCATTGGACCTCCAGTCTCTTGAGGGTTAGGTGCATCTTCTCTGACCAAACCCAGTCCCAGCAGTGCTCTGCTATAATATGTGTTGGTGGTGTCATATCATGTAATGTATGCTGCCTGGTGTGTTGTCCAGTGTCTGAGAGATCTTTGGTATCCAGAATGAGACTGCTGGTCCTCCTACAGCGTTGCCCTACTTCTCAGCTTCTTCCAGCTTTCCCCTAATTCAACCACTGGAGTCAGCAACTTCTGTCCTTTGGTTGGCTGTAAACATCTGTATCTGACTCTTTCAGCTTGTTGTTGGGTCTTTTGGGTTACAGTAATGATAGGCCCCATTGTGAGCACTACATAGCCTCAGTAATAGTGTCAGTTCTTGGGACCTCCCCTTGAGGTGAATCCTACTTTGGGCATGTCTCTGTACCTGCTTTTCTTCAGGCTCTTCTCAATTTTTGTCCCTGTAGTTCTTTCATACAGGAACAATTAAGGGTCAGAGTTTTGACTGTGGGAGGGCAACCCCATCCCTTACTTGATGCCCTGTCTTTCTACTGGAGGTGGGCTCTACAAGTTCCCTCTTTCTACTGTAGGACATTTCATCTGAAGTCCTTGCCTTTGAGTCCTGAGAGTCTCTTACCTCCCAGGTCCCTGGTACATTCTAGAGGGTTCCCCTACCTTCTACCTCCCAAGGTTGTCTGTTTCCATTCTTTCTGTTGACCCTCAGGGCTTCAGTCCTTTTCCCACACTCAATACCTATTCATGTTCCACTTTTCCCATCTCTGTCTCCTTTCCCACTCAGGACCCTTTTTCCCTCCCTCCTTCTATGATTGCTTTCTTCTCCCTCGCAAGTGGGATTGAGGTGTCCTCGCTTAGGCCGTTTGTCTTGCTAACCCTTATGAACTGTATCCTGGGTATTCTGTACTTTTTTTCCACTAATATACACTTATAGGTGAGTATATACCATGCATGTTTTTTGTGTCTTAGTTACCTCACTCAGGATAATATTTTCTAGTTTGATCCATTATCCTACAAAACTCAGGATGTCCTTGTTCTTAATAGCTGACTCAGCTATTAAGTATTCCATTGTGTAAATAACGCATATTTTCTGCATCCATTCTTCTGTTGTGGGACAGCAGGGTTGTGTTGAGCTTCTGGCTATCACAAACAAGGCCACTGTGAATATAATGAAACATGTGCCATGGTGGCATGTTGGGGCATCTTTTGGATATATTGCCAAGAGTGGTATAGTTGGTTCTTCAGGTAGATATATTCCCAGTTTTCTAAGGATCCTCCAGATTGATTTCCAGAGTGGTTGTACTAATTTAGAATCCCACCAGCAGTGGAGAAATGTTCCTCTTTCTCCACATCCTCTCCAACATATGCTGTCACCTGAGGTTTTTATATTACCCATTCTGATTGGTGTAAGGTGGAATCTCAAAGTCATTTTCATTTGCATTTTTCTGATCACTAAGGACTTTGAACATTTCTTTAAGTGCTTCTCAGTCATTCAAGATTCCTGTTGTGAATTCTCTTTTTAGTTCTATAACCCACTTTTTAATTGTGTTGTTTTGTTTTTTGGTAGTGAGCTTCTTGAGTTCCTTATATATTTTGGATATTGGCCCACTATCGAATGTAGGGTTAGTAAAGATTTTCTCCCAATCTGTAGGTTGTCAATTTGCCTTATTGACAGTGTCCTATGTCTTACAGAAACTTTCCAGTTTCGTGAAGTCCCATTTGTAAATTCTTGATCTTAGAGTGTGACTCATTGGAATTCTGCTTAGGAAATTTCTCCCTGTGCCAATGAATTCAAGGCTCTTTCCCACTTTCTCTTCAATTAGATTCAGTGTATTAGGTTTTATGATGAGGTCCTTTGTTGAGAATCGTTCTGTCCCATGTTTTGGGGCCAGAATGTCTCAGCCCGAGCTGCCCCATGTTGGGTGCCAAAAATGTTGCTGCCCGAGCTACTCCATGATTGGGAGCCAAAAATGTCTCTGACCGCTCTATCAATGTTTGACCCACACTGTCAAAAGCCTTGGGGGCTAAGTTGTTAGAGCCCACACTGCCCTAGGCTGCTCCTGTCCACTGGTTGGGATTCAGCAAGAGAGAGAGTGAGGACGGACTTGAAGAATGGAGACCAGACAGAGAGTGATTCAATGCTGTTTATTCTTCAGTCTCTCTTCCTAGTCCAAGTCCCAAGTCTTGAGTCACTAGTCCCTAGTTCCTAGTCCCTAGTGCCTCCAAGTTTCAAGTTACTTCTTCCAAGTGCTAAGTGCCTAATGTCTAATGCCTAATATCTAACTCCAAGTTCTTGCTCCAAGTGCCAAGTGCCTAATACCTAATTCTCTGTTCCAAGTTGTACTCTACTCTAATGCCTAATTCCTACTCCAAGTTGTACTGTTTAATTCCAAGTTCTTCCTCCAAGTGGCAAATGCCTAATACCTAATTCTCTGTTCCAAGTTGTTCTGTCTAATTCCTAGTTCCAAGTTGTACTGTGTCAAGTAATCTGTTGTCTGGTAATTTCTTCTGTCTGCCTCTTGCCTTTTAAATGTCTCACTTCTAAGTCACGCCTCTAAGTCACGCCCTTAAGTCATGTCCTTAGGTCATGCCCTTAGGTCTTATCTCTAAACCACACCTTAAGTCACACCCTTAAGTCTCAGCTCTAAATCACACCTTTAAGTCTCACACACCCAAGGGAAGATCCTGGGTATCTAAAGCAAGATGTTATCAGAGTGTGCTCAGCTCTTGTAGGCTACTGTAATCAAATCTCTTATCAGGGTATATATGGCTGCAAGGATGATAGTGCCTTCTGTTGGCTCCCCACAGTCCTTGATCTACTTGTACTTGAGCTTTGTGCAAAGTGGCAAATATGGATCTACTTTTTGCCAAAGATCAAGTGTTCATATGTTTGTGGTTTTATTTCTGGGTCTTCAACTCTATTTCATCGATCAGTTTGTTTGTCTCTATATCAACATCATGCAGTTTTTATCACTCTTGCTCTGTAATACAGCTTGAGGTCAAGGATGGTGTTTTCCCCAGTAGTTCTTTTATTATTAAGATTTGTTTTTGCTATTCTGGTTTCTTTGCCTTTCCAGATGAATTTGAGGATTGTTCTTTCCATGTCTTTGAAGAATTGTGTTGGGATTTTATAGGGATTGTGTTGAATCTGTAAATTGGCTTAGGTAGGATGGCCATTTTTGCTATGTTAATTCTGCCAATCCATTACGTTCCGAATGTTAGATCTCTCCATTTTCTGAGATCTTCAATTTCTTTTTTGAGAGACTGGAAGTTCTTTTCATACAGATCTTTCGCTTGCTTGCTTAGATACACACCACAGTATTTTTATAGTATTTGTGACTATTGTGAAGGGAGTTGTTTCGCTAATTTCTTTCTCTACCTGTTTACCATTTATATACAGGAAACCTACCGATTTATTTTAGTTAATTTTTTATCCAGTCACTTTGCTGAAGTTATTTATCAGCTGTAGGAGTTCTCTGGTAGAATTTTTTGGGTCACTTAGGTATACTAACCTATCATCGACTAATAGTGATACCTTTATCTCTTCTTTGCCAATTTGTATCCCCTAGATCTCTTTTTGTTGTCTTATTGTTCTAGCTAGAACTTTGAGTACTATACTGAATACATATGGGGAGGGTGGGCATCCTTGTCTTGTCCCCGATTTTAGTGAAATTGCTTCAAGTATCTCTCAATTTAATTAGAAATTGGCTGTGTTTTGTCATAAATTGCTTTTATCATGTTTAGGTATAGGTCTTGAATTCCTGATCTCTCCAATACTTTTATCATGAAGTGGTGTTGTATTTTGTCAAATGCTTTTTCAGCATCTAAGGAGAAAATCATGTGATTTTTTTTTTGAATTTGTTTATATAGTGGATTATGTTAATGAATTTTCATATATTGAACCGACCTTACCTCCCTGGGATGAAGCCTACTTGATCATGGTGAATGATGTTTTTGATGTACTCTTGGGTTCAGTTTGCAAAAATTTCATTGAATATTTTTATCTTGATATTCATAAATGAAATTGGTCTGAAGTTCTATTTTTTTATTGTGTTCTTGTGTGTTTTAGGTATCAGAGTTATTTGGTTTCATATAATGAATTAGGTAGTGATCCTTTGGTTTCTAATTTATGGAATAGTTTGAGGACTATTGGTATCAGGTCTTCTTTGAAGGTCTGGTAGAATTATGCACTAAATCTGTCTGGCCTTGCCCCTCCCCCTTTTTTTTGGAGGTTTTTAATGACTCCTCTTTCTTTATGGGGTATGGGATATGGGCTTGTTTAGAAAATTTACCTCTTCTTGATTTAACTTTGGTATCTAATATCTGTCTAGAAAATCATCCATTTTATCTAGATTTTCCAGTTTTGTTGAGTATAGGCTTTTGTAATAGGCTCTTATGACTTTTTAAATTTCCCCAGTTTTTGTTGTTATGTCTCTCTTTCCTTTCTGATTTTGTTAATTTTGATACTGCCTCTGAGCTCTTTAGTTAGTTTGGCTAATGGTTTATCTACCTTGTTGATTCTCTCAAAGAACCAGGTTTTGGTTTTGTTGATTCTTTGTATAGTTCTCTTTGTTTCTAGTCACTTATTTCTGCCCTGAGATTGAGTATTTTCTTTGGTCTACTCCTCTTGGGTGTGTGTTTGCTTTTTTGTTCTAGAGCTCTCAGGTGTGCTGTTAAGTTGCTAGTGTAGGGTCTCTCCAATTTCTTTACCTTGGCACTTAGTGCTATAAATTTTCCTCTTAGCACTGCATTCACTGAGTCCCATAAGTTTGCATATGTCGTGTCATCATTTTCGTTGAATTCCAGGAAGTCCTTAATTTTTTTTTATTTCTTCCTTGACCAAATTATCATTGAGTAGAGAGTTGTTCAATTTCCATATGTATGAGGGCTTTCTGTTATTTTGTTGTTCTTGAAGATTAGACTTAGGCCATGGTGATCTGATATGATGCATGAGATTATTTCAAGCTTCTTGTATCACTTGAGGCTTGTTTTGTACTGAATTATATTGTCGGTTTTGGAGAAGGCACCATGAGGTTCTGAAGAGAAAGTGTATTCTTTTGTTTTAGGGTAAAATATTTGTAGGTATCTGTTAAATCCATTTGGTTAATAACCTTTATTAGTTTCACTGTGTCTCTGTTTAGTTTCTGTTTCAATGACCTGTTCATTAATGAAATTGAGGTTTTGAGGTCTCCCGCTATTATTGTGTGGGGTTCAATGTGTATTTTGAGCTTTAGCAAAGTTTCTAGAAAATAAACTCTAACACAAGGAGGGTACCTACAACAAAGAAAAGACAAGATATTAGTCATCTCACAAAAAAAGCCAAAAGGAGAGAGCCATATGTACATAATGCCACCTTCAAAAAAGAAAAAACCTCACACACAACAGGAACTAAAAATTATCTGTCTTTAATATCTTTCAATTTTAATGGACTCAGCTCACTTATAAAAAGACATAAACTAACAGACAGGATATGGAAACAGGATCCAACATATTGCTGTATATAGGAAACACACTTCAATGACAAACACAGAGACTATCTCAGAGTAAAAGGCTGGAAAAGCTCTTACAAGCAAATAGTCCTAAGAAATAAGCTGGAATTGCCATCCTAAATGGGGCTTAATGGGATATCCTAGCAGGAATATGCAAGACTTTGTTGCTGGGAGTAACTTGAACTGTTCTGACCTGGCCAAAGAGGTTTCAGAGAAGAAGAATTTCAGTACATGGTATAAAGACTGGTTTTGTGATATTTTGGTAAAAAATGTGGCTACTTTTTATCCCTGTCTAAAGAGTCTGCCTGAGGTTAAGGTGAAGAGACTCAGAATAATTACATTGACAAAAGAAGTCTCAGAAAGGACCTTAATAGATTTTGTTCTATGTTTAAGTCTCATAAAGGGCATTTTAAACAAACATAACATGCTGAGAAAGGAAAAAAATATAAAATATATGGTTTGAGTATTAAAGGGACACCAGGAAGTGAAATAGAGCTGAATTCTGAGTTCTAAGAGATAGAAGATTATGGAGTGGGACATTGGGGCAAGATCCTATTCAGCAAATTTGATCCAGGCATAGTAGTATACACCTTTAATCTCAGAAGATAAAACCAAGCAGATCTCTGAGTTCAAGGTCAGTCTTCAGACAGGTTCTAGGTGAAGAAAAGCTTAAGTCTAGGCATGGTGGTACACACCTTTAATTCCAGAAGACATGCATTCAGACATCTGATCTCAAGGTGTAGGACAGCCAAGGTTAGACAGTGAAGGAGTTGGAAAACAGAAAGCTAGTGATAATATAATAGAACAAATGGGCTGTGGAGACCTCAAGATGTTTGAGATGGCAGAGCTGTAGTCTATCTGCTGAGGAAAATTTCTAATGAGGAGTAGAACCAGCCCAGGAGAAGTAAGTTTGTTACAGCCAACAAAGATGAAAAAGCAGTTGAAAATCTGAAGACTCTTTTGACATTAGACATGGAGATGCAGAGTTTGGAGTGTGGCCAGCTAGTTTCCTGTTTTGCTTTGGAGATTTCAGTTAAGTAATTGAATGACTCTCAGAAGAGACTATGAACTTGAACTTTTAACATTGTTAAAACTGCTATAGACTGTGGGAACTTCTGAAGTTGAACTAAACATATTCTGCATTATGCTATGTTTAGGTATGGCTCCCATATACTCATAGGTTTGAACAAACCTATGGGTATCAGGAAGTAGAATGTGATGGTTTGTATATGCTTGGCCTTTAGAGGGTGTGGCCCTGTTGGAGTAGGTGTGTAACTGGATGTGGGTTTTACGACCCTCATCCAAGCTGCCTGAAAGCCAGTATTCTGCTAGCAGCCTTCAGCTGAAGATTTAGAACTCTCAGTTCCTCCTGTACCATGCCTCCTGGAATGCTGCCATGTTCTCACCTCTGTGATTCTGAACTGAACCTCTGAACCTATAAGCCAGACCCAGTTAGATGTTGTCTTTTATAATAGTTGCCTTGGTCATGGTGTCTGTTCACAGTAGTAAAACCCTAACTAAGACAATATTAGTTATTTGAATTATCACTCATTGTTTATATTTCAATTGTATAATAGAAAGATCAGCTGTGGAGAAAAGATGACTTTTCTTTCTGAAAATTTGTGTAAGTCTAATAGTTGTAGTTGGTTTATTGAAAGCTAAGTAGTAAGACCACTTTAAATGTTCTGATCAAATATATATGTAGTGACTAAATATTAATATTATTAGATCTAGATTCACCATAAAAACAAAATTATATTCATATCTCAGAAATATATTTTAAATAAGGTAGATTGAAGTAGGAGAATGCATCTTAAGTGTGGGTGGCACTATTCTTTTGTTCTGGTCCTGTAATGAATTGCAAAAATTAGGGCACTGAATTTGAGGGTTCAAGGTCATAGCATTTTTACTGTAAATGCAGTGTGACCAGTTGCATCCCTTTATGCTACCTTGAATTTTCCAGTTAGATGAGCTGAACCCTCCAACTGAAAGTTAAAATCCATTCTTGCTTCTGAATTTGCTTTTGTCAATTGTTTCTGTCACAGGAACAAGAAAAGTAATTAAAAGCATGTGAACAGCACCAAGTGCATATTCCATTTAGTTTTTATATCACGAACTAACAAATACTGAAAGGAATTTTTTTTATCACTTTACTAATACAGTCAAAGTGGAAGGAGATTTTTTTTCTGGTCATTAATTAATTAATTTTTACTGTGTTTTATTTTAGAATTTGTAATGTTCTTTTTATAAAGTTAATTTTACACATGTGTAGTATATACTGTGATCACAGTGAGAGGTCAAACCTATACCTTATAGGATCTGACTTCATTTTAACAAAAGAAAAGAAAAGAAGAAAAGGACTTGACCCACACCTGAACCCAAGCTGCACCCAAGTAATAGGAAAGACCCCAGGGCTTGTCCTTAGCCGGTACCCCAGAATTATTTTCTAGCTACTTCCCAGCAACATTTAATTAAAGATTAGTCTGATTGTTTCAGGTGTACTTTCAGGCTGTGGTTGTTCAAAGTCTTGCTTCGGAACACCCACCTGTTGGTTTAAAATATCATTCAATTAGATGCTTTTCAGTATGGACACCCCTCCCTCACTTGCTCACATTTCCTAGAAAACCTTGTCGTGATGAGAGTTCAGGGCTGCTTTACCACATCATCCTGTCAAGTAAGGTCAAGTTTTTAATCGAAACCCTAATGTGATTGCACCAGAGTCGGCCCCTGGTTGGTCTTTTGAGCTTGCAAATGATGCACAATAGAAACGCTTAAAGACTAATTTCTCTAAGAGCACAGTGCCTGTTAAGTCAACAACTCTTCAGCAGACTGCTACAGGTGAATATATGGGAAACACATGTTGCACTGTGTTGCTGTGTCCAATTTTGATATGATGGATATTATTTCATCTTATTATACTTTTGTCATGTTTGGTTGTTGTTTCGTAGTAAGTTACTCTTTTCTAAAGAGAGAATGAAAGGTAGTAAATCCAAAAGGGCGAGGCAGTGGAGAGGAACTTGTAGGAGTAGAGAGGAAGAAACTGTAATCAAAATATATTATGTGAGAAAATAATCTATTTTCAATAAAGGGGAAAAACAGAAGAGAATAAAAGTTGGGTAGACAAGAAAGCACACATAGATCTTGGAAAACTGGAAGAGAGGATAATAAAAGTAATGAAACACAGAGACGATATCTCTTAGAGCATAGCTCTCATTTTTATAGCAAATATTTACAGAAAAATAGGTTTTATGATCTTGTGTATGCAAAATATCTGGACTGAATAGGACAATATACTTCACTGCCAAAGCCTGTCAATAAATATGGGGATTAAAAAGTGCATCTTCAAACCTAGGAAGACCAATGGGAGGTTCTCTAAAGTCATGATTATTCAGGAATAAAATGACACCAAAAATGTAAAGGAGCATTAAGAACTGTTAGACTTTTAAAGTGTTGGGGATGATAAAGATCGTGAGACTATTAAAGTAAGACTACGTTTATATTATGATATTAACATGAGTAATTATGGATAAGAAAGGAAAGATTGTAGTTTAATGGTTATGTATTTGTGTGTTAGGCTGACAAAGGATGGAATGTTTTGGCTAGCTTTAATTGTCAGTTTGACACAGTCTAGAGTCATCTGAGAGCAATTGTTGAAGAATATCCTACATAAAGTTGCTCTATTGGAATATTTTTGAGGTATCATCTTAAGTGATAGTTAGAGCAGGTTGTCCAGTTCGCTGTGGGATCACTGAAAAACCAACATTTTTCAATTAGGTGGTTATGGGCTATATAATAACAAAACAAAACAAAACAAAACAAAACAAAACAAAACAAAAAAGTAGCTAAGCATTAGTCAGTAAGCCAGAGAGTAAAGTAGTCAGCAGAATTGTATTGTGATTTCTGCTACTGACTTTTGATTTGAGTTCTTGTCTTTTTTCTCTTTCTTTCATTCTTTCTTTCCTTTTTTCTTTTCTTTTCTTTTTTTTTTCTTTTTTTTTTTTTTTGGATTTTGAGACAGGGTTTCTCTGTATAGCCCTGGATGTCCTGGAACTCACTCTGTAGACCAGGCTGGCCTCAAACTCAGAAATCTACCTGCTTCTGCCTTCCAAGTGCTGGGATTAAAGGCATGCACCACCAGTGCCTGGCTTTTTTTTTTTTAAAGATTTATTCATTTGTATTAGGTATATGAGTACACTGGTGTGTCAGACACACCAGAAGAGGGCATCAGATTCCATTACATGTGGTTGATGGGAATTGAACTCAGGAGCTCTGGAAGAACAGTCAGTACTCTTAACCACTGAGCCATCTCTCCAGCCCCTCTGTTGCTTTTCAATGATGAAGTATTACTTGAAAGTGTAAAATTAAATAATCTCATTACTAATCTCAGTTATTTTTGTTTGTTTTATTTGCCTTTGTAACAGACAGTAAGCAAGAAGATAATATGATCCCACATATCAGTTTTGTCTCTTAAGATGGAATAGATTATATTGACCGTTCAATTGTCCTTTCTGGCAATCAGTGTCTATATGAAAAGGAGCAAAGTTTGTAATCTCAGTAATTCAAACAAGTTAAACAAGGATGCCCTTCCATATGACAAGGATCTCTGAGTGTTAAGTCTGCTAGTTACACAGATTTACGGTGATTATTGTCCTTTTTTGATACAAGGCTCTTTTTGTCTAGGCCTCAGAGGGGTTCATCTGAACTATGTGCATGAATGTCATGACATCAGAATATGGCAACAAGACAGCCACTTCTTATAATGTTGTGTAGTGGGGAAGGAAATTGTTGCTGTCTCTGACTAATATTCTCTAGTCTTCGTGTTCCTACTTCACACTCCTACCTACACAGCTTACCCTGTTGTGATTCTTTCATGACTCATACATACAAATGTTGGGTACCATGCCCATCTCTTTCTGGCTTTTACAGTGGCTGATAGTGAAAACACTTACCTACAATTATAACTGACACCTGCCCGACCTGCACTCAGCAATGTACCTGTTTGAATTGTCATTACAGAAAATGTCAGTTCAACAGCAACCAATTATAGGTGAATTCATGAGCAAACACAAGTTTGACTAAATACCTCTTGAAGGCTATTACAAAGAAGTCTGGGGTCAGAATGGAAACCTGCAAAGTCTTTGTAGATGAGGGGCTATCTGTAGCAGAATATTTCTGCCACTACTTTGTATAATGCTCAGCAACGGGGCTGTATGAGAGGTAGGTGGAGTGAGCAGTCCGGAGGAGGACGGGAAGAGAGAGGGAAAGATGGTGACAGAAGTGCACGTGTCTCTAGAAGTCTAAGGTAGCTGTAATATCTAGGTTAGGTATTGAGTAACACCTCTATTGTGTGGGCAAATTGTTAATTGAACATTTCTAAACATATAAAGCCTTTGGATAATAATTAAGCTTTAGAGTCTCACTTCTACCCAGTACCATGTGGATGGCTGGATTGTCTGGGATCAGCCAAGTATTGTAGAGACAGCGTGGTAGAGCCACTTCCCACACTGGCATCTTGTGGGTGCCAGGGCTGGCGCTTCTGGCCAATCAGAGCTGAACAGCAGTGAGAGCATGCTGCTGCTCTTGGCGTCAGGCTTTGCCTAGTCAGGAACATGGCGGCACCATAACAAGAAGTCAGATTGGGTGCTACCATTTTAAATATTAACTGCAACAGCTATCCATGAGAAGAAACATACATTTTTAGAGGGAATTCTATAACAGTGTTTAAAGAAAGGTCACTACATTCATGTGTCCCACATATTGTGACCATATCATGGCCCAAAATGCATTTAGTCTAAGCTTAGTGTGTCCATGGAGACTCAAGGCAATTTCCTAACTCTTCAACCACATCTCTAAAAAGGCAAAAATGTAAATTACATATATCCACCATACAGTGGTACAGAATATACATTAACATTTTAAAATGCAGAAATTGGAACAGAGTGAGTCAAGATAGTACCTTCAGAAACCATAAACCTAGTGGGACAAACTCCAAATCCTGTAGCGCCATACCTTGTTAAATGGCTCAAAGGCCCTGGATCTCCAGCTTAGTTATCTGCAACAAAAACCTTTCTATTGAGCCTGGTTACACCCCTTGTACGTGTCACTTTGTCAGATATCTAAGGATCTGAGATATCCAGTATCTTTAGATTAACATGGTAAACCTGGCTTTACTTTAACAGTTCCACATAAAGACATCCGATAACTGCTTTATGTAGCCATAGAATTTCTCTGTAACAGCTGAGGAAGAATAAAAGTTGACTTCAGTTTCTCATAACTTTGCTATCTCTCAGACCGGATAAAGACATTGCCAAGCTTAGCTACTGGCTTGGGATCGCCGATGGCAACTTTGAATCGCACTAGCAGCAGACCACTTTTTGGTTGCTTTCTCAGACAAGAAAATGTTTTATTCTCTGTTTTACTAGTTGAGTGCTTAGCTGAGAGAGATTTTGCTCTGAGGTTACCTCCATTTGGTCCACTTCTGAGCCTCAGGCTTTACCTCAATGATAGTACATTCTTTATCTCTTTTACTACAAAGTTTTGCCTCAACGTTATGTCAAGAGCCTTTCTCCTCTCTTTACGCTGTTTATTCTGCATTTCTATATGTTCTATTATTTTATTATAGATCTACATAAGTTATTTATAGTAACCACACTAATAATTCAATATTATGCTGCCACAAAATTGCCTCTATCCAAGAAATTAGTTCATTACTTTTTTAATTTGGGTTTTGACAAATTCTTAGGACACAGACAAGAATCAAACAGAACCTTTGTCAAACTATCACAGGAACATTTTTAGCTGAGATACTTGTAAAGAAAATTTAATCCAGCAACATGGATACACTGGCTAAAATACAGACATGCCCCTTAGTACACACCTTTAATCCAACCATTAAGAAACAGAGAAAGTGACTAATCAGAGAAACATTTGACAGAACAGCATATGTACAACTATCAAGAGAAAAGAATGGGAAAAAGGAACTATTTAACAAAGCTCAACAAAAGGCTGATGTATTCAGGCAATGCCGTGGAGTCAGTTGAGAGGCAATGCATTCGAGCTAAGGTCATGGCAGTTCAGTTTGTGGAGTTCAGAAGCAGTTTTTACTGAGACAGTTTTACAGAAAGGTTTCAGAGAGAACAAGCTAGACACAGGTGAAGACAGAACTATCCAGGAAATAAGAAGGAGCTAGATTATTATAAATCTCCAGAGTTAGTGTGAGACCAAGGAGAGCAATTCAGTGAGGTGCACAGAGAAGTCAGATTGAATCAGTCATCTTGGAAAGGAATCTAAGCCAGAACAACTGAGTTACCATATCCAGCTAGAGTTTAGAAAAAAAAAAGGTGAGCTATTCAGCACTAAGCCACCAAGAACAGTTGCCTTAGGTAAATACAAGTTACTTTTACAGCTACTAATATCCGCCTCTGAAAACATTTGAGGTTAGCCTAGAAGGTCTACATAGGTACATAGGTCTCAGCACTTCAGCACTCATAGGTGTAAGCTCCTTCTAGGGAGATTTAAGTTCTACTTATTTGTGTTCAGATCCTCTCTTCTTTTTTTATCCAGTGTTCCGGAGTTTCTCATGTTCCTCAAAGCAAACACACTATGGTTAGGTTTGTTACAGCAAACTGGTCTGGTACCACTGTGGTACCAACCTTGGGATTAGCTCCTTCTATGATTTCATAATAAAACGTCGTGGCCAAGTCAATGGATAGAAGGAGAAATTTAGTTAGGTTTAGAGTCCATCAGAACAGAGACATGGCACAAAGTCAAATGGCTTCAAGAACAGGAAACTGAGACCTTTTCACTTATGAACATGAAGGAATAAAAACAATCTGGATTTAGTATAATTTGCTAAACTCTAAAAACTTTCTTAATTCAATAACATAATACTTAAGTAAAGCCACATCTCCTAAACCTCTTAAAATGTTACATTCACCTAAGGACAAATTACCCAAACACTTTGGCCTATGTGTTATATTCTCATTCACCCTACAAAGTTGGTTAACTTGCATTGGAAAAAAGAACTATCCCCCATAACTTAGCACCATGATTATGTGTGTGTACCCTGATCTGAATACATGTACTTCATGTTTTAATTGTTATACACACATGATAATAAATATGTTTGAATTTACTAACATACCCCTTTACAATATTAAAAACAAGAATAAACACTCTTCCTTTGTAATTAAAATATAATGGAATAATTTCAATTCCCAGCTATTAACTACCCAGATTGATTCAAAAACCTTGGAAAATTCAAGAAATAAGTTATATTTTAAGTTGCAGTTGGATATATATATATATATATATATATATATATATCATGTATATTATATATAAAATATATATATATATATATTCATGTATTTAAACATCTGTCTTGTTTCTGAAGCTAAAATTATTTAACATTTTGAAATTATTAGCCTGTTTCTTTGCTGCTAGGTCATTAAGTAAACAGGCTTGAGAATAATGGTTTTCTTTAATGTGATGACTTTTAAGAAAATTAGAGCAAGTGTGTGTACAATGTACATTTAGTACTCTTGTGGAAGTTTCTTATTTCTAATTACATTTTCTTTTGCACATCCTTAAAGTTCTTTTCCATATTTTAGCATACACAGACTAATTACATAGCATAATGAAGGAATAACTGGGAATTCATAGACGTATATATAACATTAAACTCTATGTGATAACAGTCCTAAATATGTGTGTATATGCATATATGCATATTAATATGTATATCTTAGGCTGAATAGAGTTTTAAATATTTATTAATATTCCCTAATACAGTATTAAATGCTAGAAATAAAAACTCTTGTAAATAAAATATATTGGCATAATTTTATTTTGAAGTTTAAACAACCCACATTAATCCAGGGACCTTATAAAATTCAAGAAATAATTTATATTTCAAATTTCAATTATATTTTTGTTAAATATTAAAACTTCCATGATACTATTCTCTGCTGCATGGCAGGGGAATGATCAGTTTATTCCACATACCTTGCACTATTTCTTCTGTGTGCTAGCTACTCAGAATCTTCAGTTTTTATGGACAGTCATTGTCTCATTGTCCTCATCTGTAGGTAAGTTTTAATTAACTAAGGCCACAAACTACAAAAATGGTGGTAACAGCAATTCAAATGATCTATACCACTTTTTTCTCTATCATTAGTAAACCAACCAGTTTCTTGAAAAATAAGGAGATAATTAAATTGAGTTAAAGATTAAATAAAATAAGAGTAAAAAAATAGAATTAGAGAACTAAAGAAAAAGCACAAGAAACTTATATAGATGAGACAAACACAAAAATAACATTAAATCAAAACTAGAAACTATAGTATAATAAAACATTAGTAAAAGACATGCAGTGTAAAAAATTAGTTCCTCCAATATAATTATCATTGAGGTTTGTATGTGTGTGTTTTAGTCATCTTGACATAAGGTCTGACTTTAAGCATGGTTTTTATATCCAGTAAGACTATGTTAGAGAAAACTAAATTTTCATTTGTAAGCACTTACCATTTGAGATAGCTTATTTGAGATATTATTTGAGATATCTTCTGGATTAGGAATAGGGGATTGTATTTACTTCCTTTCTCTGTGTAGGAACCTCATCTGGCTTTTTTTTTTTTAAAAAAAAAAGATATTTATTTTAATATATATGAATATTCTATCTGCATGTATACCTGCATGCCAGAAGAGGGCATCAGATCCCAGTATCAATCATTGTGAGCTACCATGTGGTTGCTAGGCATTGAACTGAGGAATTCTGGATAATCAGAAAGTGCTTTTAACCACTGAGCTACCTCTCCAGCCCCTCATCTGGCTTAGAACAGTGCAGTGTCTGTTTCTTAAAGTATAAGTGTTCCTCAGACCTGTTGCATCTAAAATGTCATATTTCCTTGTTGACTTCCATCTCCTTTTCCTTTTACACTCTTCTTGCCTTTCCTCTTCTGTAGACTTCCCTGAGCCCTGATGTCTCTTCCACTCTGATTACTGGCCAGATGTGCACTTATTTTAACAATACCAATTTAGAGAACCTTCTGTTTTGTAGGCCTTTTTTTTATAACATATTAAAATTTAATCTGAACCTTAAAGTACATATGAAAGATACAGAGACAAAAGGAAATAATTTGATGATGAAGGGAAAGAATGTAATCAAAATATATTTAAAATAAAAATATTTTTAAATGAAATATAATAAAACATTTAAAAATAATTTCTTATACTACAAAAATTATACATTAAGATTCTAATGTGACAAGCATTAGATTTACTGTGTGACCTTGAGCAAACCACTAGAGCTATCTAACTTTCAGTGTTTTCATACGTAGACTATCTCATGGCATTGACTAGGTAAAATTAGATTATATGCAGAGCTCTTAGTGTATGCTGTTGAATGCTTTACTTTCAGTATAACAGCTGCCATTTTTATCAGAACTGATGTAACAACTATTAAGTGACCTCTCCTTCAAAAATGAGTTTATTAGCCACTACCCTTTCCTCATATAAAGTAGGTATAGGGAGCCCACTGAACCCTCACATGGGATTCTTCATCAGTAGACACTATACCTCCAGCCTTTTTTATATAAGTCTGCCCTAATTGTGTGTGGCCATCTGGTATTAGTAGGTTCTACATTACATACACTGTATAAACGTGACTCTATCTGTGTAGTTATGAGCAAGTAATTGTCCATGGAATATGGCTACTTTGGTGTAACTTGCACTCTTGTGGGTAACCCTTCACCCACATAGGGGAAAGAATCCTCAAAGAGTAAGTTCACCAATGCACATTGTACACATTCAACAGGCAGGGAAGTGTCTTCATACAAAATATTAGATGAAGCCGAGTGATGGTGGCATGTCTTTTATCCCAAAACTTGGAAAGCAAAGGAAGAAAGATCTCTGTGAATTTGAAGCTAGCCTGTTCTACAGAATAAATTCCAGGACAGCCAGAGCTAGAAAAATAAATCTTGACAAAAAACAAAAGTAAAACAAAAAACAAAACAAAGAAAAGATAGATGATTTTCTGGCTTAAATGCAGAGTAAATAGTAAATTAAAAGTAAATTCCTGGCTGTTGTTTTTTTTTTTTTCCCCAGAGGTATAATTGCTGTAACATAAGCTGTTTCCATCATTTTCAATATAATCAGGTTCACTGAATTGTTTTCTAAATAAGCACCTCTTATCTTATGATAATAACATCAATAAAATTGGGATAAAAAATATAGATTAGTAAGATATACCTCAGTGATAACTTGCCTAACATGTATACGGTCTTGGATACAACCTCCAGAATAAAATTTTTAATGTATTTATGTTAATTGTGAACCTATGCAAATACATGTGTATACATTATATGTAGGCAAATTTTAAGTCTTGGCATTTTGGTGTATTTTCAGGAAGAGTCATGTCCCAGACATTGTTCAATCCTAAAAGACCCTTTTCTTCTCAGATGCTTTGTAGAGATTATGTCTAGAGACTAAATGAGTACTGCCAAAAATAAGATTTTTTTATCAAAGGAGATTCTAGAAGGAAGCTGGGCTCTATGGTCACTCAGCATGAGTCAGTGCTGCCAACTCTCCAGAATGTGACTGAATACTTTCTTTACCTTGTTTTCATCAGTTTTGTCGGATGATTTGGTCATATTCAGTTTCAATGACAAACAACTCTATAACAGCAGAATCGTTCCCCAGAAAGCCATACAGGTGCCAGCCTGGGCCTGAACCAATGTCTCCCCAAACCTAGACCCAGGCCTCCAAATACTGATTTCTTTCCTCATAGCTCTCATTACCATGGCAAACTTTGTCTAGATTTCCATGAAATTTCCTTACAAATCTGATCTACCACCATGGTAGAAATAGTCATGAGTAGGTGACATGGTTAAAAAATGGGGAGACTTCCTTAATTGTTCAAGTACTGCTCCACACTGAGTTTTAAACTTAAGCAGCCTCACTGTGTGAAAGCTGTTTCAGGGATCGTGGCTCTCAGAGTGTGTCTAAATGAAATGGTGGCAGCAGCTATTTCCACCACCTCTTCCCTAACATCTTGAGCATGCTTGCCTATAGTTGCCTATAGTCTAGCTTCCAAAAATGCCTTAATAAGATGTTTTATCTTGTTGATGATATATACTATCATATATAATATATATATGATGATATATATATATATTATCATGAAGTAGCTTTCTTTAGTTTTTTTCCAGACTTACTTTATAGAATGACAGAACTATATCGTCGTTTACCTCAGGATATCTGAGTCAGGTCTTACACTAAATCTGTAACAAAAGAAACTTATAAAATGCTTGCCCTTTTTAATGAATTCTTTGATCAATGAGGCAGTCAGTTAAATTATGTCTACACAGAACACAAACCACATATGTACCTTAAGGGGAACTTTGGTGGGAAGTAGTATCTTTAAAATAAAGCTTAGGTAGAAGAAAGTACCTCCAACCACACACATGGATTTTAGTATATCCCCTTTATTGTTCCCAGGGTTGCTACTAAGCACAGAAATAAGAATAGAAAGCAAAGAGACTTTTCTCAAAATAAAGTTAAAATTCATCGTACTTAAATGTCAGTAAATTGGAGAAGTAAAAAAGTTAGTTCAATTTAAAATAACAATGACACAAATTACTTGTTTTTTCTCCTAGCATGTTTTAAATTTACAATATCTAAAGTAGATTAGTATGTCATGAAACATCCCTTCTGATACTCTAAGTATAAGATGGTAGAGGTTATTTTGAAAGTATGTCAGAGTCTGTCCAAATTTTGGAATTAAATCTTTTCTTCAAGCTATTCTACTTATCAAATGTATCTAATAGAAATATATGTTTTTCTGGAGGCAGAAACAAAATACCTAACACAAATTTACTTCAACAAGAGTTATGTAATAAGTACTTCTAATCAATACTTATTGAGTTTAGGTGATTTTCTTACGCTTCTATATTTCAGTTTCCTTCTCTTAAGGCCAGATTATGGTGTACATATCTTTGTCCTGGCAGCATTAATTAATTGTTATTTTAATCTCCTTATAATGATGATATTAGATAATCAGGATTAGGAAGGTGATAAGGAAAGGAGTATTGCATCTTCTGAATGAGATGAATGCCCATATAAAAGACTACTGGTGACTGAGGGCTTTTATTGTTTCTTGCTACTATCCTGATTTGTAAAAGTCACAGTGTTCATCAAATTTGCTTCTCTACCCTATGAGAATGCATCAAATAGTCACCATGAATACAGAGAGAATATTTCTTGTACCAGACAGTGAATTAGCTAGGAGTTGATATTAGACTCCACCTACATAACTAAAAAGAAAATTTCTATTAATAAGTTTAACAGTCTAAATCAATTTCATAGTAGCCAGAACTATGATGAGAAAGTCATGTTTAACAATGTTTATTTTAGTTGTATTTGTGACATGTTATTATAGAGTAATGGTTCTCAAAAATTTGGCAAATCTCACCTTCTGGTCTGGGCCCAAGCACTAAGTAGATCCCGGGTGGCAACTCTGCCCCCCAATCTCACAGAACCCAGAGGAAGTGGGCCTCCCAGTAGCTCTAACTTAGGCAGTGTATTAGGTAAGAAGAAAGCAACACTGGCCCCAAAGAGGGAGAAATTGGGACCCACTAGGACTCAGGAAGTCACTCCTAGCCTGGAGCACTGGTTCTTTCAGGTCTGGGCCTGAGTAGTGAGCATATCCTGGGCAGCAGCTCTGCCCTCAATCTCACAGAAACCAGATGAAGTGCGCCTTCCAGGAGCTCTAACCTAGGCAGTATCTTAGGTAAGGAGACAGCAACACCCGACTCAAACAGGGAGTAACTTGGACCTACTAGGAGTCAGGAAGTCACTCCTGGCCTGGAGCACTGAATTATTCCTGTCTGTACCTGAGCACTGAGCAGATCTTGGGCACCAGCTCTAACCCCAGTAGTAACACCCACCCCACACAGTTCTGATACAACCAAAATAATAGGAAAGACAGGCTTCAGTCAGAGACACGGCAGGTAGCACAAAGGAGAGCCTGATGGCAAAAGCCAAGTGCAAGAACATAAGCATCAGTAACCCAGAGTTTCTGACATGATTAGAACTTAGTTCTCCCACACAAGAAAGACCTGAATTCTCTTATTACTAGGACAGCAAGATTCAGATTTAAAATCACTTTTAATGATAATGAAAGAGGACTTTAAGAAGAACATAAATAGGACTCTCAAAGAATTTGAGAAGAACACAGGTAAACAATTAGTAGCCCTTACAATAGGAAGCATAAAAATCCCTTAAAGAATTACAAGAGAACACAAACAAATGGGTGAAGGAATTGAATAAAACCATCCAGGACATAAAAATAGAAGTAGAAACAATCAAGAAATCATAAAAGGAGACTAACCTGGAGATAGAAAATCTAGGAAAGAAATCAGGAGTCATAGATGCAAGCATCACCAACAGAATACAAAAGATAGAAGAGAGAATCTCAGATGCAGAAGATATCATATAAAATATTGACACAACTCTCAAAGAAAGTGCAAAATGCAAAAAGTTCTTAAAACAAAACATCCATGAAATCCAGGACACAATGAGAAGACCAAACCTAAGGATAATAGGTATAAATGAGACTGAAGATTTCCAATTTAAAGGACCAATAAATATCTTCAACAAAATTATAGAAGAAAACTTCCCTAATCTAAAGAACGAGATGCCCATAAACGTAAAAGAAGCCTATAGAACGCCAAGTAGACTAGACCAAAAAAGAGAGAAATACCTCCTGTCACATAATAATAAAAGCACCAAGTGCACGAAACAAAGAAAGAATATCAAATGCAGTAAGGAAAAAAGGGCAAGTAACATTTAAAGGCAGACCTATCAGAATTACACCAGACTTCTTACCAGATACTTTAAAAGCTAGAAAATGCTGGACACATATCATACAGACCCTAAGAGATCACAAATGCCAGCCCAGCTACTATACCCAGCAAAACTCTCAATTACCATAGATGGAGAAACCAACATATTCCACAACAAAACCAAATTTACACAATATCTTTCCACAAACCCAGCATTACAAAGGATAATAGCAGGAAAGCTCCAATACAAGGAGGAAAATTATACACTAGAAAAAACAAGAAAGTAATCCTGTTACAACAAATCTAAAAGAAGATAGCCACACAAAGATAATTCCACCTCTAATAACAAAATAACAGAAAGCAGCAATCACTGTTCCTTAATATCTGTTAACATCAATGGACTCAATTCCCCAACTGAAAGACATAGGCTAATGGACTGGATACATAAACAGGACCCAGCATTTTGCTGCATACAGGAAACCCACCTCAGTGACAAAGACAGAATCTACCTTAGAGTAAAAGGCTGGAAAAAATTTTTTCAAGCAAATGGTCCTAAGAAACAAGCTGGATTAGCCACTCTAAAATCTCCAGCCCGAGAACACAAAGGGAGGGACTCATGGCTCCACCTGTATAGGTTGTTGAGGGTGGCCTTGCCAGGCATCAGTGGAAGTGGACGGCCTTGGTGCCTGAAAGTTTGGATTCCCTAGTGTTGGGGAATTCCAGAGCAGGGAGGCAGAAATGGGAGGATAGTGGGGGTACACCTTCATAGAAACTTCCAGAATTATATGGGTTAGACTTGACAGAGGCAGTCTGCCAGAAGACTAGATTCTAGAATTCAAACAAAAAATTATCTTGATACTAAAATTTGTTTTGAGAACTGTATATTGCAGAATACACAGCCTCAGTGTATCTACTCATCAAGCAAGCTGAGCAGACCTGCTCAAACCTCTGATGTCCTGGAATTTCAGCTGGATGCAGTGAAGACACATCGTCAGAGGCTTATCAATTTACTCTTCACCCTGCCCCTCTTCTAATATCTCAATGTCCATAAACAGCTTGAAGAAGTTATTGAAGACTCGGTGCCCTTATTCCCTGGGCTTGGGGACTGAGGTGGTTAATATTGGGCTGTCTTTCTAGGAAAAAGTAGTGGTTTTGGTGGAACAGGGAGGATTAGCTAGAATTTATTGCATAGCCGTAACCTATTAGTAGAAATAAGTATAATTGTTATTAAGATGAAGTTATAATTTCTTACATGATACAAAATTTACCTTAATTTCAAATTTAAGGTTTTCATTGATACGAGCTTCTTATTAATATAAAAGTGAGATTAATATGTTACTCTAATAGGCATTGTACCTATATAACACATTTAGGAATACAAGGCTTAGATCAAGTCCTTCTTTAACTTCTTTAACTTATTTGAGATGGTTAGCCTGTGAGTTAAGGGACTATAGCAAATTCATGGCTTTGAGTTTATTGTTAGGGTGTTTTCTATATTTTATTTAGAAATAGCTGAGAGGAGTTAACAGACAATAGTCCAGATTGCCTTAGTTGGTTTTCAAAATGCCAGAAGTCCACAGAACTGACATTACAAACATTTCTGTATTAATGTTCACTTTGATTAGAGACCTGTCTGTTCCTTACAACTTCCGGTCTTGGATTCTAATAAGAAATTGAACATCTTTGGAGTTACTCCAGTTGTGGTGAGACAACCACTAGGCAAGAATTGCCTCTTTTTATCTACAGACAAATCACTGTCCAGAAAAGAACACACTTGCAGCATAGTTGACCGATTATATCTACCAATACAGAGTAATCAGCCCTTAGTAATTCTGCATCACTAGGTCTGTCAGATGATCCTGTGCCAGAAGGCTGAAGATCAGATGCTCCAAAGTTTTGTAGTATAGGGACTGTCCAGGTGTTCAGCGGTCTATATAAATTGGCTAAGTTTTAGAAGCTATGCTTTGTGCTTTTCATAATTTCAGTTAACTCGGTCATTCTGAATTTCTGATGGGGTTAAAGACTTATAGTCTCATAGCCAATCCTGGCTATTTACTTTGAGAGAAAAGATTTGAGAGGATGATTTTCAGCTGACATTCATTCTAAAGCCGAGAAAAAAAAGCTAGGTTCAGAACTAAGTCTTTTAGTTAGGGGAGATGACAGAGGCTCTGGTTAGTCAACAAAATGATGGACTGGGTATTAAGTTTATCTTGTACCTTATTGACACAAATTGGTATAGTTATGCTCTAATTGAATTTTAACAGAAAAGTTTTATCTTAACAGGAAGGGTGATATGTAGGAGGGGCTAAGGTGGGAGGAGTTTGACGAGGAAGAGGAGAAGTAAGGAGAGGAGGAGGAGAAGGAGAGGAGGAGCTAGGTGATGAGAGGGGGGAACATGGAGACAGAAGTTCATGTGTCTCTGTCAGTCAAAGATAGTAGATATATCTAGGTTGAGTATTGGGTTACACTTCTGATTGTATAGGCATCTTGTTATTGAGCATTACAAAACTTATAAAGCCTTTGATTAACATTTAAAAGTTGTTTAAAAGCAAAAAAGAGAAGGGGGGGTTGGATACAGGTTTTCTAGGGAGTGGAAATGGGGAAAGGAAATGGCATTTGAAATGTAAATAAAATATCCAATAAAAAATTTTTTAAAAAATTGCCAAATCTCTATATAAAAATATTTGCATTAAAATTCAAACAGTAGCAAAATTGCAGGTATGAGGGAGCAACAAAAATACTTTTACAGAAGGGTCACAACAGCATGAGGAACTCTGTAAAAAGGCCACAGCATTAGCAATGTATAGAAATACTGGTAAATTGCCTGAAGGTGTAACTCATGATTTGATTTTATATATACCACTTCCATAAGAAAAAAATATAATTACTAATCTAGTTTATGATTATCAGATTAGTGATTTTGCAATTAGGAATCTGTGTTCATGAAAACTTATGTATCAGGAAGAAGCATATGCTCAACTGTGATGATTTAGGTATCTTTTCATTACAGTACCATAGCTTTTATTTTAATCATGAAGATATTTCATTTTATTTTTATATATTTGTGCTAATCAATTATCATCGTCAATTTAACTAATTTTGAAATCTTCCAGAAGATGCACTTCTGGGTGTGCTTTGATGGCTTTGTTCAGAGTCTTAAGTGATAAGGGAGGAGTCTTCCTGAATGTGTATAGCACCATTTCAGTGGGTGATGTATCAGGTTGAATAGATGAAAAACAGGTGAATCTATGGCTGAACATTAACCCCTGATTTCTTTCCACTCCTATGATGTGACAAGCTGTCTCTTGATCTTACAATCTTTCCTTCCTAAATATATGATACAGATTAAACCCTAAATTGTGTTGCTTTTGACAAATGTTTAGCCATACCAATGGAGAAAATCCTTCAATTGCAAAGAAAGCAAAAGTAGTTTGGATAAAAACAGACATGATTTTAAATTTGCGCATTTGAAATATTTGACTGTGTCTTCTAGGAATATACAATTTTATAAAACAAAACAAAAGAAAATTAAAAACAGAAAGTAATACACACTACTGGTTCGGTCACATAATTTTATATAATTTATTTTGATTAAA
This sequence comes from Rhabdomys pumilio, assembly GCA_030674055.1. Lineage (NCBI taxonomy): Eukaryota > Metazoa > Chordata > Mammalia > Rodentia > Muridae > Rhabdomys > Rhabdomys pumilio. Next base: position 51,840,644 of record JANHMN010000012.1, read on the forward strand.
AAAATAAAGTAACAAATAATAAAATTAAACCCCGTCTTTTATGTCATCAATGGAGTAGCAGATAATTTATCCTTGAGTGAATTTGAATGACCGTGCTCTAAATTCACATATTTAACTTACTTAAATTCCAGATTTCAATGTGGAATAAATTTCATAGTGTTTTATAGCTTTACAGTAGTAAAAATATATCAAGACAGGATAGAAAAGAGCCTTAAGTAACTTTGGCAGGTTGTGTATGTAGAAAAAGGTATATTTTTTGAACTAACGAAGAAACATTTGGCTAGGACCGGAATAAGAAAGCTGAAACATTGGCATAAGATCATGGTGACAGAAAATGAGTTTGTCTAGGGAGGTTCAGGCCTGTGACACAAACTGAGCATGCAGGCCATGGGAGCAGGCCCCAGATATGGGAGTCTGGATAGGTAAGGTCTTGGGAAATCTTTTTCCACTTATCAGACCACTGGCAGTTTGTGTGAAGATTTATTAAAACATGTTAAAAGACATCACAGCACCCATTGGGGGGCTATTAGATTATTCAAACCAGCGTCCTGAGAACAATTCAATAACCAAAAATTCCAACCAGGCTAGAGGCCTAAGTTGTCAATAAGGCCACCTAGAGGCTATACACAGTAAGTTCTGGACTTACTAAAAAGTGTCCCTACCGTAGACCCTGGGGTTTCTTTTTAAATGAAGGGGGAGGGGTGCGAGAGTTGCTTTTAAGAGATGTGGTCACCCAAGGGTCTGGATGAGGCACTGAAATGTGCGTGTTTAAGGGAATTTTGGGGTATGATAGTAAGAAATGGGGGTTGGTTTGGGCCTGTCTGACTGCATAACCCACATGTCAGAGGCTGGGTGGCAGGAGCTCCCATGGCAGAAGTCTATGAGTCCCACAGCAGCCCGTGGGTGGCCGTGGTGCTGCATAGCAGGGCCATGGCATCAGTGGCTGTAGCTGCACAGCACAGCTGGCGGGTCTGGTCTGCAGGCCATGGGCCACAGATTGTGGCCTTAGGGTTGTGCTATGGGCATGCTGCTAAGTCAGAGGCAGATGCTCTGTGGTTGAGTCCCTACCACTGCGGGTGTGGGACTTTCTACTAGAAAGCTGGAAGTTATGACCCAGTGCCTCTGGCTGCCAGAGTCCTCAGTGGGTGGTAGGGTGCAGCCAAAGTAGAATGTTCGGTATCAATCTCCAGTGTGCAGGAGCAAACAGCTAAGCCCTTCATGGAGGTAGCCATGAGCGTGGAAAGTGGAAAAGCAAGTCTCTGACAGGAAGCAAGGAGTGAGGGGGGAAAGCAGGGTTTATGGCAGGGGGCAGGGCCACTCCCTCACCCTCACCCCCACTTTTTAAGCAAACCAGCTGAACTAGTAGTTTAAGCAGGCCTCAAATGTGGTAGAGAGTGGGGGAAAGTCTACCAAACTCTATGGATTGCCTGCTAGAAAGTACCAGTTTACCGGCAATGTAGAGAGATATTATTCTCTATTAACTGTGATCTAGACCAAGACATCCCAGTAAGTAGGGACCAGATGGCAAAAAGACTGACCTCTGGGAGAGACACGTGGGGAGTGGGGACAAATGTTTGAAGTCAGTGCACCTGAGAGAGAGCAGTCTGTTCAGGCCTGTCCTGGAGTTGTTAGTCAAGAGAAAGAAACTGTTTCAAAGGGAGAAAGGAATGTCACCCAAGGGAAGGAGTCCTAAAATGAAGGCCAGTGAAAGACTGAATCTCTCCCATCCTCAAGGACAACACAGGGGTAGTTCCAAGCTCAAGAACTCTCCTCTGGGACCATGTGAACTGTTACTCTGACAAGTTGGGGATGGGAGGACTTACCAGTTCTATACTGAGCATGGATCTCTTGTGGTAGCTGAGGTGGGATGCAAACCTACAGATTTCTACATCCAAGTCTCGGCACCAATGATGTGTTCATAAAAGATAAAGAGATGTGGAATATCTTCTGTGTGTGTGTCTGGTGAGGTATGGGAGAAGAGAATGTCTCAACAAGTCCATGCCAAGGCATTCCTTCCCACTGAGGAACCAGCCACACGATGGTATAGTATAGAATAGAGTTTATTCAAGGCATGAGAAGAGGAGTTAAGAAGGTAGTAAAGGGGTAGAGAGAGAGAGAGAGAGGAGAGAGAGAGAGAGAGAGAGAGAGAGAGAGAGAGAGAGAGAGAGAGAGGAA
>JANHMN010000012.1:51842918-51868915 GCA_030674055.1 Rhabdomys pumilio
AGGGGAGGGGAGGGGAGGGGAGGAGAGTAGTTGGAGAGAGGGGGAACGAAGAAGCAAAAGGCAAGGAGAAGCGAGAGGCAAGAGAGCAGGTGATCATGATAGAGCAAGAGAGCAAGAGGGCAAGAGAAGGAGAGAGAGAGAAGGGGGAAAGCATCTTCTTTAATAGTGGGCCAGACCTACCTGGCTGTTGCCAGATAACTGTGGGGAGGAGCACACTTGGCTGTTGCCATGTAACTTTGGGGGTGGAATTTAGACAGAATGCTAACAGTATTGGCATAAAACCAGGCAGGCTGATCAAGGGAATCAAATCAGGTGTATGGTATAGGATAAAAAAGGGATGTGAGTGAAAATGGAAATGGGGGTGGGGGACATCTCTGAGACTACCTAGAGCTCTGGCATGGGAGAGGCTACAGAGATTCTATGGGGGTGAAACTAGGTGAGATTCTTTTTTTAGTCTTTTTTTTTTTTTTTTTTTTTTACAGTCCAGACTTTATCACCCTTTGGTCTACCCTCTGATTGGTCTACATCCCATACCTCCTCAAGTGCCCCTGTCTCCATGAGGATGTTCACATTCCTCTACTTTAACCCCACCAGACCTCCCTACTCCCTGGGGCCTTCAGTCTCTTGAGTGTGATCCCTATCAGCAGGGAATAGAGAGACGTATATGGTTACCTCAGATAGACAGACAGGACTTCCAGTGGGAGGAAAAGGAGATCAACCCACCCACAAAACCCAAAATTTTTTCTGTCTACAAGATGCATGGGGATAAAGATGAAACACAGCGTTAGGAATCAGCCAACCAATGACTGCACCAACATGAGACCCACCTCATGCTGGAGAGCTAAGCCCTGATATTATGACTGATAGTCTGCTATGCTTGCCAATAGGAGCCTACCATAACCATCTCCTGAGAAGCTTCATGTAGCAATGAATGAAAACAGATGCAGTGACTTACAGCCAAACTTGATGTGGAGCTAGGGGAGTCTTGGGGAAGAGTGGGGGATAGAATTGACAAGCTGGAGGATGCAAGGACACCACAAGGTCTACAGAATCAACTAACCTGGGCCCATTAGGGCTCACAGAGACTGAACCACAAACTATAAATCATGCAGAGGCTGGACCTAAGTCTCACTCCCCGCCCCCATACACACACACACACACACACACACACACACACACACACACACTTTTGTAGCAGATCAGATACGCAGTTTTGTTTTTATGTAGATGCTCTAACAATTGCAAAGACACTGTATCAGACTCTGTAGCCTGTTACTGGATTCCCTTCTCCTACCTGGACTGCCTGGTTCGGTCTCAGTGGAATAGAATCTGCCTAGTTCTGCTGAAATTAGATATTACAGAATGGGGTGATACTCAACAGGGGGCTTTGCTTTCTCTTAGGAGAAGGGGAGTCAGTAATGGGGGGAGCTATTTCTAGGACTGGAAATCAAAGAAGAGAAGGGAGGGGCTCTGTGATCAGGATGAAACGTGAGTAGAAAACAAATCATTAAAGTTTAAAAAAGCTGTAATACATATGCAGACCCACGTAGATCTTGTTTTCTTGTTCACTCTCTGGGAGTGTCTATTTGCCTTGCTCTGTTAACTCAGAGGGTCTTGCTCTCCTGCTGTCTCTCATAGCCTCTGGCTCTTTCAAACTCTGCCTTCTCCTCTGCCTGGTTCCTCGAGTTCTGGGAGGAGATATTTTAGGTAGAGCTCCCATTAGACTCACTATCAGCATAATATCTGTTTGCAGTCTCTGTGATTTTTCTTTCTGCTGCAAAAGAAAGCTTCTATAATAATGACTGGATGAGGCACACTGATTTATGAGTGTAGCAGAATATCATTAGGAATAATTTTATTTTTTTTTAATGAGATAGCTTTTAATTTAGTAGATTTTTTTTTTTTTACCAGTGGTGTCTAGGCTATCTATTCTGTGAATCTTGGTTACCCAAACTATGTCAGGTATAAGTACCTTCTTTTGGAAAGGACCTTAATTCAAATTAGATATTGGTTTGTTACTTTCATAATTACCAGTATTGTTCTAAGTATATTTTGTAGGTAGGAATACTGTCAAAGGTTGGCTGCATTGATATTTACAATATTCTTTTGATATACTGCAAAGTAGCTTTTCCTACCAAATAGACTAGAACATAGGGGTGATGGAGCCATGTAAGCACCAGCTTGACTTCTCTATGTTCAGTGAGGGTTGTGGGTGCTGTCCTCAGCAGTGGTATTCCAAAGTTATTTTGTAGGGAGTAGTCCTTTTTTCTTAGCAAAACTTGAGTTGTTCTTGGATTTCAATCGACCCTCTTGGCCAACAACTCAATTGAATTCAACTTAGTCCCACTACTGGAAGTCTTTGCTTAGATGAAATGGTCAGTTTCAATTTCATATCTTCCACTTTTAGGTAACCTCTGTAGGATTACCTTTGTCAGTTTCCAGTTCATTAGATGTCCATAACATCTCTTAAATCCCCAGGAAGTCTAGCTGCTTCTCCCCACATTCTCTTCTTCTACCCTAACTCAAATGAAGGCAATTTAAAAATGCATTAGTAAAGCATCAAAGCGTTTCAGTAAAAAAAGGAGGTTTTATTATAGGCTTAAGAAAATATGTCTGTGACATTCTTAGCTTTGGGGTCTATGAAAGTGAGTAGTCTTCTATAATCAATATATCCCACAAATATTTTTATTTATCTGTACCAAGATGTTAGTTGTCATACAAAGGTAACAGAAAATAACAAATAAGACAGAACTAGTAAAAGATAGGATAACTGGGCTACAGACCTGCAACACTAGCCTCTCTATATCACTGCACATCTAATGAGTCAGTCTTTGAGGATACAACATTGATCTAGGAATTCTCCCTGACTGATATTAATTTTACTTTATTTTTTACATAAACACTATTCCTGATACTTAGTGCTTCTGAGAATCAGAGATTACTCTAATTCAAATTACAACTAAAATTGCTATAAAAGTACATTTTTAAATAAGAACATTAACCTGAGATTTCTTGATATTGTGATTATTTTCTTACTTTATATGTTAAATATTTGTTTTCCTTTAATGGGATAGTCCTTAGTAATAGATATGCCTTTCACAAAGGATATTATTGTGATATATATTGTGCTACTATTTTGTAACTTTTTTTCTTTTTTTTTTTTAGACAGTCTCTCTAATTTCTTGTATAGAACAGACTGGTCTTGACTTCACAAAGTCTCTCCTGTTTCTGCTTGTCATGAGCTAGGATTAATGGATATAGTACCACAGTATGTGTGATAGTATATTACTTGCAGTTATTCAATAAAATTTTAGGACATCTTTAATGATTTTTACATTTTGTGCTTAATATATGTAGTCACTTAGTTCAATGTCACATGAGGGTATTTTCTGGTCTCTCAAAAATACTTATCAAGTAATCTAAGGCACCTAATGAATTATTCATTTTACATAAATTAAATATATTTTTATTCTCTAGATTGAATAAAATCCCAGTTCAAAATTCTAAATTAAACATTTCCACAAATGAATATTTTCATGGAAAATATTGAAATGATCTAAACAAGCCAAAATTAACTTTTCTTTCATTCTCTCTCTCTCTCTCTCTCTCTCTCTCTCTCTCTCTCTCTCTTTGTTTTTTCTCTACTGTGAGGTATTTGGAGTATACATATAATATATGCTCAATTTAATATTTAGTTCTATTATTAAACTTGATCTGATTTGATATGATTAATTTAGTTAATGTTCATGAGTAAAAAAATGAATAACAGTTTAAAATTCAAATTAACATTAGCAAGAATTTAAATATAAAATTAAATTTCCATACCATTTATCATTTAAAAAAATTTTTATGTGTATGTATGTGCTTGCATATGTGTGTGGGGGGGTCATTTTAGAAATGTATGTTAACCTGCTGGATGCTCCCTAAATTATTAAATTCTTCTTGAAAGGTGTGGGAAATTTTTGATATGGCTTCAGTAAGACTTCAGGTATTGAAAACTGCTGTTCTCAATAGAAGAGTTGACTAGAAAGAATTGGAATGAAAAAAAAAAAACTGGTGACTGACTGTACATCTACCATGAATTATTTTCCTCTTATGATGTTTTTATATAAAAACAATGATAAGAACTAGCTGTTTACATTTGCAAATGTTAAGAATGTAATTAATATTCCTTGTCATACCATGAGAAAATATTGTGTAAGTTTTGTAAAATAAAGCAGTTTTGGGCCAATGTGATAGGAGGTTATAGTTATCATTCCATTCTAACGTCCAAAGGTTCCAGTGTTTCTGTAACCAACATAAATATAGCTGCTGAAAGAATTTCTGCTCATAGTCTCACAGCAGTAGAATTTCATGAAGACATGTAGGAATGTAGTTCTGAGACTTTTCAGCCCTGCTGGTAATCCACTCATTAAGCAGTGTAAATGACCTTACAAGAATAAACTTGGCTACAACAGCAAGTAATTTCCATCCTTAATACTGCTTAATGTGGGTGTGCTGAAAGGTTAAGACAGAGGAACTTCCTGCATAGGGTTTTGTTCTTGATGTTGCTGCTGTTGTTTATTCTTTTATTGTTATCATTTTTTTACTAGTTCTCTTTTGACCATACAGAAATGAATTCTCCCAATTAGACTAAGCAACAAGTTATTTCCTTACTGAACCATGTACTAAAGCAGGCTTTAAAAATAAGATCTTTCCTGTATGAATATATTTTGAGGCTTCTAGTATGAGAATTTAAATTTTCACCCTATTGATCTGTATTTTTCTGTACTGAGTGGTATGATATTTACTAATCTAGATTTTCTAGGATATGTTCACTTTATATCTTATCACCTAGCTTATCTATTTTTAAATAAGTTTAAAATATCTTTTAGGGAAAGTTACATTTGAGGCACTGTTACTCACTGTGCAGGAAACTCATTTCTAGGCTTTGATAGTTAGGGCTAGTACAGGCACAGTTGTGGAAAGCACTGCAGTTTTGAGAGGAAAGGACTCAGAGAGAACATTACCCTCCCATTGTAAAACCCACTCATTCTCCAAAGCAGTCAAAAACATATTAAGAGATATTACCCAACGATTCACAGAAAGCTCTTCATGAAGCCCTTTCAGGGGGCCGGAGTAAGAACTGAGTTTAGATTTCTATTTAGCTGGTACTTCATATTATTTTCTTTTTTCTCTGGTGTTTATAAGATACTCATATATAACAATTACCTTTTTAAAAATGTGTTATGTGTGTATATAGTGTGTGGCTTTTGTTTCTGCCTTTTCTTTCATTTACACTAACCTTTGAAATAATAAAAATGTAACCTCACCCTTTAAAGATGAAGGTAATGTGATCTGGGAAGCCTCTGGCTTCCTAAAAAACTACACAGCAAGTAATAGCATCAGGAATGTGAACAGGTGGCCTGTGTGACTTGGGGCCATCACTTTAAACTCAGCAGAGAACTACTCCACCTCTACTCTGTACTTAGGCTGTGCTTTCACCTGTATCCAGACTTCTTTTCTATACAAAACTTTCTCAAAGTTAACATTTTCAAGAACTTTATCAAGTGATTCACTCATAGGTACTGAGATTATAATAGAATTAAGGAGGTTTGATGTTTGGTAAAGGAACAGGGTATGAGCAAAAAGGAAGAAGATAGAAGTAGAGTAACTGGAAGAGGACATAGAAGAAGAGGAGGAGGGAGTGGAGGAAGAAAAGAAAAAGAATTTACACTTTAACGTTTACTTGTAAACAACTGGTTATTAAAAAATAGATTTAAAGATGAGTAGATTCATGACTGAGCTCATGATTGATATCTTCAGTGTAATGTAATAAAAGAAGGCCAGTATTAACATATATTCTTACTGTTAAAATATATGGATTTTGGAACGGTTGTACTCTGAAGTCTTTTTTTTATTAATTATTTTATTAATTTACATTTCAAATGTTATCTCTCTTCCCAGTTTCCTCAACACAAACTCCCTATTCTCTCTGTCTTCCTCTGCCTCTATGAGGGTGCTCCAGCATCTACTCTCCCACTCAAACCTTCATGCCCAAGCATTCTTTTATGCTGTGTCATCAAGCCTCTATAGGACCAAGGGGCTCCCCTTCCATTGACACCAGATAAGGCAATCCTCTGCTACATATGCAGCTGGAGCCAATAGTCCCTCCATGTTTGGTGGTCCAGTCACCAGGAGCTCTGGGGGATCTGGCAAGTTGATACTGTTGCTCCCAACATGGGGCTACAACCCCCCCGCAGCTTCTTTAATTTCTTCTCTAATTCCTCCATCCATGAACATCCTCCTTTGTATTTGTCAGGATCTGGCAGAGCCTCTAGGAGACAGCCATATCAGGTTCCTTTCACCAAGCAGTTCCCTCTATCTATACTAGCATCTGGGTTTGGCAACTGTATATGGGATGGATCCCTAGGTGGGAAGTCTCTGGATGGCCTTTCCTTCAGTCTCTGCTCCACATTTTGTCTCCGTATTTCCTCCTGTGAGTATTTTATTCTCCCTTCTAAGAAGCATTGAAGCATCCACACTTTGGTCTTTCTTCTTGGGCTTAATATGGTCTGTAAACTGAATCTTGGGTATTCCAAAATATTGAGCTAATATCCACTTATCAGTGAGTGCATACTATGTGGTTGTGTGTGTGTGTGTGTGTGACTGAGTTACTTCACTCAGGATATTTCCTAGTCCCATGCATTTGCCTGTGAAATTCATCAAGTCATTGTTTTAATCACTTAGTAGTATTCCATTGTGTAAATGTACTATATTTTCTGTATCCAGTCCTCTGTTGAGAAACATTTGGGATATTTCAAGCTTCTGGCTATTATAAATATGGATGTTATGGACATAGTGGAGTATGTGTCCTTATTACATGTTGGAATATCTACTGGGTATTTGCCCATCAGTGATATAGCTGGGTCCTCAGGTAGTACTATGCCCAATTTTCTGCGGAACTCCCAGACTGATTTCCAGAGTGGTTGTACCAGTTTGCAATTACAACAGCAATGGAGGTTTTCCCTCTTTCTCAGCATCCTCACCACCATTTGCTGTCACCTGAGTTTTTGATCTTAGCCATTGTTATTGGTATGAGGTGGAATTTCAGGGTCATTTTGACTTACATTTTCCTGATCAATAAGGAATATACTGAATAGATAGGGAGAAAGTGGGCACCCTTGCCCATTCCTTAATTTTAATGGGATTGCTTCAAGTTTCTCTCCATTTAGTTTGGTATTGGCTACTGGTTTTCTGTATATTGTTGACTATGTTTAAGTATGGGCCTTGAATTCCTGGTCTTTCCAAGACTTATAAAATGAAGAGTTGTTGAATATTGTCAACTGCTTTTTCAGCATCTAATGAAATGATCATGTGATTTTTTTTCTTTGAGTTTGTGTTTATAGTAAATTACATTGATAGATTTCTATATATTGAACCATCCCTGAATACCTGGGATGATGCCTACTTGATCACAGAGAATGATCATTTTGATGTTTTCTTGGATTCGGTTTGAGAGAGTTTTAGTGAGTATTCATAAGGGAAATTGCTCTGAAATTCTCTTTCTTTGTTCACAGAATCTTTGTGTGGTTTGGTATCAGGATAATTTTGGCTTCATAGAATGAATTGGGTAGTGTTTCTTCTGTTTCTATTTTGTGGAATAGTTTGAAGGGAATTGGTATTAAGTCTTCCTTGAAGATCTGATAGAATTCTGCACTAAACCCACGTGGTACTGGGATTTTTTTTTGGTTGGGAGACTTTTAATCATGGCTTCTATTTCTTTAGAGGCTTTGATACTGTTTAGGTGGTTTATCTGATCCTGATTTAACTTTGGTATTTGGTATATGTCTAGAAAATTGTTCCTTTTTTCAAGATTTCCCAGTTTTGTTGACTATAGGCTTTTGTAGTAGGAACTGATGATTTTTTGAATTTCCTCAGATTCTATTGTTTTGTCTCCCTTTTCAGTTCTGATTTTGTTAATTTGGATACTGTCTCTCTGCTCTCTGGTTAATGTGGTTAAGTGTTTATCTATCTTGTTGATTTTCTCAAAGAACCAGCTCCTGGCTTTCTTGATTTTTTTGTAGAGTTCTTTTTATTTCTACTTGGTTGATTTCAGCCTTGAGTTTGATTATCTCCTGCTGTCTACTCTTCTTGGGTATATTTGCTTCTTTTTCTTCTAGAGCTTTATTTTAGGTGTGCTGTTAAGCTTCTAGTGTATGCTGTCTCCAGTTTCTTTTTGGAGGAATTCAGAGCTAAGTGTTTTTCTCTTAGCAGTGATTTAATTGTGTTCTGCAATTTTGGGTATGTTGTACTTCATTTTAATTAAATTCTAAAAAGTCTTTAATTTTTATATTTTTTCTTTGATCAGATTATCATTGAGAAGGGCATTATTCAGCTTAGATGTGTATGTGGACTTTTTAAGTACCCTCTTCTGCGATATCCTTGAGCACCTTGACACTGGGGGGCAGAACGTCTCATCTTCAAGCTCCTCAACATTGGGCGCCAAAATGTCCTGTCCAGCAGGACATTAAATAAAGGTTTGGGGAGATCACCTGAAAGAGAGCCAGGGGGTGGGATAGCATGCAAAGACTCAAAGAATGGAGACCTGTATATAGGCTGATCAGATAGAAATTTTTAGTTTTTCACACAGAGGTTATATACACAAAAAGGCAGGTTGTGGGGAAGGAGATGATGCAGGAGCATAGGTGTTCAGGGGGAGTACAGATATCTTCCAGAACAGTGTGTCAGCTGAGTGAAGGTTCAGGGGATAGGACACTAGGACTTACTCTATGATTCACTTGTCCTTATCTAAGTTGGTACTATCCACCAAGGCTACCCAAGGTCTATGACTACTCAGGCTTCCACCAAAGATGCTTGTTTACAATAACTTTTAGCCATCTGTTTCAGTGTTTTTCCACATAGACCCAAGACTTTGTGCTAGCAGGCTGATTTAGGCCTACGGCTAAATTCAGGTCATTTGTTTATAGACGGAGATGCCCCTGACAACCTCCCTCACATGAGCCTGATAATATATTTATCATAATGTTTATTATGTCTTTTTAGAAATATAATTAATTTTATTGCTAATATATAATTGGCTATTAGAATATATTTATGCAGAACAGAAAACACATACATTTACTTATTGAATTGGTTTTATAATATATTCCCTTATACTGGTTATATTTCATGAATTAAATAGATTTTACCAGATATCATAGGTAAAATATGAAAGAAGGGAGGGAAGAAGAGAGAGAGAAATAGAGATAAAGAGGGAGAGAGAGAGAGAGAAAGAGAGAGAGAGAGAGAGAGGAGAGGGAGAGAGATTTTTCAGAAACCATCTCTGAGAGGAAGATAGACTAGTAGAGAGTTAACAATTCTGTATGGGTTAAGATGTCTTATATTTTACAAAGACCTAAGCTGATTTTATTTGAATTCAGTTTAATAATTTCAATTCAACTTTTTATCTCTTGGAGATGGATGAGAGTCACAGGCTGAAGAAAATTGAGAAGCGTAGACAGGAAAATCTTAGACTATGTTTGTGATGTTTTTGTTAAACTATGCTTGCTAACATTGCTGGAGAAAATGCACAGGAAGTAAGGAAGAGGAGAGAGAAGATCTAGACATTATTTTTCATATTTTAGTATTGTATATACTGTTTACACTTTGGGTAGTCAAATGGTACCTAGCTTAGGAAAAATACATGATCATAATATTTTCCAGAAAATATATGAGATATAGTATGATCAGGTTAAAAATAACCTTCATTTTTAATATGTCTAAAGTTATCTGTCAATTCACGGCTCTTCAAGAATAGAAAAACAATCTGTGTAGCACTGTGGTTTGCCCATCTACCAGCATCTCTCAAGAAACAGATATAAACTTAACCTTGAGGATCCTTCCTTTTTCAATCATTTTTCCATCATTTCTTTAAAGATGGTATCATGCATAATCCATAATTTACTTAACATCCTTCAACATGATTTTAACACCTCCATTAAAATACATACCTACTAATAGCTAGTTATTTCAAGATCAGTAACTCATCTTCATTGAAAATGGTGAAGGCAGTATTTGATAACTATATAGCTTTTATTTTCTGTTACCCTTAAACACTAAAACTTAAGCACAAAGCTCACATTTTAACTATCTTAATGGTTGGTTTCAAAATTTCCCCAAGTTGGAATTGAGCCCTTTAAGGAATATTATATATATTTTGTCTTCAGTGATTAAAATAGTTGCGCACTATGTATAATTAATTTTTTCCTTAGGTCTCTTTCTATTGTATTATTACATAAAGTCATCTTTCAAATCACTGCCTTTCATTAATAGAAAAACAATCTGTGTAGCACTGTGAGTTGCCCATGTACCAGCATCTCCCAAGAAACAGATATAAAACTTAACCTTGAGAAACCTGTCTTCTTCAGTAATTTTTCAGTCATTTCTTTAAAGATGATATCAACCATAATCCATATCTTACTTTACTTCTTTCAACATTACTTTAAGTGCTCCATTAAAATGTTATATGTTATATATAATTTGGAATATCATATATATTTTGTCTTTAGTAATTAAAATAGTTTAATACTGTATATAATTACTTTTTGCCTTAGGTCTCTTTCTGTTGTAACATATGATATTTTCACCAATAAAAACATTTCATGGTAGTTAATATACAATATAGGTGTGCAGAGATTCAAAAATTTTTAAAAATTATAGTTATAACATTTTTACAAATTTATCACATTGTAAGAATATACATTAAACAGCAGTGTATACTTTTATAATTTGCTTACTTATCTTTATGTTAAACTTTTAGTTTCATCATGAATCTGCAATTAAAATTTTTACTCTCTTTTAGGTGAAAGATAATAGGAAATATTGTTTTCATTCTTTTAGTTACTTTTATGTAACTTACCTCATTTAAAAACTATTGATCTCCCTCAAAACACTTATAAATACTCAGAACTATAAACTCTTTATATGCTCCAAAAAGGACATATTTTATTATCTATAATTTTTAAAGATGGTAAAATTTAATTGAAAGTTAGATCTATAATTGTAGGCTAAAAATAAACACAAATAAAAAAGAAAAAACGTAATGCAATATTGGTGGACAATAATCAATGGAACTTCAACTATCTAGACACCTGAGAGCTTAATTATATTCTTGCAAATGTTTTGGAAAGTAGCAAAGTATTTCCAGAAGTACCCTCATATTTCACATACACACATTAGCAAATGCTCATCTTAAAATATTTAAAAATGATTTTTGTAAAACAGTTAACGTTTTCTGTACATAACCATCTTAAAATATCCTCTTCTCTGACTGAGATAATGAGCTAAGCATAGCTGGAATCCTAATACAATTGTGCTTTTATGCTCTTATGTTTGTTCACAGTCCATAAATCTCTCTATTACCCATCAGCATTGCCATTCCAGTTGAGAAATAAATAATGAGGTGCTTTAGAATAAAGAGGAGATATGCGCATTTAGTTCTTCAGTCATGTGATGAATGATATGTTTAATGGCATTACAATGCAAAAAAATTGTTTTCTCTATATAAAAATGCATTCCTGAAATGCAGGTTGTGGACTGAAGAGTATGATTTTTTTTTCGTGGAAAAACACTATATATGGCGTTACTCACCTATAGTCTTTACACACCGCTTTTGTAACAAACACAACCTGCTTGCTCTATTATTGTTTTATTTTTAGATATTGTATTTATGATTTATGTGGACCTATAAAGGTGATATGTCAGTGAGTTGCAACAGGTATTGTAGCTATAGAATTCTATTTTCCAATAAAATCTTTCTTGGAGGCACAGTATTTGAAACTCATAAAACCAGAAATTCCAGATATGATGAGATTCTTCCTCTTCATGTCTTCTCTGGTATGTATCCCCAGAGGGTTCAGAGTTCACAACAAGGCAAACCACTACTTAAAAATCCCCACACGTGAATGTCTCATTAAGTTTATACAGAGATAATAGAAAATGTGAGCGTTTAACATCAATCACACTGTTATTTTCATAGCAAATATTTTGAGTTATTTTTTATGAACTATTACTTTAACAATTTTTCTACATTTTACTTGTTACTCCTCTTTCCATCTTCTGAGGGGCACAAATGCTTTTACTACCTTTCTAAGCCATTTTATAATGAGGAAATTTTAGCCTTATATATGAATAATTTCTCTGTGTTAACTTTCTAGGAAATTTTAAAGGCAGCATGTAAGCTAAGAGAATCTTATCCTAAAAACTGATTATGTCATGATCATGTATTATTTATAGATCAGACATTCATTTATTTAGTTTACAAACTATTGTCTGCCTGACCTAAATATAATAGCAGTGAGTAAAACAGATTCATCACAAATAAAGCCAGATATATCATCACAGGGAATCCTCTGGAATAAATCTTTCTTAACAAAGTGAATAATGAGAATATACTATGTAAGTAGGTCCCTTTTACTGCATTAGTCTTAATTTTAAAAAGTCACAGTTGTCAAAGAAGTAGCAGAGCAATGACAGTTCCTTCTCTATGTGTATATAATATGCCTAGAGTCAGGTTAAGAAGAGAGTAATGTTAAATGTACAGGGGATCATGTTGGATTCTAATGGAATAGAGACCAGTCATAGCAGAAAGCCCCTGCTATTACTCCATGTAAGTTCCTAAGGATTGAACCTCTCCAGAAAGGTAGATAACTTTTTTGTTATAATTCTCCTGCTGTCAGTACAGCACTTTCTATTTTGTTCCAAATACATAGCTCAAAATATTTGGACATATTTAATATAAATGCGTGTGCTTTACAAAAGTGGTGTCTCATCTCTAGAAGACTATTAGTGAAATACTATAACATATCCACAAAAATTTCATCTCTATTTTCTAAGTTCACCCTAAGATCCAGCACTGGTTAATTTCAAAGCAAAGAAAACCAAATGTCAAGAATAATCTTTGTTAAATGTGCTGCTGTTTAATCGCTTGTATTAAATTGATTACAAGTTTTGTACAATGGCTTTTTATTATCTTTTATACTATATTTTAGACTAAATAAACTCCTAACGAAAAAAATAAAATGCCTTTACAAATGAAGAATTCAGAGGCATTCATAAATGATTAAAATCTAACTTCTATTTATAGAAATGATTAATCCTGTGTATGTAGGTGTATATTGGGGTGGTACTTCAGTTTAGAGAGATGCAATATACTTAATTTCATTTTTGTTCTTAGTTTAAGTTCTGGAAAAGTTGTTTTGCAATATTGTATTAATTGGTTTTCTAATACTATAAATATTTACCATGGTAAAGACAACTTTTATAAAGGGAAACATTTAATTTGACATTGACAAAAATTTAGAATTTTATCCATTGATTCATAGTGGAACACAGAATAGCATTCAGACAAATACGGTGCTGGAGACATACCTGAGAGTTATATATCTGAATCAGCAGACAACAGGAAGAGATAGAAACATTAGGCCTTGCTTGAACATCTGAAACCTCAAAGCCCACTCCAGTAACACATTTCTTCCAACAAGGACACACCTACTGATAGAGACATTCCCTATTAGCCTTTGGGGCCATTTTCATCAAAGTCACTACAGATACTATAGATAATACTTTGTGAATTAAATAACATTTGTTTTGCCCCTCCCCATTACCTATTACCACTCTATTTACCTGCCATTCTTTCCAACCTAACTCTTAGATTCTTCTTTTATTTTTCTCTCTTTTACTACCTAGCTCTCTTTATGTTACCTATCTTACATAGGAGTGCATTTGGCACTGCTATGTCTGTCAACATTCCAGGTATCACATCTGAAGAAAGTGACTCCTAGCATCTACCAAATTCCTCTTTCTCTTCAGATTTTGGTAGAGTTTTATTTCTACCTTTCACCCTATATACTGCACATTTGTCTGCCTGGATTTTGCTCAGGTCTTGGACATGTTGTCTTAGTTGCTATGAGTTCATGAGTCTATGACCTTTTGTATCCAGAAAACATTGTTTACTGATGTTATGGACCACTTCTGGCTTTTACAACCCTTCTTCACCCCCTTCTGTGTGTAGCCTTGAGCTTTGTTGAAAAGAGTGTGATATGGGTGTTGTATTTGGGACTGAGCACTTTGCAGTAATATAGTATCTGTATTTTGGTTAAGCACTGAGGTCTTTAGCGTGTTAATTATAATCTTCTGTAAGGTGAAGTTTCTCTAATGTAGAACAAAAGAGTTGTAGTTTATGCACATAGCAATATGTCATTACTAGTCATTTTAATTCTATATTCATTTAGCAGAATATAGTATTAGATTCTCTTAGAGGAGTTATTCAAAATGACATTTGTCAATGATTGATTTATTTTGATTTAGTTTTATGAGTGATTATCTCAGAGTTTGTGTCTGTGTGTGTGTGTGTGTGTGTACATGTGTGTGTCTGAGAAAAAGAGAAAGAGAGATGAACCTATGTGAGGGTGTAAACAGAACCCAAAAATAACTTTGTAGATTGTGTTACATGTAATTGAGAGCTGCCTGCTTCCTGACAGGTTCATTAAAAAAGAACTTCAGTCATTTGCAAGAGAAGAAAGAGCTTTTAACTAGTAAAGCATCTTTTCAGCCCCCAAAGAGATGTATAGACAATGTAATTTTATAGTATTAATTTTGAAATTTTATTATAATTTGAGTACGTCTTCCTATGTCTACTTTCTTCTCATCCTTTTCTCTACTGTTAGTTTCTTTTGCACTCCAAATTTTTTCACTTTTAAGTATAGACTGAGTCTCAATAAAAATTGGTTTTGAGAAAAGTTGACATAACTTTCAGTTGACATATCCACATATCCATCTATGATAAAGAAATAGTGTTATTTCTTTTTTACTGTCTGCTGCTGCAATCTTGTCTATAAACAAGTTAGGGAGAAAAGGAATATTTGGCTTAAACATTTCTGTTTCAGACCATCAATGAAGGAACTGAAAGCAGAAAGTGAAGCAGGGAAAGCATTGGGTGGTACAGAAAGTGAAATAAATCATATAGAAGAACATGGCTTCCTGGCTTGCTTCTCTATAGCTAGCTCAGTTTGCTTTCTTATGTAACCCAGGAATATATCCCCAGGTGTTGACCACCTAGAGGCCGTCAATAGTGTCAATTCAATAGTGAATATAGAATACAGGGAATATACAAAATAGGAATAAGAACTTGAATAGAATTCAAGTTACTCAAGAATTCATTGCTCGATAAGAGGAAATATAGAGATTGGAGGAAAAAGTGATATCAAAATATTAACTGAAAGCTGATGTTAAGAAGTGGCTCCCTTTCCACACTTTACAAACTTCTATGGAAATAAGGTATTCTGTATCCCAATTACACTTATTTTTATAAATACTGTTCTCATTGAATCATGCAAAACTCATATGAACAGCACTGTAACAAAATTAAATTTATATAACTTTTCTTAAGCATGATGCCTCCTCTTTCATTTTTCAGAGCCTTGTCATGTATCCTAGGTTGGTGTTGAACCAAAGTGTGTATCATGTTCCCAGATTTATACAATTCTTTAAAAGGTCATTATGAAAATAATATTCAAGTGACAAATTATCATAATAAATTATAAATCTAAATAACACATACCTGCCCATTCCTTGTCCTTTACTTCTTCCATGCACATGTGTTTACTCAAGCATGTATGCATGGAAAGCTATCAGTGCCCGGGATATAATTAACATTATTAGTTCCCTACAATTCATCATTATGTATAATTTACTTTTAGTAAAATTGTCATTTTCTCTACAGCATAGAAACAGAAGGAACACTACACAAATTTTATTAAAGGTATCATATGCATTAATAAAAATATATTTAATAGTTTACTTAAATACAATACCTTTCTGTAAAACTTTCCTTATTAACCTTGATTATTCTTTAAAAACATCTTTGTGCCAAAGAAACAACTAGTTTCTTTGTATTTTGTGTCAATGTCAATAATTTCTGGGTCAATCTATCATGATAATAGATTTTGTCATAGTATGGTTAAATGAAGAAGTAATTTCTTCTGTTTTAAATGTGGCATTAGATGTGGAAACTTCAACCTTCACATTTACTCATTCAGGACTATGCCACTTTATAGCTCATTACATTTACAATGCTAAAATGTGTAGCATGTCAAGTTGTCACAAATTTATTAACATTTTTACTGCTTATTTTTCAGTAATAATGGTGATTATAAACACCTTCATAACTTAGAAAATATTTCTTCACATTTTCCCCTGGGGAAATGGATTTGGCTTTGTTTTTTGTTGTTGTAGTAGAAGTAAATATATATATATATATATATATATATATATATATATATATATATATATGTTCTAGTAATGATTCTTTACTTTTACTTTTGGTTTATGTATATATGCAACCATAATGCCAACTAGGAATCATTTCTTTTTTCATAGAAATATGGTGTGTCTTATAAATGCTAGGATTTTGAGAATGGTCAAATATTTACATGAATGATGTTAAAAACATTAATAGGAAATGTACTTTAAAACATTGAAGATAAATCACAACTGAATAATCATTGAAACTAAATTATCTGGAGAAAAAAACTCATAGACATAGGATTCACTTTCTGTCACTCATTGTTTGAGATATTCTTTATATTGAGAGTTGAAGGAGGAGGATAATAAAAAAGACAATAAAATTTACCAGCTTGGAAAGAAGTGGTATTTGAAATGTCTGTGGTTTGAAGAAAAAGAACATCTGTGCATTCAAGAAGCTTAAGCTAGGATAAGGTATTAAATTATGCATTTTTATTTTAAAAGGAGTGCAGCTGGATCCTTCAACACTGTTATGCATATAATATGAAAAGACTCTATGGTGAATACTGACTCATCCAGCAATTCTGTGTAATTGTCACAAAATCAATAAGAAGCAATGATCCACTACAATCTAGTTTAGACAAAATGTCAAGACAGTTATCCAAAAAGTAAAACTCGAGATAATTTTTAAATGTTATGGTCAATACCAGACATCTTCTGATAAACTTCCCTTAATCACTAAGAATTATTCTGAACTATTTTGGATACAGAAATTCTTTACACAAGTTTGGACTTGTCAGTAAATAGTTCTCTTTCTTTGCACATGCTTAGAAATAAGTCAGGTTTTTTAAATGATATCAAACATCAAGGATATGCTACTGGTGAGTAAATTAGTACTTAGGAATGATTGGAACTTATTCTGTAACATATGTAATTATTCTGCTCTTTTCACACATAATACTGCCAGAACAATTGTTTACATCATTCACATAGTTCTAATTGCATCATGTTAGAAAATAATCCTTGCTTTCTATTCTCATTACTGCTTAGATTACTATCACTTTATTGTGCTTAAAAATAGTGGGTGCTTCTCAGTCAAAATACACAGATTTATAAGTGTAATAAATCACTGAGCAAATTGCCTTTACAGAATTTATGGTAATATCAATTTAATTCTCCCTGTAGCTAGAGTGACTCCTAGGTTGCATATTTTGTTCAATAGGAAGTTTTCTCCTTGTCTATGTCCTTACAGTAAAATATTACACTACAATCTTTTTTTTCTCTTTCTTCATAACTTGTTTTCTATACTATTTCATGCATAGGTCATTCTTTTATTTGTATCTGACATCCAGGTGTGCTCCCATTTCAAGGCTTACATCCTTTTTCATTAGTCTTTAACATTATCCTACCTATAAACCATTGACTCAGGTATCAACAACCAAATCTTTTCAAAAATGACACTTATTTTATTTTATAAGGCTTCCCTGAGCAGCATAAACAAACATGTAGTTCCTTCTGCTTTTTTCTCTATCCCATATCATAGCTTTTTTTCTTAATCTGATTTATTTTAATAATAGTTTTTATATACACATAGTTGATTATATTGAATTTATCTTTGAGGAGAAAAAATATTCTTTCAATTTAATTCCACAAATCATTGGTATTTTTTAAAACTCAAATGTCCTATAAGAAAATTTAGAATATGTATCAAGTATTGAGTTAACATAGTACTTTATTTTGTATATCATTGATTCAGATATAAAATTCCAAAGAACATTCTTTAGTTTTTAATTGCAACATTAATCACTTTACATGTTGTATTTTTGTAAAGAGTTCAACTGAAATCTACTCTCTCAACAAAACTCAAGTATTCACGTTATTGTTATTAATTACGGTCATTAGGTTGCCCAATAAGTATTTTGCTCTTATTTACCTTTTAATCTAAATTTATATAAATTTTTATATATATTTTCCAATATTTCCCCCTTTGTCCTCAACTTATCCCCTACTAGTGTTTTTTGTCACAGTTTTTTTCCATTATAATTGTTATCTATACAAATTAGACTCCTTAGAGTTTATCTTCCTCTGTCTTATTTATTTTATGTATCTCTATGTTCTTTATTTATGTCTATGATGTCACTGATCACTGCATTCTTTTATTTCCTTCTTTTTTATCTCATATCTATAGAATGGGAGAAAAAAATTATTGGATATTTTGTTTACATTTCAGATATTATGCCCTTTTCCCATTTCTTCCCCAACCAGAAACCTCCATCCCATCCACCTTCCTCCTGATTCTATGAGGATGTGCGCACACACACCTACGTACTTTCACCTCCCCGCCCTCCAATTCCCCCACACTAGGGTATCCAGCCTTCACTGGACCAAGGACATCCTCTCCACCTATATCCAACAAGGCCATTCTTCCCTACATATACAGCTGGAGCCATGGGTCCCTCCCTATGTGATCCCAGGCTAATGGTTTAGACTTTGGGAGCTCTGGTTTGTTGGTATTGTTGTTCTTCCCATGGACTCACAAAACCTTTCAGCTTCTTCTGTCTGCTAACTCCTCCATTGGAAACCCAATAATCAGTTCAATGGTTAACTGTGAGCATTTGCCTCTGTATATGTCAGACTCTGGAAGGCCTCCAAGGAGACAGCTATATCAGGCTCCTGTCAGCATACACTTGCTGGCATCCACATCACCATCTACCTTTGGTGACTGCACATGGGATGGATACCCAAGTGGAACAGTCTCCAGATGGCACCTCCTTCAGTTTCTGTCTCATACTTTGTCTCTATATTTTCTCCCCTTATTATATTGTTACTCCTTCTAAGAAGGACTGAAGCACTCACACTTTGGTCTTCCTTCTTCATAAGATTCATGTAGTTTATATATATATTGAGCTTATAAACCTGTAGATTTTCATAATGTATTGTTGCATATTCTTACTTTTAGAGAACCAGTCTATCTGAACTGCCTCCCCTTAAAACATTTGGCAGGATTGCCTCACCTGTTGATTTATGTCTTCAAACATACATGGAATTTTGCTTCAACTTTTCCTTACATATGTTAAATTTGTGTTACTTATAGAATCCAAGTACTTAGCTGTGATCCGTTGTGGGTCAGTTCTTTGAGAGTATGGATTTAGTGAAATACAAGGAGAATGAAAGAAAGTAGAAAATTTGGATTTTAAAAAGCACCTTAATTTTATTTTTACTATTGACTTGTTTCTTTCCTATAAATCTGAAAGTATCATTTATTAATTATTAAATATGTAGTATAAGAACATAGTTTCTATTCATGTATTAATATTTTTGCTCATGAATGGAAGTAATTGACGTTACTGACACAGTCACATTTTTTCAGGAAAATTTTAGAATCAACATCATTCTTTAAAGAACTAGAAAAGTAAATATATATATATATATATATATATATATATATAATTTATATGTAACCAGAAACAACTTCAAAACCAAAATTCACAAGAGAGTAATGAGAAAGCTCAAGGCAACACATTACTTTTCAAAATGCACTACAAATACATGACAATCTAAGCAGCATGGTACTTACATAAAAGCAAGAGAAAACAGCTCTTGCTGATAATGCTTCTTGCCTCAGAAACTGAAAATTTGCCAGACATTGAAAGTAGGTTAATATTTTGCCCTTAAAATATTTAAAATCGCGTTTCTAATCTGTTACCTACTGTGTACCCAGTACTATTTAGTTTAACTTGTCCTTAAGAAGGCAATCTTACCAAACTCAAAATGCCTTGGACTTCACATGTAATCAACTGTTACAACCTGTGCATTACTTTAATCTTAAACTATATTATACTGTTCAATGCCTCTTTTGTGTGCTGTGCATTTGTGAGTGTGTGTGTTGGCTAGTATTTTCTAAGAGCTTCAACAGAATAAAAGCAATCTTAAATACAAACAAACAAACATCCCAATTATGTCATAAGTATAAGAAACAACATGAGGAAACGGGATGATAGCATCTATGGCTTAGAATGCTCTCCTGCATAATTTAAGATTTAAAATGTAGCGTCTTTATCTGTAAAACAATGTTAAGTATTCCTGTGTAAAAGTATTCCTCATTTGGTAACTGAACCATGATTTTTATGGTGTTCATATAATATAGAATGAAGTCCTCTGTTAGGAGCACAGAGATATTAGGCCTGCACAGAAGACAGAAAGCAATTATGCCACAAACCAAAGACTATGGCTATGTGAGAGAAAACAGCAAAGAAATTAAAATTTTAAATTTAGGCACACTATTGTTCAAAACTGTTGAAAGAAGACTCATTGTTGTTGTTGTTGTTTTTGTTGTTATGGTTGTTGAATATAATATTAGAGCAAAACAGACAAATCAATAAGTAAATAATACAGAGACCACTATAGCCAAACACGGAAGAATGTGCCCCAGATCTCTAGCGATTCTATACACATAGCCTCAAGAAAACCTTAATAAAAGAAGTTAACCACCAAAGAACCAAACAACCCAATCAAAAACAGGGTATAGAAATAAACAGAGAATTTATAACAGAGCAATCTTGAATGGCTGAGAAGCACCTAAAAAAAAATGTTCAAAGTCTTTAGTGATCAGAGAAATGCAAATCAAAACAACCCTGAGATTCCATCTTACACTAATCAGAATGGCTAAGATCAAAACCTCAGGTGACAACACATGTTGGCAAAGATGTGAAGCAAGAGGAACACACTTTCATTGCTGGTGGGATTGCAAAACTGGTACAACCATTCTGTAAATCAATCTGGAGGTTCCTTAAAAAATTGGGAATAGATCTACCTGAAGATCCAGCTATACCACTCTTGGGAATATATCCAAAAGATGCCCCACCATGCTACAGGCTATGTGTTTCACTATGTTCATAGCAGTCTTATTTGTGGTAGCCAGAAGATGGAAATAACCCAGATGTCCCACATCAGAAGAATGAATACAGAAAATGTGGTTGATTCAGTTACACAAGGGAATACTACTTAACTATTAAGAACAAGGACATCCTGATTTTGCAGGCACATGGATGGAACTAGAAAATATCCTGAGTGAGGTAAATCAGACCCAAAAGGGCATGCCTGGTATATATTCACTAACAAGTGGCTATTAGCCAAATTAAATAAATAAATAAATAAATAAATAAATAAATAAATAAATAAACAAACAAATAAATAAATGAAGTACAGAATACCCAAGGAACAGTCCCCAGAACTCAAAGAAGTCAGTAAGCTGAAGGGTCCAAGTGAGGATGCCTCAGTCCCACTTGGGAGAGAGCAAAAAGCAATCACAAGTGAAGAGGAAGGTAGACACCTGGGAGGGAGTATGGACAGGGGGTGATGCACAGAGGGGAACCTGATCTGGTACTTGATGAAGAAAAAGGAGTGAAACTTTGAGGGCCAGCAGAAAGAATGGAAACAGGCAACATCTTGAGGTAGGAGGTTGGGTGGACGCTCCAGAATGCACCAAAGTCCTGGAAGGTGAGAGACTCTCCCTCCGGACTCAAAGGGAAGGACTTTACATGAAATGCACGACAGTAGGCAGAGGAATCTTATAGAGCCCTCCTCCAGCAGGAAGACAGGGCATAAGATGAGGGAGGGGGTTGACATCTTACAATTAAAGCTCTGACCCATAATTATTCCTGTCTGAAAGAATTACAGGGATAAAAATGGAGAGGAGCCTGAGGAAAAGAAGGTTCAGTTACAGGCCAAAAGTGGGATCCAGCTCAAAGAGAGGTCCCAAGGCCTAACAATATTACTGAGGCTATGGAGAACTAGCAAAAAAGGACCTCGCATGACCACACTCCAGAAAACCCAACAAGCAGCTTAAAGAGTTAGTTGCAAATATTTGCACCCAAACAATGGACAGAAGCTGCTGACCCCTGTGGTTGAATTAGGGAAAACTGAAAGAAGCTGAGGAGAAGGGCGACCCTATAGGAGGACCAGCAGTCTCAATTAATTACAACCCCCTAGATGTCTCAAACACTGGACCACCAAAAAGGCAATAAACACCAGGTGATGTGAGGCCCCCAATACGTATAGAGCAGAGGACTTTTGGGTCTGTGTTCAATCAAATGATGCACATATCCCTCAAGTGACTGGAGGCACCAAGGAGTTTAGAGGTCAGGTGGGATAGTAGGTGGGTGGTAGGGACATCCTTGTGAAGACTGTGGAGTGGGGAGGAGTATGGAATGTAGAACAGCCAGAAAGTAGACTAGGGGCCAGATAAAATCTGGAGTGTAAAAAAGTAAATAAATAAAAATCTAAAAGATTCAAAGTTAAGATATCAGTGGAAGTAGAAGAAAATAGTTTGATAATCCTAAATTACAATGTTCTGATCTCACTTTGCTTTTCCTCTTCTTTTGAATAAACTTCAGACATTTAAGAATGACTGGACCCCTGTCATGGGGCTGGTAAGCTAATTGTAAATCTTTACCTCTTCTTAGTATCTATCAAATTCAGTCACATAACCTGCTGCAGCCTCAATTTCCTTCTTACTCCCCTCCCTGTTCCTTCTCCACTGGATCTGCAGACCTTCCTCTCTTAACCCATTACCTCCATTTCCAACATGCAGACCTTGGAACCAGCAGGTCACTGCAACCAATGGAGCAGGTAGGTTAACAGTCCCATCACTAATTCTTAATCTGAACCCCTCTATGTCCTTCCATTCCTCTTTGCCTTCTTTAGTGGATCTCAGAGATCTTCCTTCAAACTAATTTTATTCCTCTCATTGTTTTATCCCAGCCCCCAACACCAACAGATATTCCCTGGTAATAGTCAGGACAGTTTGAATGATGAAAAAGGTAAGATTATTCTGCCCAATTCCTGAACCTCAAAAGTCCACCAAGGAGCTGATGTCAATGCAACCTCATTAGGGTCTTTATTCAAGCTCACGCTTGAGCAACAATGCCATTTCTGATGCAGCAGAATGGGAAGGTAAAGCCCCAAGTCCTCAGAGGGACAAGATTTTATAGAAAATGACAAGCAAGCAATGGAGTTTCTTGACACACATCTGATTAGGGAGGTATTATGGAATTTCATTGCCTTTTAAAATAATTGACTGGTTTGGGGAGTCAAACTATAAACCTAACTTTTGCTTTCCTCCTGATTGGTGGTTGTTAGGAAGTGACGTGCCAGGGGCAGGCTTCTAACCTGGAAACTGGTGCTAGATACAGGTTTGTTGGTGAATATCCTGAAAACTGGTCTTAGAGAGTTCAACCTCAGGTTATTTTCTTTAAGGTAGAGTCTCAACCAACGATCTGGTCTCTCATTCTAACTTTAGACTTTGACCTTTTCCTCTGTTTCTGCAAGTTTGAACTTCTGTTCTCCTCCCCAGTTCTGTAGCAGACTTCTGCCCCCACACTCTGGCCTCATTCTCATAGGAGTAAGGAGCTTCTGATAGAATACCCTGCTTCCTTTATTCTATAAACCTCTTCATTACTACTCAATCCCACCTCTGTTTATAAATGTTCATTCTTAATTCATAGAAATAAATTTTTTGTGGAACCTGAGTGGTCACATCTATCAGAATGCCAAAAGAATTTTCTACCAGACAACATACAGTCACCACATTTTCCTGAGAACCAGAGATGGGTACATAAACCAAGGAAAAAACATCTCTCAACAAAGATGAGACCTAATATAAACATACAGAATTACAATCTCAATATCAAATGCCTAGACATGAGTGTAAAATATAATAAATAACAACAAGGACAAATTTTCTCGAAAGAGCTAACCAATCTTAAGGTGGCAGACTCTCAAAATCTGAACAACACTGAAGTCCAGGAATAGGACTTTTACCTTATAAATGTGATAAATGATCTTAAGTTAGAAATGAATACATACCTAAAGAAATATATAAAAGCAATAACAGTGGGTAGATATAAGTAAAACAGTTAAAGACCCTAAAGTCCAAATAAGATCAACTTTTAAAAAGAAGAACATTGTGGAAATTAATAGTTTAAGACCTTAAACAGTATCTCAGGGATGAGAGTATGTCTCACCAACTGAATAAAAAAAGGAAAAGGAAAAGATAATAACAAGCCTTGAAAACAAAGTAGGAGAAATGATTGTATCCTTCATATAAAATGTCAAATTTATAAATCTCTAGGCACAAATCATAAAGGAAATCTGAGTCACTATAAAAACTAAATCTAAGAATAATAAGAGTGTAGAAAAAGGAGGAAAGCCAGGCCAAGGGCATAGAAAATATTTCAATAAAATCACAGTAAATACATGTAAAGAACAGAACACCAAATACACTGGTCCAGAAAAGAAAGTTAGCTTGTTACATAACAATCAAAACAATAAGCATATAGAATACATAAAGAATATTAAAAGCTGTATGGAGAAAAACACCAAGTAACAAATAAAGGCAGAAAAATTAGAGTAATATCTGACTTCCTAAGGGAGAGCCTAAAAGCCAGAAAGACCTAGACAGATGTGCTACAGACTCTAAAAGACTGTAGATGTCATTCCAGGCCACTATACCTTGCAAAAATTTCAATTACAATAGATGAATAAAGTAAGATATTCCGTGATAAATGTAAATTTAAGTATTATCTCTCTATAAATCTTATCCTACAGAGTGCTAAAAGGAAAATTCCAACCTTATCAATTAATCATAGTGATTAAAAATTGTATACAAGCAAATCAATAGAGAAAAAAAACCACACATACACAGAGACATACACAGACCCACACCCACCCACATACACCCCCCCAACATACACAAAACAGTAAAGTCAGGAGTCAACAACTCAGTTCATTTTTGTCTCTTATTGTAGCAGAATGAATGTCAATACAATATCTAGCAGAGGCTGTATCCAAGAAACAAACCTCAACATCAGAACATGTGTTACCTTAGGAAAAGGGTTGGAAAAAAGATATTCTGAGCAAACACACCTAAGAAGCATGCTGATGTAGCCATTTTATTATCTGAAAATAGACATCTCAAACTGAAATTAATCAAAAGAGATAGGGTATGAAAATTTATACTCATCAAAGGAAAAATTCATAAAGACGACATTTCAATTCTTCTCGCCTATACATCAAACATAATGGGGCCATAGATTGTAAAAAAATAAATATAATAGAGCTCAATCACATACTGACCCCCACACATACTCATAGTGGTAGGCTGGAATCTAGAGAAACAAAAGAAAATTAAAATAAAACAAATCAATAGCAAGCAAACAATAAAAAAAAAACCCTATAGACATACGGGAGCTTTATAAACTAAGTGATCATAATGTATTTATAGAAAATTTTATTTGACAACAAAAGAATATACCTACATCTTAGTCCCTCATGACACATTCTTCAAAATTGTCCACAAAGTTTTAATAGACAAATAAGTTGAAATACCCACAAATCTATTGACTGCCAAATATTAATGCTAGATATAACAAGAACAGAAAACATTACAAACTCATATAAAATGAACAATTTACTTGTGGGAAAAACTCTCAACACAGGGGAGTCCTGAGGAGGGGCCTTCCAAGTTTGTGGGTCCCACATTCACGAGCAGGGTCTGAGGGCCACAGGAGGGAGCAAGGGGGAAGTCTTCCACATGGGCAATGGCAGGTTCCAAAAGGGATTTCAGAAGCTTTATTGTTCATGGTCTGGTGGATGGGTCTGTATATGTATATATATATATATATATATATATATATATATATATATATATATAT
>JANHMN010000012.1:51868925-51955582 GCA_030674055.1 Rhabdomys pumilio
ATATATATATATATATATATATATATATATATATATATATATATATAGAGAGAGAGAGAGAGAGAGAGAGAGAGAGAGAGAGAGACACATATATGTTTATATATATATGCAGCACTGTAATAACTATTACTGACATTCTGCTATGCTCATAGAGCAGAGACTTGCTCAGTCATCATTAGAGAAGCTGCCACTTGGAACAGATAGGATAGAAGGAGACACCACAATTAGACATTATCCAGAGAATAAGAGACCTTAGAACACTGTGCTAAATAAAATTTCTCTATCAAATTACTCACCTTGGCTCTTTTGAAACCCTGTGAATTAGAGCTTAAAAGGAGTGGAAGAATACAGGAGAATAAAAAAATACCAAGAAAAAGTGTCATAAATTAAAGGCTCTAAATCAGTGCTACTCAATCTTAATATAGTAACCTTAATATACTTGTTTCTTCATAAATTTGTTAGCTTTATTTGTAATTTTGCTACTGTTATGAATCTTAATGTAAATATCTGATGCATAGGATAGCTGATATATGACCACTAAGGAGTAATGACCCACAGATTGATAATTATTGTACTAATCTAACACAATCAAGCTCATATGACCTCACATCCACTGAGGTAGCTTATGTAAGGTCTGTAGGGGTCTAACCTTAGGTTAGACATATTTAAAAATACCATTATGTCCCCTTGTAAGGCAGTTCAATTGGATATAAATTAAATTCAGGAATGGTTCTTCATTTGGTCATAGGTGTTGTGCATGTAATTTGGGTTTCAGTTCAATGTTTTTATAGGATTCCTGATTGTGAGATCAAGTGTGCCTTTGATTCTTGTGCCTTCTTCTGTGCCCTCTTCCATATGTTTGTTTTTTGTTTAATTCTGATATGTAAATTTTCTTTTATTGAATTTTATTTTATTAATATTTTTTTTAGAAATCTGGTTGTTGTTGTTTTCATTGCTGTAATTTTGTTGGTATTTTTTTTTCCTGAGAGACAGAAAGGAATCTGAACAGGGAGGAGATGGAAAAGAAGTGAGAAGAATGGAAGTAGAACATGGAATAAAGATACATTATATGAGAAAATATATTTTCACTAAAAAAAATGACAAGGACTTACAGAGTTATATTAAACTTAAATCCTCTGTACAGTGAAGATTACGCATCAACATTGTGTTTGTTTTCCAAATGCTGCAACTTGATCTTCTCATGAATCCTCAGCATCAGTGTTCTCTTTCCATCATTCTTTTCCAAAGGCTTTCTTGCTTTCATGTGTGTGTTGCTCACCATTCAATACAAGTGGATAGGAACAGAATAAGTCAAAGTATCCTTAGCTGTGGATGATATAATCTAGGAACAAAAGATCTCAAACATTTCACCAGATTAACCTGCATTTGCACTCACCCTGTCCTGAATGACATTGTTGATGGTTTTAACAACCTTTCCTGCTTTCTACTTTTTTTTCATACTCCTTTATCAATCACTTATAACATAATTCAGTTTCAAAGGGTAACAGTATTATATTTCTATAAATAAACTCCAACTTAAATTTTAAACCAGGTAGTTCATTTCCTTTTCTGTAACTATGGAGATAACTTTGAAATTTAAAAAGAATGCACATTTATTGAACATAGAAATATGTATCTATTACTGTTAAAATTTAAAAGATCTTTTGTTTGAAAAGAAATCAGCTTCATCTTTCTCAAGCCGTTGTTGATTTTCAATATAATAATACTGAAATATATAAATTGATGCTGCTATAGAAAAATATATGCTGCTATAGACTTTGTATTCTGCTATACAAAGTCAGTAGAATAGTTTACAATGGCTTAGATTATTAAATACAGAGAAAATTGGGAGCAGAATGGAGAAATAAGAGGGATTATGTTTTAGCTCTACACATTTCAAATATTTACCTTTTATATAATTGGTGACTTGATATTAATTTCAAAATGTTCTAGTTTTAATGATTCATTATTTATATGTTTGTAACCAAAACCCGTTATTTAAAATCATATAGAATTTAAGAACATCACTTGATCTGTAAAGGTAAAGAAATACTCCGAATGCCTCATTAGTATTCCTTGGAATTTCCTGGGCTAGGATGTCACTGGTGTATTTTAATACCTAAAATCTATCTGTATCACTCAGAAATAAGAATCATGCTTGTAATTATAAGTAATCCTTCATATTTCTTTGTTGTTTACCCTTTGCCTAAAACTGTCTGCAGCAGACAGTCTCCTCCAAGGGTAAATAAAAGAAACCTTATGGGTGAGCATTGAGGAGAGAGGTTAAAATACATTTTCTTTAATTTTCAAAAGATCATTGACACAGTAGGTAAACAGTGAAAGTTAAAAGAATAGTTATCATTGATACAAATGTACAAAAGTACAATGGAGAAGGATTTTTTTATGAGAAAACACCGCAGTATGCTCCAGTATGTTATGGGGCATTCAGAAGATACACTAAAAGCTACCCAGTTCCTTTCTTTAATAAATTGGCCGATGTTCAAATATCTATCTATAAATAGACATCTAAATGTAGGCAAAGATAGATGATAAATAGATAGATAGATAGATAGATAGATAGATAGATAGATAGAATAATGTAAAAAATCAAAGTAGAAAAGTTAAAATTTCTTATGCAAAATTTCTAATATATTTTTCCAATAATATTTCTTATTATTCTTAATCTTACCATAAAAATTTACAAGAACAAAAATGTATTATTTATATTAGCAAGCATGTTATAGTTCACTTTATTATTTCACTAGCCCACTCTCTTGTCTGTCAGTATTCAGATTTTACAATTTAGCTGTTTCATATACTTTATGCTTAGTCTATGCTCTTTTGTGGGGTGTTGTATGAGCTCAGCATATTTTTATCTTTATTGGCTAAATTATTTATTTACTTTATATTCTGATCATAGATTACTATCTATCCTTTCCTTCGGTTTCCTCCTCCTCAGCTCCTCTTTCCCCTGAGAACACCCCTCTTTCTTTTCTCCAAAGAAAGAGGAAGGCCTCTCATAGAAACCAGTCAGCCCTAGAATATCAAGCTTCAAAACTAGGCTCATTCTCTTCCATTGAGGCAGTCAAGGCAACCCAGTTAGGGAAAAGGGGATTCAAATACTAACATAAGTTTTTGTGGAAGTTTGTTATCTCATGTTGATACAATTGATTTGTACAGAAAATGAATACTTTAGCTGTGAATTGCAGACATTACAAATACAAATACCCTATAGATTTATCCTGAACATTTACATTCTTTCAGTGTAGATAGAAGTATTAAAATAATATGTAATTAATGAAGCATAAAAAACCAATTCTTGCAAAAATTATAATTATAAAAAAGTCTGTAAATTTTGAAATATAATAATTTTGAATCACAATTTAATCAATAATTTTGAGATATAAAAGGAATCAAGAGTTCATTTGAAGGCATTGATTTTATTGTAAATAGAATAATATTTACACCAGGAACTGAGCAGATATAAGAGTTATAATCAAAAAGTAAACTATGCAAAGTAGATAAATAGAGAAATATTGGTTACTTGAAGACAATAACAAAATGTGACATGAAGAATAAGCATAAGTTTACTTTAGGAAGACTATGGTCCTTTCAGTGTTTTAAGTTTTTACTGAAACTGTTGTTTTTACTGCAACTAACTCTACCCTGACTTATGTACTAAATAAACCAATTCGAGTTTTTAAAGAAATGTAAAGTTATCAGTAAACAAGCATTTATTGAGCACATATTGTATGTCAGAATGTTTGGAATTCATGACTTGTTAGCACTTTTTGTGGGTGGAGAGTGAGTATAGAAGAGCAAGAATGATACACTATATAAGAAAGAATGAAATTATAAAGGGTGTACTGAATGAGACAATAGCAGTAACTTTACGTGAGTCAGGAAATTAGTGGAAGTGACCTTTTATAGGATTCCAGGAATTCACTCATTTTTTATGTAAGATCACTGTTGGTGGATTTTTCAGTATGTGAGATAAGCAATTAGGAGTGAGAAGTAGTAAATAACTTAAAAAGTCATTACAACAGAAGTCTCTTGGTGATCGGATAGAAATAAGATTTGGAAAATGCAACCAAATTTGAAATATAAAAATGTAACATAATTTAATATAATTTTATGGTATAACCAGTAAATGTTTCCTCAGTGTATGTCACTTCTTGCTAGAATCACAATTTATAACTCAATTAAATTTGTTTACTAAAAACAATTTTATAATAAACTATAAATCTAAGAAGACTTCATTGTGATATATGGCACTGCTCTATCCTTCTCTGCTTCAACTAGCATGATTATCATTCTAAGAAAAAGAATGTTATGCAAATTAAATGTATTCTTAAAAGCACAGAAGTATAGTGTACCACTTCTTTGGCAAGAATTACATATATTTCATTTTCTTAACAAATTTTTGCCTAATAACAAGGACCCAGGTTCTTGTGTTATCACTAATCCACAATCTCATGTTTTCTCCTCTTTCTCTCTCCCACATACCTTCTTCTTTTAAAAATTCATATATATGTATATGAGAATATATAAATATGAATATATACTTTATTAATATGTATGTATATATTGAGGAGGACATAAAACTTAGTTAAAAACATTGAGAAAGATTAAATAAATTTAAGAAATCATGAGGTTCATGGATAAAGTTATGGTGTTTTATATGGAAAATTTATCTATATTTAAGTTAGCATTGATTAATTTTTTTTCATTTTCTGATAAAGTCTTAATATGAATCCTAGATTAACTTCCAACTTCTTATATACCTGTATTCCCCTTGAAGGCATGGAAATTCATCTGCATGATTTTCTGGAGTGCTGAAATTAAGTATGTAAAGTAAGAATTCCAACTCTGATTTTTAGTATTTATCAGGAAAGAAAATTTTATTCCACTTATAAAAATATAGTACCCCAACAAAACAATTAATATTTTGAAATTTTATTTTATTGTAACTTAATATTTTCTAGTCATAAACAAATATAAGCTGAAACAACATTTTATATATATATTAATACAATGAAGAATAATTAAATAAAGTCAATTTATATTACCACTTCTAAAACATCTTTCTGTCATGAGAAAACTTGAAGTGGCTATTTTTATAACTTTGCACTGCACAGTATGTTGCTATACATTGAATTTATCTTGTTATAAAATAGATCTAAAAATAAAATATCTACTGGCAGATTTTATATCCATGAACAATTAGTATTCCTTTGCTCACCTGAGCTTTGATAACCATCAACCTATTGATACTTCTGGGAGTTCTAGTACTCTAGAATCCCTAGTGTTTAGAATTCTTAGTGTTGAGAATCCTAGGGAACATACACCAACAACATTTCTATGATATCCTGGCTGGATAACATCTACAACAATGGTACAAAGATTTCCATTTCTCCACAAAAGTTAAATTTACCTTGATTTAAATATTAATATTTTAAAGACAAATTATAACATATGAAATCATTTAAAATAGAAATTAGGTAGATCCTTAAAATCAGAAGATCTAATTAACATCTGTGTGAAAACAAGATTGCAAATAATACTTATATTAGAATCACACCATCATAAAAGTGAACATATTTTGCACTTATAGCTCATATATGGTTATATATTCACTGTATAGTCAAAAAATACTAAAAGTGTTATACTTAATCATAGTACACACATTGACTTTGAACTCTGCCTAATGATTTAGACTGGATATAAACTGTTTATAAAATCTTGTAAGAATTTGTTTATTACAATACAATTAAAATATAAATCAAGTGAGATCTATCTGATACTCTGAGGCTTATTATTAGCATCTGTGAAGAAACATATTTTGAACTATTCCTTTGGCCACTAGAAACTTATGCATCTACTTTCTATTATTTGGAAAATCCAATACAAGCTTTTATTATTTCAAGGATTGTCTTTAGAAGACGATCTGTGCTGACCTGAGTTGGCAAGCACTAGTAATGTGACAATGGGATTTTTGGCAGGAAGTAGCTAATCATTAGATATCTGAGTGCTTGCATGACACTCCAGCAATGTATCATTAATCATTCCACTTGCCACTAATTAACAGTAGAGTGATTTGGACATGATTTATTCATTCAATAATAATTTGATTATGTAGTTTGATTTACGTTACATTTTACTTTAAAATTGAGAGTTGATAAGTGCATAATGTGCTGGCAAATTGGACTTAGTTCTATTAAATATTTTACCTCAAGATTTTTTAAGCAATGTTTTATGGTTGAAATTGGGTTTATGATTTTTACAGTAAGACTTACTAGCACAAGTTATACTTATTCACTCTCATCTAGACTTCATTGCTACAGTGGCTGATTTTGGTTACAACAATGATTATCTGTATCACAGATATTAAAGCTCTGCCTAGCCCTTCTTATAAGACTTACACTCTATAGTTTTTTGATTTATTGGCTAAAATTCTTAGTGCTAGATACCTTGATCACTGTGTGATCATATAATATATGAGGAAGTTTAAAATGAAACAAATAAGTGACCTTCTCTCTTCTGCCTAACCTTTTTAGTCCCCATTCCTAATTATAAAACTGCAATGCAAATCATGAGACCTATCTTATAGCTGGTTCTTGACTCCATCCATATATGCATCTGGGTAATTTTAGTAATTTTTGAGTTTAGGAGTAGAAACCAAAGGCTATATTTAGGAAACTCAGGAAGTTTCTGTCAGGTTCTGTGATGCTGGATTCTTTTCCACTATTTCAAGTGCTCATGTAGTGTTGGCTTCTCATACTCTTCATGTAAGTGTTACTGAATTCAGTTATGTCTTCATTTATATTATTGAAATTAATGTAATGCAATGTTACAAGTATATCTTGCTCAAGACCAAGAATAATTTCGATAACTTTTTCAAATAAAAAAAAATGTGCAGGATAAAACACTAACTTGTTAATCTGATTGGAAGCTTTCAAAATTTATTTTCCATCTCTAACATAGCTCATCTTCAAATATTATATGGTATCACCTGGAATATTTTTATACTTCACAACTTATTAGTGAGACCCTAAAG
Source organism: Rhabdomys pumilio (assembly GCA_030674055.1). Taxonomy (NCBI): domain Eukaryota; kingdom Metazoa; phylum Chordata; class Mammalia; order Rodentia; family Muridae; genus Rhabdomys; species Rhabdomys pumilio. The sequence continues at coordinate 51,875,983 of JANHMN010000012.1, forward strand.
AAGACAATATAGACAATGTATACTTATGATATCAAACATTTAGAAACTGAGCTAGTGCTCAACCATAAGATTCAAAAATACTGTCTAGTGTTCATAGTGTTGAATAAGAAAAATAATTGTCAGTGTTACCAGCATTTAGTCCTGAGAGCTACAATAGAAAATTGCCTACAAACTCTATTCACTGGGGTAATAGTAGTCTGAATATCATGTGAGTAATCAACTAATATTTGCTTTGTTTTTTTTCAGGCTTGCTCTGTGAGAGAGACATATTAACACTTTTAATAAGACCAAGAACATAAGATGAGATATGCCATTGTTCATTGGAAAAAAATTATACCATTATTATTCTGCTAGAAGAACACATCAAGAAAAAGATATGTGGTAATATATTACTGTACTTGTTAATACATAAATCACTCAGAAGTTTGTATGTAGACTTAGATTTAACAGAATTCAGCGACAACTGCATGAGTCTGAGCAGACAACTAGATGACATATGGTAAATGAGAGACTTAGGAGCACTCAGCAATAAAAAGAATGTTTTCATCACACTTGCTCCATCAAGTCTCAGGGAAAGTAGAAGGAAAAGAGTTTCTAAGAGATAGCTGTGGGAGATGACTCCAAGGAAACAGCTTTCAAATACAAAAGTGCGGATGCACATGTAAGTTTGTTGAGACTATTACAGTATGTTCAATGTAGACAAAATTACCCAAGTTCAATGTAGACAAAATCCCAGGATTGTTAATGGAGAAGAGGCAAAATTGAGACTTAAACAAGAGGCTTTGTATAAGTTTTACTTCTAGAAGAAAGAAAACCAGTTTTTTTTTCTGTAGAGATAGTACAATGGGTGTATTAATAATACTCTTTAGCAAGTCTCATCATCCAAGTAGTTGTTCAACACAAACTGGACTCCGTGTTTACTGTCGTGTTTTTTCTTTGGTTTATTTTTATCTTTATTTGTATTTTTCTTTAAGAGTGAAAAACATTATGAAGCTAGGTGACTATGCAGGTACTTTGACCTGTAAATAGATGAGAGAGGGGAAAGAATATGACCAAGTATATATTTTATGAAGATATGTTAACCTTTCTATTTAATGATTGAAAACCGCATTAACACTATATTGTTTTTAAAACTTCATTGTATTTTATCCTATTTTATATTCTATTATTACAGTTGTATATCTCAACGTACAGATGAGATCTGCATTCATTATCTCCTTTTTAGAACCATGGTTTAAGATACTTAGAAACACTTACAATAAGATATTATTGCAAATGGCACAATAATTATTTCCTGATAAACATTCTAATATACCAATGTAAAATATTAATGTAAAAAGCTAGAACCTTTTAAAAATCATCTTTCTAATGTTGTGAATAAAAATGGCCCCATAGACTGGTAAGTAATGACATTATTAGGACATGTGGTGTTGTTGAAATAGGTGTGGGGATGTCATAGGAAGACTGTAAGATGCTCAAGCCTGGCCAGTGTGTCCCTGTCTTTTTCTGCTACCTACAAATCTGGTTGTAGAACTTTTAGCTACCAACACAGCACCATGTCTGCCTCTGTGTCACTAGGCCTTCTTCTATAATGATGATGAAATAAACCTCTGAACAGTAAGCCATCCTCAATTAAGTGTTTTCTTTATAGGAGTTGCTATGGTCATGGTGTCTTTTCATAGCAATAAAAATTCTAACTAAAACACATTTGTTCATCATACTGAAACCAAACACATACAACAAAATGGTGAGAGCTCAGAACAATAATATAATAGTGAGTGGCCAATATTCCAAATATACAAATTAATTTTGAAAAGAAACACGTCTTAATTGATTGGAACTAAAATCTATCTTTCTCTGTCTCTGTCTCTCTGTCTCTGAAGTATGTGTGTGTGTGTTTGTGTAACTCTGTGTATATGTGTCCATCTGCTTAGTGCTTACAGTTTCGTATGTATCAGTCAGAGGCTGATAACAGGTATTTTCTTCAGTTGATCTGCACCACAATTTTGATTTAGCCTATCTCATTGAATAACAAGGGGACGAATAGATAAACAAGCTGACTCTTAGAAGACATCATAACTATAGGCACCTACAAAGGCCATCTCTAAGAAACATTGCTGATGCTTTCATTTTATCAGATTTTTTAAATGACATTTTATTTATTACTATTTGGGAGATAGGGATATTGCATTCATGCCATATGATGGGTGGATGTCAGAAGATAGTTTGTGTGGCCAGGGCTCTTCTGAAATTTACAATCAAGGAATTCATCTCTTTTTGTCAGGTTGGCACCAAGTGTCTTTGTATAATGATCTAACTCTCCTAAAACTAGACTTTTCAGATCTGAGAGTTTTCTCTTTTCCTTTTATGGAAAATAGTTTTTTTCTAATATAATATATCCTGATTACAATTTTCTCTAGATGTATTCCTTACAGTTTTATTTATCTTAACATCATACTATATAGAATTGTGCCTGACACATAATAAATGGTAGCTGTACAAATATTATATTTTGAAGTTCATTTTTTCAATACAATTTATTATAAAAATATAATGTAATATTAGATTATATATAAAATAAAACAGGATTAATTAGGATTATCCATGGACAAACAAAAATTAAATGTATTCAAATATTGTATGAAAATAGCTATAATAATTTACTATCAGTAACTGTATTTTATAAATTATCCACTAAAACATTCATTTTGTTATTTTGTTACTGTAGTGTGAAGGAAATAGTTAAGAAATAGTATATTAGTGCTAGTTTAATTTTCAACTTTCCATTTTAGAATATTCCTCTCTTTCTTGCCCCCCTCCAGTGAATTAAGATAATCCTGTAAAATTATTATGAATAGAAGGTGTTTTTCATAAGTTAGACAGATGTTCACAGTTTCTTTTCCTTATGCTTTAGCTAGCAGGAGCATATATCATATCACTAATATTAACATTTAAATTTGTGGTCTTTTAAAAATATTTTTACCTAAAAGCTTTGTCTACTATTCAAATATTTTATTTGGATATTCTGAAAACTGACTTCATATTAAAATTCATGTTGGATGAGAGATCCAAGTAACACTATTTCAAGCAGTCCATTTTTTCTAAAACCTAAAACAAATTATTGGATAAATATGATTTTTTTTAAAAAATATGATTTTTACACTTTTACACAATATATTCTAATTATGTTTTTGTCCCACTTCCTCTTCCCAGTGTCTCTCCTTTCTGTAATTCACTCCCTTTTTGTCTCTCATTAGAAACTATATAGGCATCTAATTAATAATAATATAATAAGTATAATGTAACATATACTATAATTAGATAATGGAAAAACTAACATAATATAGATGAACAAGACAAACCAATGTGAGGAAAATAGCCCAAGAGAAGGAATAAAATTTAGACATCCTATCATTTGTACATGCCAGGAATCCTATAAAAACACTTATGTCAGAGCCATAACCTATATGCTACAGACTTTATAGGCCCCATGCTTGCTGCTTCAGTCTCTGTGAGTTCCTATGAGCTTTGGTCATGTTATAGAGAGACTGGTTTTCTTGGTGCTTTCCATCTACTCTGGCTTACACACTTTCTGATTCCTCTTGTGTAGATCTCCCTGAGACCCTAGGGGAAGAATGTGATTCAGATATCACATTTAGGGATAACTACTCCAAGGTCTTGGTTTCTTATTATCTGTATCTATATAATATCTGGCTATGACACTTTCTCTCTCTCTTGTTCTCTCTCTCTCTCTCTCTCTCTCTCTCTCTCTCTCTCTCTCTTTCTCTCTCTCTTTCTCTCTGCCTCTTTATCTGCTTCAGCAGGAATCCTTTCTGATGATGGTAGAAGAGGCACTGATATCTAAGTGTAGCCGAATGTTTGTCATTAGGAGCCATTTCATTTATACAATTTTTATTTAGAACTGTAGTATTTTGTTTAACCCTATGTTTCTAGCTATCTAATCTCGGGATCTTTGTAACCTAAGCACTATGAGGTACAAACTCACTCTCATAGCTTTTTTTTTTTTTTAACTGTTGTTGTTTTATTTCTTTGTTTCTTTGTTTACCTCTGGGACTGGAATACATAATGTAAATTTGCTTTGCAAACGGATTTGTAATGCTTATAAATAACTAATGCACAATTATATTTTTCAAAGCCATTTTAACCTTTATTTAAAATATCAATTAGTACAAGAAGTTTTAATAGCATAAAGGACATGAATGAGGACCTACAATCTTTTTCTGTATAACTATAATTTGAATATAGATGTGCTCACATTTATACACATGTAATGCCATGGTGACATTTGGTCTCTCTCTGTCTCTCTGTTTGTCTCTGTCTCTCTCCCTCTCTCTCTTTCTGCTTGGTATTTTAAAATTTCTTTTCTCTGATATCCAGTATCTTTATAATTCTTTGCAAAAACACATTATATTAGTAAAGAGGTCTGGAGGGAATAAAGGAAGATTACAGAAACAACTGTGGAATAATGACTGTTATGAAAAATCCATTTAGAGAGAAGAAAGGAGAAAGGTGAGAAGAATTAAGAGAATATATTCTCTAGGACAATAAGGAAAACAAGTCCACAAAACTGGGTGACTTTCTGCACATAACTCTCAGTTTTATATTTCCTACTGATGCTTGCAGAACATCTACCCTTGAAAGTAGAAGTCCTTGATGAATGAAGTTAACAGCAATGAACACACAAGTGGATTTTGAACCTATGTAGAGTTTTCAAATAAAAACAGATGGCAACTTCTTAGACAGTAAGTACATTCCTCAGGAGATAAAGTAGACTATTAAAACATTTCACCATTCCACTGGAGCAGATAATTAGGGTAATTACAACTCTTCAAAGATGTAAAAAAAAAATAGGATCAAAACCAATATCCTTCTCCACTTTAAACATAAAGATTATGAAGTTCTAAGAGAGCTGTGGTAAAGTCATCATTTTATAAAACAGACCTATAATTAAAATATTGGCATGTAAGACTTAATAGATTATACTTCAAAGTCATCTTCAAATCTAAATTACATACCTCAGAAAATAATATCAAGATGTCTCTACTTAAATTAAAATAATAAAGTACAGAAAAGTGAAACCATCTTGCTAGTTTAGGGGCAGAAAAGCAAACTATGAACATGCCATACATATAAAATGTATAAAGTAAATTATACTTGCATAAAGCAAACAGATATGACTAGAGGTATCGTATGAATGGATTTTAGAAGATTTACTGTAAGGATGGAATATTAGCTGAACAAACAGTCCCAGTGATGCCATTCTCTTCTGAGTAAACATTTATTTACATTTTTTTGCTTCAAATATTATATGTTTATTTTAGATTCAATGGTAGTAAAATAGTAATAGGAAAATGATGATATTCATATTATATTTTTAAATGTTTTTTCTCTATCAAGAATTTGATTTTGAGTCTTATTCTTTTATAGAAACCATAATTTTATGTAGTATATTTTAATTACTATTTCCTTCCTCTACTCCAGGTTGTATCATTTAACTTTTGCAGATTCACACCCTTCTTTCTCTCTTTAAAATAAAAACAGACATCTAAAAACTAATATGGACATGAAGTATAATAAGAAAATTCTAATACAAATGAACTGGAATATTATAAAATAAGCAAATAAGACAAAGAGCAAAAGATACACCACAAGACACATATGTTTGAAATGTGGTAAAGACACACATGCATACACGTACTAATATTTTTAAATTTCTATTTATGTTTTTAAACTACAGATTTATTCCCCACACAATCCACCCTCCAATTTTTCTACATCCCATACCTCCAACTCACCCCCATTCCACCTCACCTCTAATCTCCCTGGGACCTCCAGTCTCTTAAGGGTTAGGTGCATCATCTCTGATTGAACACAGACCCAGAAGTCCTCTGCTGCATACATGTTGGGGGCCTCATATCAGTTGATGTATGCTGCCTTGTTGGTGGGTCAGTGTTTGAGAGATCTTGGGGATCCAGATTTGTTGAAACTGCTGGTCCTCTTACAGGTTTGCCCTCCTTCTCAGCTTCTTTCAGCCTTTTCCTAAGTCAACCAAAGGGATCATCATCTTCTGTCCATTGTTTGGGTGCAAATATCTGTAACTGACTTTTTCAGCTGCTTGTTAGATCATCTGGAGGGCAGTCATGATAGGTCACTTTTTTTTTTAACTTAGGCATTCCATAGCCTAAGTAATACCACCAGGTATTAGGACCTCCCCTTGAGCTGGATCCCACTTTAGGCCTGTAGCTGGACCTACTTTTCCTCAGGATCCTCTCCATTTCCATTCTTGTAGTTCTTCCAAATAGGAGCAATTATGTGTCAAGATTGAGATTGCTGGTTCTCCTTACAGGTCGCCCTCATCCTCAGCTTGTTTCAGTTTCTCCCTAATTCAACCACAGAGGTCAAGCACTCATAGTCACATATACACACACACATACTTACATATGCACACACACACACACATACTTACACATGCATACAAACATTGAAACACACATCCAAACGTACACATACAAATACAGACATACAAACACTCATATTCACAAGTTTACACAAATACACCCATATACATACGTATACTCACATACAAATATATTCATACAAGCACACAGTTACACACACACACACACACATACACACACACACACACACCCCACCCCACTAGCCATATAGTCCATGACAATATTTCAAAGAGAAATAGTTATCTTATGTTATCTTATGTTGTGCTCAGGTATTTGATATTATGTTGATATAAACAAACCTATCATGCTACAAGTCCTATGAAAGTTTAACACATGCAGTTTTTACATACCTTAAGGTGACAATAATAGACTAAGTGTCACAATATTTATGTTCCACCTGTCTGTTAACTGCATTATTTTTGTTATGTTCATGAAACATTTTTCTTAAGCTTGCCAGTAAAAGGCTACAATAAGTTACTTAACTAAAACAAAATTAATAATGATTACAAATTCTGAAGGTGGAAGAGTAGTGATGGTAAATAACCTCTTGCAAACTGTCTTGTCAATTCCATCAGAGTGATAGTCACAAAGAAAAAAAATCAACTGATGGGAAATGTTTAATAAATTGATTTATTAAAAATGATTCAAAATAATTCCAACAATAACAGTTTGAGAAGGCTTGATGAACATAGGGAGAAACTTTTAAAGATAAGAATTAAATAGACATTTATCTCTGCATCATAATAATAACAAATAAATGGAAAAATAATTTGTGATTGCTATAGATTGGATGTGTTCGACAACCTACAAATCCAGAAGCTCATTTGTTAGTAGACTGATTCTTTCTACAGTGAAGGGACTTCACAGAGGTGTGGTCTAATGAGTTAGTCTTAGCTATTTAGTGATGTGATATTGGAAGGGACTGTAGTAAAATCTTGTCTTCCTGATTTAGATTGTGACCTCTTCCCATGCATGCTACTGAATTCTGATGCCACTTGCTCATATATGTCCTTATTAAGTGAACACACTAATACTATGATCTTGAATCTTCCTACACAGAAATATATTTTTTGCAGATTTGTAATGTTTTTTGTTATTGTTTTTAAACTTTTATCATTTGTTTAGTTTGTGTACATCAGTTCTTTCATCTGATAAACTCTCAACCAGAATCTAAAATACAATTTATTCACTTACTATTGAAGTTGGGACAACTTTTACAAATGTTGTGAGTAACAAATATTTGACATGTACTTTGTGCCCGATAATACTAAGATCTGAAATATGTTTCACAAGGTGATTTTCTACAAAAGTGTCTTTTACAGATTTCAACATTGGACTCATTCCTTGCTTCTTCTTGACTTTTCCCGAAGCTTCTGTTCAATTGTTTTGACCAAAAACTTCTAATCTCCTTTGCCATTGCAACCTTGCATCATCTCTAGTTTAACCTGTTGCCTGTTTTCTTGATGACCAGATCTAAGTCTGATATATATATATATATATATATATATATGTATATCAGATAATATAGATAATACCTTTATCTCAAAATAGTGATAATCAGAAAGAACACTACCAACTAACTACAATCTTTCATTTTACAAAGCAATACATTTATAAATTCAAGAATGAAGAGGCTAAATTATTATCATTCAACATACTACTTGAACATTATTGCAGAGACCTAGCACATGCTTTGACCATCAATACTGTGGATACTCTAGATGAAATTACACAATTTCATGGCATCTCAGTCAGGCATGCCTATTTCTGTCTCATGATCTCCAAGAGGAAAGCATGCTGTATTGCCTAGTTCACGTACCATTATTTATTCTCAAAGCCATTTAAGATCATGAGATCATGGGTCATTAAGAACTTCTTCAGAAAGATTTCAAGCATTTCCTCATGCCTGACATATCAGTTTTATCCTGTTTGTTACTATGATTGTTTTATTGATGAAATAAATACTGTTATTAAAATGAAATGCGTATTCTCCATGGACAGCAATACAGTGACTTGCTCAGCCATCACCATAAAAGCTTCCTCCTGCAACCCATGAAAAAATAAATAGAAACAAAGAGTGAGAGAACTTAGAACACTTAACATTAAAAGGAATGTCTCTATCAAATAAAATCAAAATTCAGGGAATATCATAGAGGAGGAGGCAAAAAGAGTGTAATGCCAGAAAAATGGAGAAAACCTAGAAATCAAGAACTTCTAAATAAACATGGTCAAAATACACATGAAGGCACAAAGACAGAGACAGCAGAGTCTCAACAGGTTTCCACAAGCTAGGGATACAGGACTAAGAGGAAGTTTACATACACCATCATCCCTATTCAAGAAGCAATCTACATTTGATAACCACTTGCAAATGACAAATTAATTTTCTCAAAGGGCGTCTCATTGTTGAAACAAATTACTCTTAAGAATAGGCTGCATGCACAGCCGTAGATGGCCACCAGAAGGTGAACTCAAAGGAATCTTTGCTGGTTTCCTAATGTCATGAAAGAATTCTTCCTTTTTTAAAATTTGCAATCTTATTAATTTTAATTTATTTATATTTTTGTTTTTTTAATCCTATAATTTATTTGAATATATATTATGGAATATGATATAGTGTTTTTTATGGAAGTCCCGATTGTGAGAAAGATTGGGTCTCTGTTTCTTGGTGTTTCTCTTTAGATCTTTTTCTTTTGTTTGCTCAATTCTGATGTGTTAGTTTTTGTTCTATTGTAATCATTATATTAATCATAATATATTATATTTATTATATTATTATGATCCTTTGCATGTATACATTTATAATGAGAAACTCAGTAAGAACTGGTAGATGAGGAGTGCTGGGAGGACCTGGAAGAAGTAAGGGGAGAGGAAACGATATTAAGAGTATATTATGTTGGGAAAATATGTTTTCAAATAATAGGAAAATAGAATAAAATAAAGCAGAACTAATCAGCATGTTTTTATGTTTGCATATGAATGCTATTATACAGTTATATAATTGTTGGTACTAGAAGGGCATGTGTAAATAAGAGATTCCTGTTATATTCATAACTGAGAAGGTGATATGAAATGCTTATTAGCCGTAGAAACAGAGGGAGCATCAACGTAACTCATTATATACAGGGAACCAGGAAACAAAAGACACATTAGTTTATTTCTTGCTTGTTTTCCTCAGTCTGTCCCATGGGCAAGTCTAATGAAAGTATTTATTCAAGCTAAATAAGCCCAGAACACAAAGCAGTGCATCATCTCAGCCTCACCAAGCAGAGTTAACTGTGCTTCAAATAATTTATAATAAATTTTCCTACTTTTAATTTAATTTTATTATGATGATTTCATTTGAAGAAAGAATTTTGCCCTTATGATATATGTGAAGCAAAGAAAAGGAAAAAATGTATTGATCAATGTACTCAAATTATTACATAAACAGAAATAGTAACAGTTTACTCTTGAGATGTTTAATTTTTATCTTCTATAACTGGAACGAGAAAACCTTTAATAAATGTATGTAGTCATTAACAGTAACTAAAAACACATATATTTGCATCATTCCTCTTCCTAAAGGTTATGTTTTACTTTCTGTTGCTCATTATCTTTAACACGAGACTTTCAGGTCTAAGTCATCATTATGTAAACATTGCTATTTACACATATTAAAACAATATACATATGGAAAGGCTCAAAAAAGCAAATAACTTGATAGAAACATTTCTTTTTGAATAAATTATTGCTTACATATAATTGATTATAAATCCTAAACTTAAGAAGCAAAAAAAATGAATGAATTAATATGTGTAAGTATATATGAGAAAGCATTTAAATCTATATAATGATAAACACTAGTGAATTATTTTTTTCTATCAAATATTTTGATCTGGAATGTAGCATTTACTTTTTTTTTTCTTTAATAATTATTAGTTTGGCAATTCCTTTGAATCAAGCAATAAAAAAGGAAATGTCAATAAAAAGAAATAAATCCGAGCAAAATTAATTTTTAATGGGAGTGAAGTTTGTAAATACAAATTTAAACTGCAATGCCACAAGTATTCCTGAAACACAGGTAGCATCATGCTCTAACAGAACAGAACAGTGAAAAAGTTACTTGGAGAAATTTTTGACAAATAATATGCTTCAAATCAGTTTCCAGATAGTCTATTAATACCATTCATTCATGTGGGAGGGGAAAGAAATTCATGAGAATAATCTTTCTTCCTTACTTTCTCAGTTTGGTCAAATTCTAAGTCCCTCTTTGTTTACAAAAAGAACATAGCTACAACCCACCTTTATCAGAACATCCATCACAACCACTTCCCCTTAGATTCCAATCTTTAATACATGAGTACCATAGGTAATATGGTTGTTTTTAAGTAACTTTCAATCCAACTTTAGTTCTTGTCTTCACTAATTTATGAATTCATTCACATTTCATCCTGATTGCACTCTCATTTTCTCCCAGTACCCTTCTCACACAGCTTCATCCCTCAATGTTTTTTTTTTCATTCTGAGAAGGGGGAGGTCCCATATGGTTACAAACCACACCTGCAGCTCAAGTCACTGCAGTACTAAGCACATCCTCTTCTACTGAGGCCAGATGAGGCAGACAAGTTAAGCAAACAGGATCTCCAGGAACAATCAAGTTAGGATAAGTTGTTGGTAGACCCACACAAAGATTACGTATTCCAGTGTGAACTGTGAGTTGGAAATTGTTGACTGTGGATCCTAACCATGTCTATATGGTGTCATGTGTCAAGATGTTTTTGAGGTTTACCTCTGTGACTATGCACCTGGATTCCCTGAAGACCACTGTGTACTTATCTTTGATGGATATGCCAGTTGCCCATATCTCCAGGGAGGTTTGTGTGTGGATGAAGGAAACAACTACTACTGTGACTGCACAGATAGTTGATTTACACGGACACACTGTGAGATTTTGATGTCTCATTGTTAGTCAAAGCCTTATCACAATGGTACAACCTGTGAAGATACTGTTGACAGCTATATTTGGCACTGCTGACCTGAATATACAGGTGCCAGTGTGAGACCAGAATAATCGAATGCAATAACAACTGCCAAATTGTGGGAAAATATGCTGAGTTGTCGTCAAAGGATGAATAGGGACACATTGAAGGACTGCTGTCCTTCTTCAACAATCTAGATTAGTTTTATACAGTCATCTTAAAAGAAAGTTGTAAGATATAAACCTTGAAAATGGTAGTGCTGATAGATACTTTAAACAATAACTGGCACCAGGCATAGGTACTTTTTGTGTGACAGATTTGAAGCTTATATATTCTAGATTGGCTCGTTTAAGAAAATGTTCATTAATTATCACCTGAAATAATTTGTTTGTCTTATGTGTTAAAATGTCCTCTAAATTGAATGTTCACCATAACCATATGAACTATAGATGCTCTTTCAGTTGTATAAAATAATCTAGGACCCAAGAGAGTTACATTTTTACATCAAAGATGTTGAATGACAAAGAGAAATCTATTTTATTGTGATAGTTTGTTTGCTGTAATCAAATGTGTTTATAAATATTTAGATTTCTGAGGCATTCAGAAATCCTCATACTTATGTTACTTAGAGGGATATCTATTTAAATTTGTGTACTGCTGAGTGATAGCTGTTAAGGATTGTATATCTTATAGATAGGAGAAAAGGCATTCAACTATTTATAAATAAATTGCATAGCAGTAATAAGTATATAAACGACATATAGAAAACAGCATGGTACTGTTGATTTTGAGGAGCATGCTTATGAGAAAATTGAAATATTTTTATAGAAAAATAAGTTTGAAGCTAATAAATGAAATCAAAGAACTAATACATAAAAATTATGTTTAAAATGAAATAAAAAAATGGCTTGATGTATCTCTTAAGGTGAAATTTTATGTATATCTCAGGTGAAATTTTTCTATAGCAGTGAATGTTTATTAATATGGCCACCCATATTCAAATTTGCAGGGAATCGGATACTACAGAATGCTCAATCTTAGGAGGAATAGACTACAGAAGAAATCATTTCAGAAGCTTGGTTGGAAGGAATCTAAGAGCTATAGTTGGTAGATGAATAAAATGAAACATCTGTAGATTGAAACAATCGAGCTACTTAGTAGACCTCACAGTAATTTTGACAGCAGGCACAAAACCTGTGGAAGCCTAAGACAAAACAAATCTTAATGTACATTAAGAACTTTGGCCCACGCCAGGCAGTGGTGGTGCACGCCTTTAATCCTAGCACTTGGGAGGCAGAGGCAGGTGGATTTCAGTGTTTGAGGCCAGCCTGGTCTACAGAGTGAGTTCCAGGACAGCCAGGACTACACAGAGAAACCTTGTCTCGAAAAACCAAAAAACAAACAAAAAACAAAAAACAAAAAAAAAAAAAAAGAATTTTGGCTCATAGTCTCAATCAATCCCTACCTGTGGAATTCTGGAAATGAATATTTGTGTTTGTGCAGAGGGGATAGGGTAGTGTATTAGTGCGTAGGTGTAGGCAAGAAATAAGCCTAAGTATTGTTTCTCAAAGGCAACCATCTTGTTTTACTGAAATAGTCTCTCATTTGGACTAGAACTGACTGAATAGACTAGCCCAACTGGTAAAATTTTAAAGTTATCAATCTTGTCCTGAATTATTTTACTGTATACTGTGCCCAAGTTCTTCCTAGGTGGTCAAATCTGTAACAGGTAATATGGCCAGTTACTACATTAATCTGAAGTTTATATTTTTCAAAGATCTAGAAGATGTAGTTGTTGGTGGTTGTACTCTTCACATAGATGGACAGCAATAGAGCTAGAGGATGAAAAGAGAAGAGGGTGGGCTGTGTCTTTCTCCTTGAATTAGGAAAGACGGTCTCATTATGTTTATGTCAAGATTGTTTTTCCAGTTGGTCTCAGTAGGGAAGAGTCAGTAGTTAGCAACATCATGAACTCCACAATAATGCCTCTTCATCACATCCATTGTATTCTGGTTCAGCTTCTCAGTGACTTAGAGGCCATAATTCTTGTAGCTCCTTTGTTTATCTCACCATGAGATTGCTGTCTTTTACTGATATCAAAAAGTCTTAAGGCCTTTCTTTGACAAGACATGCCTGAAATTGAGATATAGGCTGAGACATCCATGGTTTGGTCAGAGAAGACAAATTCTCACCTAAACTAGGGGACAACACTCTGGATATAAAAATAGAGTAAATATTCTCACTTTAAACACTTGTACATATTTTCATACATGATGCTTAGGTATGTCCAAATTCTTAATTTTTACCTCTGAGTAATCAGACTTATAGACTGTTATTATTTTTTCCTCCTAAGGTTTAGGGGTATATATGTGGTACAAATATGAGTATTCATATACTTGTTTGTATAGTTGTATATAGAGGCCACTTCTATTGGAAGTTGTTAACTGCTAGTAAAAGAAGGCTCAGTGTTTATTAATAATTTTGCCCTTTGTAAATTAACTATCCTTTATTGAAAAAACCACATCTGGTAATATGCTTGTCCGCACAAATTAATCTTGAAAAGTTGAATAAAAAACTAACAAAGTTTGGTAGAAGTAGTGGGTGGGTTTGGGTAGAGTTTGAGGAGCTGGTATGATCAAAACTCATTAAATATATCAGAAACTCTAAGAGAACTGATTAAAAATTTTCAGCAAAGATAAATAATACAGATTTGAATTGTTTTGCTTGTATTATCAAATTGCTACACAGTACATAAAGTAGTGAAGCAGGGAGCTTCATTAATATATATACACAAAATTATCTAATTAAGAAAGCACTCAGTACAATAATGGGAAATATAGATTAAAAATTATAATTAACCTAAAAATAGAGGTCATTTTAAACAATACTGGCTGACTACCATTAAAATACACATATAAAAAAACCTCATGCCTTGAACACAAATTTGTTTCTTTCTCTTACCCACATAACAGTAATAACATATATAAATAGAGTTGTATTTTTATAATTACAAATATATTTAAATTATATCTTTCTTACTTATTTGATGGATGAATTCAATGAAATTTTTTAAATAAATGAAATGAAGTTCTTAATAATCTATTGTTGTCCATGTTCAAATATATCAGTGTCACATATTCCTTTAAGGATATGTCACAAATATATGGTGTCATATATTCCTTTAAGGATTATTATTACCAGAGTTGATTAATGCAAATGGAAGGATAATGTTCCCTTTGTGTGCTATATGTCTGTATATTATCTACAGTTAAGCTAGATTGACAATGGATTTGGAGGTACAAATATCACTGAGTCCTGCATCATATCCCACCTAAGGCCAAAAAAGAGAAACTTTCTATCCATGTTTAAATTATTTTTCCCCTTTAATTTTCTTTTTATTATTTCTTCTCTCACATGTACAGTTATATTATTCTGGACATGGCTTGTCTCCTCTGATCTCCAAAGCTTATTTCAATTCTTATAAAGATTATGAGAGATGAACATGGCAGGTTGTTTAGAATAAATTACTATGCTCCATATCTGGAGAAGTTAAATCCAAACTAGGTCATACTCACTTACATAATAATCCTTCCAAAAGTAAAATTGCTGACTTGTTTTTTAATTATTATTATTTGTATATTGCATGCATGTACATGTAGGTTGGCATGTATTTACATTACTAGTTCCAATTATAAAAAAGAAGTTACTTCCTTATTCTCCTTCTCCCTTTATGTTACTGTCCTTGGCCCCTTAGTAATTTTATGAAATCTGTGGCTATTCTAAATAAGACTCACTTATTTAAAGATTAAATACTTGCATATGTAAATGATAGGAAACATACAATGGTTGCCTTTTTATTCCTAAGATATCTCATTGAAAATGATTGCTTCTATTAGTATCCATTTATCTATGATGTTTTTCTTAATAGCTAATCCTAGTTATTTCTGTAAATGGATCCCCTTTTTATTCTTCATTCATCTGCTTATCCATTTCTAGACTGTTTTTATTCTCTGGCTATTTTAAATAAGAGCAGCAGAGAAATAAATGAGCAAGTTTCTATGTGGTAGTATGCATAGTACATGGATTATATGCATAACAGTGACACAGTTTAGTCATATCGTAGACTTATTTCTTGCCTTATAAAGTACTATGACAAAGTCCTATTGAATGCATCTGCTCTACCTCCAGCAGTGAATAAAATTTCCCTTCTCCACGTCCACGTCCACATAACTATTTGTCATTGTTTTATTTTTGCCTTCTGCTTGGCATAACAATTTTTAAAGTAGTTTTGACTTGTTTTTCTCTGGTAGTTAAATATGTTCTACATTTTAGAAAATATGCTTCAACAATTTGAATTTCATATTTTGAGGATTGACTTTGCAATATTTTCTTTCATTTTCTGAGCTTATAATATAATTACATAATTTTTCCAATTCTCTTTTCTCTCCTTTCACTTTGTCATATCTGCATTCTTTCTTCTTAAAATCTATGCTCTATTTTTCAGTAATTGTTAGAACACACACAAACACACATACAAAACAAAGTTGTTCCTATACATTTAGAATGTGTGTGTGTGTGTGTGTGTATGAATTTGTGTATCTTAGGCCCTATGTTTAATTGTGTTGTTTACTTTTGTGGATATTTTTGAGTTCTTTGCATTGGCTAAATACTAATATTTTCTCTCTAGTGTGTCGATAATAAAAATTTTCCATCTTTCTATGTTATTGCTCTATTTTAATAGCAGTGTTGTTTAATATATAGGGAAATGGGTGGTGAATGACCAGAATGCCTAAAAAAGATAATATAGGGATGGAAAACTGACACTAAGTACCATAAAAATTCAAGTAGAAAACACAACTGAAGAGGCTTTTTACAATTATATATACATATATAATTAAGTTATTTTATGTTGGAATATCATATCCTTATCAAAAAAAAAAGCCAGTCAGATTAATTGAAAGTTCAGTACTAATAATAGATTACTGTTATTGGTGATACCAGAATTGTGTGCCTTTGAGGTCCTACAATACCAAATACAGACCAATGCTATTGCACATTACTGCCTATGGAAAGTAGACTGTACCTCTCTTGCTGTATAAGCTACCTACATAAAGCATAGAATTTGAAGAATTGGAGCTTACATTGATCTGAAAGCCTCATTACTACTGGTTATCTTTCATGGTGCTAGAAATTGCTATGCATGCTACCAGAGGAGAAAAGTCTTAGCAATATTGAATCCATCAATCTTATCCAGAATTGAACCTTGTGAGTTATAAAAAATAAACTATACTATAAGAATAAACCTAGGGATCTTCCTTCCAGCCCAAAACTCAGCCCAGGACAGAGCCTGTGCTCCAGACACCATTCCACATCCAGAGACAGCTTGACTCTTGTGTGCTCTGACACAATTAGACTAAGAGGTGAGACATAAACCTCCCCTAAAATCTGACCTAACTGGGATCCCCACAAAGCCCAGTGGAAGCAATCCAATCTGCACTGTCCTGACAGAGACACATCTTTCTTCTAGCCCACAACCATGCCTGGGACAGAGCCAGTGCTCCAGACCCATGCCCACACCCAGAGACAGCTTAACTCCCAGGAGCTCCATCACAAACAGGATCATACGCTCAAAGGAGTTATAAGATCCAGAGACAGAAGGGTCAGTTAATACTTGAGATAATCAAATAGGGAAAGACAAGCACCAAAACATATACAAGAGAAACCAATGCCACTTGTCACCATAAGATCCCAGGTCTCACACCACGGCAAGCCCTGGATATTCTAACACAAATGAAAAACAAGACGCAAACCTAAAATTCATCTCCTAAAGATAATAGAGGACCTTAAGTAGGATATAAATAACTACCTTAAAAAAATAAGAGAGGTCACAGGTAAATATGTAAAAACACTTAAAAAGCAAAACCACAAATCTCTTAAACAAATACAGGAAAACACAATCAAACAAGTGAATGAATTGAACAAGACAATCGAGAATCTAAAAATGGAAATAGAAAAAATTAAAAAAATCACAATGGGAGGCAACCCTGGAGATGGAAAATTGAGAAAAGAGATCAAGAGTTACAGATGCACGTATTACCAACAGAATACAAGGGATAGAAGAGAGATCATGTGTAGAAAATACCATAGAAGATATTGAAACAACAAAGAAAATACAAAGTACAAAAAGGTCCTAATCCAAAATTATCCAGGAAATTCAGGACACAATAAAAGATGAGACCTAAGAATAATAGGAATACAAGAGAGAGAAAATTCCCATTGCAAAGGATAAAAAAAAAATTCTTCAACAAAATCAAGAAAACTTGCCTAACCTAAAGAAAATAAATGGCCATAAATGTATAAGAAACCTACAGAAGACCAAATAGATTGAACCAGAAAGAAAAATTTTCCCATCACATAATAATCAAAACACTAAAAGCACAGAACAAAGAAACAATATTAAAAGCCATAAGAAAAAAAGGCTAAGTAACATATAATGGAGAAACCAAGATATTCTATGACAAAACCTAATTTAAACATTTTCCCAGTAATCCAGCCCTGTAGAGGATAATAGAAGGAAAACACCAACACAAAAAGAAAACTATGCCCATTAAATACTAAGAAATTAGTTATCTAATGACAAACCCAAAAGAAGAGATCCAAACAAACATAAAACAACCATTAACAACAAAAATAACAGGAACCAACAATGGTTAGTTTCAATATCTCTCATCATCAATGGACTCAACTCCCCAATAAAAAGACATAGTTTAAAAGACTGGAAACACAAATAGGACCTAACATTTTGTTGCATACAGGAAACACACATCAATAAGAAAGACACTACCACTAAATAAAAGGTTGGAAAAATTTTTCTAAAAACAAGCTGGAATAGCCATTTTAATATCTAATAAAATAGACTTTCAACCAAAACTTGTCTAAAGAGTTGGAAAAATACACTTCATACTCATTAAATAAAAAGTCCAGTAAGAGGAACTTTCAATTCTGAATATCTTCACCCCAAATTCAAGCGCATCCACATTTGTAAAAAAAAAAACAAAAAAAAACCACATTGGTACTCACACAATAATAGTGGAATACCATACTCTCACCAATGGACAAATCATGGAAACAAAAACTAAACATAGACAAAGTGAAACTAACAAAAGAAATGAGCCAAATGGATTCAACATATATTTATAGAACATTTCACCCTAAACCAAAAGAATGTACATTCTTCTTGGGACTTTATGGTAACTTCTCCAAAACTGACCATATAATCAGACACAAAACAATCCTCGACATGTTTGAAGATTGACAAAATCTCATGCATTCTATCAGCTCACCATGTATCAAGGCTGGTCTACAGTAACAACAGAAACAAGAGAAAGTCTGTATACTCATGGAAGCTGAACAAGTATCTATTCAATGATAACTTGGTCAGGGAAGAAATGAAGAAAGAAATTAAAGACTTTATAGAATTTAATGAAAACAAAGGCATTGTAAACCAAACTCATGGAACACAATGAAAGTAGTCCTAATAGGAAAATTCATAGCACTGAAGACCTTCATAAAGAAATTGGAGAGAACCTACACTATCAACTTAATTGCACATTTGAAAGTTGTAGAAGAGAAAGAAACAAACACACTCATGAGGAGTAAACAAGAAATAATCCAACTCACTTCTGAAATCAACCAATTGGAAAGAAAGAGAACTATACAAAGAATCAACAAAACTAAGGGATGGTTCTTTGAGAGAATCAACAAGACATATAAACTCTTAGCCAAACTTACTAGAGAGCACAGTGACAGTATTCAAATTATCAGAAAAAAAGGAAGAAATAACATCAGAAACTGAGGAAATTAAAAAAAAATCATAAGGTCCTCCTACAAAAGCATATACTCAAAAAAAAAAAAAAAACCTGGGAAATCTAAATGAGATGGATGATTTTCTAGACAGATATCACATAGCAAAATTAAATCAGGATTAGATAAACTATCTAAAAATTCTCATACACCATAAGGAAATAGAAACAGTCATTAAAAGTCTTCAAAAAAAAAATGCCCAGAGCCAGATCAGATACTTTTATTGAAGAATTCTATCAGACCTTCAAAGAAGACCTAATTCCAACACTTCTCAAACCATTCCACAAAATTGAATCAGAATGAATACTACTTAATTTATTCTGTGAAGCCACAATTGTAATGATACCTAAGCCACAAAAAAGACCCAACAAAGAAAGAGAACTTTAGAAATCTTTCATTTATGAATAACAATACAAAATTATGCAATAAAATCCTGGCACACTGAAGCCAAGATAACATCAAAATGATAATTCAGCCTGATAAAATAGGCTTCATCCCAGAAATGCAGAAATGGCTCAATATACGGAAATTCATCAAGGTAATCCACTATAAAAACAATCTCAAAGAAAAAAAAATCACATGATCATCTTATTAAATGGTGAAATTTCTTTGATAAGATACACCTTTCATGTTAAAAGTATTGGGAAGATCAGGAAATCAAGTCACATACCTAAACATTATAAACGTAACATACAGCAAACTAAAAACCAACATCAAATGAAATAGAAAAAAAAAACTAGAAGAAATCACACTAAAATTAGGGACACAAAAAGGTTGCTCATTCTCTTGCTATTTCCTCAATATAGTACATGAAGTTCTAACTAAAGCAATTAAACAATAAAAGGAGGTTACAGAGATACAAATCCAAAAGAAAGTAGACAAAGTATCACTATTTCCAGATCATATGATAGTATACATAAGTGACCCCAAAAATTCTACCAGAAAACTCCTACACCTGTTACACAACTCAGCAAGGTGGCTAAGTATAAAATTAACTGAAATAAATTAGTAGCCTTTCTCTACACAAATGATAAATAGATTGAGAAAGAAATTAAGGAAGCAATACCCTTCACAATATTCACAAATTATATGAAGTATCTTGACATAACTCTTATCAAGAAAGTGAAAAATCTGTATGAGAAGAACTTCAAGTCTCTGAAGAAATTGAAGCGGGCATCAGGAGATGGAAAGATCTCTCATGCTCATGGATCAGTAGAATTAATATAGTACAAATGGCCATCTTACCATAAGCAATGGAATTTCCATTAAAATTTCAACTCAATTCATTACAGAGTTAGAAAGAACAATTCTCAGCTGTATCCAGAATAACAGAAAAACCCAGGATAGTGAAAACAATTCACAAAAAGAGAGAAATTTTTGAGGGAAACACCATATCTGACATCAAGCTGTACTAGAAAGCAATAACAATAAAAAAAAAATAAAAACAAAACAAACTGTATGATATTGGTACAGAGACAGACAGATAGATCAGTGGAATAGAATTGAAGACCAAGAAATAAATACACAACCTATAGTCACTTGATCTTTGATAAAGACAGCAAAAGCATACAACAGAATAAAAAACAACAGTATTAACAACAAATGGTGCTGGTCTAACTGGTGGTCTGCATATAGAAAAATGCAAATTGATCAATTTTAATCTCTTGTAGAAAGCTAAAGTCCAAGTGGATCGAAGACCTTCACACAAAACCAGATACACTGAAGCTAATAGAAGACAAAGTGGGAAAGATCCTTGAATACATAGGCCTAGTGGAAATTTTCCTTAACATAAGAATAATGGCTGAGGCTATAAGATCAACAATTGACAAATGGGACCACATGAGAAGGAAGAGATTTTATAAAGCAAAGGACACTGTCAATAGAACAGAACAGAAACTTACAGATTGGGAAAAGATCTTTACCAACTCTACATCAGATCGAAGGCTAATATATAATATATACAAAGAACACAAGAAGTTAGACTCCAGAGAACCAAATAATCCAATTTACAAAAGGGATACAGAATTAAACAAAGAATTCTTAACTGAGGAATTTCAAATGACCCAGAAAAACCTAAAGAAATGTTCAACATCCTTAGTCATCAGGAAAATACAAATAAAAATGATCCTAAGATTTGACCTCACATCAGTCAGAATGGCTAAGATCAAGATAGAAGGTGACAGCAGATGCTGGCAAGGATGTGGAGAAAAAAGAACACTCCTCTATTGCTGGTAGGATTAAAAATTGTTAAAACCCCTCTGGAAGTCATTCTGGTGGTTTCTCAGAATATTGAAAATCGTTCTACCTGAAGACTCAGCTATAGTACTACTGGAGATTTTCCCAAAAGATACTCTAGCATATAACAAGGCTACATGCTCCACTATGTTCTTAGCAGCCTTATTTGTAATGAGTAGAACTTGGAAACAACCCAGATGTCTCTCAATAGAAGAATGGATACAGAAAAGTGGTACATTTACACAATGGAATACTACTCAGCTATTAAAAAACAGGAATTCATGAAATTCTGAGGCAAATGAATGGAACTAAAAATTATCATCCTGAGTGAGGTAACAAAACACAAAATAAGATACAGAGTTATAGGACCACGAAATGACAGCATGATTTCTGATTGAGCACTGGCTAGAAATTGCCAAAGACCCCAGGTGATCCTAAAGTATGGCTGGAATTTTGCCATGCTCCCTGACACCAAGTTCCTGACATGAAGCCACAGACCTCCATCAATCTGTGCTTTTTTCAGTCACATAGGACAACACCCACTAGTTCCTCCACAAGTAGAGGATATAACTACCTGACACAGAGCCTCAAGACAGATCTCAATATTATTGAGATACCTAAAGGCCAGCAGGGCATAGTTAATTAAACATTCCTTTCCAGACCATCCTTCTTGCAAAAGGTATTTAGCCTTAGGATAGTCCTGAGAAACCGAGGTATACTTTTCATTCTTTTTTTTTTTTTTACCATGACAACAAATATCTTAAGACCATGGACTGTATCTCTTCTTTGAAATCAACCATGGGGAACAGTGGAACAGTCCTCAATTCACAGAGCTACCACATAATCTCCAGCTGATGATCTCTACATTCTCCAGCACAGAGACCACTAGCCACCCAACCCAAGTAAGCAAACTGAGCCAGCCATGATCCAACCAAGTAAGTCACCATGACCAAGAACTCTCATCCCCTTGGATGCAGCCAGAGCTCATCCACCCCCCCCCTTCAGCTGTGGGCAAATCTAGCCCATATGCCCCCACTTTATTCTCTGCACCGGTCTCTTCCACAGACCCCAAGCAGCATATGGGCTGGGACCCAAGAGCCTGCAAAACAGCCAGTTCCAAGTTGCCTTTTGGCTGAGAGACCCCCAAGTTCTGGCTCCAAGTGGAAACTCAGACTGAGCTCCCCATCATGTGTGAGGAGAATGCAGTCAACTTCTCATGCCTCTACCTCTTTGAGCAGTGTCCCTAACCCCTTGGGGGTTTGGGGAGGTGTAAGACCCACAATTCAGCTCAACAATAAGACCTACACACACTAAACTCCAACACAGGTCGTGGACTCACTGAATAGTAGATATTAGCCCAAAAGCTCAGAATACCCACTATATAACCTATAAAACATATGGAGCTTAAGAAGAAGGAAGACCAAAGTGTGAATGTTTCAAAACTATATACAAGTGGGAACAAAATAATCATAGAAAATAGAGGGAGGAAGGGATCTTGGAGGAAGAAAGGAAGGTGAGATAAAAAAGGGGAGCAGGATCCGGTTGTAGAAGGGAAAGAGAATAATATATATTCGGAACAGAAATAAATAGAAATAGGGTATGGGGAACTAAGAGTAGCCATTAGAACGTCCCAGATGACAGGGAAGTGAGAGGCTCCCAGGACTCAACAAGGATCACTTTAGCTGAAATATCCAACAAAGTGGAGACAAATTCTGTCGAGACCACCTCAAGTAGATAGGCACCACCTATAGTTGAGTCATGGGAACATTCACCTATCTTAAAATTTTTAATCCAGAAATGTTCCTGTCCAAAGGAAAGAATGGCACAAAACGTGAAACAGAGACCGATTGAAAGGCCATCAAAAGATTGCTCCACCTGTTGATCCATCCCATCTGCAGATACCAAATCCAGACACTACTGCTGATGGTAAGAAGTGCTTACTGAGAGGATCCTGGTATGGCTCTTCTCTGAGAATTTCTACCAGCACCTGACCAATACAGATGCAGATAGTCACAGCCAAGCATTGGAGTGAGCCTGGGGACTCTAATGTGAGAGCTAGGGGAAGGACTAAAGAAACTGAAGGAGATTGCAATCCCAGTTAGTTGATACTGAAGAACAATATCAACTAACCTGACCACCCAGAGATTTCAGAGACTAAAACTATCAACCACCAACCAAAGAGTATACATGAAAGAATCCATGGCTCCAGATACATATGTAGCAGAGGTAGGAATTATGTGACATAAAAGGAAGAGGAGGCCCTTGGTCCTGTGGAGGCTTTATGCCCCAGTATAGAGGGATACTAGAGAGGTGAGGCAGGAATGGGTGAGTGAGTGGAGTACCCTCAAAGAGGAAAAGGAGAGTGAGAAGGAGGATGGGATGTGGGGTTTGGGGAGGAGTAACCTGGAAGGGGGATATCATTTGAAATGTAAACAAATAAAATGTTTAAGAAAAAATGACAACTTTATGAACTTTTTGGTAAATTGATGGACCTAGAAACTATCATCCCAAGATAACCAAGATCCAAAAGGACATACATGGTATATACTCACTGATAAGTGGATGTTGGAACAAAAGCTTAGAATACCCATGATACAACTCAAAGACCATAATGAAGCTTAATTAGAAGAAAAGCTAAAGCTTGGATCCTTTAAACCTGTTTAGATGGGGGAACAAAATAATCATGGGAGGTGAGGAAGAGAGAGATATAGGTGGCAAAGAGGGGGGGGAGAAAAAAAAAGAGCAGGATCAGGTATGAGAAGATATAGAAGTCCAGAGGTCCAGAAAAATAAATAGAAATAAGTAGCAGTAGGAAAGGGGGGACCTGGGGAACCACTAGAAAGTCCCAGATGCCAAGGATGTGAGAGGCTCCCAGGACCCAACAGGGATGACATTAGTCAAAATACCCAACAGCAGGAAGAGAGAACCTGAAGAGACCACATCCAGTAGATAAACATGACCTGCAGTAGAGGGCCACCCACCCATCTCAAAAATTTTAACCCAGAATTGTCCCTGTTGAAATAAAATGCAGTGATAAAAAGGGAGCAGCGGATAAAGGAAATGTCATTCAGAGACCAACCTATTGTGTGATTCATTCCATCTGCAGACACCAAACTCTGACACTATTACTGATGCGCTTGTAGACAGGAGCCTGGTATGGCTGTCTTCTGAGAGGCTCTGCCAGCACTTGACTAAGAAAGATATAGACACTCACAGGCAAGCATTGGACTGAGCCCAGGGACTCCAGTGAAAGAGTTAGGGGAAGGGCTGAAGAAGGTGAAGGGTATTGCAGCTCCATTGGAAGAACAAAAGTATTGATTAACCTGACCCCTCAGAGCTTCTAGGGAATAAACCACTAACCAAAGAGTATACATGTGATGTTCTATGACTCCCTTTATATATGTAGCAGAGGATGGCCTCATATGGCATCAGTGGGAGGGGAGACTTTTGGTTCTGTGGAGGCTTGATGCTCCAGAGAAGGAGTATACTAGAGTATACTAGTTGGAGTGGGTGGATGAGTGGGGAAGCACCCTCTTAGAAGCAAAAGAGAGGGGGATGGAGTGGAGGATTCATGGAAGGGAGACCAGAAAGGAGATAACATTTGAAATGTAAACAAATAAAATTATCAATAAAGAAAAGAATAAAGATCTATCTATCTACCATCTATCTATCTATCTATCTATCTATCTATCTATCTATCTATCTATCTATATCTATATCATCTATATCTATATATCTATATCTATATCATCTATATCATCTATATCTATATCTATATATCTATATCTTCTCTCTCTCTGTCTCTCTCTCTCTCTCTATATATATATATATATTTTCTGCCAGTCCAATAAAAAAAATAAACTTAGAGGTTCATTTGCCATGGGAATAAATAAGTACTTGCTAAGTTGATATAACCCTTCTTCATAAGAGAGAATGCATACCTGACACAATTACTGACACCTAGTAACCATGGTTTATGACAAGTCCTAAGGCCCTAGGCTAGGACCTATTACTACTATGCTCCTAATGGTAATTGGTTTTACATCAACTCCTAATAACTACTCTTCATACTTATTAATTATTCATTCTATTAGCTCTCATCAGAAATGTATCTTTTAAAAACAGATATCAATTATCAGAGAGACACACAATTTCTCATTTTGGGAAGAATAAGTGGCTATATTGTACTCAATTATAAATGGAACATCTGTATCATACATGCTCTTCCCAATGCTTAGGGATCATTGTAAAAGGAGTCAGGAGACTGTAAGTATAGAATGATGACCAGAATACAGTGTTTTTCTGACACAATAGGATGTATTTCCACCTGAACTCACAGTACTTGTGACATCATATTGGAGAACTGTGCAAGCTCAAGGTAAACAAAATCATTTGCAACCCCATGGGAAGAACAACAATATCAACAAACAACACCCCTCAGAGCTCCCAGAGACTAAATCACCAATCAAAGAGTACTCATGGGGGTACCCATGGCTCCAGCTGCATATGTAGCAGAGAATGGCCTTATCTGTCATCACTGGGAGAAGATGCCCTAGGTCCTGTGAAGGCTCAATGACCCAGTGTAGGGGAATGCCAAGGTGGTGAGGTGAGAGTGGGTGGGTGGGTGGAGGAGCACCCTCATAGAAGCAGGAGGAGGGGGTGGAATGGGAAGGTTACAGAGAGAAAACTGAGAAAGAGATGTCATTTGAAATGTAAATAAATAAAATATCCAATTTAAAAAAAAACAAAAAAACAAAAAACAAACAAACAAACAAAAAAAAAACCAAGAGACTTGTGCATGAAGTGCTACCCTTAGCTGAGGAGCTATTTGTGATTAACATTTGCTAATAGAGGGAATACAAGCTCTGTATAAGAATGATTCCTGTTAGGTTTAGCATGCTCTTCTGAAATGCTGAAAACACTAAAATTATATAGGGAGCACTAATGACACTTGAGGGATAAATAAAAATATTAAAACATACATTTGAATGAACATAGCATGAGGTAAGAGAAAAATGTAGATGGAAGGATAGCAATATGATCAAAACACAATGAATTAATCAAAGAATTAAAACATTTTTAAAGAGAAGAAAAATAGAACTCATTACTTTAGACACTTTAGATTGTAGGGAAATTATTTTTATATTGAAGATAAATAACCATGTAAAAAAATTTAATATACCAGAGAATTGTTTTAAAAATGGATATTTTATTGACAGTAGTTACAAAGACAGATAATGGATAAATGAGTGCAAAAGCATCACACAGGTGAAGTCAATGGAATTAATTACATAATTTAAGATCATATAAAAATACCCATTATTAATGATGTAAAATGTTAATATCTATAATAATCTTCCTTATTGGGTCTTTATTTTTATGTATTATTTCATACACATATCTTTACTATTATAATTATAATTTTTCTCTATAGCAGAAACTTTCTCTCAACTAAAGGTTGTGTAACTTAAAGTTTGTCAATATAAATACAAAACATGCACAAGTGATCCACCTGAGTGCAGCTTGTTTTCCAGTAAATTTGAGAGTAGATATCATTTCTAATAAAATCAAGACTATTTGATTATATATAAGTTACTTTTCTTTGATGTCATACCATTTTGCTAGGGATTTAAAATTGCTTTGCTTCATTCAATGACACACATCTGTTGTAAAGCAGTAAATGTAAAGAAGAAACCAATAAAATAAAATCTACTTACACTAAATATCTTCCTTTTACATTAGAATAAAGACAATATTTATGTCTGTTGTTATAATTTTACTATTAGCCTTATTTTTTTCTTTTTGACATAAGAGCAATTAGAGTTATTATTTATTAAAGGGACATAACTTCTTATGTGTGGATTCATATGAAGCACACACACATACACACATACACTATATATATATATATATATATATATATATATATGAATAATAAAATATGGTACCTGTATATACTGGATATACTGCATATATTGTACATACTGTATGCAATGGATATTAATTCATTTTTTAAAAAATTGAACTTACAACATTTCCAGGTAAATGGACAGACCTGATAAATATTAATTCCTCATTAATTCCTATCAATATTATTTTGTCATAGGGAAAGAATAGAAAACTAGCAGAAGATACAGATAGAATCTGGGCCTTGCTTCTCAAGAGCAGAATAAAGAAGACAGTGATAGAACACTGGCACTTTCAGTGTTGCATATCTCAATGATTTTTCATCAGACTCTTTTTATTTGGGATTTTGTAAACTGGATTTGCGAAGGTACAAAGAAATTCTAGGACCCTTTGCCAAACCTTAAAATGTACTAAAGTTTTCTGAGATGCTACAAGCAAGAAAATCTCCAAGAAAATGAATCCTGAAGCCAAGTGAGTGAACATCAGGTCTTATTAGAGCATATGCTACAAGGTTATTCTCACACTTCTGCCACACAGAAGAGTCCAAGACAATTAATAGACACATTGGGTAGTTTCTTTTTGAACCAGAGTCTCATTGTATGCTTCCAATACTGTCCTCACATTAACATTCTCCTTACTGTTTCTCTAATTCTGGGTTTAGATACATGTGTTACCATACTCAACTTAAATACATAATGCTTTAAACTATAAGGTTATGAATGATATATATATATATATATATATATATATATATATATATATATATATATTAGATTGTTAGGTAAAATCATTATGTAAGTTTTCTCATTTAGTGAAAGAAATTAGATTTGAAGGGAATAAAAAGAGGAGAGAATTCCAACAAGATAGTTGGAAAGTTACTTTATGCCTTAAATGAAAATGCTGTTTTTAAAGTTTTCCAAATACCTGACTTAATTGAATTGAAACACATGTTTGTTGATTTACAGATAATTAGTTATTTGTACCAACATTTTATATAGCAACAAAATGGGTTGGCTTAGACATTTTAAAAATACATAATGTGTTAGCAAATATTTATACTTCCTATATTTCATTATATGTTTTCTTTTCTTTAAAATAATTCTTTTTTGCTTTATCTTCTTTTAATACACCATGAACTTATTTTTTAAGATTTATTTATTTTATATATGTGAGTACACTGTTCCTGTCTTCACACACAACATGAGGCATTAGATCCCACTACAGATGGTTGTGAGCCATCATGTGGTTACTGGAAATTGAACTCAGAGCCTCTGTAAGAAAGGTCAGTGTTCTAAACCTCTGAGCCAGCTCTCTAGCCCTTGTTTTGTCCAAAAACAAGGTTTTAAGTATATATATACTTAAGTTTAGAATACAATAAGCATGAACGTTGAGTTGCAGTTCAAAGGATTTTTATTTTGTTCTACTTGTGAGGAAGAATTTTTCTTTATAATGAGAAATTTTGTTTGTTTAATCAGAAAGGAACATTAAGTGGTTTGCAAACAATATAGAATCCTGAAAATGGCAAATAAAAGGAACAATTCCTAAACAGAAAACAGTCTACTTAGACCTCTTTGAGTATAATCAAAGTGAAGGTAGTTCTTTCTACTGTCAAGAAAGTAAAAAAAAAATAATAATTTTAAGAAATCCATTATTTGGTGAATAAAAGATGCAGCTTTTGATACGATACAATCATAGTCAAATTGTTTCAGATATGGTGCTGAAGAATAATGGATTTTGAAACAGTGCAATCAGAACAAAGGGGATTTCAGGTCCCTGAGCATAAAGTATTTTTATGAATTGTTTTCTCTATTTTGTAGATATTGAATGTTTTTAGCAATGATAAGAATATCCTGTTAGGTTGTGAAGATTTTAAATACCTTTCACAAATTATCTTAGATAATAATTATTATCAGATCCCTTTTCATTAACATTAAAGTCATCTATATACAGTTTTTAGTTTAGTATTTTTAACAGTCCAGAATCTCATTCTAATATTAAATAATGTATTTTATGTTTTGAACATATATGAGGAATGAAACATATACAATCTGGACTTTTAAGATAAAGTTTTCTGTTTTGAAAGACATTTTATGCAAGCATTTATGTTTTTAAACATTATTAGACCTAATGTTTTCCATATTAAAAGCATTTATTTCCAAAGAGCCATTGACTTATCATTTTTTCATTATTTTCAGAGGTAGTTGGAGCTGCTTTTCTGTTTAATTTTTGCAGGATTTTGTTTGGCAACATGAAACACTTGCCCATGCTAGAGTTAACATATGGCATTCAACAAACTCATCCACTTTAAAGACAAGGTATTGTTTTAGTGATATGAAGTGATTTCAAACAAAGTATTATAGTAACAGCTGAAGGGCAGGCTTTTACCTACATACAACAGGTACTGCCTACTGATCTTGATATCTTCAGAAACTGTTTAGTCAGGTTATTCAGTGATTAGAAAGTAATTGATAACCTTCTTGCCAGTTATAATAATGGTAATGATCTGCCCATGTGGTATAGAATTATTCTTTCTTTACATATCAATAACAACTTAAAAATGTCACCAGACAGTACCAAATTAGAACAGTCAGTAGAAGCAAAATTATTTTTATTAGCATTTGTGACAGAATTTATTATATTACTTTAGCTTATTTTTCAGGTCAACATCATTATCATTTTGACTGGACAATTCACACTTGGGGCAGGCTTTCCTGTATACTAGAATATTAATCAGCATCCCCTTATCCCCTGTCTCCGTTCATTGCATGTCAATAACAGTCTTCTCTTTGATTATTATAAGAAAGAAACTTTCCTGGATCACAGTTGTTCCAAGGTTTTAATGCATAGGTAAGAATTTTTATAATGCAACATGAAATAAAAAAAGAAATAGCTATATATGAAATTTCTATAAATACCTATAAATGCCAGAGTCTCTCTCTGGAACCTGGTAGCCATGTCTTTGAACTGTAATAAGCTAGGAAGTAACCTCCTCCGTCTTTCTACAGATGAGATGTCTAACTTACTGCTGACTGTGAATCTAATAACTCTTAAAAAAGAAAAAGAGAAGTTTGGTTTCTCCTACATGAGAATAGGTTAGGTTAGGATAATATGTGGCCACTGAGGTTGCCAGATACATGTGGGAGCAAATATGTGTGTATGCTATGCAATTGTCATTGAGAGTTTCATATTTTTAATCATGATGAGTATATAATTTATTTTATCTAATAGGAAGAGATGAGTGTTTTAGCAATCATTTTTATACATCTTATAAAATACAAGGAGTGATATGAGTCAAAATAATTTATAATATATGTATAATATATATAGTTAGTTTTTATTTAAAACTTCAGTTTGAGTGGAACTTCCTTATTTTCTTTTCTTCAAAACCCATAGAACACAGTCTGATGTTCTTTCAGATTTCTCCCACTCCACACAATGTTTGTCTCATGCTTTTAAAAGAAAACAAATAAAACTGCAAATGAATATACAAAATACAAGTAATAACAACAAAATCAGAAAAAAGAAAAGCACATGAAACATACTCACACAAAGGGAAAATTCCTTCATCAAAACACAAAACCAGAGCCAATAATATATAAGCAAAAGACCAATAAGATTTTTTTAAAATGTCTATACAAAGCAATATGAGACAGAACAAAAAAAATCCCATAAGTTCATTTTGCACTGGCATAGAGCCTGCCCTAAACTGTGATTATATACCCAGTGAAATATTTGTCCTATCCATGTTTCAAGTGTCATTTATGAAACCATTTCATTTCATCCATGTTTATTTGAGGTCCTTTACCTGACAGCTAGGGGTAAAGAAAGCTTCTTGCATTGCCTATGCTGGGACAGTAGCTGAGATTCTTGTGATTGATTATATGGGAATGTTCAAGAAAGCACAGTGGCAAACCCAAGAATCTCCATTTCACTGAGAGGAGCTTCAGATCTTTTTGCTGCTACATCTTAAAATAAGATGTATTGGGAAAATAAAATACTGGCAGATATGCCGTGGAGAATAACTCTCATACTAAATCCTCTGCCACCTCTGCTTTTTTGGCTAAATAAACACAGAAATAAGAGTATAAAAATAGTGCAACTGGGACCTGAAACTGTAAGTTAAAAAAAATAGCTTTCCAAAGGTCAAAGTCTTTAGGTAAATTACTTTAAGAAATTTTTTAAAAACATTCTATGTTTTCTTCATTACTTGTTTGCCTGTGTGTTTATTACAAAGCTTCTGATGATTAAAGGCTTATTAACTTAGTGAAATGTGCCAGTTCAAAGTATAAATATCTCTCCAAAACTTGGTATGAATCTTTTAAGCTCCTCATCTTTGTGATGTTCATTGAAAAAACTCAGCACACACAGAATATAGAGTAAAAGGCAGGCTGCGTTTATTGCAAAGTAAAGTGGAACATACTTAAGGGACAAGAACATAAAGACTAAAGAGATCTTTGTCCAATTTCCATTTAGGGCAGGCTTTATACTGTTTCTAGTTTCCTGATCACCTTACTCTGTGGAATTTTAACCTTTCCATGTACGTGTCCTGGCCTGTTGTACTTCCTCTTATAAGAGGAGAGAGTGTTTTGTAAAGTCTCCTGCAATACAAGGTTTGGGCTACTTTAATTGAATTTACATAAATATTAATTAATATTTTCTAATTCAGCTAGAAATTTACTTCTACCCTGAATGCTAGATACACTCAAGTGCCACTCTTTTGGCAAGTAATTAGTATTTGAAAGTTCTGATCCTTGTTTTATAGACTGTTGATCATGAGGATTGGTTGGCACCCTGTCCTTCATGGTTGTTAATATTGAATCAGCTTCCTAATATTGATACTTTTCTTGAGTGTATTTTCTATAAGTGGTTAGGAATTATTAAGCTTATTTCAGTCAGTGGTAAACCTTGATATATATAGATATATATCTATATATATCAATATATAGATATATATCTATATATCTACATATATATATGTATATATATATATAAAATATATATATCTATATATATATTTTACCTTAGAGGGTTGTCTAATTTTTTCAAATGCTTTTTTTTTGTCTCAGCATCTAATGAAATGCTTATGTGGTTTTTTTTTTTTCCTTTGAGTCGGTTTATATAGTAGATTATGTTGATGGGTTTCTATATATTGAACCATCCCTAAGTCTCTGGAATAAAGTCTACTTTAACATAATGGATGATTGTTTTGGTGTGTTCTTGCATTTGGTTTGCAAGAATTTTACTAAGTATTTTTGCACCAATATTCATAAGGGAAATTTGTCTGAAGTTCTCTTTCTTTGGTGAGTATTTGGTTTAGGTATCAGTGTAATAATGGCTTCATGGAACAAATTGGGTAGTGTTCCTTCTGTTTCTATTTTGTGAAATAGTTTGAAGAGTATTGGTATTAGGTCTTCTTTGGAGGTCAGATAGAATTCTGCACTAAACCTGTCTGGTCCTGGATTTTTGTTGTTGTTGTTGTTGGGTTATTTATTTATTTATTGTTTGTTTGTTTGTTCGTTGGTTGGTTGGTTGGTTGGTTGGTTGCTTGGTTGCTTGGTTGGTAGAATTTTAATGACCGGTTCTATTTCTTTAGGGGTTATGGAACAGTTTAGATGGCTTCTCTGATCCTGGCACCTGGTATCTGTCTAGAAAACTGTCTGTTTCATCCAGGTTTTCCAATTTTGTTGAGTGTAGACTTTTGTAGTAGAATCTAATGATTTTTTTGAATTTTTTTGGATTCTGTTGTTATGTCTCCTTTTCCATTTCTAATTTTGTTAAATGGGATACTGTCTCTTTGCCTTCTGATTAGTCTGGCTAAGGGTTCATCTATCTTGTTGATTTTCTCAAAGAGCCAGCTACTCGTTTTGTTGATTCTTTGTATAGTTCTTTTTGTTTCTACTTGGTTGAATTTTTACCCCGGGTTTGATTATTTTCTGCCATCTACTCCTCTTGGGTGCATTTGCTTCTTTTTGTTCTAGAGCTTTCAGGTGTGCTGTCAAGCTGCTAGTGTGTGCTCTCTCCAGTTTCCTTTTGGAGGCACTTAGAGTTATGAGTTTTCCTCTTAGCACTGCTTTCATTGTTTCCCATAATTATTGGTATGTTATGCCTTCATTAAATTCTAAAAAGTCTTTGGCAGAGGAAATACTTAATGCATGGATTAATAATGTTTGTCACAATTAAATGAATTATATGTTTAATATCTGTGTACCTTACCCAAATTTTAAAGATATATAGTATACAACTTTATACAACAATATATCAACCATATAATTATTAAATATCCTGGGAAACTAATATAAAATATGACATTGTCAGTTTATTCTGAGTACCATTGTATATATCTTTAGTGGTATTTGCCTTTCAGTCCCTAAATTTTGAGGCCATGCACAACATTTCACAGGGAATATGATCCAAACCAATCCCAATGGGGAACAGCTTTTTCTGAGAATTTCAGTGTTACAGTTCTCTTACATGATATTCAGTTAAACAACTCTCTTAGATAATATTCAGTGAAACAACTGTGAGCATACATTTTATTTGGGGTTCTTGCCCATAGGATACAGGTCTCAAGTTGAGTAAGTCATTCATTGACTGGCCATTCCCTCAGTCTCTGTTCCATTTTTGTTCCAGATGTCCCTCAACCAAAGAATGAATAGAAAATGTAATTCATTTACACAATGAAATACTACTAAGACATTAAAAACATTATGAACTTCATTGGCAATTAATGTAGCTCCTAAATATAACTTATTTTTTCCATTTTAGTGTATTACAGAAACATACTATTCCTAGGTGCTAAAAAAAATTCAGGTCTATTTTCTTGAATATTTAGACTTAATTTTTTCTATGATTCTTATTTTTACACACACACACATACACACACACACATGTATGTATATATGTATATGTAAATAAATACATAACTACATCCATCTGAGTCTTTTAGTGTTGGTTTGTGTAATGATTTCATGGCTTGCTTTGGATAACCCATTGAGGGCTCATCCTGGTAAAGACTTAATCTCCCTGTAAGCAGCATTTAGTCCTTTTTTTCTAGGAGTGAGGCCCTGAGAAGATTTCCCCACTTTCACAATAGCAAGTTTAAAGCTGTGTCACTTTCCAGGTCTTCATTGGGCAGCACCATTGGCATATCATAGGTTTAGCTTCTCTGTCATTACTGGGAAACACAATCTCATAGTCAAGTTCCTGGTCATCTAGATCTTTAATTTTTTGCCTCTATTTGCTCTTAAATCAAAGATTCTTTTATGTATATACACACTGAATCCTGAAGTCAAAGATCTTTCTATAAAATATTTAAGTGTGCATTAAGCTCCTTTATTTTAAAATGCAGAGAAAATAATGACTATGAATTTAGCATTCCATCTTACTCAGAGTATTATTGATTTCTCAAGAGAAACGACAAATGTCCATTTGCTACATTTTGTCTGCTGGATTATTTCCAGCCATCTGCAGTCAAAGGTTTCTGTTATAGAGCCTAGGAATGAGTCCTTTCCATTTTAGCTTCTTAAAGCAACAGAAGATTATACTTTGAAAAGACTTAGCTTGCACTTTTCAGTTCTTGGGTAGTGACTAAATGTGTGAGTGCAAGTGTAGCATGCAGTCTATCAATAATGGAAAAAAGGGTAAAGGGACAGGACAGGACACACATGGTGCTCCAGCCTGCTCAAAGGTAAGTTAGTGCAGTGTATTTCTGAGGCAGACCTTTTTCGGATTACATTCCCTCTTTGCTAAGCAATCTCAGTTGCTTTCAGAAACTATCAAGAGCTGAGAGCCCTGAAATGAAAGTAAAAATAGCAATTTGGTATTCCAAGCTCAGCAATAATCCTTCTTTCCCTTTCTAACTCAAATTCAAGGTGAGGCATGACAATGTAATGAGTTTGTGAAGTCTGAAAGGAACCTGAAGTTGCTTTAGAATTTGACTGAATGGAAACAGGAGAGAAATTTTTATATACACAGGACAAAGAAAGAGCAAAGAAAAAGGAATGCTTTAGTATTGTGGTAGTTTTACTGTTTTGGCACAAAATTATATTTTTCTAGGATAATGAAAACAGTGTTTCCCTAAGTAGATGAATTTGAGATAAGCTTGTTTCAGGCCTTATGTATCCTTTTGAGTTAAATGAGCAAATTTAAACCTCACTTCTCAAGTGGTTACATTCATATTCATAGTAAAACAAAAGTGCTGCATTTTATTAGTTTTCCCTTAATTAATTTAACTTTATGGCTATCATAATTTACTTTAAAATGATACTACATAAAACTGCTAGTGTATAATGTCCATATGATATTCATATGGAAGGTTTCTTTGTTTAAAATACATTGAAATTCCTATCATTAAAGCACTAAAATTTTAGCATCACAAATACATATTAATGCAGTAAGTCAACTAATTTTATTTCAGTTGCAAATATGACTGTGACATTATGTTTTATTAAAAATACAAATATTTTATTACCTTTAATTTTGTTAGTTATATTATTGCAATATTAATAGCAGCCACTTTGCTGAATAGGTCTAGTAGGATATTTATTAGAGAATAATAAAAAAGAGGAAAGGATTCTGCCCTAGTTTTTGACATTATATAACTGCTAGTTTCAGCCTCTCAGAGCTGCAAAAAAAGCATTATTGAGTCAAATAAGTCACAAAGCTGAGATGTTTACATGCTGTCCTGATTAGCTCTCACCTGCTAATCTTATTGTTAATAATTTCAAGTGTATCTAAATTTTGTCTTTCAACAAATAATAGATATGGTATTTTGCATATTAATTTCTACATAATAACCTGCCTTGAAATGAATGGTATTAAAACTGTAGTGAGTTTTATATCTCACTAAAGTATGGCTAGTATGACTGTCGCCTGTATTGGTTTTTCTTCCGTCCATTTCTGCAGGGTCTTCCTTAGGAAGAACAAAGTACTTTATGTCCAGCAACTTTAAAGATTATCCAAAGGGGATCCCCTCTTTTGCTTTAAGTGGTCTCACATACTAAAACAGAGGGCATGAAACTTTGTTTCATAGTTGGCTAATTAGAACATTCTCAGCAATGAACAGCATTTTCTGGAAAAAAAAATCAAAACTCTGACCCATAATTGTTCCTGTCTAAAAGAACTGCAGGTATGGAAATGAAGAGGAGGCTAAGGGAAAGGAGGTCCAGCAGCAGGTCCAAATTGGGGATCCAATTCAAGGGGAGGCTCCAACCTCTGGCACTATTACTGAGGCTATGGAGCTCTGACAAAAAAGGAACTATCGTGACTGCCCTCAGAAAGACCCAACAAGCAGCTGAGAGAGTCAGATGCAGATATTTGCACCAAACCAATGGACAGAAGCTGCTGACCCCAATGGTTGATAGTGAAAGGCTAAAATAAGCTGAGGAGGAGGGCATTCCTGTAGTAGGACCTGCAGTCTCAATTAACCTTGATGCCTGTTATCTCTCAGACACTGGACCACCAACCAGGCAGCAAATACCAGCTGACATGAGGCTCCCAACCCATATATTGCATAGGACTTTCATGTCTGGGAGCAGCCAGAGAAGCTGCATCTAACCCTCAATAGACTAGAGGCCCCAGGGAATGTGGAGGTCTGGTGGGTGAGGAGAGTGAGGGGTTGAGGACATCCTTCTGGCGACAGGGGTTTGGGGAGGAGGTATAGAATGAGGAATAGTCAGAGGGTAAACAGGGAGGAGAATTAAAATCTGGAGTGTTAAATAAAAGATTAAATAAAAAAAATTTTAAAGACCTTATTTTACCTATCACTACATCATTTTGATCAGCAATACATTTATGAAGAGGTTTATGCTAACAATTAAAACATGGAATGTGAAGTTTATACTATTGAGTATCAGAACATTTATAATTATTTTATTTGAAATACTGATAAGCCAAATTTAAAATATATATGGGTTATATATTCTAAATTTTTCAAAAGCACATAAAAATTCAGAGAAAAACTATGTAGAAATACAGAATATGCTTTGGATTTGAAGATTCAACATAGCAAAGATATCAGGTCTTTCCAGTTTGATCTTCAAGCTTTGTGTAATACTCACTAAAGTCCCTGGGAGATTTTTGTAGATATAGACGCGCTTATTTTAAAATTTATATGGGGAGACACAGTATTAGAATAAAGTTTCTTGCAAAAGACTAAAGTAAGATAAATCACTATGCCTGATATTAAACTCAAATATATGTGTATAGTAGAGGAAAAAGTAGTGTATAGAAAGAAGAATATTTAGATGAAAAGGAAGAAAGGAAGAAAAAAGAGCTAGAGTGAAGGAAAGAGAGAGATTACCTAGATGTAAAACAGTACAAATAGCCCCAGTTGGGTTTTAACAAAGCTGGAAAGGCAAGTAAAAGGAGCAACCATGCCTTTATTTAAAAATAAAAAAATATGGAGATGGCATTAAATACAATAAATTAATTATTAAATGTCACATGCAATGATAAACATGAATATGAATTTATCTTTGTTACAGCTGGCTTTGAGTTTTTTATATGACATCATTATTTTTAAACTTCTAAAGAACCACAATACTAATTTCTGAAGTGATTGGACTAATTTAATTTTCTGTTAAAAGTGTATGAAATATTCATTTTTTCTACATCCAGAATTTTTGTCTTTTGATTTCTTGATGATAGTCATTCTGACTACAGTTAGATAGAATCCCAGTATCATTTTTATTTGCATTTTTCTGGTGGCTGCAGAGGTTGAACATTTTAATTGCTTGTTTTTATTGTCTCTTTCTTCTCCATGTTTTAGGACAAAATTTTCAGTTGCCATCAAGGAAAGCAAACATGATATACCTAGTATGCCAGTTGGATAGGGTGTAAGCAGCATTTCTTGTCTTATATGGCATTTAGAAACTTGTTTGCAACCAGAGATTCAATCACCACCTTTGTCAGGCTGAAACTATAAATGCATTAAATCATGAAGAAAAGTTATTCTTCTAGTACCACATTGACAATGTCCTGATTCTTTTCATACATGTCCAAGAACACAACTTGAAATCAAAATTATGGACTAATAAGTCTGAACTGGTTTTTAGTAAGTCAAGTTACTACCACTGATCTTGGTAGAGAACTCTCTATTATCTTGTGCATATACATGAATGGATATCCATGTGAAAGAAACAGCATACATTTTGGGAAATGGCACTCACAGTCAACAGAAAGCTAATATAGCACAGCTTTGTGAACTATAACAGAAAAATCAAGAGAACCGAGCAATTGACCTAACAATACCCTGTTCCTTATCATAAAAGAGGCCACTCCTTTCCTAGCAGTATAATGAATATTTGCTTTGCTCTCTAATTTGTCTTTCTACTTCAATCTTTTTAGTTTTATGCTTCAGTCACTGAAGCATGATTCCTAGGACCCAAAAACACTCAGGCAGTCTACTGGTAACATTGGTTAAATTTTGCTTGTTGACAAATAACTGTCTAATCATGTCTACCGTACTGAGAGCTGCGTAAGTATTCTCATGACTGGTATACACACTACCCCAGAGGTGTTATTTAACAATATATAACTTACCATTCATTACTGTTAATTCTGAAATTTTATTTGTAATTAGAAAGTTACTGTCTATTCTATTCCTGTATTTGAGAATGAACAAGAGAGGAAAAGATTTTTTAAATTTACAAACCTTACCCATTGATATACATTTGTCCACACAACCAAACCTCCAAACCTTCCAAGTAGAACCACCAATCAAAGAATAAGTAAATGCCTGAGACTATGGTGAACACCTCATTCAGCTCATTCAGTCTCTTCACATGGTATATACGGTTTCAGCTTTCTGCTGTTGCTACCATAACTGTCAGTTTCTACCATGCTTTGTCATGATTCATTGTTATATCACATGAACAAAAGCCAAAATATACTGTTTCATAAAATCCTTTCATTATTGTGGGAAGCTAAGGAAGTCCTGAATGAACAAAGTTTTGAAGCAATGAGGTCAGTTGACTTATGCATGGACATGGTAAGTATTCCCTAGTCTCAAACTCAAATTTCCCCTGAGAATGACAATGTCTTCCCAAGGTGAGGCCTAGCAGTAAATAGCAAAACCTCCTTGTGGTGTATGAATATGGCGTGTGTGTAAAAACTGTCTACCATAGCTTCTTTACCTGGATAGTCATGATCTGAAGACTTCTTGATGACAGAGACTACTCATGCCAAAATTAGCTAAATTGACTTCTTTGATCCATTTCTATACCATAAACTCTGCTTCCTTGATTATTTATATATAATATAACAGCCTCCTTATTCAGCTATATTCAATAACCATAATTTGGTGTTCAACTGTATATAATCAACTTCTCTGTGTGCTCAAATATCACTCATTTTTTATTCTGAAAGTGTCCCTAGTTAGATAAATCCCACTGGCAGGTAGGTTGGTCTAGTTCTTGGTATATTTATCACATCAATAGAAAAACAACAAGTAATAAGACAAGATTAGAAAAGAAATGTGATAAAAATACAATAAAAAAGAATTGCCTTTGTGTGCAGATGATGCAGTTCTGTATAGCAGACCTCAAAGACTCCACTAGGAATCTTAAACAACTGATAAATGCTTTCAGTAAAGTTCAATGTTCCATCTGTATTTTACCAAAACATGTAACCTTCTTATATTATTAAAGACATACTGAGAAAGACAACAGGTAATGTCTGAACAAGAAAAAGTCTATAAAAACTTTAAAAAAAAATCTTATCACATACTAGATAATGCATAGATCTCCTATGCACATGATTAGGGTTGACGTCATAAATATTATAGAAATGACTATCAAAATAATTCTATAAATTCAATAGAATTTCTAGTAAAATCTCTATGCAAATCTTCACAGACATTTTTGAAAAATTATGTTAAAGTTTATAGAGAAGCAAATATCAAAAATTATAATAAGATAAAACAAATTTAAAAATTAAATATAATTATTTGCAGAATTATAAATCACAAATTAAACATTTGTTGGAACTCCATTTTTCCCAAGGGTAAAGAATCACTTCAAAAGAAGTGTGGAAAGATTTTATGAAGCAGAGCAAAACACTGTCTTCTAGACAGAAGAGGATTTCAAACTTAAGAACTCTTAGCATTGGTATTTGTCTGCACAAGATCAAAAGTGTAAAGAATATAGCATGGAAAAACCGGCATTCATGAGCATTCATTCTTGAGAAACCACTGACTGTTGGCTGCTTCTGGGTAAGAGGATGTCAGCTTTCTAGTGTAATTTTCAGCCTCTCACCTTTTTAAATGGGTTCTATATATTTTAGAGAAAACAACCCCTTTAACTCAGTAATTTCAGAAATTACTTAATAATTTCATTCTTTTTATTTCATATGTATATCTGTGTCCATGCACAATCCAGAAGATGGCACCAGATCCTGGATGCTAGGAATTGAGCTTAGGTCTTTAAGAGCAAAAAATCTTCTTAAACATTGAGCTATCTCTTTAGTCCTGGTGATAGGTAATTTCATTACCAAAGTACAGAACGCAACATAACTGATATAACTTTATTTCTTAGTGGTGGGTGAGAATAGTTTTTAACAAAATAGATTTGTGACTCATTAATTGAGTATAACAGATGGCCTTCCCTAAAATTTGTTTTGGCATCTGATCTGTTGGGAATCTGGATTGAACAAAAAGCAAAGGAATGGGAAGTTAATCCTTCCTGCCAAGTTCACATCATTCACTCCTTCCGTCCATGTATATTTGAACTTATTCTCCCTAGTTCAGAATCAGAATAAGGCTGTATCATGTGGGGAAAAAAAAACAAAAGAAAACATAGATATTTTATAGCAAAATTTTAGTTACAATTAAATTTTCTACATATTAACTAATCTAAGTCAATTTATTTTAGAGACAATCACTTAAGCAGATGGCACACAGATCCACAGGTATAAACTGGGACTGTATTATGAAAGTGGAATAAATATTTACCCAAAGAATTAGAGATATTAAAAATATTGAAACAAAAATACAAATAACACTTTAAGATGAGAAAAAATATTGTATAGTAACACTGTTCATGTTTTGACATAACATAATGTTACACTTTAAAATATTACCTGGGTCTAAGAAAAGAATACTTGCTTATATCACCATATAAAAACTGCATCATGTTTCCTATAAACTGGAAGCAATACTCTTAAAAATTGTTATAGAGGACCTAATCCCCAAAATGAGAAGGAGTTAATTCTGCTAGCAGGTTTTTGACAAGTTAACATGAACTCTGTTCATTGGAAGAGAAGAAACCTAAATTGAGGAAAGTGTCTCTATTATATTGGCCTGAAATATGTTGGTGAGATTATTTTCTTAATTACTATTGATGTAAGAAGTCCCAAACCACTGTGTGCTGTGATAGCCCTGAGCAGGTAATATTGGATTGTGAAAGAAAACTAAGTAATCCATGGGGAGCAAGCCAGTAAGTAGCATTCTTCCCTAGTCTCTGCTCTAGTTTCTGTGTCCAGGTTACTGCTTAAGTTCTTGCCCAGCTTGTCAGTGATGAACTTTTACCTAAAAGTGTAAGTCAAGTAAACCCATTTACCCCCAAAATTGCTTTTGGTCATGTTACTATCATAGTATTGCAGAACAAGGTAGGAAAGTCATATTGAGTATAGAATATATTAGATTCATTCTATGATATCATTTTCGTCTTCACATTTCAGTACCTTTAGTATGTTTTGAATGCTTAGAATTGGTTTCCTGTCAAGGTATTAGGATAAAGCATACAAAATCAAGAAAGTACCAGTTGAAACTTCCAAAAGCACAAGTGAAAATTAGTCCTTCCTTCCCTTAAATTGTCAGCGTCAGATGATTTTGGTTGCAGGGACAGAGGATTACCTAATCAAATTAGATAGTTGTAAAAACTTCACTCTTAAAATTTACTTTTTCGTAATCAACTTATTTTTATTTTGATGAGAACATCAACACGAGGGTTGAACAGGTAAAAGTGGTCGCTGTCCAGTCTGAAAATATAAGTTTAATTCCTAACATCTACATGAGGGATGGAGAAAAGTGACTACTGCAAGGTGCTGTCTGACCTTCACGTGTGTAACATGTCATGTGTTCTCTCTTTGTCTCTCTCATTCTCTGGGTCTCTGTTCTGTCTATCTGTCTCTCTCTCTCACTTTCACTCTCTCTGCCCCACTCTCTTACTCTCTCTCTCTCTCTCTCTACACACACACACACACACACACACACACACACACACACAAACTCACTCACACACACACACTCACACTTACACATATATGTACATGTACATGCACAAATAAAAGCTAAAGTTGTGAAAGAGGATGGGTGAGGAAGAATCCTCATAGAGTCAAAGGGGAGGGACTAAAGGGAAGACATGGGATGGAGGGTTTGTAGGGAAGTAACTGGATAGTGGGATATCATTTGAAATGTAAATGAATGAAATGATTAATAAAAAATAAATAAATAAAACAAAAAGACAAAGGAAAATATCAGTACATCAACTTTCCTACCAAA
The DNA here is from genome assembly GCA_030674055.1 of Rhabdomys pumilio. Lineage (NCBI taxonomy): Eukaryota > Metazoa > Chordata > Mammalia > Rodentia > Muridae > Rhabdomys > Rhabdomys pumilio. The sequence continues at coordinate 51,918,927 of JANHMN010000012.1, forward strand.
TCTCTTCATGTGCAATAGATTTTCATTATATGCATAGTATTGTCTTGATTTCTTCATTTTTATAATCAATGCAATATTACCCATATAAAAACCACCCCACGATTTTCCCTGCATTAGCACATGGTAGCAGCCATTCTCATCCCTGCTTCTGTAAATTTACTAAGATTTCTGTGCTTAATTTTTTTTGATATGATCCATTTTCTTTTCTTGATGCCAGCCTCAATACACATTTATATTGGCAGTATATGATTCATTCTATTTTCTACATAAACTAACAACTAGAGATATAAATTATGTTCCTGGAAAGATTTACTATGATAATAACATGAATTTTTTATTGGAGTTAAGCTATAAATTAAAGATAAGTCAAGACAGAATTCAACAGCATGCTGAAAATTTATATGTATTTCCTAATATATAGCTGACAGAAAAAAGGTTCAAGAACACACCCAATGATTTAGCCAATAATAGTTAAAGAACACAGAATTTCTATCATATATAAAAATGTCATCTTGATAAAGCAAGTACGTCAGGGTTAATTATTGCAGGGAGATGAATTTTATTTACTAATGGCCAGTGGATAAAGGCAGCTGTCAGGCTATTCTATCATCAGTTTCTGTCTTCCATCAGAGCTATCCTTAAAAAGTGCAGCAGGAGACTTCGCTCATACCTTGGTTCTAGAGCACCCTTACATCATTCATTCATTACACACCTGGGAATATTCACACCTTTTTGGAGAGTGATAAAAGACTTTCCTTGGAAAGCAGCACCTTGTGATGTTTTTGATTATCTTCTTGGTTTCCACCTTGAGACAGCAAATCTAATACTCCTTTCAAGAGGAAGGATATGTTGAACTTTGGAAAATTCATCCGGCTAATTAGATTTCAGTGCTGTAAGTACTCAGACATACTTTGGCATTCTTTTTCTATGTGCAACCATTCAAATAAAATTCTGTATGTTCTTATTGGGGAATAAATAATGGAATCCTATATACTTGGCATGTTGTTGGTAACTAGTTATTCAAAGCAGCCTGTGCAGTCTGACAGTCATTGGGTTCTAATTGAGGAAACTGGAGCAGTTCATTAAATTTGATGAATACAAATTCTTGACATTTTTCAGACCTACTGATTTACTATAAATCTTAGTGGCTTTGCACTTAATTTTCTAGATAGATATTGCATTTTATTAACCATTTTAAGAATCCTCTATCGACCAGCTATCATGTTGGCCTTTCCATGATTAAAATTATTAAACCTCCTTTGTTCTGTTATTTGAGCACTAAAACCTGTTTTCTGACATTCAAATTTATTGTCCCATGGCAGTCAGTAATGTTGGTTACTTTCTATAAGCCATCAGCAAACAGGAGATAAGATTTGGAATTATTTGTTTTCATCCAAGAAGACATTTGTTTTTCCCTTTCTTTCTGTTTTTCTGTGGGGGACCGGGGTGAGGTATATCCTGTTAATAGAATTTAAATGGAAATACACACCTAGTGGTGTATTGGGTTATATAAATTATTCATTCTAGCATGCTCACTTATTTGGAATTTATATTTTGTTTAACAAAATGTTTCTTTCTTCAAATTTCTATGAGAACTTGTTTTAGAACTCATTTGGTGAATTCCCAAGGTGCTTGCTAGATTATTGACTTGCTAGATTATTATCCTGACAGTATAATGTCTGTTCTAGTTACTACTCTATGACTGTGAAAAAACTCCATGACCAAGGCAACTTAAAAAGAAATAATTTAATTGATTTAATTTTAATTAACTAAAAGTTTAATTTTAATTAATTTAATTAACAGCTTAAATTTTCAGATGGGTAGTCCTTGATCATAGTGGACAGCATGGGAGTAGATACGTAAGCATGGTGATATAGTATAACCTAAGAGTTACATCTCTATCTGCAGGCAGAGGGTAGGTGAAGATGGGAAAAAAGAACAAACAGAGAGAGACAGAGACATAAAGCAAAAAATGCAGAGAAAAATACAGAGACAGAGGGTCAGAGAGACAGAGATACAGAGAGCTAGGCATGAGCTTTTGAAAACTTAAAGCCCACTTTCAGTGACACACCTTTTTCAATAAGGATCCACATCTTAATTCTTCCTAAACAGCCCATTAACTGAGATCTATATCTTTAAATATTGAATTTACAGGGCCTTTCTTATTCAAAGCAGTACTTTGCCATAACACACTTTTCTATAACACAGATACATTTTTTCCATGTGCTGTGATCTAGTATATTCTGAATAGAGTTTTATAAATACTACTCTGACTGCTACTGGCATATGTAAAAAGGGTACTCCCATTTCTTTGGGGGGTATAGTAGTTACCTCTTAACTTTTGTTTTCAGTGTTTGCTACTCACTTTGACCACTAGCTATCACTGTGATTTGCTTATAACTACTAATGCAGCAGTCCGAAGGAAACATATCTAGAGATGCTGGTAGAATAGATAAATAATAAATAATAAATAATAAATAATAAATAATAAATAATAAATAATAAATAATAAATAATACCTTGTTTTAGACAATCGATATGATTACATCACATTATAATTATTTAGAGAAAAATAGAACCCTCTTTTGTAGGCTTTGTAGATTTGGGACATATAAGATGTAAAAATATTGATCTTTCTCAAAGTATGTATTTATGTGTATTTTAGTGTTTTTGTAAGTGTTTTAATTCTTAGTGAAGCACAGCTTTGTAACATAGTAGTTTAATGTTCTTTGATATTCTGCTACCCTGACTAACTTAAATTTTATCCTATTTAAGGATTTACTTTGATCCAAATCAATTACAGTTTTCTGTATTCTTTGTATACTGCTAAGAATTCTGCATGGCTTTTACACATAAATTATAATAATTTCTTTTACATTCTCTCTTTCTCCTTTTCCTTCTCCTCTACTTCATCCTTCTTTTCTTTCTTCTTCTCTCCCTCTCTCCTGTTCTTCCTCTCCTTTTTTGTACAACTCTGTTTTTATTATCAATGAATCCTGGGAACATTTAATATCATGACTTAGAGATATTTTGAAATAAGGTTTAAATATATATTCCAAGCAATTCTTGGACACTAAATCCTCCTAACCACAGTAAGTACCTTGAACATCACGATGATAGATGTTGCCAGCATACCCAATCAAGTATCACGTTTTACTATTTTTATGATCATTGTTCCATTTACTCATGCAAGATTTTACAAAGTCATTGAATGAAAGGATATGCAGTAAGTTATTTATAACCCATGAGAAACCAGTTTATATGGCAGTAACTCAAATAGAATGTTGTAATTTTAGGTTAGTCATAGTCAAGACATTTCAATGAAATATTTATGATCTATAGATTTCTAATACATTTATCAATGCATACATTTATTTTGACTCATTTGTTAGATCATTAAATACAGAAATTTTAGTAGATTCCTTGTCATTGCATGCCAGTACTGTCAAACACTTGTCTATCATAGCAATCATTTCTTAATTACAGTGTTTCAACTCCAATATTTCATTGTATCATTAATTATTCAGATGCATTTTCTGATACTAATTTAACCTCTAGACATTATTCCATGATGAAATATACATGTAAAATAAGCATAGATTTTGAGAAATGAAAAAGGAGGCTATGACACATTTTCAAACTTCTTAAACATTCCCTAAGATGCTATGAACTAGACTTCTTAGAATTATTAGAAATTTAAGTTAAAGGATCATCAATCCTTATCTTTACATGAGTAAGTCATACAATGAAATCTTTTCCTGGAAAGAAAGTCTGGCATTTGGCAAGGTGACTCTATTCATCTTCAGGAAATTTCCAGAGAAGCTCAACATCTGAAGACAGTCATACAACAGAATTCCTTACAACACTTGGGGTTGAGTCCAGATGGACAGTTTCACATGATATCTGATGAAGGTGTCAGACAAATAAAGAGATGGTAAGTAACATACAGCAACACTTTTCACTATATCACTTTATGCCATGCTTTTGTGTTTTTTTGTGAAGCAGGGATCTCTGTCATGTTTCTTCTGCAAGAGGCCCTTTTCCATAGGCTATAATATGTGACTCCATTCATTATGTTGTCTTGGAAATCAGAACATCATTCTCTGAATGAACAATTTTACTTATCATTTCATAAACTCTACTCAACTCACAGACAATTATTAGCTATTATGACAATTATGGATATTATAATTTTCATTATAGATTGCTTGTTCATGTATGCTGATCTATTCCAAACTGAAAATTGTACTTGGTCTGTGTATTTCTAAAGTCATATAAAATATAAAATTTTAATTACTAGTAAAATACTTTGTATATTTCTATGATCACAAATTATTTCTCAGTTTTGTATTATATTATTTTCTACCTTGATATTCTAATTGTTAACCAAAATAGGTCTTTCTAGTTTTGGTAGCACACACAAATACATGCACACATACACACACAAAATATAATGTCAAGTGTGTATTATTTTGTAGGTAATTGTGGCTGGAGAAGGCAGAGAGTTCTTCACGCCAGGCTGTAGGTAGTTGGCTTGGGAACTCTCTGGGTTCCTCCACAGGGAAGTTAGGCATGGCTGCTGTGGCTACATAGTTCCTCACAGCACGGCCCCAAACATGATAAAGCCCATGGGTTTTCACAGGCTTTAATGTCATGGTGGATGGTGGATAGATCTGGATGCACCACCCCATAAAACCTAGGGCAGTACTGAGTTAAATAGCAGGGAGACTGGGGAGAGGGGTTGGGGAAGTGTGTTTAATTGACTCTACCTTTCTGGCCTTCAGGTACCTCATTAGTATGTAAATCTCTCTAGGGCCTGAGGCCTGTTCCTTTTGACTGTTGGTCATAGACCTCTCTGTGGTAGTGCTTGTGGAGGGCTGAAGCTAAATGAAAAGAACCAGGGCCTGGGAGCATAGCTGAACTCCTGTCATCTGATAAAGGTTCCCAGGTTCCAAGCTCTTGCTCTACCAAGCACCCAGCTGCTTCTCACAGCCCACTGCCCCACATTATTTTAAAATAAATTAACGACATGTATACCCACATTTGGAGAGATGTGTTTTGTACTACCTGTTGTAACCATGTCAAATGGTTGGATATTTTCATTGTTAGTTTATGTTAAATATAGGTAAAATAAATGCATCTGATGTCATGTTTGGCAGAAATCTGTTGACAGTGTAGGAGGGATGAATTAGAAACTGCAGAAGAGAAGTACATAAATAGAATGTGGAGTTTAGGCTCCTCAATTTTAGCTAAAACTCTCAGATTAGATGGTAATATGCAGACTGTGGTGAATGGAGGATTCCAATTACTCCTAGTGTTCTGAATCCACTTTGTCTGGCTCCTGCCTATTTAAACTTCATTGAACTCATACCACATTTATGGCAGATTCTTCAGAGATAGAAGTGTAACAGAAGCAATATCTTGTCTAAAACATCTCACTGTCTGTTATTTTCCATTCGGGAAGATGTGAAAACAAATTTTATCACATGGTGGCAGCAGAGATCTAACAGGTCAAGTCCCAATTCGAAAGGCTGTGTCAAATCTCTATATTACTTTGTTGAAGCTCTATTTGCAAAGCAAGCAGCAATGAGTGAATGATGAAATACAAATAGAAAACAAAACATAGGGATAACACATGATTCAAAAGACCTCACTTGAATTTCATGTTGATTATAAATGCATTGATTAGCAATTGTAGTGTGTAGCTACTAAATCTTGACTCTACAATTTCATCAACATGTTCATACTTTTACTGACTTAAATCCAAGTTACTGACTACTAAATCATTTATATTTCCCCAAAACATGGCTTCTTATTATTTTTGAAAGGTTATTATCCTTTGAAACAGAATATTAATTGCTACTGATGCATTTCGGGGGAATAAAATATATGAAAATACTCATTTTTTTTGTTTTTGAAAAATGATATACCTGCATACCCCATTTATATATATATATATATATATATATATATATATATATATATATACACACACACACACACACACACACACACACACACACACACACACAGAGGCTTTTGTCTTGTTTCCTGTATCTGTGATCTATGTTTGCATACAGTACATCTACCTTCTGAATATGCAGTTGTTTTATTCATTTGTCTCCTTGTCAGATTATATTACAAGTAAGCTGGGTGTCATATTGGATATAAGATGTCAGATTCCTCTTCTGAAACTAGAGCAATAGAAGACTGTTGATAACCATATAAAGTACTAGCAAGCAAAGCTGATGCCTTTACAAGAAAATCAAGTAGTCTTAACTGTTTAGTCTTTTCTCCAATTCCTTAACAATGAGCGTTATTTTAATATATTTAATATAATAAAAAAATTGGTGTTTATTTTTAAAACAATATATGCTAATAAATTTCAACAAAACAAGATTACGTTTCTCAAACTGCTTAACCATTCATGTCATTTTAATGTATTCAATAAAAAAGGTTCTGTTTAGTTTCTTAAATCAATACCTGATAAGGGATTTCAATAAAACAATATTAATTCTCACATTGTAACATAAGAAATTTAGAACATTCTAGAAGTGTAATCTATAGCATAATAATCAGTTTCAAGGTAATTATCATGACTTTAAAATTACATTCTTAAATTTCATTGAGTGAAGTCTAAATATAGTATACTTTTCAACTGCTTTTTAAATGTTTCACACAAAAGATACAGTTTTTATTATTGCCACTGTCTTAAACCTCACTAAATATTCAGACCATATAAAACAAGAAAATTTCAAACTGTATTTTTTATATGTGCAACCAACATGGTTTAACCCAGGAAACATCCGTTGACACCATGACAAATTGAGAAATTCTTCTCTTTCTAAAGTTCCTGGAATAGATCAGCACAGCATCAGATACATGTCATGATCTTTTATGGCATCTTTGTTGCCATAGTTTTCTAGATTTCTGCAAGAGGTTTGGACAGTTGCCACAGGCACTGTACTCAGAAGAAATAATAGTTTTTATGTATCATACTTTCTACTTTTTCCATTCTGGTTCCACCATGAATGTGAAATCATTTTTCTTAAAATAGGAAATAATATTTTGTTGGCATTTGTTATTTATATTAGGTTTCCAAGGAAACAAGGGAAAAGTTCATATTCTTATAAAGCACAAAAACATCTAATACACTTCTTGTATTTTCAAATCATTGAACTCTGTATAAAATTACTTATAATAAATGAGTATGTTATATAATTACATACAAGGTTTTCAATATGTAGCTTATTTTTTTCTAAATATAGTAGATAAAATTTCTGGCTTAGAAGACAGTGACACAAGACTGAGACTTGTAGTTTTTTGTGACCCAGAAGAGGGCTCCCCAAATTTGCTAATGCTGCAACCATTTAAAACATAATGTGATGACCCTCCAACCATAAAATTATTGTGCTGATACTTTATAAATGTAGTTTTTTACCATCATTAATTGTAAGAAAATATCTGATCTGCAGAATAGCTGATATCAGAATCTCTACAGAATCGCCACCCAGAGGTTGTGAATCACTGCGAGAGTCAGGACAGTGAGAATAAAAAGTTAAGTTTTATCTGCAGTATCTACAGGACCAATGCTCAGAGGAACAGTGTTCTTGAAATTATACCCTCACTATGTAGAGTTAAAAAAATCCAGATAGGTGTTAGAATTATGCCAAATATACTGCTAGTGACTTTAAACTTTTTCCTATTTATAATGATTACCACAGTAAGTTGTAGAACCAACATGAATCAAATGGCATTTGGCATGACACTCAAGATAGCTCCTTACCCTTAAATTTTAAACCTCCTTCCAGTAATTTGAATAGGATAAAGAGCATCAATCCATTCTTCCAAATGCCTATCTAAATCCTCTGATATATTCAACATATTAGTAACATGTTTTGCTAAATGATTAACAAAACTAGCTGTCTTAATTTCTTATGTCACAGCATTGCAGAAGCAGTGGTGCTAGCAATTAATGTAATTAAAGCTGTTATACTAGCAATAATCAAGCCCACTACCCTCTTGCTTCTGCTTAAAGCCTGACTCATTTCTTCCAGTACTTATAAGCTATTTTTAGAATACCAAGGTTCTGTGATACTCAGAGCACTAAAACAAAAGCTGGTTGATAGACCTCTATAACTGACATGCCGGATTTCAAAACACAAACACAATTATAAGGTGTACAATCAATGCAACTTACATTAAATACTGTAGAAGAAACAAAAGTATTTTAACTTGACAATTAAAAGAGCCTTAACACATGTGCTAACACCTGTTTGAAATCCAGATCCTGCCCTAACTTTATCTCTTGCTAACATAACATCATAGAGAATTGCAGCTAATTTCCATATATGTCTCTGAAAACGTCCAGAACCAGACTTCCAAATGAAGACTGTTATTTTCAATATTGGATTGATGTCTAGACCAGTCCATGACTGATTCTCAATAACTGGTCATGTTAATAACAATAATAGAAATACAAGAATTATTATGACTTCTTTTTTTGATTCTTTGTCCCATAAGGTCTAAAAACTTAAGGCAAGGCTGCTTGTCCCAACAGGGGTATAGGTAAGCAATGATGGATTAGGAACATGTGTCCAATACAGCTTCCCAGTCACCATTGTCAGGACACTCAGAAAGCTCACAGGTCAGCACCATTCTTTTTCCTGGCATCAGCATGTTTCCCCCATCACTTTTGCGGCCACTGTGCACCTTCATCATCCTGCAGTACCCATGGCCTGAGGTCAGCATTTCTATTTTGGCCAAGCTTCAAAAATGGCATTTATAGGTTGATCATGCTAACCATTTTTCTCCTGGGAATACTTTTACTCCATCCCATTGAGTTAAATCTCTTTTTTCAACAATATCAACATGTTGGCAGACAAGTACATGATGTGAACCTGAAAATGGCCCCCCAGACAGTTATTAAACTAATAGGCTGGAAAGTCAAGGACCGGTAAGATTCTGCACAGAGCCTTACCAACCTAAGACATAAATGCATTGCTTTAGATAATGCATATTCCATGATGGGTAAGAAAAGCATTCTTGTCAGTATGTCCTAAGACAGGCTCAGTCTTCTTTATAAAATAAAAAATGGGGAGAGGCAGAGAACCTTTGGGGCTGGTTGGCAAGAATCTGACATGGGCCAAGGACAATGAAATGGGCTGCTTGGCAGGAATATGACATAGGCTAAGGACAAAGAAGTAGGCTTCAGGCAGGAATCTGACATTAGGCTAGAACAGAGAAGTAATTACTGGTAGGAATCTAAATCTTAGGCTAGAACAAACAAAGTAATCTCAGCCAGGAACCTAAATGTTAGGATAAAACAAAGAAGTAATTTCAGACAAGAATCTAAATTTTAGGCTAGAACAAGAAAATAGGCTTCAAACATGAAAATAACTTTGGCTAGGACAGGGAAGTTGGCTCAGATACTTCAGTTATCCTGATAAGCCCTTAGAAACAGTGATCACTGGAATGTTCACATAATGGAGTTTAGTGCCGTGATTTTTCTTTGACTATTTGTGTTTATTGTATTGCTTGTTCTTTGACTATTTGTATCTATTGTATTGCTAGACCCTCAACCTAAAGTGGACCTTAATACATACATGTAATCAAAATGGTATAAATGCATAAGGGAGACGGCATAATGGGCTAGATGGTTCTAGGAAACAGAAATGCAGAAAAGGAATGACATCTGCGTTGTAAATAAACAAAATATCTAATAAAAAAGAGAGAGGAAAAAAAGAAAAGTTAAGTTTTAGGGGTTAATATATCGTGAGTCTTTGTCTCAGTTTCTCAGTCTATAAAATGCCCTTACAAAAACAACTACAGAGGCAAATAGTATATTTAAAAGTAGTTTCAGGTCTATTATTGTGTGAGAAGTCAAGGAAGAAGGAACATGAAGCAGCTGGTCACATCACAGTCATAGCCAGGAGCACACTGTAATGTATTCTTGCCCACATGCTGCTGCTCTTCTTGACTTCTACATTTTTCTACAGTTCAGAGTCTTCCACATCAGGAATGATACTGTCCACAGAGAATGTATTTTAGCATATCAATTAACATAATCAATATAGTTCTCAACAGACATAGCCACAAGCCAATCAAGACTCACTTTTCAGGTGATTCTAAACTTTATCCACTTGATAATAACACTATCACAGTTTATAAACTAGTCACTCAGCCCCTTGTTACACGTGTAGGTTATCAGCTACTCATTACATTATTACAGAAAGCAGGTTCTATAGCAACGTTTTACTGGTGGGAAACTGAAGCTGATAAAATTAGATATTAGCCTTGTGATATCTATATGCTTTCTCAAAAGCTTTTTTTTTTTTTCCTTTCTGGAATGTAAAGCTGATTTTCAACTATCATTTAGACAATGACTGATCCCATGAAATTAGCAACTTTTGGGTTTGTCACCATCATCCATGCAATCTTGGTTTCTTGGTTTCTGGCCATTTGTTGAACATTCTTTATGCAGAACGGGGCAAGGGTTGTTTGAAGTGATATTTAATACATTATTAAAGATATGTGGAAAGGGTACGTCTTTAGAATTGCACCGTTGGAAGTTCAGATTCAAGATCTTTCAGACATAATTACAATTTAGAGACAATGATGGAAAGAGCATCTTTTGATGTACTTAAATCCAGTGATGATGGATTAAGTTTGGGTCTAAAGATTAATCCAATTTTGGGAAGGAGTACCATATAATATCATGTTTTGTTATACATCTGTAAATAATATTGGCAGTAATCCTGATTCTTGCTTTGTATTTTTAAAGTTATTAATCTTACTTTACTATCTTGCACTTATTCTTTTCATAGTGTGATCACATTGATTAGTAGTAAAATCACAGAATTTGTTTAAATATACTCAGATTAAACTTTCAATCATTGCCAACTAGAGTGGCTTCACATTAATTCTCCTTGAATTATAAAGCCCTCTCCACCTACTATTGTCAAATGGTTTATATTTCTTTGTATAGTTCATTTTAGGGAAAAATGTGTTAAAGTTTTATGAACATTATGTGCTTTCATATAACTCATTTTCAAAAGTAAAAAAATAATCCTCTTCGTGTTTTCATTTTTTAATTTTCAAAAATTGCCTAACAGTTTCATACACATGCTTATGTTACGTCGATCCTAGCAATTGTAGGTGCTTGCACAAAACATGTACTCCATTTGTGATTTAAATTTTATCATAGCTAGAAGTGGGTTTGAAGACCCCACATTTTTGTGGGTTCTTTGGCAGATGATCACTACCAGAGTAGGAAGGATCTTTTACTTCAGTTATGAAATTACTAGATAGTTACCTATGTTTCAGTGAATATAACCTCATATCCATGTTCATGCAAGTTTCCTCTTTAAACATATTTAATCATAGAATAAAAATAAGGAAGAAAATGATATTTTAATGAAGTTGAATGTTCATAAATGAAAATATATCCATATACTTATGTAAACAATATTTTTTTTCTTTTTAAGTGTTATAATGAGTCACATATGTTATTAAGGATAGACTACTTAAATCTTTATACAGTCATTCTTTAATAGAACTTACAATAAATAAAGCATACAACTAACACCAGTATCATTTTATTTTATGTTATTTTATGACTGTATACTGATTTCTTATTTTTCAATTTGTTATATTATGACTTTAAAAGAAAACTAATGACCTCACAACAAGACTCATAAGCAGCTAAGGTTAATAGGAATAAAATAATATAGATTAACTAAACTATTATAAACTGTCATAATAAATCTACAGAATAAAACCAAATACTTCTTCCAATGTTAAAATGGGCATTGGTTTACATTATTATATAAAAGTTATGGAAAAATAACTATTAAAGTACTAGATCATAAAATACATGAATGGCTACAATTTATAAATTTGTATTTGTATTCACTAATTGGCTCAGAACACACACACATAAACACACACACACACACACACACACACACACACACACACATATATATATATATATATATATATATATATATATATGTATACATACATATGTGTGTGCATATGCATACATGTATAGGTTCAGATATAATTAAAAACATAAAATCAATATTAAAGCAGTAAATGTTTTTCTTTTTTTATGGGATATTATATTGACATTTCAGATTTTATCCCCTTTCCCCATTCCCCCCACCACCCAGGAACCTCCTATCCCATCCTCCCTCCTCCTGCTTCTTTGAGATCCTCCCTTCTCCTGCTTCTATGAGGCTGTGCCCCACCTACCCCCCAACTTCCAACTCCCCACCCTCGAATTTTCCCCCCACTCAGTGTTCAGCCTTTATGGGACCAAGGATCTCCTCTCCCACCTTCTTTAAATTTTTTAGAAATAGCGAAATGTGAAATTTCTTCATAACAATATTTTTGAAAATTAAAAAATTAACTTTATATTGTATATAAGCGAATATGATACAGATCAAGAAATTCCTTGCAACTCAGGATTCAAAATTCATTAACAGGAGAGCTAGACATTGTGGTATATGTCTGTGAACACAGCACCAACTCTTGAGCTGTGCAGCCATAAGAAAAATTCCTGAGTAACACCTGTTGTTGAGTGAGGTGATCTATAGATAATCAATTCAGTTGGCATTGCGTAGGTATGTGGTATCTAAACTGAATTTAATTGTTCCCACTTTAATTGTGTTTTTCTATTCTATCCTATCTATTAACATTGTATGGGTATTTACATGTGAAGTAATTCACTAGTGGACTGAATTGCAGGAGTCAGACTGTTAATGAACCTGGCTCTGTTCTTTCCCTCCCTCTTTTCTTATAGGCTACATCCTTCTTAATTGTCATTCTTTGAACAAGAATTGTCATCTATTTCGACTGCACACTTAAGACTTTCTGAGCACATTTCTTCAGGCTTTCCTAAATTTTTTAATTCTTTGCCCTATAGCTGAAGTGCATGTTCAGAAACTGATGTCATGCACCTCTCAAATATCACTTTTATTGTAAATTCCATCTTTTGCTAATGTTTCTATCCCATTAGCTTATATGGAAAATACATATGACATATGCAAATGTTATTTTCATTCTTTTCTTCTATCAATTATTACAGAACAGATTTTTGTGTCTTATTAAATACTGAAGCCCAAGTTTCTGCAAGTTTTCTCTGTATATAATAGCAGTAACTAAATACTTGTATTAATGACAGATGCACAATGTACAACATGTACAAACTCAAATATAACATTTTATACTCTATGTTGAAAATTGAATAATTTCTAAAATAGATATATCTCGTGAAGCATTTTCTTTCTATTTGCTAACTTCTTGATGATTAACATCTTGGCTTCTTTTTGTTATATCTCTTCTTCTTAAAATTTACAAAGAAGAAATGATGTTTAGTATAGTTTTAAAAATATTTGTTCCAGTACATCTATGATGCTCAAATGTATGTATCGACTATAATGAGTAGATGTATTTAGTCAGACATTTTAGTAACTTGAAGGAAAATACTTCTGTGGACTCATGTACTGAAAGACTTGGCACCCTGTTGGTGGTGCTGTTTAGGAAAGCTTCAGTTATGGGACATTGCTCCATCACTGGAGATGGGTTTTGAGAATTCTAAGACCCCTTCTATTTCCAATTAATTCTTTGTTTCCTGATAGAAGTTTAAGATGTGGGCATTTATACTGATGTCAATGGGCTGTGCTCCCACAGGAACCATGTTGATGTCCATAGGCCATGTTACCATGGAAGGCCATGTGGATGTCTCTGGTTTGTGGTGCTGCCTGAAGTCATATTGGTGTCCATGATCCAAGCTGTAGCCAAGAGCCTTGCTAATGTTTATGGTCTGTACTATCACAGGAGACCATGATGAAGTCTGCAATTAATGTGGATCATTTTCAGCCATGTGGATGTCTGTGGTACATGCAATTACCACAGTTAATCGTATAGATTCCTGCTCTAGGTTCCATCACTTTGCTCTGCAATCAATTCTTTTAACACATTATCTAAAAGGTACCTAATTTAGACATTATTACATGGTTATACAAAGGTACTTTTGTAATAAATTTATTTGAATAATCCACAAAGTAAAAAAAAGACCTTTCCTTAGTGTGAGGAGTCATATTAATATAATGTAGGCATAAGCATAAAAAACTAATATTATCTTCTTCTAAGTAAGACATAGAGAATTATCCAGCAGACAGCATTTCTCCTTCTATTGTAACATTTAATCTCATTGGCATTAGTCAGTCAGTGTTTGTATAAAAATTTTACCATCAGCTGCCCTGGGTATTCCACAGTTCCCCTAGATAAATCATCTAAGGTTTCCACTCTCTTTTATAACATGAGTCATTTTCTTTAATAATTCAATAAAATATACATTATACTGGTTGTGTTTACCATGAAAATTCTAATATATCATCTCTGCAAATACATTTCTCTTATAAGTATATCCCATAAATATAACCCAGAAAACAACTGTACTTAACTGTAAGTATTCACTGACTTCTGGGTATTACATTCAGCTATATTAGTGTTGAAAATATTGTGTGTGAGTTCTACTACAAGACATATTTTCATATTATGAATATATATATATATATATGTATATATACAAAACAATATCCAAGATTTGAGCCAAGATTAGTCTTTTTACATATTTGTTTTAGTTGTATCATTTAACTTTGAAGCAGTTACATTTATTCTAAAGAGCAACTAATTATATTTTTATTATTTAAAGAGATTTAAAAAGATTCCATTCATTTTCACTTAACTAAAAAGTATATACTATATAATCTAAAAACTTTTATAAGTTTATGCATGTATGTGTCAAATTTTTACCTTCCAGTTTTCTTCTATGAGGTTAGACTACTACATTGTCATATTTAAATTATACTTTTATGTAGCATGCAAATAACTTAGTAAAATAAAAAAGTAATATATTAGTGTAATTATTTTTATGTGAATTACTTTCATTATGGTGATTTTACTATTTACTGAATATATATATATATACACACACATATATATATATATATATATATATATATATATATATATATATATATTCATAAGAGAAAATGTAAAAAGACTGGCATAGATATCCAATTATGGATATCATCCCTGAGGAAGGCTAACTCTTCTCTCAGTCATCATTAATTACCTATCACTCTTCATCTCTTATTAGGCCACGTGCAATTTCATTTATCCATATTGGCAAGTCAACAGGTGTTGTCATTTTTCAGGTCTTGTCTACGCAACCATATTGCTGAGGTTTCATTTCTAGGATTTTTAATATTTGTGGTCATTATATATAGAAGACACAATTTTGCAAAGACTTACAGATCCTTTGGATCTTACAATCTTTGATGTATCCTGAGACTTAGTTAGGCTGATGTATCCTCAGCCCTAAAAATTATATGCATATGTTCAGCACTAAACAAAAAAAATGTTGTAATAATATCTTTGACTCCAATGAGATAGACCGAAAAAGAAGGAGGATGAAGAGGAGGAGGAGGAAGAAGGAAAACACAAAGTCAAATGAGGCAAACATGGATTAGCCACTTACCTCATTGTAAGATTTGCCAATTAACACTGAAAATGTCTAGCTATTTGATAATACTCTGTTAAACTTTATTTTCTTAATTATTCTCATTGGTAAAATAGCATCAAAATACTCCTAAAACATAACAGAAGATCAACAATATTTACTGTCCATAATATAGTCCCTTTTCATTAAAACATGGCTTTTGGCATTTTGACAAATACTTTATTTTTTGCAATACTTTTTTAGGATCACAAATAGCAACTAAATAGGCTCTGAATGGTAGTAATGAAATAATTACTTTCAGAAAGAATGATTTACATTTTGTTCATGTCCTTTAGTCATCTATTACTGTTTTATGTAATTGGCACATTTCAAACAGATAAAAATAAAACTGCTTTTTCAGAGCTATAAAAATGCACGGGAACCTGATTTATTTAACTATTTAGGTTAATTTAACTTTTTTTATGTGAAAAATAACCCATCTACTCCAAACATAAGATTTACTAGAGAAGCTCTGAAACATTACTATGAATATATATTACCATTGCAAAAACAGTTACTGATTCCAAGTACTGAAAAAATGCTACTTTCGATAATACTACTTTTTAAACGCGACTTTTGATAACATAGTCAAAATAATATTGGTTCCATATCAATTCATATCAATAAAGGAACTTCATAATTATTTCCTCAAATTGAGTGATAAATTGGGACAATCATTGTAAGAGTCCATTCATCCCTTAATCCAATTTATGATTAGAGATCTTCCTATATTTATCATGGCTTTGATCAATTTAGTAACATGTTCTTTTGTTAATAGATATTCAAGATAAATCTTTAACTTCACTGTGCTTCTCCCTCACATGTGTATTTGTGAATTTGGTACATATTCTGGATATAACACTAAAGAGCTTTCATTTGAAGTATTATCACTGTTCCACACTGAATATGTTAACACCATCCTTTCTTTCTACCTTTCCATAGTGTGCTTTTATGTTTGACTATATCATGGTAGAGGTTGCTCTATTTCTAATCAATGGTATGTTTTTGTCTTCTGCAGAGTCTTAGATATTTTCTAGCACAGCTGTAAGTTTATATTTATCATCAACTTTCTGTTTGCTTCTTTGGTTGTTGGTTGCTTGTTTATGTCGACTTCACACAAGCTAGTGTTAACCAAGAAGAGTGAACCATGATTGAGAAAATGTTTACATAATAATGGCCTGTAGTCTAGCTTGTGCCACCCAGATCATAGGGAGTGGTAACACACTTGGGCTGATGGTTCTATAAGAAAGCAGATGGCCAAGCCATTGGGATCAAAACAACAAGCGACCCTCCTACACTGCTTCTGCCTCAGTCCCTGCTTCAAGATCCTGCTTTGAATTCTCGAAGTTGTAGAATATGTTCATAAAGGTATAACAAGAAATAAACCATTTCCTCTCCAAGGTGCTTTTGGATATGGTATTTTATCACAGCACTAGAAACCCAAACTAAGCTACTCTGAAACAGTTACTTAAAAAACTGGCCACATATGCACACTGATTGTACTTTCTTGCTTGTTTGTTCCTTATTTTTTTATATTAATTGGTCTTATTTACTAGCTACTTTGCTTTTGAACATCAGAGGGTTACCTTGGGTATGCCTTATTACTTTCAATACTTGTAGCTTTTTAAAAATAAGTCTCTCTCTCTCTCTCTCTCTCTCTCTCTCTCTCTCTGTATCTATGAATCTTTCTCTATGTCTCTGACTCTTTCCCCCTCTCTTTCTCCCTGTTTCTGCACAATCTCCCCCACACATGTTATGACATTGCATATTGTGATATAGAGACAGCTGTACTACTACTATGTGGACCCCACAACACTGAACATGAAATCTTGGCACAAAGTGTGATAACTATCAGCATAAAACACTACCCTTAGATATGTCCTTTTCTTGAACTTTACCCTCATTCTCTTTGTCTTTGTTACCTTCTCTATCCTCTTTATTACCATACAAATATTCTACTATTTAACTATAAGTTTGTGTATTTCAATTCACTTTCCTTTAGTATTTGGAGATTAACCACTGTCTTACTTCAATGGTCATATTTTGTCCTAAATATTTCTCTGTCAGTGAAAATCACCATCAGCCTAAATATTTCTCTGCCAGTGAAAATCACCATCAGCCTCACCTTAGTCGTTTAATCATTTGCCTACAATCTTCACTTTACCTTATTTTTCCTTGCATATATTCTTTGTATTTGTAAAACAATAATTTACAAAACTTGGTTTCTATCCTGTTCTAAAGCAGAGCAGCAGAGCTGAACAGAGTCTATGCCACTATGTTTACTATGAAGGGATGGCCTGAATCCTTAATTGTGTTCCACGGTGCTTCATAAAAAAATTGAAACACTTCGCTAGCAGACTTACTACTACATTCTTTGGTAATATTTCTTGCTTTCTGTTATTTCTTCAAATAACACTTTTCCACATTTACTTGTGTTTTATATGATGAAGGATATATATTCTTTCAGGAGACAGCTTTTATAAGCTACAACCAAGTAACTTACCAGCTTACTCTCAGCAATCTAAACTCACACAATTTGTCTTCTTTCTGGTTACAATGGGTCAAGTAGTCACAGTCTTCCCTAAGGCTATTATCTCCATTTGTATGATAGATCTTGTATCAGAAAGCTTTCCCTCTGTAATAAATCATTCAGAATTTCATGGATCAAATCAACAGTGGTATTATTACTACTCAGGCATTTACAATCATACTGTAGTTTGGCTGAACCAGGACTTGATGCAAAAATGTTATCTCTAGGCATGGTCTTCTGTTAAGAATAGTTCGAAGTTAGACTCCACTTGGATTTAATTCTGTGGATAAAACTGAAAAAAAAAAAAACCAGCCTATCCAAGTACATTTATTCTCTTATTTCTGAGATGCATAGAAGAAAATAGTGTCTCAGTAGTCTCTTCAAATTTCTTTGGTTTATAGATCATATAAAGTCACCCAAAATTAAATACAAATTGAAGACAGTGCAATATTCTCTCTCCTTTTAGAAAATTAAAACAGTATAAGGAAAGAGGAAAGAAAGAATTGTAGAGAATAACATAATTACACTGCCCTATATTTCTTCCTCTATTCTCTATCTTAATTCATCAGTCTTTATCCAACTAAACCATTCCCAACAACAGATATGTTGAAACATTTCTGATCTTGCAGAATAAAATTAAAAATTCAGTACCAAGAAAACAAAACCAATGTTTTTTTTAGCTCTAACTCAGTTAAAATGTAGTGGTCATTCTTTCATTTGTTGCTAAATTCCTTGAAAGGTTGTCTGAATGCAAATTCTGTTATAATCAATCCCCTGCCAACACTAAACTTTACTTGCTCAATATTTAGTCTTGACATTCGCCTGGAAACACTCTAGCCAAAATAATCAGGATTTCCAACTTACGAAGTACAATGGCACAGACTTAGTATTATTCGCAAGACAACATAGTAGACCACACCCTACTCCCTGAAATACTTCATTAACTTAGTTTTTTACATCATATTTTTCTTTTTTCCCAGAAACTCCCCAATGCTGTCTCAGACACAAGAAGAAGGTGCTGTAAATAAAATCAGCAAGTCTCATATAAACTCAAAAAGACTTAAATAGAAATACAGTACCTGCTTTAGTCTCCCACCACATCTTCTGCACTGTATGGTATGGTTTTCAGTTTAGTATTTTTATGAAACCCCTGAGTATGGAAACAACTGAGTCTCTGATTCTTGTGCCTTCTCTTGGGATCTTCTCCTTCTGTTGGTTTGCCTTATCTAACTTCGATGTGATGATTTTTGTTTTACCTTATTACCTTTTATTTTGTTATATCTTATTCTTATCTCTTCGAAGCCTAATTTTTTTCTAATGAGTCAAAGAAACAGAGTATATCTGGATGGAGATTAACCAGAAAGAAAAATGAGTGAGGAAACAATAACTAACATATATCATATAAGAGAAAAAATCAAGGTTTAGTAATGGGGGGGGGGAGGGAAAACAAACAGAAAAAGCCTTTTGTTAAAAACGTGAAAACTATTCTCAATCATGTATAATCACCCATATGACCCATCATTTCTTCTGCTTGGTGTATATCCAAAGGTAATCAAATCATAGTGCTATACATGATGTGTTACTTTCCAGCCAACTGTACTATGATGAACACCGGAAAAAATGTCTCACCCACCTAAATGATCATCAGCAAATGAAAGGATAATGTTTATGTAAAGATATATACAACATCTTGTTTTATTAAGAAAAGGTAAGTTCCCTTTCTTTTTATCATAATTGAAACTGAACTACATATATTAAGAGTAATGAAGATATGGCACCATTACTGTATTATTAAGACTTCACAAATGACTCTAGAAAAGAAGTAATTAAAGTGGTGCTAGATTTTGTCAAAAGTTTTTCAGCATCTGATGAGACAATTGTGCATGTTTTCTTTCAGTTTGTTTATATTGTGTGTTACATTGACAGATTTTTATATGTTGAACCTTGTTCCATGTCTGAGATTAAGCCCAATTGAATATGGGAGATAATTTTTTGATGTGTTCTTGAATTACATATTTTGAGTATTTCTGTACCAATGAGGGAAATTGGTCTGTAATTTTCTTTCTTTGTCTAGTCTCTGTTTGATTTGTATCAGAGTTACAGTGCCTCATAAAAATGAAGTTTGAAATGTTCCTCAGTTTTTTGTGTGATAATTTTAGAAGAATTATTATTACTTTTTATTTAAAAGTCTGGTGAATTCTCAGCTAAAGTCATCTGGCCCTAAGCTTTTATTAGTTGGAAGATTTTGAATGATTGCTTCTTTTTCCTTAGGTATTTAAAATCTACTTAAATTGTTAATCTGATCTTTATTTAACTTGGTAAGTTCTATACATTGAGAACATTGTTCAGTTCTTTTAGATTTTACAATTTTGAGGAGTACAGGTTTTTTATGTATAAGAAAATGGATCTTTGGATTTTCTAAGTGTCTGTTGTTATGTCCAGTCTTTGCATCTGATTATGTCAATGTGGATGTTCTCTCCTTCTTTAGTTAGCTTGAATAGGAGTTTTTCTATCTTCTTGATTTTTTTAAAATACTGACTTTTTGTTTCATTGATTCTTGTATTATTCTCTTTGATTCTACTTTATCCATTTCAGCCATTAGTTTTATTATTTCCTTTTGTCTACTCCTCTTGAGTGCATTTGCTTCTTTTTATTCTAGAGCTTTCAGTTGTGTTGCCACAGTGTAAGTGGGGAATGGGCTTGAATTTATCTACACAAGACACAACTTCATGAACATCAATAGTGAAGTGTAGCAAAAAACCTCATAAAACTGAAAAGCTTCTGCAACGCAAAAAGAAAAAAAACTGTCAGTCACAGTAAATGGCAGGCTAGAGAATGGGAAAATATTTTCACCAACTCTACATCTGACAGTAGATACACACATACACACACACACACACACACACACACACACACACAGACACACACACACACACATATACACACATATATAATATATACATATATATATATTTATATATGTGTATATATATATATATATGTATATATGTATATATATTGAAGAAACTAGACACCAAACTAAATAATCCAATTAAAAATGGGGTACAGATATAATCAGAGAGTTCTCAGCAAAGTAATCTTAAATGACCAAGAAGCACTTGACAGACATGTTCAACATTCTTCATCATCAGAGAGATGCAAATCATAAATGACTCTGAGATTCTATTTTATGTTGATAGAATGAATACCTTACATCTATATTGATAATTGTCAATAATAAATCTGATAGTCTATGACTTAGACAGAAAATAGAAAGTGGAACATCTGAGATTCAGAAAAGGATTCTGAGAGAGAGTCAGGTAGAAGATCTGTCCAGGAATATATGACAACATAAGTTATGATCTAGTGAGAGAGGTGCCTAGCTATATGGTCAAATTATTTATAAATTTTAAATCTGAGTTTTATTTCTATGAGAATCAGGCTGGGAGAAAGAGCTAAACTTAACTTCTACAGATTTACACTTGAAAATATGGCTAGTATCAAAGACACTAGTGGCAGTTCATGTCAAGCCTGTGTAGCAAGGAAACACACCTTCACTGCTGATAGGAATTTAAATTTGTACAGTCAGTTTGGAAATAAATATTGTGGTATTTTAGACAATTGGGAATAAATATGCCTCAAAACCCAGCTATACTACACCTGAACATCTATCCAAAAGATGCTCCACTATACCAGAAATGCAATTGTTCAGGATGGACATAGTAGTGCTATTTGTAATAACCAGAAACTGTAACAACCTAGATGTTCCTCAATAGAAGAAAAGATAAAAAATATATGGTACTCTTACACAGTGTATTATTACTGGGCTGTTGAAAGCAAGGGCATTATGAAGTTTGCAGGCAAATGTATGGAACTAGAAATTTTATCATGAGGGAGGTAACACAGATTCAGAAACACAAACATTGTATCTACTCACTTATAAGTTGATGTTAACTGTAAAGTAAAACATAACCATGCTGTAATCCCCATTAGCAGAGAGACTACATAATAAGAAGGGTCCAAGGGGAGATACATTGATCTCTCTAGAAAGGGAAAAGAGAACATATAGGGAGGGTAGACTGGGGAAAATATGGACTAAAATAGGAGGGATAAGGTGGGGTCAAAAATTGAAAAAAAACAAAAAGAGTACTAAAAGTGACAACTGGTATCATGAGGCAATTTAGGGGCAAGATAGAAACCTAGCGCAATAGAAACTTCCAGGAATCTATTAGGATTATCCTTGCTAAGGATCCTAGTAATGGATGTAGTCTGAACTGACCATATCCTATAACAAAGCAAATCTTCCACTGGAGAGTTTGGGAAAGTAACCCAGTAATGAAACCTTTGACCTATGGTTGGTCATTCCTGACATGCTATAGAAAGGTAGTAGAGAAACTGTGGGATTAACTAACCAAAGACTGATTCAGATTGAGCCCCATACCTCTGTTACCTGACCATGCCTGGATGAACAGAAACAAGAGGACAGATGTCTCCAAGTACTGGGATAGAAGCAAACAAGTCTAGTGGGGAAAAAAAGTAAAGAAATAATTCCTAAAGATATTTCTCTATACTCATAGACAGAAAACTGGAATCATCAGCATCAGAGAGGCTCCATCCATCAACCGGTAGAAACAAATGCAGAAACTGACAATCTAATATTATTCAGACCATAGTGCATTCTGTCGTAGAAGGGGAAGAAAACTGTAGTAGCCAGAGGGGTCATGAATGCTTCAAGAAAACTCAAAGAATCAACAAATCTGGACTCATATGGGTTCATTGAGACTTAACAATCGGGAAGTCTTCATGAGTCCAACTTAGTCCTTTTGTATATATGTTATAGTTGTGTAGCTTAATGTTTTGTGGGATTCCTAATGAAGAGAGCAGGAAATGTTTCTGTTTCTTTTTCTTGCTTTTGGTATCCTTGTCCTTATACTGGGTTGTCCCCTCTATTCTTAATATGAAGCAGGCACTTAGTCTTATTGCAACTTCATATACATCCTTCATTGATATCCTTGGGGGGCCTTCAATTTTCTTAAGGGAAATGCCAGAGAAGTGAATGGCAAGTGGAAAAGTATGTGAAGGAAACTGGGAGGACTAGAGGGAGGGGAAACTGCAGTATAGATGTAATATATGAAAGAATAAATTAATAAAAATAATTACAAGAAGGATCTACAAAATGAATTTTTGTTGACAGTAGGTGAGACTGCTCTGCATATAGAAAAGTATTATTTATTTGGAGGTACATATATTAATTCTATTGTTCAGTAGGATAATTCTTCTTCCTAATAGTTTATTGTGTATTCAAAATATCTGTCAAGTAAATTTTGGAAAAATATTCAATGTTGTGTATATTAATTATTTTGATTTATTTATTATACTTTGAATACATGTACTAAACATTACTTTGTATCCCAATATTTTGTGTCATTTGATCAATGAACATAAAACATTAAAATGATACCAAATTTTAAATCAAATTAACACTAGAATTTGTTTCCTAGTAACCCCCTAAATTGCTTCTTAATTACAAATTTTTATTTAAAAAATAAAAGCATTTTATAACATTAATAAAAATGAAAATACTTATTGTACTATAATCCAAAAACAGGATTATAAAAATCCAAGTATGTTCTACTCTTTAGAATTACCCAAACTTTCAAAGCATTACTGTTGCTCTTCTGTCTGTCCTATGATGATTTCCTCCTATTTGCATATTTTAGTTTTCTCACTTGGAATTTAATAACTCTATTTACTTTAAAATATCTGATCACAGTCGTAAATGGCCCCAGGAAAGAGTTTTTAGTTTGTAATTATTCTTAATAGTCTAATTATTTCAAATCGTTGGCATTAGACTTTGCCAAATAATTATCTAAATCTAACTTAAATATACAATTAGCTGAGAATGTGCAAAAATATGATATTCTTCCCACATCTTAAAGACAAAGTTAGTTTTCCAAACATAGATTGATTGCAAGTCAATTTGTTTTGTGATTGCTTACTTAAAATTCTTCAAGAGAATTGTAAAATGCCTTCTGTTTTTAGGAATTATGCTTTATTTGTTCAATAATTCTCTGTGATCCACTATTACAAGTATTTCTGTCTCATAAGGAAAAGAATTAATTGCTACTTAATAGTTTAGTACCAGTCAATGATACTTTTGAGAGAAATCAAGAGTTTGAATTACCTTAGTTCAACTGATAAGAAAATGATGAAATTAGATCACTACATATACAATGAGCAGACAGTGGGTGAAAGCGGTACGGTTGCTAAACATTTTAGAATAGATGAATGGAGAATGCAGAGCATACAGATAGTAAACAAAAATAAGGACTCACTTGAGGAACTCAGGTGAGAAAATACTAGAAAACAAGATTAATAGCTAAAGGATATTTCCAGGGACATACGTATTTACTCTTGGAATTGTCTGAGCATAAGGCAGAATATTATTAATGTGGTAACATAAAGAATAAAAATGATATTAATTAATAGAATCCTAAGGAAAGGAAAAAATTTTTGACAATCTGGTCAAAATAAATAAATAAGGAATATTGATGTGTATATTAGTGTCTATTTGTATCAAGTACATTTTCTTACTGAGTATTGTCTATGAAACCACAGGAGTATGTACACTTCTTTCCAAATCTCACTTTTCTTCCTTCATTTGAGTTTGAGACTCTGTGAACAAAATGAAATATGTAGAGGGAGGAAAAGGCCTTGTGCATACAGACATCCCTGGAAAATCAAATACAGTTTACCTCTTCAACGGAATGAGGATCATAGCTGTTTTTTCTAGAATGCCAGAAATCATGGAGTTTTATATCCTGGTAATCCTCTGCTGTCTGATGAGACAGACTCCGTCTCTTATCTCCTATAATTCATGGTTTTACTTATTCTAGATTTCTGCTCCCTTATAATCTTGACCATTGCTTTTAAACAATGAAACCCAGCCTTATGAGGGATGTTACTTGTACTTTACAAGAACTTAAGTGACTTTTATGTTATCTTTGGGCCAGGTCAATCCTAACACCGGCAGGTGTTATGTTTACCTCAGGCAAACTCTAAATCTTGGGCACTATCTCTGAGATAACTACCTATTCTTGTGAAAGAAGCCAGATGTGCTTTGTAAGAAAATCTCCATGCAAGCATGTCTTAAATTGATGTGTACTTAGGACTAGTTTTTATCTAACTCCCTTTTTTCCCTCCAAACGTGTGTTGTGATTAAGCATGGCTGAAGTAAAATGATCTGAGACAGACAGCAGAAATCTTGGTTTAGCATCTATTACAAAAAAGTCAGGCTGAGGTCTTTTATTCTTACCTTACCCTGATCATTATTTTCCTGTCTGTTGTAAAGCCTGCAGGGGAATTACCACAGAGTTGTACTCTAAATCTGTCAGCTATGATGTCAGGCTAAAGCAGGGAGGCAGAACTTTAGTTTCAAGAACACTAGTTCACAAAAAAAAAATAATAAAAATAAAAATGAGCCAAAACAAGTTCAAAGTTTGATGGTTAAGTAAAAGCACACAAAATAGGCTGTTCACCACTGTAAGATGACAAAGTCAATCAATATAAGATATTCCAAAGTCTCATAAATTGCTTCCAAATACAATCTGGGCCTTTTTGGTTTTGTATGGGTTTTGAATGTTTATTGTATGGGTTTTTCTATTAGTCTCTTTCCATGGGTTTAGGAAGTTAATTTATAAGTAGACTGGTGGTACAATCTCTAAGAATGGGTTTGGTACTCTAAAAATAGAGGACTCTTTTAGATTTCTTTCTCTCTTTGTTTATTTAAAACTTAGAGTAGGTGTGGATTCTCAAGAGTTCCTAAGTTAGAGCAAGAAAAACAAATATTTTAGAGTATTTACAAAGTGAGAAAAATATGAACTATGTGTTTTAGATAACTATTACAAGACTACTGATGTCCTTCAGGCAATGATGTTCTGAATCATGAATGACATTGAGTGTACATTGCAGATATGCTTAAAGGCTTTAGGCTTTATTAAGTATTTCTAAATATGGTCTCAGTATGTTCTCATGGATAGTAGTTAATTACAGAGCATTTTCTCTCAGTCTCTGCTCTACACTTATCTGCTTTCATGGTTCTGTTTCTGTCTGCCTTTGTATATGTGGACTCATCTGTCTATTTCTTCTTCTGGTCCCCACTCCTCTCCACTCCCCGAAATAATCCCCCTTATTCCAGATCTGTTGTATGGCATCATTTTCAGGGGAACAGTCTGGCATGGACCCATCAGGTAAACATTTGAAGCATCATATTTTGTAACATCGTGTAACTTAAATGATGAATCTTGCTGTAGTGTAGTTAATTTATTTCATTCTTTCAAAGCCAGTTGTAAACATACATTAATCTCATATACTTATGTGACATAATCAGAATAGGCTCTATATCTTTTTAAATATTGAGTTTTGACATATTGTTTTAGACTTAACTGAATAGGTATAGGTTTTTTTTTTTTTTTACCTTGTCTTGAAAAGTTATTTAAAGAATGTAGTAATTATTTGGTAGTTCTATTTCAATATGTGTTGTTATATTATAAGTTTTAGGTGTCTAGTTTTAACAAAATTTCTGATTAATCTTTACTATCATCTAAGTCCCTAGTTCAATGTAATCTATTCTTTTTAAGAGAAATTTACCACATAGGA
The DNA here is from genome assembly GCA_030674055.1 of Rhabdomys pumilio. Classification (NCBI taxonomy): domain Eukaryota; kingdom Metazoa; phylum Chordata; class Mammalia; order Rodentia; family Muridae; genus Rhabdomys; species Rhabdomys pumilio. The sequence continues at coordinate 51,945,689 of JANHMN010000012.1, forward strand.
GAATCTCACCTCAAATGCTAAATCTTTGGGTGAAATACATATATGTATTTAGTAAAATATCTCATTTATGCTTAATTTTATTCTAATATGCATTATGCTTTATTTACATATGTGGTGCATTCGTGTGTGCCTGTAAGTGTGCACACAAATGAACAATATTAGTTTTATTATTAGTTAGTACTATTATTAGATTTTGCGTACACTTTTATAACTTATTTTTTAATTTGATACTTATATTTTTTGATATTTTATTTTCCTTTTTATACTATAAACACATTATTTTTCTCTTCCTTTTCTTTTGTCAAATCTATTATATATACCAATCACCTGTCTCTTTCAAATTCATACCTTATATGTCTTTAATTTTATAAACAATTTAGTGAAAAAGTAAATATGTAGGGTTAAACAAAATAAGGTAATGAGGAATAGAGTTTACCCATTGTCCAGTTTTACAAATATTAATATATATGCAATCTTATCTTATCTACATTTTTACCTGTTCTTCCTAATCTTTCTTTTGAAATTTTTTGTAAACTCAAAGGTTTTTTATCCACAAATATTTCCTAAATATCTTTAAACACATATTTACATTATAATATTATTTTAAAATCTGTTTGTAATCATTAAATATTCAGGCAAGTTCAAATAGCCAAGTGACTCATGAATACCATTATATCCTTAAAGTTTATAAGTCTATGTCCATATATATGTATGCGACATATGTGACTAAATAATTTAATTAAATGTGCAAATTGTACAATAAGCAAAAGAACTCATAATAAAGGAAGCACATCACAATAGTCTTTTTTTTTTTTTTTTGCAATCTTCACACTATGTTCTTTCTTTCCAGTGGAAGCAACAAGAAATGTCAACTTCAAAGCAAAATAGTATGGCAAATATTTAATATCAGTTGGAGTTTCTGAACCATTATGGATGACTTAGATCCCAGGTAAAAAGCATAGAAATTTATATTTATGATAAGCATTTAAAGGAGTAGCTGGAAAGATATCTACCCTGTAAGTAGACCCGATTAGTATCTACTTCTCTATGAATCATCACAAGTTATAACTTGCCATGTTCAATCTGTGCTGCTCTTACTGCAACTGGCCAGCCCTCATGGCCATATTTTCATGACTCACCTACCACTTGGCATCTTCTTTCTCTTCACCTTGTGGTTTTTGTTCAGTCTCTAATCCTGGGAAATAAAACTTCATCTATCTCTCTTCTGCTCAGCTATAGCCTGTAGGTGTCTTTATTCAATCAATAATTTAAATTTAAGGAGCAATGTTACATAGTATCATATGGTATATGTGAGAGTTTTCTTATTCTTGGGAGCAACCAGACCTTGGGGCCAGAATTTAGCATGACAATACAGAGCAAACCTCAACAATTTCTCCATTTTTTTTGTCTAAATGAAAAGCTCTTTCTCTAATAATTATAAATGACATGCAATAGAAACTAGTATACAATAAATATGAATATTATTAGGTAAGAATTACATTTATACTATCCAGTTGATTTATTTTTGGCGACTTTGGTAAAGATATTATCTATCCTATTTTGGTGAGTCCAGAGTTCTGTATCTAAATTATTTTTTATCTAAACTTGTATTACCATCCTAAAAGCACTTTTTAGACCTAGAACATCTTAAATCCTAGTGCGAAATGCCTTTTGAAATCAGAAAAAGTATTATCTTTTCATTTGAAATTATAAACATACATTGTGTGGATAATATACCTATATTCTTTATCTTTATATAAATTTAAGATTTATGTATATTTATTTTGTAAAATTGCTAAGACTATTTTTATTCATTATTAAGCAAAAACCTTCATAGTTTCTTTGCAGAAAAATGTGTAATTTTGAATTTTAGATTGACATTTGTAAGTGGCAGTATCTATTAGAAGGTCCCAATCTGACAGAGATATGCCTGTCTCTGTTTTCTGTGTCTGCTGTGTTTTAATTCAGATGCTTGGTATACAAGGCCATACCCCTGTTCCTTTGTTTACAGGGAGAAGTGTTTTTGGCTTCCAGCCACACTCTCCTTCCAGCAGCTAAACTTAGGTTTTCTTTCCTCATGCCATGAGCTGAGCGTGAACATTAATTTTTATAGGACAGAATTGGGCTGATCAGCTGTACAATCCTTGGGAGAACCTGAAGTGACTTATCCAGCAGTTCTGGTCTATGGAAAGTCTCCATGGCCTTTACTATCCACCATTAAAACAGCTACATTTAGCCTATGTGTAACCTGGAGCATGATACCTTCTGTATAGGCATTGCTGTGCTCTGCCCTTGGGAGAAGCTCCAGTTTCTGTATTCTGCTTTTAAATTTCCTTCAAAGCCACCTACCATATTATCTCTCTGAAAGTTTCTGTTCCTTGGCTGTTCATCTGGGAATAGAAGTCCTGGGAAACTTTGGCTTTGGTCTGATTTTGTTCTTTTATAAATATACCAGTTATCTTTCCAGGCTAGCCTGATATTTCCCTGGTTGGGGGAGGGGGAATTGAAGCTGTAAGCTTGGGTTCTAATTGCCATAAGTTGGCACCTATTTTGTTGTGATAAATATTTAATATTAATTGGGGGTTTCTACCCCACCATTGATCATTTAGTAGCCAGATATAAGACATAAAACTTTTATTTTTATGATAAACCTTTTAAACACTTGAGCTGGGTAGATAATCTACAGGCTAATCTATTTGTCTACTTTCCTGTCAATAACCCTGAGTTAAAACTTGCCATAATTTATCTGAGCCACTCTTATTCCAATTGGCCTCATGGTCATATTTTCACTATTTACCTAGCCTTTGGCATCTTCTCTTCTCTCCAACTTCTCTCTCTTCTCTTTATGGTCTTTGGTCAGATTTCAGTCCTGGAAACCAAATTCTGCCTATCTCTTTTCTGTCCAGCTATAGACTATAGGCTTCTTTATTCAACCTATTGTTTTAAATTAAGGAGTAAGGTTACATTGTATCATTTAATATACATGAGGATTTCCTCATCTGTGAAAGCAAATGAATCTCAGGGGCCAGTATTCAGCTATGTAATACAAAGTAACATAGCAAACCTGAACAGCAAAATCCAGTAAGTACTCACGAAGTACAGAGCTCACAAGCACATAAATTTGAGGTACAAACAATACCTTACTATTTTCAAAGCAGAAAGCAGTCCTTACCAGGTACCTAGCCTACTGTCAAGTCAATAAGTTTTGGGCTTCTTCTTTTCTAGATCATTAAAATACAATGTTGTTTTGCATAATTACCCCCAGACACTTAATTAAAACATTGTAAATTGACTAAAGTGTTCTTTATCTACCATGCATTCAACCTCACAAAACCTATCTAAAACTACCTTCTTATTTAGTACCTATTGTTATAGAAAAAGCAATCTGCATTCATACCAAATCCCGCATGGCAGCAGAAAGGATTGTATGACACAGGTTCTTGTCCCTGAACCAGAACCAGTAGGTCGTGGACCTCCACAAGGGCTGACAGTTGCTAGGCCTAAGACTTGTTATAATGTGGTAGAAATTTTTCTTCATGTTTCTCCTTCAGGAAATGTTCTCCTAGCTAAGAATAATGACTCTGTGATAACTAGGAACAGCAGGATTTAGGGAAGCAAGAATGTGCCTATGTTACTCAGCAAAATGGTGAATGCTATGACCTTCAGGACAGCCCTTAAAGCTGTAGAAAAGAACTCTGAAAACATGAGTTCAAGAATACATAAACAAGATTTTCACCAATGCAAAATATAAGGATGAATTGTATGCAGGGCATCATGGACCTGAAAGAACAGAAGTAGCTGCATTGTGAGTCAGTCACGGGAAAGGAACAGTTAAAAAAACAAGAGGAGCTTTCACAAGAGCAAGGGCTTCTCCTCCCATTGATGCTAGATAAGGCCACCATCCTCTGCTATATATGCAGCTGGAGCCATAGGTCCATTTATGTCTACTCTTTGGATGGTGGTTTAGTCCCTGTTGTTTGATGCCCCAGTATAGAGGAATGTCAGGGTGGTGAGGTAGGAGTGGATGGGTGGGTGGAGTAGCAACCTCATGGAAGCAAGGAAATGGAAAGGAGATGGGAGTTTGCAGATGGGAAACAGGGAAATGGGTTAATAATTGAACTGTAAATAAACAAAATAGCCAATAATAAATAGGAAAGGTTCAAGCAATAAAAGAGGCACCAGGAGATAAGAAAGTAGTGATTTCAGAGTAAGATCACATCCAGCTATGAATATATTTTGTGCTTACAAAGGCAGGCAAATGTCTGAGTTCAAGAGCATCCTAGAAGAGAGGGAGTTCAGATCCAAGCATGGTGGGAGTAGTGATCTTAGAGCAAGGTAAGAGCCTATTCAGCTAAGCTTATTGTTTGTGATTACAAAAGCAGGCAAATTTCTGAGTTCATTTGCTATTATGTGAGAAGATGCATCTTTTGAGAGACTTGAGGCCCTAGAGAATGGGGAAGCCTGGCAAGTTGGGGGAGGATATAGAGTTCTGGGAATATCTTCCTGAAGTTGAGGGAGGAAGAATGAGATGAGCAGGGTGGATTGGGAGTGGGATAAAAACTAGACTTTAAAAAGAAGATTAAAGATAATAATAATAGCAGTAAAAACAAATGTACTTGCTGTCCTTTTTTAAGACTCAAGGAGCTAAGGTCATAAAATGCTGATTCATAGTATAATTAAAAGGGAACCTGGGTTAAATGATTTAATTGATATGTAAATAAAAGACTGAGATTTGGTTTGAAAGATACATAGAGAAAACTCCCTAAAGAAAGAGCTACCTAGAGAGCTAATACAGCTCTTTTAGAATTTTGTCTAGCAGGTTTTCTGACTTTGGTCAGAAAACCCAAGAGCTATCCAGAAAGCTGTTACATCTTTTATAGAATTTTCTAGCAGGTTTTCTGACTTTGGTCAGGAAACCCAAGAGTTACCTAGAAAGCTATCTAGAGAGGTATCCTGAACAGACTACAAAGCTGTCAGCTTGTACCCTACGCTTGATGTTAAGTTATTTCTTCTGCACTTACATACCATCTTCTACTGAAGACCTTATCCCAAGCCAAGGCTGGTACTTGGCATGTATGTCCAAGTCCTACTCCTCAGGAAAGAATATTTTATATTTTCCTCTCAGAAAACCATGCACCACTTCCATGAATAATCTTTAGCTTACATTTTTTTTTTCTAAAATCCTAGAGAAGAATAACATGTGGTACAGCTTCATGACATCAGAGATGTGGTTTTTGTATCGTTTCTTTATTGCCATCTTTAATGTGGAGTCAAAAGCCCATTTTTTTTTTGTAGACATAAGCATCCCACTATTATTTTAGACAACCTGAAAATCCAGTCACTATTCTGTTAGACAGTTTAATTTATATCTGTTCTTTAAATTATTGGAAGGTATTTCATTAACGAAATTGGTACTCATTAATGAAATGCCCAAGGAAACTGTCTTCCAAAGTGTTCAAGAAAACAAACAAAACACTAAACAATAGAAAAACATCTCAGGGTGTTATTTCTTTGCACAAATAATCTCTTAAACTGCCCGGATTCTTCATATATTTATTGTTCCTTCAAGTAAAACCGGAAATCATCCTGCTTCTTCATTGTGGTCTCTGGAAATTTCTAATGTCTACCTTCCTTTTATCTAAGCATCACTCTAAGTGATGCACGTGTCTCAGTTAATGCATCTTTTGTTGAAAAATTTTGCCAAACTTCTGATTTTTAGCATTTTATATAGGGTATCTTAAGTATTATACTTTGGAAGAACAATATTTCTTGAGATATTGGAACTATATCCTGATCCAAAAAAATATTGTTCCTGGTGTCACTATAATTTGTAAAGAGAATCATCTTTTATAGCCATGGGCACAGTGACACCTTAGAGATAGCTACAGCCACTACCTTTGAGCTGAGATTCATTCCTCTGTAAATAGTTCTATTTGGTTCTGGATTTCATTTGTTCTACATTTTATATAATTTCATGTTAGAAATTATTGGCTAAAGCCTTCTTACTAGTTGTATGGTGGCTGTACTCAGACAGGGTTATTTGTATTAGCAGCTGACATAATTCTCTAGATTTTTCCCAGGTAACTTGCCAATGTTTTTTTTAAAACCCTAAAGGCAAACAAGTGTTGATTACAAAAAATTATATTTTGTTTTAGCAACTAATTTAGTAGCAAATATTGTGAACAAAATGAGAGAGACAATTACTGTGGGGGAAGAAAACAAGATACTTATATGATGCATGTGTATGTGATGTATAGAATTTTGATAAAGTATGCACTTCCTTCTTGAATGGAGACATAGATATTTATGATTACTCTGAATTTGAACAAGCCACTTTTTCACCTACCTCTATATCACTTTTCTATGATATTTATTCAAAACGAGGAAACTTCTTGTGATGGTTAATATCAATTACAACTTGACAAGCTTACAAACAGACCTTTTGAGTAATTTTCTTCATTAGATTATCTTCTATGGTTAACTGTGAAGAATTTTCTTGACAGTTTGGACCTTTATTGTTCTCTACTTTCTGATCATTAATAAAATGTAGCCCGCACTCGTAAAAACACCTTCCTATCAAACATGATGGTCTGAGATATATTAATCTGTGAGCCAAAACACACAGACTCAAGTTGCTTTATTCAAAGTAGCTAATCCTATTAACAAGAAAAGTAACAAAGGGTCTTGGGTTTCTGAGATATGATGTGACAGTCTTTTATGTCATTTAGGTTAGCTCATGTAGAATGATGATAAGGATTTTTAGAACAAAATTTTCCCATAGAGTCCCCAAACCCTATGTAGCCATTAGAACATTTTATATAATTCCCTCTTGCCTTTTCTTTAGACATAATTTTAAATGTTACCAGGAACATAAGTTCCTCATTGCCAAGGTATCAAGAATGAATCATAATTTTTAAAGTTTACTAAACTAAGTCAGAAAACAACTGAGAAAACAGAACATATTTCTTGCTCAAAAACAATCCCAAAATCATCTGAAACAATGACTAGGGCAGTTATTTTTTCTGTGAACATATACATTGGATACAGGTTATAAATTTATCACACAGAATTAAAAAATATATATTGTCTTCATAGTATGTGTCAAATAAAAACAATAATATAAAGGTCCTTGGTGGTTCAAATACACATCAGTTTGATACTGATGATTTTGAAATTTGACAAAAAGAAGCAAGTAATTCTCTGAATTTAAGTTACTAAATAATTAATAGAAATACAAGTAAAGAGAGATAAACCAGTGACAATAAGAAGAAGAGTTTGATGCAGAGAGAAACATCCAGTGGTGCTATTTTATCACTATGGAAATGCATATCAACTAATCAATTTTATATGTAATAGAAAGATCTCCATAAAAGTAGAAAAATTCTCTGTTATCAGGAGGCAAATTGACTTCATTTCTTCTCTTTTCTAGATTATGAGCACTCCAGCAGTCCAATTTAGTAGAGTCAGGATAGCAAACACAAATTAGCAGCAGTGACACTACCTAGCAGAGACATCCAGGTCCCAACGTCAGTCCAAGTCAGGAGGTGTGACCTGGCCAGTAAAGCCAGCAATAGTTCTGGCTGTACCTCTTTCAGGGAAGTAAAGATTAATGAAGACACGAGACCAGCAAGCGTTTAGCTATGCAAGCAAGCCAGTGTCAGCTCCTTAGCTGTTGAGTTCTATTTATATCCCTCCACACATCAGTTGTCCTCCTCTGGTCTTACCTCACCACATAACTTGCTTCAACACGTGAGTGATTCTGACTTAGCAAAACTTCACGTAACTCTCACTCTGCCATTTACCATACATAGTCAAAAACAACAAAAAACACAACAGCACACCAACAGAAGTTTCTTGGTGTTTCTTGGTGTATTCCTCTCCATCTGTCCATGGAGTCCCGACAAATGGAACCCAACTAAGCAAAATAAGTTGGGCCAATAAATGATAATGAAAATCCTGATGTCATTAAAATTATATATCATTTTGATAGAGAAACCTGTATTTATAGTGTTTTTGTCCTAGAAAATAATTTTATCTGATTAAATAGTAAACAATTGTGCATGGAAATGTGGAATTTTTTTTTTGCCTTTCTAACATAGTCTGCCTATTTACCAAAATCTCGTTCATAATAAATTCCAAGCATGATGATAATTTTTAGATTAGGCGTATTGTATTCTGTCCACTGTATGAAGTTCTTTTTCATTGTATTTTCACATCCAGAAAATTAAACAAGTAAATTTTCTGTTTACTTTTAAAAACTGTGGATATACATTCTCAAATAAATCTAGAGATCTATTAGCTTTAATTTTGACTCGGGAGTAGATAGATGAGTCTCTCATCTGCTTAAACTATTTCAACAGATTTTCAAAGCTTATAAGACAGACAGGCACATAAGCCTTGCCTTCATGTAATGCCATCACCTGTATCCAGTCTCTAGCCTGCTAAAAACTCTTCAAACTTTTTATTTCCTGGGCAAATCTTTCTCATTATTGAATACTTTATCCATGGCTTAAGTTCCACAGGAAATCTTCTATGGAATTTAAAGTTCAAATCTATGTACTTTGGTTAAAGCCTATGTTACATTTCTTACTTTTATCTTTCCCTATAAAAGCTTAGATTTCTGCAGTGCAAGTTCTGGGATCTGTATTTAATCATTTAATACATGCATATCACATCTCTGCTGCACTCTTTGCTAGTAGATGGAAAAATGGTATATAAAAGGCAGATGCAGATTTTACCATCATAAAACATAGTTTAGAAGGAAGTAAAAGCAATTATTAAGTTATTTGTCATATACTCAATCGACATTAAGTAAAAGAAACTTCAAAAATTATATATGACAATAAATTTAATTTCTTATCAGCATTGTGAGAAGCAGAATTATAATGTGTTGTAGGAAGTGAAAGAATGACTTGTGGTATTTTACTGTGGACCCTTTCAATGTTATATGAATTAAGTCTATCTTTAGTAAAATGAAGATAAATATATAAATCTATTTAATAAATATATAATAAATATATGTATACATTTAGCTTCATTTACATCATATATATATACATATATATTACATTTTATTTCTTAAGCTCTCTTTTTGAATAGGTAACATTAATCTATTTTACACAAGATCAAATATTATGTCTTAGGTCATAAAGATTAAAAGTGGTAAACTGGATTCCATACATGGGATGTGATTTTCAAGTACTTAGAATAGAAGATGCACCTAATCTTACTACAACTTGATTGATCATGGTGGATTGCTATCCATAGAAGATCTACTGTTTCCTAAGGAGAAGTAGAGGAGGGGAAGATAGGGGGAAGGGCAGATAAAAAAAGAGAAACGTGGAGGAAAGGAGAGAGAATCTGAGCTCAGGATGTAAAGTAAATAAATAACAAACCCTAAAAATTACTGATTTCTTTAATTTATGATTCTTATACTTTTCAACATGTTTTTGTGTAAGTTGTACTGTGAAAAGAGGCATAAAAGAATGAGAGTCTCACATTTCTATAATTTTCTTTTCTGTGATTGTCAAGAAATGGTGAACAACCTCTTCATTAGTGTGAAGAACACAACTAAAAAATGATCAAACCAAATATAAGAAGTAGAAAGGAAGCAAATGCTGTTACAACAGTTAAAATGATAATAATTAAAAACAATTAAAATATGTTTATAAAAATACACTTAATTCTCTAAAGATAAAGACATTATTTTTATTCTTTTAACTTTAAAAGATATTTGAGGTATATTATAACCATATAATGTCCTTCTTCCTACCCTATCTCCAGAAAGTGCTCCTATTTATCCCTCCTGACTGTCTTCCAAATTCATGGCCTCTTTTTTGATCCCCCACATCTCTCTCTCTCTCTCTCTCTCTCTCTCTCTCTCTCTCTCTCTCT
>JANHMN010000012.1:51955592-51994950 GCA_030674055.1 Rhabdomys pumilio
AGAGAGAGAGAGAGAGAGAGAGAGAGAGAGAGAGAGAGAGAGAGAGAAATTTTTATATAGGAACATATGAAAGCATATTTTAAATAAATAATAGATATATATATTATATTTATACACTCCTAAATACATGATTACAATCTACTCCATCTATTTATAAAATGCTTCTGTTATGTATTTCAGGGTTTTCTATTTGTTATTGTGTACAACTCAACTTACCCCAAATCTTGTGTTTTTCTCTTCTTAAGTGCAGGTAATAAAGAAATAAAATACAATTAAATCTGGGTGCAAATAAATTAGAAATAATTCAAATAGACAAAATTCAGTTTGCTATCATCTTTTAAAGTTTCCTCTAAATTACTCAGATCTTCTCTGGGCTTTTTGTTTGTTCTTGTTTTTGTTTTTGTTTTCTCATTTCATCACTAAAGATTTAGTGACTGAAGCAAATGACATTTATGATTAGGATTTGATAAATCTTTGAGTAAATACTCAAAGATTTTGACTTGAATCATCCATCTGAGATTTGAAGTCACTTATATTTATGACACAAAACTTTCATTGTGAGCATGTATAAGTGGCTCCATTAGATTATGTTAAGCATGGCAATTTAAATGTTTAATGAGCTATTCAAAGCAGAGACAAAAACTGAGTTCAAATCTCATATTAGAATTAGGATGGATAGGAATTAACAGGAATATTCTTATTTGATATAGAATTTCAAAAATCACTTTTTATTAGTGAGAGTAATATGAAGTAGACAAAAAGGATAAGAGATGATGAATGCAGGATTACACAGTGGATGAGCAGGTCAATCAAGGCACGTTAATCAAAGGAAGAGGAGATTCTTCAGTGGTCTTTTAGACAAAGTAATAATGTAATCAATTCTATTTTCACTTTTCTTATAAAAACTAGATTAAAATATTCCATATATATTGGACTTATGTCACCACTATTATTTTGTTTTCATTCTGCTATGTATTTTCCAATTTCATGGCTATGTGCGGTTCAGAATAATGAATTTTGACACATTAATTTTGATTCTAAATTTATAGATACCGATTACTTTTTTTTAATATAAGATGAAACTAAACTATGTGTTTGCATTTTAATAACTGTATATGCATTGTTTCAAAATGGAAAGTTTTAAAAAGAAGGTATACAGAATCATGGCTTTGAATTATTTCAGGCTTACATCACAAATATTTTCCTTTGACATCTCTCTAATGATTAATTCTATATGTCACTTTAGTTATGTCACAGTACCTACATATTTAGTCAAACACAAGCAATGATTTTGCTGTAAAATATTTTAAATATGCAATTAACATTCAACCCAGTAGACTGCATAAAGCAGCTTGTCTTCTATAAAATGGCTGGGCCTCACCCACACAGTTGGAAATTATAGAAAAGAACAGACTGGAATTGTTGAAGCAGAAGAAATTCTGCTTGCTCTTCACCTTCAGACATGAGCTCCCTTAACTCTTGAGTTTCTAACCTAACGTCTGCTTATCACAGAATGCCGGTAAAACAGATAAGACAGACACAGGTCAATCTTAAGAATTTAGGCATCATCTGCTATAACTTTGAAAGATGACAAGTCTTTAGTAAGTGACTGTCATTATTTCCCAACTCTTACTTATGTTTACTTCAATATGCGCATGGACAATTTGCCTCCAGTTGTAGGAATCTTTAATATATACAAAAGTCCAATATGAAAGTATGAAATAATTTTTCAGGATATGTACACGTAGGGAAGTATTTGCTTACCATAAGTTATGCACATTTAATTTTCCAAACTACTTTAAATGCCCTCATAAGTGGCACTTTAAATTCCCATTTCCTTCAGTATGCAGGAAGACTCCTGCTGTCTTGCTTCCTAAGTTCTTGATGTGGTAATTACTTGGTTTTCTCATTTTGGCTAATATGATAGAGTTGATGCAGAATCTTATTGTTGCTTAGCTTTCACTTCTGTGATTACTATGGTATTTGCAAAATAAATCTTGTTTGGTCAGGTTTCCTGTTAGGTTTTCCTGTTAGCTTTCAATATTATTTCCACATCAAAAAAAAATGTGAGCAAGTAAGTTACGATCATTTCAGGGTATTGGGGTTGAAATAATTCAAGTGAATATTATATGTATATACATATATATATATGTATATACATATATTTGTATATATACATATGTATATATATATATATATATATATCTCATCATCATCATCATTTCCCACATTGTTTTGTGTTATATCTTCTTTTCCCTCTAGCATAAAACTAAGTATGATGAAGTTTGTAGAGTTTTTAATTGCGGATGCTCACTTGAAATGCATATTTATATACTATTGAGTTATTTATCATGTGTTACAGTTTGAAATATTGTACGACTATCAGCAGATGTTTCTTTTTATACCTTTTCTGTTCATAAATACAATATTTCAAGGCTTGTTTTATTGTGTATGTAGCTAATAATTTATGAATAAATCTTGATAATAATTCATATTACACTGAAAATATATCTAAGTAGGATGGTATACAAATTATTACAAATATTTATGAAACTATTATGAAATAAATGTGCACTGTGGTACAGGAGTCCTAGAGAAGTCCTGGAGGAGAATATTCTAGGAAATCGAATCTTTCGTTTACAGACAAGAGAACAAGGTAAGCATATATATTGACATATCAAAATACTAATAACCCTAACAAGTTTTTAAGTCTTATAAGAGAATATTTGCTAAACAAATAGTGTAATAATCCTTCCAGAAAGGACTAAATGAGAAAATGTCTAGTCATGTTTTCAGGACCAAGTAAGGACTGAAATGGCAATTTATCAGATATAACAGTGCTGTTTCAGAGTAAAAATGTTTGATATTGCTCTGCACTGGATATTACTTTGGAAAACTAATTAATCACATCTGTTTTGAGTGATACAGAAATAGTCTCACAGATAAAATATGGGTTGCTTACCTTGCGTTTCACCAAATATCTCAAACTCACCTAGACAGCTAGAAATAATTGTTAAGAGGGAGGAGGAGGAGAAACTAAGAAGACTCAGAAATCCTGAAACAATTAGAGCAATTATGGTTGTTCTTTGTGAAATTTAAGTATTAGAAAATATGATCAAATTAAGAGCATTATCTCTTATACTTTCATTAGGATAATAGATGTCCTTTTTTCTTTTATTTTTTTTGTTGTTGTTTTGTTTGAACTTATGAAGCTGTTTAATTAGGTTGTTAGCAATTTAGAAAAAACAGTGTGTGAGGATACATCTCATTTGTCAGGAGAACTGAGATCTCAGGTAGCCCTGGAACTTAAAATCTGCCAGCCCACAGTGTTCTTCTGCTGCTCTGTAATCACATATTTCTCCTTCTCCAAGTCAAAGATCAAAGATATTGCCATCCTGATGCCTGGGCTTCTTCAGGTACTTCTTCCTGAAGTAAGCATCAGTCAGGTGTTTGGGGATTTTAATCGTGCTAATATCAGTGTTTTTAGAGGTGGCAATGACAAATAACTAGTGTGTTCTACCCAGTGGAACTTGGTTGAGGGCAAGAGATTCAGTAACAAGTAGCAAGCTCCTGCCCAGCTGCTTCAGAAAAACCACTATCTTGTCCCTGTGGTGCCATGTTTGGGTGATCAGTACAGTCTCAGGAGTAAGCACTCTCACATACTGACCCAAGGGGTTTTGCCATGGCTCAACAGATTCCGAGGCACATCTTCAGTAGGAGAATGCCTAGGCATTTTTGGAAGCTTCACCATCTGGGCATCACCATTGTTGGTGCCACCAGTTGGTTTTATGGTATCAAGGACCTTATCCTTTTTCTTATTCCTTTCAATCTTAGACTTTAAGTATTTCCTTTTGTACAAGGCTTTTCTGGAATAAATAGTATCTGCTAATTCCTCTAACCAGGAGAGGGTTTTGGCTGCAATGGGATTTTCCTTTGGGTTTTTATCTTTCTGGTCACTCTTTTTGGCTGTATTAGGCTGGCCGGGACACCAGCTATAGCATCAACAATGCCGACCTTCTGGTCTTCATGTTTTTTCTATTTTTGTATAAGACTTCTGGGCCTTTTTATCCTCCACCTTACAAGACAGTAAAGAGAAATAAGGTCCAATTTTCCAGTCTATAAGCCAAGAAGTATGCATTCCTTGATATTAGCCAGGAAGAAAGAATCCTTTATTCTTTATTCCAACCTTTATTCTTTTCATTCCATGAAATAGTTTACTATTGGCACTTTCTTCTTGTTCTTTACTTATTCAATTGTGTTTCACTATACAGAAATCGAAATTACTTTTATGCCACTTTGTTGGTTTACATATCCAAATTACATGGTTTTGATCCATTGATTTACATGAAATGGTTTCAACATTACATGTACACAAAAATAGAAATTCAAGGATTCACCATGAAAAATTGATTCAGAATTGTAGAAAGAGTGAAATTATCCGTTAAGCAGAGTGCTATAACTTCCTTCAGAAACATATAGGAACATCAAATAACAAGCGTGTAGAAAAATGGGGGTTAATATAAAGCAGAATTTTCAGAAATATTCACAATTTACATAATCTTCTATACATATATTTTGATACAAATAAATCATCTAATATGTTTATTTAAATTGGATGTGCATACATATAAATTGATAAATTGTACACATATTTGAATGCAGGACTGACCACAAAATGAAAATTTTATTAAACATATAAATATGGCTTAGGTAGGGTAGTAACTCACATAATCCAGTATTATAAGAACACATCTTACTAATTTACTAATTCCCAATTGCCATCTCTTCTCTCATTCTGAAAATTATATTTTAGAATATCATGTTATTAGCTAGCTTTTGAAGATTATATAATTAAACCTTCTTTCCCATTCTTTCGTGTCTTCTTTTATCTTAATATTTTTGATTTAATGGCATATTAAATATGTATATTATGTGGCTTGGTAAAGAGCAGTTTGTTTCTCTCAACAGGATATTTTATTTTTGGCTACTTTAACTTGTTATGAGTCATCTTGTCATTGTTCATCTCCAGTGACTGACACCTTCTATTGTGTAAAAGTTTTCCTCAGAGATTAAAACTTTCCATCCTTCAATAAGTTCCTTAAGCAGTAAGGCAAACAACTCAAAATAGATAAAGGAAGTCCAGGAAACTGACCAGAGTCATTAAAACCCTTCATTGTCAGAATAAACAATCAAAGGTGATTCTCCCACTCACATGGAAGCAGCTGAGCAGAAAGAAAGACTAGAGCAGCTGCCCAGAAGAAGCAAAAACTAGTTGAATGCCTGGAAGAAATTTAGACTAGAGTCATGTGGAAAGGAAACTATCCAACTCTTGAGCTGCCTGTAGAGTGTGAATGTGCTCCAAGTTCCTAGGTTTGTAGCCTATCACCCATGATAGTCAGGCTTTAGTTATGCAACAAGAAAGGGAGATGTGGATGGATGCCTTGCATCCTCTGGGATAGCCTCTGATTTGGCAAGTATTATGGGACGATAATATAAAGGCATTGGCTTGCTACTTCTAAAGGACTAGGAAAGAAGAAAGAATTAAAAGAAAGTAAAAATTAAATATATGCTCAATATGTTTCCTTGGAATCCACGAAAAGACCCAGAGAGTGAGTATAAGATCAGCATTGGTTCAGGATCCCCAAGACCAAGTTCTCAGCACAATGGAAAATCATTTGGCCCAGAGGAACAGTGAACAGCAAATAAGAGACAAAGGGAGGAAATAGAGGACAAGGAATAAGGAGAAAGAAACAAAAGAGAGAGGACAGAGATATTTGTCTGAAGGACAAGTGTCTGCCTCTAGATAGAAAGGAGACAGATGTGGCACATAGAAAAATGGCAGTTTATAATATAAAAGTACAAAGTAAAACCCCTGTGCTAGGATGAAGCGTTTAATTTTAATTGGGCATATTAATTAAGTGATTTGATGAGGGCTTTTGATTGCTTAACTTCCATACTTTGATTACTGGACCTTGGAAGTCAGCCTCAAGAGAGGAAGTAAACATGTAAGGGAACGAACCTTGACACCTAGCTTTAGGAATAAAATATATTTTATTTTTCAAGGTAGAAGATCTAGAAAAGAATAACAAAGCCTGCCAGAGCCATGGTCTCATTGCTCAAGCTGGCCAGAGTCCCTTCAGTGAGGAGAACATGGTAAAAGCAATAGAAGTTACCTTGAAGTTTCAATCCTCCATAGAAAAAAAAGAAAAAGGAAAAGTCTATAACTCAGCAATCAGATTTGGGGCATTAACAATGGTCCAGTGTAATAAACTATAGTAACCATGAGAAATTCAGTGCCTTTGCTGTTGGATTTGCAAAATCTTTTAAACAAACAAGAGCCTGATTCTTCATAGCTTGTGAGCTGTGGGATAAAAGAATGCATAGGATAGGTCTGCCCTTAGTAGACACAGGAAAAATGTGTGATTTATCTTTCCATCCATCCTTAAGGCAAAGGTTGAATAACCTGAGTAAGTATGAGGCAATCAGTGTTTGACAAACAGACTTATCAGAGCCATTAGAAAGTCATGACTATCTCCATCTGAGGTCTCTATAAATATCAGGAACTGCAAGAGAATAAAAGAGGAATAGATGCTATTTAAGGAACTAGGAATAAGAGAAGCTGTGTTTGAATACCAGTTCACCAGTCCAGATAAAATTGTTCAGAGAGGAGTTAAAGAATACGCATATGCAGCAGGGATCCCAAGGCTGGTATAGTTCTTTAGTGGCTTCGCTGAGTCCATTGATGGTGTAAGATCTTTGTAAAATAGAAAACGTTTGGCAGATCTCAGTGAGTTAGGCCGTCATGTAATGAGAAAGCATATAGGGAGAACGTAGCCTACAGGAGATAGTAAAAGAGGAAAGCTGAGGAAAATTTTTCTCTGCTAGCAAGAAAACAAATATGGCAAGATTTGTGTCAAGCTTGAGTTCCTAAGGGGGAAAAATGATAGAAACCCATTGGTGTGTTAAAGATCCTTAGAAAGCTTCAGAGCCTGATGACAGTTTTCCAGAAGGCAGTCATAATGGGAAAAGTCAAGTGAAGCTAATCATGCCTGTCCCTGGAGTGAGTAATTATTCCCTAGACTAGGAACGGTACTTTCCAGCAAAGAGTTATATCAAGTGTAGAGATGGTTTACCCAGTCAGGGATTCCCTCAACACACAGGTATGGTAGATATAGAGCCTACAGCAAGACCTACATCCACAGTGTCAACCTGTGGCCATTCTGATTCAGGGATCCAGCATGGTGGGGTGAGTGCAGCGGGGGAAATTAGTGCCACATTCACATTCAAGGGGCCCTGAGTAAGTCCAAGCATATTAAGTCAGGCCCACTGTATTTATCAGGTGTAGAGAAATGTAGGAGAGGTTCCTTGGAAGAGCTCCAGGATATGGAAACATAACGGGCTCATGGTGAATGAGTGAGTGTTACAGAGAGCTATATAACTCAGTACCTTTTAAGCTGGCTTTGTACCCAACTGTGTTCTATGGAAGAAGCAAATGATATAAATACTTGGAAACTTTCAGTGCTGTAGTAGACTGTAGTTCCCTTGTTCTGGAGGGTGTCCCACGATGGTCTCCCAGCTGGGGACAGGGTGAGAGCAGGGAGGGCTAGCTACTGTCACTGCTCTGCCTCTGGCTTGTTTCTCCAATGTCTGTAGGTCTCCGGCCCGGCAGGAGGTCAGGGTCCAAGGACACAGAGTGCGAGCAGGAGGGGAGATTGCTCATTTTCTGCCGCTGCACTGTCACTGACCTGTCTCTCCCAGGTGCTGCAGCTGTCTAGCCATGCTGAGCCAGTCCCAGGCATGGGCTGGGCCAATAAGAAGCTGGCTAGCTGGCAAGAAGGCAGCTTGGTGTCCCAGGCAGGTTCTCCCCAAGTGTTACAGCTCTTGTGACAGAAACTCTGGGACACCAGGATGATTCTTGAGCATGCTTTACTTCCCCAAAATATAGCCCTTATATACAGTTTTGGAGTGAGTTGGGGTCCGGCAGCAGATCATGTCTATTGACTTGGCCTGAGAGCTTGGAGATACCTCATCTGCATGCGGGAGAGCCTGAGGGATGGTCATAAACCTCTCTGTGGGTGGGGTTGATGGAGGACTGAAGCTAAGTGTCCTCCTGACTGATGGTCATAAACCTCTCTGTGGGTGGGGTTGATGGAGGACTGAAGCTAAGTGAAAAGAACCACAGCTTGGGAGCAGAGGGAACTCCTGCCATCCAATAATGGTCCAGGGTTCAAGCTCGTTCTCGACCAAGCACCAGGCTGCTTCTCACAGCCTACTTCCCTACAGTAGACCTTGCTTATGTTTGATCTTACTATCTTCTTAGTTGTCCACTTCTGGGATCACCTGATACCTGCTGAGCATAGAGGAGAACTGACTTTCAGAGTGCTTCAAGATCATCTTTGTGACCTCACTATTTGTTACATGATGGTGGTTCAGGATGTTGCCTTGTCCTGTCCATTCTCCGGAAAAACGTTTGGATATATATACAGATAGAATTCTGATCAATGCATGTTATGCAGATTTGGCAAGCTATTAAAGAACTATACTGGTGAATCTAAGGGAATTAGGATGGGTAATGAGTTAGCACAAATTACAAGGACAAGGCACAGTTGTAAAATTCTTGCTACATTTTGGCCTGATATGGTGAATATGCTTCCTAATAATAGTATTGAAAAAAATCTACAACATCCTGTTCTTGTAATATGAAGAAACTATATGCATTCTTGGGATTCACAGGCTATTGGCTGATTTTTATACCCCATCTTGTCTGAGCTGTCTGTCCTCAGTGTAACTTGTCAGATCAGGACAGAAAGGCTCAAGTTGTTTCAGAGCAGGCTAAAATATTTGTAGACCAGGTTAAATATCTATGTTTCCCACTACCCCAATGTCTTTTCTTGTTGGAAGTCACAGAGAGTTCATAAGTTTATTGCTGGTGCTATGGCAACAGCAACCTCAGCAAATGGTTTCAATAGACTTTTAGTCTCAGTCATGGAAGAGAGTTCATTACAAACAGCAGTAGAAAGGTAGCTCTAGGAAGTATATAGTGTTACAACTTGTTGAAGCAATAACTGGTTTTTCTGAGTGAGTATAAAAATAGATTACCTACTAAAGTACTGGATTAAAGGCCTCCTAGCCAAGCCTTTTTTGGGGTAGCAGAGAGTCAAACTCTACAAAGGAGTTATGCATACTTACCATAATGAGGTATGGTATCTATGAGCCCCATCACTATTGCCATGCAGACTGTCCTAAGACCAGTATATTTTAAAGTCACAGAGATTCTTTCAATAATTGAACCAAAATCTAAGCCAGAGAAAGTACTAAAAATATTACCTAGTACACAAATGATACAAGTGGATATACTAAACAAAAATGCATAGCTATATCAATATTAAAACCAAACCAAACCCAAGAGATAGAGGATGACAAAGAATGGAAATGGCCAAAGGAATTGGAGATATATGCTGTAGAAGATATTTGCCTGTGTAAAGTGGGGAGACAATTATGTCTTAGAGGAAAAACTATAGGATAAGGCATTTAATTTTAATTAGACATGTTAATTAGGGCAGTCAAAAACGGGCTTTTGATGGCTGAATTTCCATACCTTGACAGCTGGATCTTTGTGGTGAGCCTCAAGAGGAGAAAGCGACCAAATAAGGAAATAGACATTGATGGCTATCTTGTAAAAAGGAATCTACCAGTTTAACAAGGAAGAGGGAATGGAAAAGATCAAGATCTGCCATATCAATATTTGCAGAGGACTGCTAGATCCCCTTCAGGGAGTTCACATTATGGTATTATAAGTTAGGGCAAAATCTGAGGCAGAGGTCATAGGTTTCAATTGGCAAACAACTTCTACTGTTTTACTTAAGGTGTGTGATACATCTGCAATACTGTTTTCTAAACATTTGTGTTTATTCCCAGGTTTCCTCCTTCATAAGTGACTGATACAGTGACACTGTGGTTTATTTATTAGCCATAAGTGTACATCTATACTGACTCTCTCAATTAAATAAAATCTTCAGGAATTCCTGAAACTGATCAACTTCGATAGGCCCCATTGAAGAAACTGAGATGACTGAGTTAGTCAGAGCCAGACTGACTCCATGGCAGGCTGCAAATTAAGCCTGTTTCTGTTCCCCAGAACTGAAAATGTCCAAAACACATCAATTCCAGAGAAAACCACACCTCATGAGTGGCCAAACAGGAAGCTGTCCCACCACCTAGCCTGGGCCAGCATCACAGGCAGCCAATTAATGAGCTGTGTCATATGACCACCCCCACCTAGATCGAGCCAAGTATAGTTAATCAGCAAAAGTTCCCATATCCCCTAGAACCTGAACTAATCCCAAAGGCACCCACGTTTCTGGATATAGAGCCAATAAATCCAGGGAAGCAAAGGTAAAAATCACCCATTCCTATCCTAACAGGCCAAACTGACCCTGCTAAATCAATACCTCTTTCTTCCATACTAATATATGGTAGATCCCTGCTGCATACTGATTTTCTGCAGCATAAAGTCTTTGCTGTTGCCTACTATTTAAATCTAGGTTATCATTCTTTGCAAATCACAAACCCTTACAGCTGGTGCTGGCTTATCTCAGATGTGCTGAAGACTCTTGAACCAAATAGCTAAAGTTGAGTTTTTCTTTTTTTTCTTTTTCTTTTTCTTTTTCTTTTTCTTTTTCTTTTTCTTTTTCCTTTTCCTTTTCCTTTTCCATTTCCTTTTCCTTTTCCATTTCCTTTTCCTTTTCTTTTTCTTTTTCTTTTTCTTTTTCTTTCTTCTTCTTTTTTTTTAATCTTTGGATCAGTAAGTCCAGGTGCTCAGGTGTCTATCAACTTGTCTGTTTCTGTTTTTATGTTTTATGTTTAATCTGGAGACTAAGAGAGGCAAATTGAACATGTATTTTGTCACACAGCCAGGTGCTTATAAAGGATGCTCCTGAACCCCTTTTGTGAAAACTTACTAGTTGTCATCTAGTTTCTGAATCAGCTGTGGGACTGTGGGCCTTCCATGTGTAGGGACAGAACCCGTCTAAAACATTTTTGGGGTTTTGTTTTTGTTTTCCCAGGTATATCATTCTGTGTTTTTACATATTCTGTTTGTAGTTTTTGTCTTCTTGTTCATGTTTTTGTTTGATTCCCAAGATGAGACAGGCACTGAGCTTAGTCCTGAACCATTTTAATGACTTCTATGGAGTTGCAGAATACTGAGGTTTGGTTGTTTTTTCCAGAAAACGAATCATTTTTTGAAGGAATATATAAGCCACTTATAAAGTAGGATGACCTGAGGAGGGCACTTTTCATCTCCCTACAATCTCCAAGGTGAACATTATCATCTATAAGGCCAAGGGCCACCCTGACCAGGTGTCACATGAAGGTAACTGGCAAAGGAGCCCATTGTTTGGCTGAAAGCCTTATTGTCATTGGCCTTGAAGTTCCCAATCTACCTAAAGACAAATAGAAGACTTTTGAGGATCTTCTGGGTTTTGTAGACTCTGCATACCAGAATTAGTAAAACAGCCCAGTTACTCTGTAAAGCCACAAGGGAGCAGAAACACAAATAAAAATGAACTCCTGAAATGGACATGGCTTTTAAAATTTTTTAAACCCTTGCTGGCTCTAGCCTTTCTGCAGATTCACAAACTATCCCACCTGTATATGAATGAAAGAACGGAGATAGCAAAGAATCGTTCACCCTACATTTGGGCCCATGAAAGAGACCAATGGCTTATTTATCTAAGAAGCTGGATCTAGGGCAGAAGGATAGCCAACCTGCCTCCAGATCATAGCTGTCAAAGCCCTACTGGTCAAGATTGCTGACAAGAGAACTATGGGACAGGAACTTGCAATCCCCACCACCCATGCTACTGTAGGGACCCTCTATAATTTACCTAGCTGATGGCTGTCAAATGCCAGACTAGTGCACTTGCATGCTGTAGTTTTGAATTCCCTTGAGAAAGGAATACCTATCATCTGCCCTAAACCCAGCTATCCTACCTGACCTAGCCTCAGTTAAACAGCAAGTTTGCTCTGTAGTTTTGGGGCATGCAATAAACATCAGGCTGGATCTGACTGATACCCTGGCCAGATAGAGAATAGCATCTTCTTCACAGTTGGGAGCAGCTTCATCCAGAATGGAACTAGATACACAGGGGCCTTGGTAGTATACTTGGACTCTGTTGTTTGGACAACTACTCTGTTGCCAGAAACACCAGCCTAAAAGACTAAATTGACAGTCTTAACTTAGGCTTTGAAGTTGGCAGAGGGGACTATAGTCAACACTTATCCTGACAGCAGATATACCTTTGATTATGAACAAAAGTTTATGGGTATATCAAGAGTATTATTGACTGCTGAAAGAAAGACCATCAAAAATAGGGAAGAAATATTTGCTTTGCTGGAGGCGTCATGACTTCTTCTCAACATGGCCATAATCTATTGCCTTGGGCATCAAAGTCCATCAAAAATAAGGGAGAAACACTTGCCTTGCTGGAGGCATTATGGCTTCTTCTCAAAGTGGCCATAATCTATTGTCTTTTGCAACAAAAAGGAACATCAGAAATACCTCAAGGGAACAGATTAGCTGATAAAAAAGCAGAAGAGATCACGCAAGCATTCACCACAAATATTCTGGTAGGCTCACCACCCCATAGTACTCCTAGCCATCACTGAATAGAGAACAAACTGGACAAAATGTCAGGGCATTAATGGGAGAAATAGATCACTACCCACTGCAGAGGGCTGCACAATTTTACCTATGGAGTTTGCTAAACAATTCATTCATTAGATTCACTAAACTTTACACCTGGATTATTGAAAACTAAAGCAACTGTTCTAAAAGGTCAGATACAAATTATTTAACATGGGACAATTAATATACTAGGTAATCTCAAACTGCTTTACATGTTAGGTTGTAAACACCTTTGGCACCAATTAAGAATGTTTAGGAACCAAGATCAGAGGCCAAAGGCCAGGAGCTAGTTGGTAAATAAACTACAGAGTGGTAAAAATGGACATGTATGAATATAAATATCTGCTAGTTTTTGTAAATGTCTTTTTAGAATGGGTAGATGCCTATTCTACAAAGAATGAGACTGCCAGTCTTACGGAAGACATTATATCCAGTATGGTTTGCCTACTCTGCTTGGGTATGACAATGAACCAGCCTTCATTTCTCAGGTAACTCTGTCTTTAGCACAGGTTCTAGGGACCAATTGGTAATTATGTTTTCTATTCAGACTCCAGTGTTCAGGGCAGGTAGAGAGGATTAATTGGACTCTGAAGGAGGTCTTAACAAAATTTAAACCCTGAACCTGGTGGTTACTGGATGTTTCTCCTACTTTTTATATAAGGCCAGGAATACCCTTATACCTTGGGTTTTACTCTCTTTGAGATCATCCTTGGGAATCTTCTCCTACGCTGCCTAACTTTCTAGTCTGACATTCCAGCTGAATATGACCGATATAATTTCATAATACTTGGAAGTTCTCCACAGAGTCCAGATGCAACCACTGTGCTTGTGAAAGCAGAGGTTCAATCTATTGGAACCCCCTGTTAATAACTGATTTTATTGAGTTAGTCAGAAATGGGATACCCTTATGTCTTTCTTATCCATATTCACCTTGTAGGCTCCTGGGATGGTTTATATGTGCTTGGCCACTATTAGAAAGTGTAGCCTTGTTGGAGTAGGTGTGCCTCTGTCAGTCTTCCACTAGCTGCCTTTAGATGAAGATGTAGAACTCTCTAGACATTTATAGGAAAAATAAATTGCTACACACTGAAGAGGGATGCACAATTTTACCTATGGAGTTTGCTAAACAATCCATTCATCAGATTTATCAAGCTTCACACCTGGGTCATTGAAAATTAAAGCAATTGTTCTGAGAGGCTAGATATAAAATATTTAACATACATCATGCCGGCCTAGATGCTGCCATGCTCCTACCTTGATGATAATGAACTGAACCTCTGAACCTGTAAGCCAGTTTCAATTAAATGTTGTCCTTTATAGGACTTGCCTCTCTCATGGTGTCTGTTCACAGCAGTTAATCACCAACTAAGACAAGTTTGTGCCAGGAATTGTGCTATTGCTGTGATAGTCTTTTGTTTGGAAGAATATGGATTTGGGAACTTTCGATTTGGTAAGCTGTGGGATGTTTTAAATAGGGCTTAATGAGCTACCCTAGTAGGAATATGGAAGATTTTGTTGATGAGAGTAATTTGAACTATGCAGACCAAACCCAAGAGGCATTCGAGAAGAATTTCAATATGTGGCATAGAGATTGTTTTTTCTGGTATTTTGGTGGAAAATGTTGCTGCTTTTTGCCATTGTCTGAAGAGTCCACCTGAGGCTAAGGTAAAAAGATTTATATTAATTGCATTGACAAAGCAAGTCTCAAAAAACACCAGCAGAGATTTTGTTCTCTGGTTAAGTCTCATGAAGAATATTTTGAATAAGCATAGCTTAGAAGGGAAAAATATAAAATACATGGTTCAAGTATTAAAGGGATATTAGGAAGTGAAATGGAGCAGTATCCTGTGTTCTAGGAGATAGCAGATTAAGGAAATGGGACTTTGGCACAAGAGTCTACCCAGATAAATTTAGATCCAGGCATAATGGTATGTGGGGAGCCAACAGAAGGCAACTATCATCCTTGCAGCCATCTTGAGCCATATACCCTGACAAGAGACTTGTTCAAAACAGCCTACAACAGCTGAGCACAATCTGATAGCATCTTGTTATAGATACCCAGGATTTTCCCTTGGGTGTTTAATACTTAAAGGTGTGACTTAGCATTTAAGAATTAAGCATTAAGCATTAAAAAATGCTTAAGGTGTAATTTAGAGATAAGACTTAAAGGCGTGACTTAAAGGCATGACTTAAAGGTTTGTCTTAGAATGAGACATATAAAAGGTGAGAGGCAGACAGTAGAGACAATTGAGATTAGACACTTGTAGTTGGAAGAGTACTTGAGAGTCGAGACTGGAAGAAAGCAACTAGGTGATAGACACTTGGAAGAGCACTAGGGACTAGGAACTAGTAACTAGGAACTCAAGACTTGAGACTCGATACAGGCAACTTGGAAGGTAACTTGGAACTGGGATAGAGACTAGCAACAGAGAACTAAGATAAGGACTTGAGACTTATTACAGCTGGGACTAGGATTAGGACTTGAGATTTGGTGCTAGGAACTAGGGACTTGGAACCAGGAACTTGGAGAGAAGAAGAGAGACTGAATAATAAATGTGATTGAATCACACTCTGTCTGGTTTCCATTCTTCGTGTCCATCCTCACTCTCTCTCTCTTGCTGAACCCTGACCCACTGACTGGAGCAGTTTGAGGCAGTGCAGACTCTAACAATTTAGCCCTCAAGGCTTTTGGCAGTGTGGGTTCCAATATTGACAGAGTGGTCCGTGACATTTTGGCTCCCAAACATAAGGTAGTGTGGTTCTCAACAATGGCACACACTTTTAGTTCCAGGAGGTAAAGCCAAACAGATCTCTGAGTTGAAGGCCAGCCTGAGACAGAGCAAGTTCTAGGTAAGAAATACTTAAGTTCAGGCAAGGTGGTACACACCTTTAATCCATGCAGATCTCTGAGTTTAAGGTCCATCTACAAAGCAAGATCCAGGACAGCCAACCTGAGACAATGAAGGAGTATGAAAACAGTTACTGATTACATAATAAAAGAAAGGGGCCTCATTCCAGCTTCTGCAAGCAACAGGACTCAGCAGCTTCAGCCATGTGGCTCTCTTTAAAGTGAAAAATAGAAGAGAATACTGAGACAACTGATGCTGGTTAGATGGACCTAAGAAATTAAAGGGGATTAAGAAGAGACCAGAATCACAGATAAAATCTGAGAAGAGTTTTCTGAGAGCACAAAGAAGCTGTATTCCAGATATAGCCAAGGTTGTACTATGTGCTGCAGCTGTATATAATGTATAAGAGTCATTCAGTTGGTACTGGTTTTGAAGGCATGAAGGGGTCATGAAGAACAGTTGAGGCTTGGCACTGTGAGAGGCTATGGAAGGCCATTGGTAAAGGTATACACTCAACTGTAATTTATGCCCCAGGACTAAAGGGGTCATGCAAAGTACTTGAGGCTTGGTACCATGAAGAGAGGCTATTGGTGAAACCAGTTGCAACAGAAGACCTCAGTGTATTAGAGATGCCAATATCATGGGATGACCACCAAGAACAGAAGCAACAGTGGAGTAGATTTTCCTGAACTTAAAGTTCTATAAAGTGCAGAACTAGAGAAGTGACACAGGCCATGTGGAGGAGGAGCAAATAAGATCATGTGTGGATCCCAGACTTTGCAACAAGAAGAAGCTGTAACATTGAAGTTGCCTTGGAGAACCCAAGATGCCAGAGCCATAGGAAATATGCTGAAGAATGCTGGTAACAGAGAGTGGAACCAGCCTAGGAGAAGTTTGTTGCAGACAATAAAGATGAAAAAGGAGTTGGAGATCTGAAGATCACTTTGACATTAGACACGGAGATGCAGTGTTTGAAGTTTGCCCAGCTGGTTTTCTGTCTTCTTTGGGATTACCTTTAAGTTAAGCCAGTCCCAATTAAATGTTGTCCTTTGTAAGACTTGCTTTGGTCATGGTGTCTTTGTACAGCAGTTTAACTCTAACTAAGACACCCCTGACACTAAATGTCACAGAAAGAGGAAAACAGTCTGTAGTATGGGATATTGTGGGGCAGTGGACCATTAGATGTATCCTGGTCCTCAGCTGAGTTCAAGGCTTTGAAGCCTCAGAGACACTGAAGGGAATGGTAGGGCTTTTGCCTGTTCCTGGAAACCAGGCCCCTGTCACTAGCTGCAGCAGCCCCACAGATTTGCAATCATCAGTCACTTAAGGACAATGTCACAAGCCTTACATATGTAGATAAGGCACCCTAAACATCTCAGATTAAGACAATAAGGAAAAAAGATTTTCATGCTGATGAGGTACCTAGAGGCCTGGTTAACATAGCCAATAAGCTTTCTTTCTTTTACTCCTTTCAAAAAGTATTTAATCTCAGGCCCACACTGAGAAGTGTGGTATGGTTTATATGCATCCACTTTCAACCATGGCAATAAACAATTCAAAACCATGGACTCTATCTTTCCATTGGAATCAACATGGAGAAAGCCTTTGCCTAAAGAGCCACTGTCTAATCTCCCATAGAAGGCCTCTCTGCATTCCCAGCTTAACTCCACCAAATCTGTAGCCATCAAGCCAAGGACACTCACTGTGGAACCAAGTGGAGCTCTCCATCCCCTTCTGTCCCTCACCCCCTGGCC
The DNA here is from genome assembly GCA_030674055.1 of Rhabdomys pumilio. Taxonomy (NCBI): domain Eukaryota; kingdom Metazoa; phylum Chordata; class Mammalia; order Rodentia; family Muridae; genus Rhabdomys; species Rhabdomys pumilio. The sequence continues at coordinate 51,972,884 of JANHMN010000012.1, forward strand.
TGGGCTAGATTCAGCCCTTGGGCCTACAAATCTGTTCTCATATTTTCAGTAACTCTCAGTGGTGCCCGGATGTCCAAGAGCCTGAGAATCAGATGGCCCCTGCCTTATCGCAGGTCCCTAAACTCCACGACTCAGACTCCCCTATGGCAGAGCGGATATAGGAGCTACAACCTTAGAGCATATGGGTTATATTTGGGGACTGAGAGAATATAAAAGACTGGAGGAAATCTTTTCTTTGTCCAACTCATTGTTAGACATGTTCCAAGGATATCCATTGGATCCAATAAAGTCCTAGCAAGTTTAGATCCTCAGACTTTGCCCACATTTTTCATTCCCATCCTTACACCAAGAGGCAACCTTATTAACCTCCTGTTCCAACAAAAACACCATTTCACAACCTGGATCAGAACCCCTGCAATTGTTGAAAGCTTTTTTCCCAGGTACTTAACTCTTCTTGTCCAGATTTGACACTGAACTGCTGTTGGTCATGCTTAAACTTTTCCAACCCTCCAACTATGATAGAATAGCTGTCACTAAAAACTACTGAAAAACCACAAATAGTACTCAGTGTAAATATCAGCAATCAGAAAGTGGTAAGCTGACCTCTGAGTCAAAAATAGGACAAATTCTTTGTATTGAAACTCAGATAAACTCATAACATTCACACGTCTGCAATTCCATTGTAACTCCTATTATAAAATAAGGTACCTATCGCCTCCAGAAGATGCTTGGTGGGCTTGTGCATCAAGACTCACCCCTTGTGTGCACAGCCTAGTTCTAAATACATCATCTAATTTCTGTATCCTAGTATAGCTAGTTCCCTGGGTTACATACTACACAGGAGAAACCATTCCCAATCAATTAGGCTCCCCAGCTCACTGAGTGGAAAGGGTTGCTGTATCTGCTGTGGTATCGTTCACCCTGCTTGGTATAGGAGTAGCTGGAGTAGCTGGCATAGGAGCTTTAGCACTCTTATTGCAAGACAAGAATTGTAGTACTTTATGCATTGCAATAGATAATGATATAAGAAGAATAGAAGAATCTATTGACGTTCTCCAAACTTACTTTCCTCTATAACTTAAGTAGTTTTACAAAATAGAAGATGTTTAGAGTTATTATTTTTTCAGCAAGTTGGCTTATGTGTAGCTCAAGGAGAACAATGCTAATTATTTCAGAGACAATATGGCTGAGCTTAGAAAAAGATTAAACGATAGGAAATTAGAAAGAATACTTTCAGGGCTGGTATGAGTTTCCTTTTAACTGGTTCCCTTGGTTAATTACCTTTGTCTCAGCTTAGGCTGGCCCAATCATCCTTCTGATATTGGACCTGATTTTTGGAAACTGAATAACTAATGTTTTAGTCAAGTTTGTTAAAGAATGGATTTCTAATGTTTAGTTAATGGTTCCCAAACATCAATACCAGACCCTAGAAGCATCTCAAGGATTTGAGAAGCTCAGGTACTCAAAAGGGAAGTGTTTTTGTCTTTTTATTTTTATTAAATCAGATATATTACAGTATTAATACCAGGAATAAAAATTAAGAAATTTGTTAATTTGAAATTTTTATAGGGTTATAATATTAAAAGTTTAAAAATCACTGGCTTTTAAGATCCACCCCCTTCTTTGAGATTGCCTAAGCTCTGGCAAGGCTCCTGCTGCCTTAAGAGAGATAAGAGATCCTTCAGCCAAGGACCTGGCCATTTCCCAATCTTTTGACATTTTCTTGTCCTGACATTGGCTTCAGCTTAAATTAAACCATACAGAAACTGTTATGTCCTCTTATGGAGTCTGTTTTTGGATTAAAAAAATTATTTTAATACTAGAAGAGCTTCAATTCAAAACTGACTTTTGAAACTCACACTTAACAGGGATTGGTAGGCTAAAAACTGATGTAGTTATCTATAAGTTAAAGTTCTATTGAATTTCTTATTTTATGTTTGAAAAGTGTGGTTTTTAGCAGATAACTAAAACAAAGATCTTTTAACTCAGAAATGGTACGTAGATAATGACCCTCAATCCAATCACAGATTGGCTGACTGTGGCATTTAATATGTTTAAACTTACTATTACAGATAGAGACTCTCAAATCCTAACAGTGCATCCCCTACAAGGTCTCCAAGAAAAGGACACAGTGACAAAGGACACCACTCGGATTATGTTATGCTAACCATTGGACATAACTGCTTCTGATTTGGTAAATTGTTATTCCACTCTAAACTCCCCTGCAGGTGTGTGTGCCTCCTCTATACCCCATCAAATGTCTTGGGTTCACAAGTGAAAGATACACACACATACACACACACACACACACACACACACACACACACACACACACATACACACACAGCCTTATTTTTAATATGCTCTAAGCAGTTCAATGTCTGGGTCACTCCCAAACTTTCCAGCAGGTAATACATTCCCTCTCCAATATTCCTGAAATATTACTTTCTAAAATCTTAATTCCATCTCTGTTACTTCAGACCCAATTGGGGGAGGTGCCCCTGGATCCACTCTACCTCAATTCTTATATATTGTATACCTTTTCTCTCCTGCAACTTTCAGGCTTGATCTCTCTGCTTCTCCATCATTGTGATTCTAACAGCTCCTTCTTCTTATGGTTTTGTTGTGCCCAGAAAAAGCCCCAAAGAGACCACCAGGAACCACAACTCTGATGCAAGCACATGAGAGTCTTAATTCAAGCTCACAGAGCTTGAGCCACAAACCTTCCTGATGCAACAGGATAGAAAAGCAACCCTGAGATCTAGAGGAAAGTGTTTTTAAATGAAAACACTGCAAGCAGGGGGTTTCCCAGCCTTGGCATTACATAATTGGGTAAGAGTTTTATGGGATTTATTTTAAAAGTTGACTTTTAAATGATTGGCTTGTTTTAGGCACCAAGGCTGCAAATAGCTCTGACCTGAACATCTGGAGAACATTTGGTCATAAGCAATGTCTGTTGACTGTTAATTAACCGCTGCTATGGAAGAAGAGTGATTAGCACCCTTTATTGTATTTTCAGGAACAGTGTTCTGTGACTCCCAAGTGCCATTTGGGTGGGAGGGTTGCTAAGAAACAGCATCTCCTGAGTGCAGAAAACAATGCAGCAGGACCAGTGACTCCTAGCAGCTGCAGCTGACCAGAAGTGTTTCACCCTGGGACATGGTTCTTTGCTTAGGCTTATGTTTCTGGGTTTCTGCTTAGGTCTCTCAGTCCCTTGCCTAGGAAATATAAAGTCTTGCCTTTGTCTCTCTGCACAGTTATTGCCCACTGGTAACTTTGTTTACCAACACAACCAGCTAGGGGCAGTGACCATCATCATCTCACATGCAGGTGTACAAATTCTCACATGATTTGGGGGGCCAAATTAACACATATAGCATTAGAATTAATCCACAGTAGCTTTGATGCCGCACCTGCTGCCAGGGCCTAGTTTCAACTGTGAAGAAACAAAAAGAATTGAGTGATAAAGGGAGGTCATCTCTCCCAAGGTTCTACTCCTCAGGAAGGCCTCTTAGATTTGCCAGGTCTGGCATCCAGATTAATACTGCCTTGAGACTTGTGTTGTCTAGGAAACTATCCACAAGTTCAGAGAGTCTGAAAAGTGTTTAAGGCATATAAATGCAATTTGTAGAGATTTAAGAAAGTGACTTAAGGATCTGAAAAAAGAAAAAATGTTTTTTCTTTCCCTCATTTCTGTTATTATTATACTGATATTTCAAAAAATCTTAGGCAGTGAAGAAGTTGGAAAATTGAAAGCTGATGATAATTCAAGAGAACAAGGGGTCCATGTTCCACCCCAGTAAGCACAAGCAGTTTCAGGCAAGTAGCTCTGGCTTTAGAAGGGACTACTGGGACAAATGATGCTGGTTAGCTAGAGCTAAGAAGATAGCCATGATTAAAAGAGAATAGCATCATGGAGGTGAAATCTTCTGGGGAGTGTTATCTTTGAGCACAAAGAAGTTATGTTTCAGAAATAATCAAAGTTGTACCTCATGGTACAGCTGGACTGGACTTGATAATGTGTAAGAATCACCTATATGGTACTGTTTTTGAAGGCATGAAGGGTCATGGAAAGCAGCTGAGTCGTGGTGCTATGAGAGGCCAGGGAAGGTTGTTGGTGAAAGTGAAACTCCGATCATAGTTGATGACCCAGGATTGAAGGTGTCATGCAAAGAAGTTTAGGCATTGCATCATAAAGGGAGCCTATGAAAGGCTATTGGTGAAACCTAGTTGCAGTGAGAAACCCCAACTGTTTGAGAAGCCAGTACCATGGAATGACCACCAAAAATAGCAGCAGCAGTGGAGTAGGGTCAACCAGAGACCAGACTGTTACAGAGTTCATAGCTGTAGATCTGACCCAAACCCTGAGGAAGAGCCCATTAGATCATGTGTGGATCCCAGACATTAGAACAAGAAACTGTAACACTGACGTTGCCTTGGAGATCCCAAGATGTTTGGAGGTATCTGATCTGCTTTGTTATTTTGATTTTATAGAGGATTACAGTTAAGTGGCTGTATTAATCTCAGAAGAGAATTTGAACTGGGGCTTTTAAAATTATTGAAACTGTTATAAATTATGGGTATGTTGAAATTGAACTAAATATATTTTGCATTATGGTAAGGCTAGGTATGGTCCCCATAGACTCATATATTTGAAAAAGCCTATGGGAGTCAGGGAGTAGAATATGGTTATTTGAGTATTCATAGCCCAGGGAGTGACACTTTTAGAAGGTTTGGTCTTATTAGAGTAGGTATAGTCTTGTTAGAGGAAGTATATCATTGTGGGGGTGGGCTTTGAGAGCTTCCTCCTAGCTGCCTAAGGATGCCAGTCTTCTCCTGGATGCAGAGTGATCAAAATGTCAAACTCTTAGTTCTTTCAGACAATGCCTGCCTGGATGGTACAATGCTTCCCACCTTAAAGATAATGGTCTGCATGTCAGAACCTGTAAGGTGGACCCAATTAAATGTCCTTTATAAGAGTTGCCTTGGTCATGGTGTCTGTTCACTACAATGGAAACTGTAATTAAGACAATTTACACAATAGAATATTTTTCAGCTATTAAAAACAATAACTAATGAAATTTGCAGACAAATGAATGAAGTTAGAAAATAATGAGGGAATCTCAGACCAGGGAAACTCTCAGAAATCTATGAAGGTGACCCTAACTAAGACTTAGCAGTAAGGGATATGGAACTTGAAACAGTTACCTCCTTTAGTGAGCCAAGACATCCACTGGAAATATAAAGATACCAACCTAGTCATAAAAGCTTTGATTTACAAGTTTTTCTGCCTAAAGAGGTGCAGAGATAAAAAAAAGGAGCAGAGAGTGAGGGAATGAACAACCAATGACTGGTCCAACTTCTGTTCCATGCAATGGGGAGAGTTTACCCCTGAATCTATTAATAACATGCTAAACTTATAGACAGGAGGCATAAAAACATATGAGTGTTTTCACACAAGAGCTGATGAAAACTGATGCAAATACCTACAGCCAAATGTTAGGCAGAACTTGGGGAATCTTGTGGAAGAGTGGGAAGAATGATTGAAAAGTTAGAGACATCAAGGACACTACAGAAAACTTACAGAATCCACCTACCTTGTCACATAGGGAGTCACTGAGACTGATCTACCAGAGAGTATTCATGAGATGAACCTAGTCTTAAACATATGTAACAGATATATAGCTCGGTTCTCACTTGGTACTGCCAACAACCAGCCTCAGCATGGAGAGGGGTTTATACAGGAGTGTCTGGGAGACCCAAAAAGAATGACTCGAAGTGGATCCAAACTAATGACTTGTGTTCTATTTGATATAGCTTTTCCAGTTTGCTTCTCTATGTGTTCTGGTTTTTCTCTGGAGATTTCTGTCAATGTCCTGCTTGCTTATGATTGTGTGTGTGTGTGTGTGTGTGTGTGTGTGTGTGTGTATGTGAGTGTTGGGCTGTGGTGGGTGTGTGGGCATGGGTATTGTTGGGTTGAATTGTGGGTCCCATGTCTGCACCATCAGGGGCCTAGGGCCATGGTTTAGAGAGGCAGAGGCATGAAAATTTGACTGCACATACTCCACACCAGCTCTGGGCAGATATTGGGCTGTGAGAAGTAGCAGGACTCTGCCTCTGCTCCATGGATGAGGGAACACAGTCTGGGGTCCCACTAGGTTAAGGGTCTTGAGTTAAGGGTCCCTGGGCCAGGAGGCTGCTGGGAACTGACTGATCTCAGGACCTTGATCTCTCAACCTCTCAGCTGAGAGGCTGCAAAATGGTCAAGACAGGCATACAGGCTGACTCAACCCACAGTAGAAGGGGCGAGGGAGATAAGCTGGGGCTGTGTTCCATGGGCTCTTGGTCATGGTGACTCACTTGGCTGAGTCGTGGATGGCTCACCTAGCTTGCTTGAGTTGGTGGCCTCCTTGGTTGGAAGCATAGAGAGATCATAGGTAGAAGATTAAACTGTGGCTGACTCAGTAGTTGAAGACTTTCTCCACAGTACCCCAGGAAGGGGCCTCAAAGAAGAGAGATAGTCCATGGTCTTAATATATGATCTTAAGATATTTATTGTCATGGAAGAAAATAGATGAAGCTATAAGCTCTATTCTTAGGGCATGTCTGAGGTTAACTACCTTTTGCTAGGAGAAGGGTCTGGGAAGGAATGCTTAATTGGCTACACCCTCTGGACTTGAGGTATCTCATTACCATGAAGATCTGTTTTGAGGCTCTGTGGCCTGTAGTCATGCCCTCTACTTGTGCTATGTGACTGATGGCTACGAACCTCTCTGTGGGAGGGGCTGTAGCTATGTGAAAGGAGCCAGGGGTCCAGGATCAAGGCCAAACTCCTACCATCCCTGAGGGTTTCTGGGATTCAAGGCCTGTTGGATCAGGTACCCAGTTGCCTCTCACAGCTCCAGGTGTGTGTGTGTGTATGTGTGTTTGTGTGTGTGTGTGTATGTGTGTGTGTGTGTGTGTGTTTCTGTGTGTGTCTGTGTGTCTGTGTCTGTGTGTCTGTATCTGTGTCTCTATGTCTATTTGTCCTCCAGCTCTCTTATTATCCTAACAATTTTTCTGGATATCTCATCTCCTGCAAAATACAGGTCCAATCTTTTATTTTACATACGAATTTAGTCATTTACTCCAGATTTCCTTTAGACTATCTTATGAATCAACATCATGTGATACCAGCTCTTGATCCTTAGGAGACAACAAACACATATTTTTTTTCCTTAACATTGCAAATGAAATAGATCTGTTTAGTTCTTGCCAGGTCCAAGGATGATGTTGAAATCAGGATTCTGCCTGCTTTTGTGTCATTCTGACAAGCTGGCTCATACTATAACTACCATTGTTCCTTTAAATTCATGAAGCCCCACATAATTCATATAACATTCTTATATTTTGCATAGTTGAGAAATTATTTAGAGCTCTTTTCCAAAGCCTTAAGGGCTGTCCTGAAGGTCCCAGTGTTTGCTATTTTGCTGAGATATTAGACACACCTTTGACTCCTGGACTGTGCTATTTCTAATTCTCATGGAGTCATTAATGTTAATAAGGAGAACACTCATCAGAGGAATGTGAAAGTATATAGATTCTTATACAAACAAGGCTTACACTCACAGTAGCTATCAATGCTCAAGGAGGCTCACACTATGATCCTGTCCCAGGGTCAGGAACCATGCCATTCTGTTCCCACCAGGGCAATGCAGGGCTTGGCAGGCAACCAATAACAGCAGGAGCAGGGACAGTCTCTAACTTTATTTTCTGCCTTTGGATATCTTTCCCCTAACTATAAAGCTTTGTCTAGCCTTAATAGAAGAAAATACATCTAGTCTTACAACTAGTCTATATGTCAAGGCAAGATACCTCTAGGAGGGCTACTCTTCTCTAGGAAAAAATGGCGGGGGCCACAGGAGGAGAGGAAGTGAGAGGTAAGCTGAAAAGAAAGGATGAAAGAGATGCTTCAGTCAGGTTGTGAAGTAAATAATGAAGAAAGGTATTTTGTGGTATGTTTCAGTTAACTTAATAAATTAAAATAAACTTTGATTATGTATGAAAACATTTATTTTCTAAAGGTAAATTAAACTTATATATACCCAATATTTTCATATATACTTACTGCCAATACTTGTTGAAACTAAAAACCACTACTTTTAACTATTATTAGAAAATTACAAAGGAGTATATCTCTTAGATGCTGATTATTACTACATTTCATGTTCTGTAAAAAAGTATGATATGAGTGGGCTCAAAATTCTCAGTTTTTATATAAGGAAAAACCTAAAAATACAAATTAATCTACTCAAATATACCCAAGAAATTGCTCAGATATGGAATAATTGGATTACAATAGAACAATATACATTAATAATTAAAATGATACTTTAAAGTGATACAAGAAATTGTTCATATCTGTTCATAGAAAAATACTAAAATTTGGAAAATATTCTGTTTTCCAATGATGAATAAAATAATTAACAATCATTTCCAAATTGGAATTTATCTCTATGTAAATATACTCCTTGGGGGTAAATGCAGTATTTTTTTTCTTTTTTATTGGATATTTTATTTATATTTCAGATGTGATCCCCTTTCCCTATCCCCCCCAAAAAAGAACCCCCTGTTTCATACCCACTTCTCCTGTTTCTATAAGGATGTTCCCCCACCCAACTGCCCACTCCCACCTCCCCACCCACATATTCCCCCACACTGGGGAATCTAGCCTTCAATGGACCAAAAACTTCCTCTCCCACCTATGCCCAACAATGTCATCCTCCCCTATATTTACAGCTGGAGCAATGGGTCCTTCCTTATGTGTTCCCAAGCTGGTATTTTAGACCCTGGGAGCTCTGGTTGATTGGTATTGTTGCTCTCGAAATGGGGCCTCAAACCCTTTCAGCTCCTTCAGTCTTCTCTCTCACTCCTCCATTGAGAACCTCATGATCAGTTCAATGATTAGCTGTGAGCATCTACCTCTGTATATTTCAGACTCTGGCAGACCTCTAAGAAGACAGCAATATTAGGCTCCTATCAGCATGCAATTCCTTTCATCCCCATCAATGTCTACCATTGGCAACTGCACATGGGATAGATACCCAGGTGAAACAGTCTCTAGATGACCCCTCCTTCGGTTTCTGTCCCATGCTTTGTCTCCATATTTGCTCCCATGAGTATTTTGCTACTCCTTCTAAAAAGGACTGAAGCACCCACACGTTAGTCTTTCTTCTTTATGAGCTTCCTATGGTCTGTGAGTTGTATCTTGAGTATTGTGAGGTTTTGGGCTAATATCCAATTATCAGTGAGTACATACCGTGTGTGTTCTTTTGTGATTGGGTAACCTCACTCAGGATGATATTTTCTAGTTCCATCCATTTCCCTAAGATTTTCTCAAATTCATTGTTTTTAATAGCTGAGTAATATTCCATTGTTTAAATGTACCACATTTTCTGTATCCATTCCTGTGTTGAAGGATATCTGGGTTCTATCCAGCTTCTGGCTATTATAAATAAGGCTGCTATAAACATATTGGAGCATATGTCCTTGTGACACATCGGAACATCTTCTGGTTACATGATGAGGAGTGGTATTGCTGGGTCGTCAGGTAATGCTATGTCCAATTTTCTGAGGAATGACCGTATTCCAGATTTCCAGACTGATTGTAACAGCTTACAATCTCACCAACAAAGAAGTTTTCTCCATATCTTTGACGGCATCTGCTATCAGCTGAGAATTTGATCTTAGCCATTCTGACTGACTTGAAGTGGAATCTCAGGGTTTTTTTGATTTGGATTTCCCTGATGACTAATAATGTTGAACATTTCTTTAGGTGCTTCTTGGCCATTCGAGTTTCCTCAGTTGAGAATTCTTTGTTTAGCTCTGTACCCCATTTTTAATGGGGTTATTTTGTTGTCTGGAGTCTAATTTCTTGAGTTCTTTGCATTTATTGGATATTAGCCCTCTATTGGATGTAAGATTGGTAAAGATCTTTTCCCAATCTGTTGGTTGCCATTTTGTCCTATTGACAGTCTCCTTACAAAAGCTTTACAATGTTATGAGGTTCCATTTGTCAATTCTTGATCTTAGAGTTGAGCCACAGGTGTTTTGTTCAAGAACATTTCCTCTGTGCCCTAGTATTGGAGGCTTTTCTACACCTTCTCTTCTATTAGTTTCAATGTATCTGGTTTTATGTGAAGGTCCTTTTTCCACTTGGACTTGAGATTTGTACAAGGAGAAAAGAATGGATCAATTTGCATTCTTCTACATTCTGACCTCCAGTTGAACCCCCACCATTTGTTGAAATGATATTCTTTTTCCACTGGATGATTTTAGTTTCTTTGTCAAAGATCAAGTGACCATAGGTGTGTGGGTTCATTTCTGGGTCTTCAATTCTATTCCATTGATCTTCCTGCCTGTCTCTGTACAAATGCCATGCAATTTTTATCACTATTGCTTTGTAGTACAGTTTGAGTTCAGGAATGGTGATTCCCCCAGAAGTTCTTTTATTGCTGAGAACAATTAACACTAACCTGAGTTTTTTGTTATTCCACATGAATTTGCAAATTGCTCTTTCTATCTCTATGAAGAATTGAGTTATAATTTTGATGGGGATTGTGTTGAATCTGTAGATTGCTTTTGGCAAGATGGCAATTTTTACTATATTAATCCTGCCAATTCATGAGTATGGGAGATCTTTCGATCTTCTGAGTGCTTCTTCGATTTCTTTCTTCAGAGACTTGAATTTCTTGTCATATAGATCTTTCACTTGCTTGGTTAGATTCACACCAATGTATTTTATTTTATTTGTAACTATTGTGAAGGGTTTTATTTCCCTAATTTCTTCCTCAGCCTTTTTATCCCTCGAGTAGAGGAAGATTACTGATTTGTTTGAGTTGATTTTATATGCAGCCACTTTGCTGATGTTGCTTATTAGGGTTAGGAGTTCTCTGGTGGAAGTTTTAGAATCACTTAAGTATACTATCATATCATTTGCAAATACTTAAAATTTGACTTCTTCCTTTCAAATTGTATCTCTTTGACTTTGTTTTTTTGTCTAATTGCTCTGGCTAGGACTTCTAGTTCTATATTGAATAGGTAGGGAGAGAGTGGGAAGTCTTGTCTAGTCTCTGATTTTAGTGGGATTGCTTCAAGTTTCTCTCCATTTAGTTGGCTACTAGCTTGTTGTATATTGCTTTTACTATGTTTATGTAAGGGCCTTGAATTCCTGATATTTCCAAGACTTTCAACATGAAGGGATGTTGAATTTTGTCAAATGCTTTCTCAGCATCTAGTGAGATGATCATGTGTTCTTTTTCCTTTGAGTTTCTTTATATAGTGGATTACAATGATGGATTTGTGAATATTGAACCATCCCTGCATTCCTGAGATAAAACCTAGTTGATCATGACGAATGATTGTTTTGATGCATTTTTGGATTCAGTTTGCAAGAATTTTATTGAATATTTTTCCATCAATATTCATAAGAGAGATTGGTTTGAAGTTTTCTTTCTTTGTTGGGTCTTTTTGTGGTTTAGCTATGAATGTAGTTGTGGCTTCATAGAATGAATTGGGTAGTGTTGCTTCTGTTTCTATTTTGTGGAACAGTTTAAAGAGAATTGTATTAGGTCTTCTTGGAAGGTCTGATAGAATTCTGCACTAAAACCATCTGGTCCTGGGCTTTTTTTGGTGGGGAGAATTTTAATGACTGTTGTTATTCCTTTAGGGGTTATGGGACAGTTTAGATGGTTTATCTGATCCTGATTTTACTTTGGTACCTGGTATCTGTCTAGAAAATTGTCCATTTCATTCATATTTTCTAGTTTTTTGAGTACAGGCTTTTGTAGTAGGATCTGATGTTTTTTTTTTTTTAATTTCCTCAGTTTCTGTTGTTATGCCTCCCTTTTCAGTTCTCATTTTATTAATTTGGATACTGTCTCTGTGTCCTCTGGTTAGTCTGGCTAAGGGTTTATCTATCTTGTTGATTTTCTCAAAGAACCAGATACTGGTTCTTTGGTACTTTGTATAGTTCTTTTTTTTTTTTTTAACTTGGTTAATTTCAACCCTGAGTTTGGTTATTTCCTGCCATCTATTCCTCTTGGGTGTGTTTGGTGCTTTTTGTTCTAGTGCTTTCAGGGATGCTGTCAAGTTGTTAGTGTATGCTCTCTCCAGTTTCTTTTTGTAGGCACTTAGAGCTATGAGTTTTCCTCTTGGCACTGCTTTCATAAAGTCCAACTAGTTTTGGTATGATATGTCTTCATTTTCATTAAATGCGAAAAAAGTCTTTCATTTCTTTCTTCATTTCTTCCTTGACAGAGTCATCATTGAGTAAAGCGTTGTTCAGTTTTCATGTCTATGTGGGCTTTCCCTTTTTTTTTTTTTAAATTATTGAAGTCCAGCCTTATTCTGTGGTGATCTGATAGGATGCAAGGGATTATTTCAACTTCTTTATATCTGTTGAGGCCTGTTTTGTGACCAATTATATGATCTATTTTGGAGAAGGTACCATGAGGTGATAAGAAAAAGTATATTCTTTTATTTTAGGATGAAATGTTTTATAGAAATCTGTTAAATCCATTTGATTCATAACTTCTGTTAATTTAAATGTGTCTCTGTTTGTTTCTGTTTCCATGAAATGTTCATTGCTGAGAATGGGGTGTTGAAATCCCACGTTTTTATTGTGTGAGGTGCAATGTGTGCTTTAAACTTTAGTAATGTTTCTTTTTTGTATGTGGGTGCCCTTGCATTTGGAGCATAGATGTTCAGAACTGAGAGTTCATCTTGGTAGATTTTACTTTTGACAAGTATGAAGTGTCTTTCTTTATCTTTTTTGATTACTTTTGGTTGAAAGTTGATTTTGCATAATATTAGAATGGCTACTTCAGCTTGTTTCTTGGGACCATTTGCTTTGAAAATTTTCCATCCTTTTACTCTGAGGTACTGGCTGTCTTTGTCACTGAGGTGCATTTCCTGTATGCAGCAAAATTCTGGGTTCTGTTTATGTATCCAGTCTGATAGTCTATGTCTTTTTATTGGGGAATTGAGTCCATTGATGTTAAGAGATATTAAGGAAAAATGATTGTTGCTTTCTATTATTTTTGTTATTAGAGGTGGAATTATGTTTGTGTAGCTACCTTCTTTTAGGGTTGTTGGAAGATTACTTTCTTGCTTTTCCTAGGTTGTAGTTTTCTTCCTTGTGTTGAAGTTTTCCATCTGTTTTCCTTTATAGTGCTGGAGTTGTGGGAAGATATTGTGTAAATTTTGTTTTGTCAGAGAATATCTTGGTATCTCCATCTACAGTGATTGAGAGTTTTGCTGGGTATAGTAGTCTGGGCTGGCATTTGTGTTCTCTTAGGGTCTATATGATATTAGTCCAGGATCTTTTAAAGTCTCTGATGAGAACTCTGGTGTAATTCTTATAGGTCTGCCTTTTATATGTTACTTGACATTTTTCCTTACTGCTTTTAGTATTTTTTCTTTGTTTTGTGCATTTGGTGTTTTGATTATTATGTGACAGGAGGAATTTCTTTTTGTTCTAGTCTATTTGGAGTTCAGTAGGATTCTTGTATGTTCATGGACATCTCTTTCTTTAGGTTAGGGAAGTTTTCCTCTATAATTTTGTTGAAGATATTTACTGGCCCTTTAAGTTGGGAATCTTCACTCTCATCTATACCTATTATCCTTAGGTTTGTTCTTCTCATTGTATCCTGAATTTCCTGCATGTTTTGTTTTAGAAGCATTTCCTTTTTGCATTTTCTTTGACAGTAGTGTCAATGTCTTTCATAGTATCTTCTGCACATGAGAATCTGTCTTCTATCTCTTGTATTCTGTTGGTGATGCTGTTTCTGTGACTTTCCTAGGTTTTCTATCTCCAGGGTAGTCTCTCTTTGAGATTTCTTTATTGTTTCTACTTCCATTTTTAGATCCTGAATGGTTTTGTTTAATTCCTTCACCTGTTTGGTTTTGTTTTCTTTTAATTCTTTAAGGGATTTTTGTGTTTCCTCTTTAAGGACTTCTACCTGTTTACCTGTGTTCTCTTGTATTTCTTTAAGGAAGTTGTTTATGTCTTTCTTAAAGTCCTATATCATCATCATGAGAAGTGATTTTTTATTCTGAATCCCGCTTTTCTGGTGTGATGGAGTGTTCACTACTTGCTATAGTAGGAGAACTGGGTTCTGATGATGCCAGGTAACTTTGGTTTCTGTTGCTTATGTTCTTGTGCTTCTCTTTAGCCATCTGGTAAACTCTAGTGCTACCTGCACTCACTGTCTCTGACTGAAGCCTGTCTTTCCAATTATCTAGCTTGCATCAGAACTCCTTAGATTCCAAATGTCTCTGTGATCCTCTGATCCTGTGCTCCTGGGTAGAATAAATTTTGGGATTCAGGCTGCCTCTGGGATCCTGAAATCCTGCTGCTCTGTGTGCAGTGGTTCCTCTAGGATGGCTCAAAATATGGTGTCTTCATGGGACCAAGCGGGGAGATAAATGCAATATTTTTAAAAAATGTTTACAAAATAGAAGCATGTTAATGGGTGCCTAAAATTTTAAGTATTTTACACAACACTAGACTTTCTCTTTAATATCAATGTCTTCTTGATATTATATAATTTTTGATAAGATGAGAATTTCAAAGATCAATGTTTAACTTTATAAAATATGCAAATTCTAATCTAGAAATATAATGAATTCTTCCATTCCATGCACTCAATAATATTTCACATTTTTACAATTAATATCTCTGCAATAAGAGAAGCATGAAGGGGTCAGGCCCAAACTTTGAACTTGGCATCAAGAATTATCTTCAGAAATTAAAACTCCTTAAAAGGTTATAATATAATATGTAGATGCCATTTGAACTGTGAAATATTAATGGTAAAACGAGTAGCCACAAATCATGCTTGCAAGCTAATTTTTGAGAGACATTTTATTTTATTTATTATATTTGTTTGAAGTTAGAAAACCAAAAAGTAAAAAAAAAAAACCAAACAAACAAAAACCCCAAATTATATTGTTTTTAAAACACTTAAATTCACTGTTTTACTTAGATACTTTTCTTTTCATTATTCTCTAATTTCTGACTGTAGATCTAAAACATAAATTCTCCTCTATTGAGGAAACTGGATTAAAAATGCAATCCCTGAAAGTAGAAGACAATATTGAATGAATATTTATTATTTAGTGAAACATTGTGTTAGATTGAGATGGGAATCACAGGTAAGCTGCTGAAAGACAGTGAAGACAAAAGGAAATCTCATTCTTTGATGTGGCTAACTATATGCAGCCCATTGGATACTTTAGCTTTTGTGTTTGTTTATTATTCTGTTTGTTGGTAAGTGTTTATTATTATGTTCAGAAGATGTAGGCACACCAGCCTAATTGTTAGTCCTAGATTTGATATGGTTCATGTTAACAACAAAATGTCCTCAAGTAAAAGGACTTCCTTCAACAGATCTAGCTTAATTTGTTAATTGGTAAGATTATCTGTAAATGCTCATCTATTTTATATTAAAGAAAAGGAATATCAAACCCTTCAGATATGCAACTCTCTTGTCCTTTCTTGGAAAGGGAGGAAAAGTGAAATTATGTTGCATATAATTACCTTTCAACGGTATTTCCTATGATTTTGAAATAGGAGTTCTTATGTTTTAACACTGACTATATTAAGACTTAATTCGCTTTTAAAGTAGATTACTTTCAAAGATATGGAATTAAAAATTACATGTTTTCTAAAGTAAATGGTATAAAATGGTAAACGGTGTTTCTTTCAATACTGTCTTATAAAGAAATTAAATTTAACTCTTAGGTTTTAAACCCAGAAGCCCTACCCCCTAAGCCTGTTAGTATATAGGCAATCCCATGGCCTGTTCTCAGGTACTAGGCAATTGCTTAGATCTTCACCTGATGCTGCCAGTTGCACCATGGATGTGATTTGAATCAAAGGACCACCAGTCACTGTCTTTCTTCATTCCCCCTTCCCCATTTCCCTTCATGTGCACAACTTCTCATTCCTTGGGATCAGTGAACCTGACTAAAAGCTGTCCCATATAAAAAACTGCGTTTATAAGTTTAATTCAGCTTCATTTCACTTATTAATTTGGTGGAAAAAACCTCTTAGTAACATTTATACTTTGTAACATTCATTATTATAGTTGTTGCTACTAGAGTTCTCCAGGCAAAATAATATAGGGTATTATGTATAGCAGGGGAATACTCTACAATTGAGATGTATCTTCAGACTCATGTAGTATTTTAAAAAGGGAAATTCGGAGATGCCATAATTGGTAAGGTGCTTGTCACATGTCTTAAGAGTTTTACTGCTGTGAACAGACACCATGACCAAGGCAACTTGGAAACAACATTTATTTAGCTCTGGCTTAAAGGTTCAGAGTTTCAGTCCATTATCATTAAGGTGGGAGCATGGCAGCATCCAGGCAGGCATGGTGTAGGAATTGAGATTTCTATATTTTCATCTGAATGCAACTAAGAGAAGAGTGATTTCCAGGTAGCTTGTATGAGGGTTTTAAAGCCCATGCCCACAGTGACACACCTACTCAAACAAAGCCACACCTATTCCCACAAGTCCACACCTCCAAATAGTGCCACAACATGGATCAATCATAATCAAACCATGACATTGCACTCCCTGGATCCCATAGGCTCATTCAAACACATGTGTCTACAGGGGTTGTATCTCACTATAACATAATAAACACTTAGTCCAACTTTCAAAGTCCCCATAGTCTATAACAGTCTCTGAAATGTTAAAATTTTAGTATTCAAAGTTTCTTTTGAGGTTCGTCCAGTCACTTAACTGTAATACCCAAAGCAAGACAGGAAACCAGCTAGGCAAATCCCAAACCAAGCATCTCCATGTCTGATGTCAAAGTGGTCCTCAGATCTCCACTCCTTGTTCATTTTTCTTGACTACAGCAAACTTCTTTCTCCTGAACCAATTCTATTCTCTATCATTAGCTTTCTTCAGCAGGTTTCCCAGGGTTCTGGCATCTCACACATCTTGTAGTGTCCAAGGAAACTTCAACTTTACAGCTTCTTGTTCCAGTATCTGGAATCCACACATGATCTTCTGGGATCATCCAAACAGCTTGGGTCACATCTCCAATTCTGCCTATGGTATATGATGAAGGCTATACCTTCATCAATGACTTTTGCTAGCCTCTCACAGCATTAATCCGCAGATGCTCTCCATGATCCCCTTTTATCTTCAAAGCCAGTTTCACCTGGGTGATTCTAACACATTACCAACTTCAGCTCTAGCATGAAGTGCAACCTCGTCTACCTCTGAAACACAGCTTCTTTGTGCTCTCAGAAAACACTTCCCAGAAAATTTAACTTAAGTGGTGCTGGTCTCTTCCTAATCATTGTTAACTTCTTAGCTCCAGCTAATAATCCTTCCCTTCTATTATTGACTCTAAAGCCAGAGCCATTGGGTCAAAGCTGAAGAGTTCTGTTACTTGCTAGGGTTGCAACATGGTCCCCGTTATTCTATTACTAGCTTTCTGTTTTCCAACTTTTTTACTCCATAAGCTTGGATGTCCTGTATCTTGCTCTGTAGATTGTCTTTGAAATCAGAGATCTGTATGACTTTGTCTCCTGGGATTAAAGATGTATACCAACCTGCCTGGATTTAAGCTTTTCTTCACTTAGAAATTATTAAGTCCCAGGCCGGCCTTGAATTTAGAGATCAGCTTGTCTCTCTCTCATGGGATTAAAGGTGTTTACCATTATGCCTTGAACTAAACTTAGCTGCATGAGTTCTTGTCCCAAAGTCCCACTCCCTTGATCTGCTATCTCCTAGAATATAAAATTCAGTTTCATTCTGCTTCCTGGTGCTCCTTTAATATTTGAACCATATATTTTATACTTTTCCTTTCTCAGTTTTCTCCTTTTCATTATAATGCTCTTAAGAGTGAACATTAGCAACCACACAACAGCATTTATACTAGGCTATCTTGAGACTTCTTTTTTTTTAAAGCAGTTAATTTAAATCTCTTCACCTTAGCCTCCAGCAGACTCTTTAGACAGTGGCAAAAAGCAGCCACATTCCTCATCAAAATACCACAGACACAACCTCTAGGCTACATAATGAAATTCTCTGAAACCTCCTGGGTCAGGTCAGCACAATTCGAATCACTCTCAGCAACACACTCTTCCATCTTCCTACTAGGATATTCCACTATTCCTCACTTAAAGGATTCCACTGCTTTCCCAATCCAAAATCTCAAAACCCACATTCTTCCAAATATAAACATGGTCAGGCCTATCATAGCAAGAACCCAGTCTATGGTACAAACTTCTGTTTTACTGCTTATTTTATTAGGGTTAATAAGTTAGGGTTTTACTGCTGTTTACAAACAGCATGTCAAAGGCAACTCAATAAAAGAAAACATTTAACTGGGGCTGACATACAATTTCAGAAGTGCAGTCCATTATCATTAAGGTGGGAGCATGGCAGCATTCAGTCTGGCTCAGTGTACGAGGATCTGAGAGTTCCAGATCTTCATCTGAAGCCCACTAGAAGACGGATATCCAGGAAGCTAGGATGTAGATCTTAAAGTCCATGCCCACAGTGACACAACTAGTCCAACAAGTCCAAACCTTCAAATAGTGACACTCCATTGGCCAAGTATACTCAAACCATGACATCACATAAGCAGAAAGACTTGAATTAAGATCTTCAGCACCTATGTAAAACTTGAGGTGTAGCAAGTGTCTATAATTCCTGCATTGTGGAACTTGGACACTAAGATCTCCAGAACTCATTGGCTAGCTGATATACCCAAATTGGAGAGCTCTTTGTTTTTTAAGAGATCCTTTCTCAAAATATATTGTAGAGAATTGATAAAAACTACCAGAACGATCCTCTAGTATCCATATACAAGCAGATAGAGAGAGGGAGAAGGAGACAGAGAGGAGACAGAGAGGGGGACAGAGAGGGAGGGGGAGAGAAAGAAGAAGAGGAAGAAGGGAGGCAGAGAGGGAGAGGCAGGAGAGGGGAGATAGAGAGGGAGAGGGAGAGTTGGAGGGAGGGGGAGGGGGAGAGGGAGAGAGGGAGGGAAACGGAGAGGGAGAGGGAAGGGAAGGGAAGGGGAGGGAGAGGGGGAGAGGGCGGGAGAGCGGAGGGGGAGGGAGAGGGGGAGAGGAAAGGGAGAGAGAGAGGAAGTGGGGAGAGGGGAGAGGGAGAGGGAGAGGGGGAGAGGGGGAGAGGGAGAGGGAGAGGGAAAGGGAAAGGGAGAGGGGAGTCACTGTTTATAGGCAATAGAGCTAAGGCAGACATGCAGAAGAAGCCATATACCAAGTAACTGACAAAATAAAACTAGAGAACTAGTATATCCTCAATTGACCTAATGTTGCCATCATTTTATTCAATAAACCAGAAAAGCTTTTAAGTCTTCAGTTAAATTTGCTTTTACAATTTGGAAACCAGTGGGACAGCAGAGTCTAGTAAGATTTTTTTTAATGAGAAGTTAATATAAAATTTCCATGAACAATAAAATTTACTTGTTTTGTAATTTTCTTTGCAATCCTGCACTGTTGATATCATTTTGGTATTGACGGTAGTATAATTAGCTAATTAAAACTATAAAAGTAGGTAAATAGACCATACCAAATGCAGAGAAAGCCATAAATTTGAGGAGACTAGAAACCAAACAACATGTTATGGCTTATGGCCAATAAAATTAATTTGCACTCAGAAGAATACAATATTCAATGAGCCTCAAATTAAGGATTGTAATCATTTAAAGGGGTTTTAAATTTCCATAACATTTATTTTTCACAGTCAATTTAACTTAATTTATTATTTTACACCAGGTTCATTTTTACACTCATGTTGCTACTTGATAGAAATGTGTGCAATGTGACTATGGTAATAAAGACTATGTTTTCCCTTTATAATCTTCAAATTAGTGAAGATAGTCATAAACTCAATGACACACTGTACAATAATTCAGTGAGCAACAGAGTTATACCTGTCATCTGGCACTCACTCAGTGATCGAATGGCTCCCCTGACAATGCTGTCATCAAGAAACTCTACTGGATGCACTAAAATATTGTGTTGGTTGAGACTTTAGCAAACTTTTGATGGGTACATGATGCATCAGGGCAGTCCACACATGAGATCTTTAGTGGTATGTAATAAACTAGCATTGTGGAAATGATACAAATTATATCCCCATTATTTCATAATTGATAATCTCAAGTATAGACTTGAGGGGTAAAAGACATGAGACAATATGCATTAATAGTTCTAAGGATGTAGAAAGTTATATAAGGCTTAAGATTCCATGAAAAGAATGCCACAGACAAATACAGGGATTCATTTTGTCGGCAATATATGATATGGTGATTAATCAGTGCAAATGCGATGAAGAACCCTAGCAACTAGTCCTGTTAGCAGCACCGCCAAGCAATTAGATCATAGAACAGTGTTAGCCCACAGATTCTCACTCCAAGCAACAGTCCTTCATCACTTTGTCATTTCCCAATTGCACCTCCTTAAAGATGCTGTTGTTTGAAATCTTGACTATGTGCTAAACTTCATAAATGATCTGAAATAACAATAATTATACTACTAGATAGCTATATGATGAACAAATGACAAATAGATATTCTTTATAAAATGAAAGATTTTCATATTGACCTGGTTTAATGACGTAAACTCATATTGTTATATTTACTTCTATTATATAGTTAGTGGAGAAAAATCAAATCTATAAACAAACAATCTTAGATTTCGTTCTGAGGTTGTTTTCTATTTGAAATGATTCTTTTGAATAGTATTAATCAAACTGAAAGACCTCTTCTTATACACAATTAAATCTTTGTAACTGAAAAGGTGTCATGTATTGTTTTAAAGGTTTTCTTTCTCTCTTCGTGATTATGTCCTCCTGCTCTTTAAAGACTATCTTTTTCTTCTATGTGTACAAGGCAAGGGTTATAAAGGCTGTGCGGATGTATGGAGGAGATAGAAAACCTTGCAGGACAGGTTTTGTACTTTCATGGTGTTCATCTCCTTCAGGTCATTAGGTTTGTGGGCAAAATCTTTCCTTGCTGAGCATCTTGGTGCACCTGATTTCTTTTATGAATGCTATTAGAGCAAATACCCCAACATAGACGTAACCAGTCAGTGTAACAAACAAGAGCAAAAGATCATCAATCCATTGCTTACATATGACCACATAATGTTGAAGTTTAGGTTAAAACTTTAATTTTTTTTATTCACAGATTATTAATGTTACTTCTTTTAAATCTCTTATGTTTTAAATGGTTAGAAATATCTTTCTGAAAAGGCAAGGGACAGATGAAACAGTAAATGTAATATATTTTCACTACTAACAGTAAGTGAAATCTATCAAGTGATGAAACTCTGATAGCCAAAATAAGGATTCTAACAGGAATAAGTGATAGTTAGCCCATTTACCTAAATTGTAATTGTTATAATCCTATAATCAATATCATGGGAACAAGAAATATAAGCAGGTATATTGGTCAATGTATGCTTTCAGGAAGGAAGCACAGTGAACAAAGACGCATCATTTTCAAGTGCTGACTTTAGTACACACCACAGACTAAAAAACTACTTCCTCCCACTTTTGGAGGTCAGCAGTCAATCATCAGCAAGCATAGTCTTTTCTTAGGAATCTGTCCTTGGCTTAAATACAAGTACCTTCCTTTGATTTGTTGTATGGCCTTTTCACTGTATACCTGATTTCAATCTATTCTAGAAGGCCACAAGTCATCCCAATTTAATACATAAAAATATGACCTCATCTAACCTAAATTTCTTAGTTTAATACCTCATTTCCCAAGACAATTACATTGTAAGTTGTAGTACTTTAATAATTAAGCATATGTATTTTGAGACACATTGCTAAAGCCACAATACTATTTAACTTTTACTCCTCCACATCATTTCAGGCTTAATTTGACTCTAACCTTAATGACTGAGGTAGTTAACTAGGACATGATGTTTTGAACCACCTTCTTAATCTACTTCTTCTTCTTCTTCTTCTTCTTCTTCTTCTTCTTCTTCTTCTTCTTCTTCTTCTTCTTCTTCTTCTTCTT
>JANHMN010000012.1:51994960-52008895 GCA_030674055.1 Rhabdomys pumilio
TTCTTCTTCTTCTTCTTCTTCTTCTTCTTCTTCTTCTTCTTCTTCTTTTTCTTCTTCTTTTAGTTTTTATATATTTTTAAAAGAATAAGACTCAATCATATATTAGTTAACACGTGTCTTGTAAGCTAGACAACATAAATCAAGTTTGTTTAAAAACACTAAGTTTCTGTAGCAAATATCTTTATAAGGGATCTTAGGAGAAAACAATATAAGCATTGTAGACAGAAGTTGACTGTTTCTAATTCAAAAAAGGAGAAGAAAAGCATTATACAGGCAAATATAAAATATAAGAAACTTTTAGAAAGACAAGACTACATTTTGTCTAAGATAGTATGTTTTTTAAAAAGTGTTTATTTTATGTGAATATAATATCATGTGTGCAGAAAGGGAATCCTATCAGTTACATTCACTCTAAATTAAACAATTATTCATGGACACCTCAGGACATGTCTCATACACATGTTCACCCCTCATGTTTGAGCATACAGTTCCACACATCATTTCTAGTGATAGAACTTTCTTGAAACTTTGAGTCTTCTTTCAAAAACGTGAAAAATATTTCTCAAGAAATGAATCACTGCTTACTGTCTGAATATTGCTGGGTGGTCATTCTCCATGGCAAGATTCTGCAACAGTGGGTCTGATTTGCCAGTTTGTGCACTTTGTATAGTAGAGAGAAAAGAATTTACTCTTAATTTTATTTAAACACTGAGTTTAACCTCTTGTCTCTGCCAAGAAAATGTTATTTACTAATTCAGTTCAATTGATTGCCAAAGACATTCAAGAGACTCAAGATATTCAGCATTCACTTTCCTCATTGCTCAGCTTCAAAATTCTCTGATCTGACTTCATTCCCAACTCCTGCTCCTTTTCCACTTATGTCACAGATCTTCTAGCAAAACACTCTTTGTCTTTCAATATTTGCAAAAGTTACACCACCTTTGCATTCTTATCCATTTATACTCTGTTGAAAACTACATTTCCTTTGTGTGCTTTTTTTAGTGGTTGCAGGTTCCTATCTTAATGTGGTGCTTTTCCCTGGGTTATGATATATTAAGACACTTGTTTTTGTCACCAATTAATTGCATATATCTCATAAAACCACTTTCCTCATTCAATTTCTTTTCTGATTGAATTTACTTTTCTTTAGTTAGGTGATACCATCTCTTGACATTATTTGAGAAGTCCCTTGGTATATTAACATATTGTTAATTTATTTATCATATTTCATTTAATCATTCTGATCATGTTTTCTACTTGTCATTGATTCCTGCTCAATTTAATATAAAGAGGGTTATCGCCTGTGATATGTAAAGGTTATTTCCTACTACAGAATTCTGGAGTTTAGACAAAATTTTATACTGTACAGGTGTACAGGTATGTATATCTAGTATGCATAAAACATTATATATATATATATAAATATATATATAAAGTACATACCTTCTTAAACTTGAGGCAGTTTTTTGGGTAACTGAAAATAACTACAAATAAGCTAATAAATGAACAATTAGCACATCTTTGTGATAATCTCAGAGTAGGCATCTTTCACATTTTTTTCATGTTTGGGATATTTTATTTATCTAATTCAACATTTATGAACTAAGTATTTTGTAACCACAAAATTTACATCTTTTCCACAAATACATCATTGCATAATAACTACTATTTGCAAATTGCTGAAAAATAAATTTAAATAAGAATATAGCTAAGTGTAAAAGATCATTTTACTTCTTACGTTTTTAGCAAACTAAAAGCACTCCTATAGGGTGAATATTAAACTTCACTCCATCTTTCTCTTTGTTTGCCTTTTAAGTTGATAATTATTCCTTCCACAAAGGATTCATTTCACATATTTTCTTTGAAATGGTAGTGGTGGATAAATCTAATGATGTTTGTCATTTGTTAATTATATCATTTTAATAATTTTTCAAGTTATAACAAATAGGAAAACTCATAATTATAAAAATACTTAGTATAATTTATATTTAAAGTTTTCCATGGATTGCAGATTAATAGTTCTGACATTTAAAGCTAAATTTAAGTTCAGGCAATATAATTATTTTTACATTTTTGTATAAAAATTAATTTGCAATTTTATACATTTATTAAGTTATTTTATTTGAATTCCAAAAGTTGTCCCCCTTTCCAGCCCTTCTTATAACCCCCCTCCCCAAGACATTTACCTTATCCCACTTCAATCCCCACCTCTGAGAAGCTGCTCCCATACCTGCTCCTATTAGCATCTCTCTTCCCTGGGGCATCAAGTTTCCAGAGGCGTGAGCACATCCTTTTCCACTGAAGCCAGACAAAGAAGTTATCTGTTACCTATGTGCCCAGGACCAGAAACTGGACCATGTATAGTCCTTGGTTTTTGGCTTAGTCTCTGGGAACTCTGAAGGGTCTGGGTTAATTGACATTATTGTTTGCAACTATGAGGTTGCAATCCCCTTCAGCTCCTTCAGTTCTTCTCCTAACTCTTTTATAGTGTATTGTCAAAGAAATTAGCTGATTGCTTTATGTTTTGGAAGCTATAATTTTGCTCTTCCTATATAGTCAAGTAATATTAAATATTCTTTCTCAGATCTCTAATTCAGTTTAAGACTAGTTATATGCTCATAATTAAACTTAAGTTGTTTAGCATTGAGGAACATGATGTAGATATGAAAAGATGGTTTTGAGATGGTATTGAAATCTATTATCAAAATAATTCAGGTATAGAATCGTGAACTCTTTAAGCTAGGATAAATGCTAGAGTAATGTATCTACATTAATAAAATTGATAGACTGGATATTATTAGTGCATATCATACCTTATAGTTTACATCAGTTTATGACTATATTCATCATATCTCTGAGGGAAAAAGCTTTTTGATGGAGGAAAAGTTGTAGACTTGGCCTCAAAGTTGCATTATGTTATTTGGGTTCCCTAAGTTACACAAGAAAACCACATGAAAATGCTGGGTGTCCCTGATCTCAGTTGGTTTAAATTGCTAAATAAAGTTATCAGCAGCCAATGGCTGGGTAGTTTGACAGAGGTGGGATTTCTGATTTTACGGGCAAGAAGACTGAGAGAAAAAAGACAGAACTACGGTACTAGGGGAAGTGCAGAACAAAGAGATGGCCAACATGTAAGAGCTGGAGAAGAGTGGACACAGGCCCCACCCCCACCCCAAATTCATGTAGGATAATAAAGATGTAATATAGATTTTAGTTAGTAATACCTCAGGAGTATCAGAAGAAAGGTGTTAGCATCATGGAGGTTTAGAAGTGGTCCAATCATTTAGTTTATTAAGGCATATTAAATATAAAGCTATCTCTGTGTGTCTTTCAACCAAGAATCTAGAACAGTGGGAAGGGTAGTGAGAAACTTGAGCTACCACTGCTGGGGTGATCGTGAGTAGCATTAATAGTCTACCACAACAGAACTCTCTCACTGTTAGTATGTGAGACTAAATAATTTTTTATTGTTTGTTTGTTTGTTTGTTTGTTTTAGGAATGTGAATACCCTTGCATTTGAGGCATAGATGTTCAGAATGAAGACTTCATCTTGGTAGTTGGATACTCCAGTTTGTTTCTTGAGACCATTTGCTTGAAAAACTTTTTGCCAGGCTTTTATTCTGAGATAGTGTCTGTCTGTGTCACTAAAGTGTGTTTCACATATATAGCATAATACTGGATCCTTCTTGCATATCTAATCTCTTAACCTGTCTTTTTATTGGAAAGTTAAGTTCATTGGTGTTGAGAGACATAAACACCAGTGATTGTTGGTTCCTATTATTTTTGTTGTGGGAGGTGATATTATGTGTGTGAGATTCTCTTCTTTTGGGTTTGCTGTGAGATGATCAATTTCTTGTGTTTTCTTTGGTGTAGCTACCCCTCCTTTTAGAATTCACAATAGGTAGATATTGCTGAAATTTGATTTTGTAATGGAATATCTTGGTTTTTCCATCTAAGATGACTGAAAGTTTTGCTATTATAGTATCCTGGGCTAGCATTTGTGTTCTCTTAGAGTCTGCATAACATTTGTCCAGGTTGTTCCAGCATTTAGAGTCTCTGTTGAGAAGTCTGCTGTAATTCTGATAGGTCTGTCTTTATATGCTACTTGGCTTTTTTTCTTTACTGCTTTTAATACTCCTTGTTTGTTCTGTACATTTACTGTTTTGATTATTATGTAATGGAAGGATTTTCTTTTCTTGTTCAATCTACTTAAGGTTCTGTAGGCCTCCTGTATGTTTATGGCCATCTCTTTCTTTAGGCTGGGGAAATATTTTACTATGATTTTTTTTGACGATGTTTTCTGGCCCTTTGTACTGGGAATCTTTGCTTTCTTCTATTTATATTATTATTAGGCTTGGTCTTCTCATTGTATCTTTGATTTTCTGGATATTTTGGGTTAGGAGGTTTATACACTTTGACTATTGTTTCAATATTTTTTATGGTATCTTCTACCCCCCAAGATTCTCTCTTCTATCTCTTGTATTTCATTGGTGATACTTGCATCTGTAACTCCTGATCTGTTTTCTAGGTTTTCCATTTCCAGTGTTGCCTCTATTTGTGATTTCCTTATTGTTTCTACTTCCATTTTTATGTCTTGGACTGCTTTGTTCAATTCTTTCACTTGTTTGATTTTGTTTCCCTGTATTTCTTTAAGGATGTGTTCCCTCTTTAAGGGCTTCCAATTGTTTGCCTGTGTGTTTTTTGTATTTCTTTAAGTGAGTTGTTTATATCCTTCTTACAGGTCTCTATTATCTTCATGAGATGGGATTTTTGGTCAGCATCTGTTGTACTTTTGAGGTTGGGGTATCCAGGGCTTGCTGTGGTGCAATAACTAGGTTTTGATGGTTCAAAAATACATTGGATTCTCTTCCTTATGTTCTTGTGCCATTTGGTTTTCTTTGGAGTTAACTGGCCTGTGGGGGTTTCTGTCTGGAGCCTGCATCCTTGGAGGCAGGCAGTACTGTATTTAGTTATGGGAGGCCTCCTTTGGCCTAGTAAAAGCAATTATTCTGTGTTCCTCATTAAAAGAGTTTTTCCATGACTTTTGTCCCTGATTACAGCAGATCTCCTGGGAGATGGGTAGACTGTGAGATGTGAGGGAGGTGTGGACATGCCAATCTGCTCCCAGACAAGGTGCAGACAGAAAGGGAGATGGATGTCATACAGAAGAGAGTGTTTCCCATATCCACTGGGCTCAATGGGGTCTAGATGGGGCAGTTATAGGGAGAATTCTCACCTGTGTAGCGGGTTGCGGCAGATATCCTGGGAAACTGTAGGTTGGGTAGAGGGATAGACATATTAATCTTCCCTGGTGGTGGTGCAGACCAGATGACCATTCTTAACATTTTCATCAGTTAAACACTAGATCACCACACTGTAGAGCTAGAATGAAATGGAAATCTACTTGCTGATAAAATGTAGCAAGTTGTTGGCAGACACATATTCTTAAGTTAATCTCTAAACTAAGTACAGTATAACAAATATCCCATAAGAGATTGTGAATGTTACATCAATTTTTGGAGCAAATTTCTAGTAAATCATACTAATACATAGATAGGACACAGAATTTGTAGCATATGATAGTAAAGGAGGTAGTTGCTGTTAATAGCTTATTTTTATTTTTAAGACTGTGTGTGTTGAGATGATATTGATCATTGATAAAAGAGAACTTTGGTGTGGTACACTGTTACTTTATAAACTTGAATTGGCTATTATTTTTATGTATGTATATAGTTCTGTGAAGTTTTCTGAGAAACCACTAAATATTTTACTTAGAGTTTCAGTATTGATTTTGTTTTTGGTTTAGACATGTGTAAAGATATTTCAGATGCAGATTATAACTCTTAAAATCGTAGAGGAAACTTTAAAGAAGATAATGAGACACTTAGAAGATTATGATACCACTGGCTTGTGGAAAAATACAACATCTAATTTATTCTATGTTTATATGAGTCAGGTCATATCAATCCTAAGATCGATAGTCAAATCTGGCAATTAATTCCATTTGCTATTATATTGTTTAAGGTTAGCTTTACATGTAACTTTATTAAAATTCCAGGCCATACTTTCCAAGGAATTATAAACTTAAAGAAATAAGGAAATTTGTTAAAAGCATAATGAAAATAATGCTACATGAAAAAGTTTCTAAAATGATGATAGTTAAAAACCAGGAATTCTCTAAAATTGGAATATAAATAATATGCTTCACTTTTAAAGTGCATTGTGGTTTTATTACAAGTTGCTAATGCTTTGGCTTTGGGTATTAATTCTTATTTCAAGTAAGTAATTGTAACTTCACCTTCATTTTTCTCTATGTAGACACATCTTCTTTAGAATGAAAGGTAAAAACTTCTCCTATGACCCTTCAGAGATTCTTCAGGGGTTTGACCAAGGAGGTTCAGTACTGCTGTGTCACCACAAATTTGATTAATTGCTTTCCATAATCACTAAAGTCTGCTGCAAGTCCAATTGGTTCAGACAGTATTTTCTTCACTATCCCATTGCATAAATAGGACACTAATGATAACTAATGAAACCTCATTCTCCTGCACAGAAAAATGAACAAATGCTGTCATAAGAATACATCCTCATTTGAATAGGTGAAAAATGAACAGTGAACCAGCTCATTTCATATTTTAAAAAAATTTAGAAACCAGTTATTTAAGCAGTTCAATAGCTTCATTCTTTTATAATATTACAGAATCCTGTAATGCCTAACTTTGGTTAAACTTCATGCAGTCATAATGCAAATCAACACAGAGAACCAGGAAACTGATTGCCACTGCATGAAAGGGTAAAAGTTCACATTACATAGTTAGTAATTTGAGGATTAGTTTGAAATCTGTCGTAGTCCACTAAAATTAAACTTTGTATCAATAAGACCTCTTGTTCTTCACTAAAATATCATCTAAATGCATATTATTTTAAGTATTGAATGAAGTTATAAGATTAATTCACAGAGAAGATAATGAGCCTACATTTAGAAAGTCTTCCCCCTTTCTTAGAAATGAAAATGTCATTAGAAGCAATTCAAGATGTAGAGAGTTTGCAGAAGTTTGTGTGTGCAGAAAAAAAAATGAGGATTGTCGTAGACCTTGGACTACAGTGAAAATCATGAATTCCACCAACACTTTTAGATAAGAGTTTCTAAATGCCGTGCCAAGCATATATGTTAGTTTTTGTTGAATCACTTCTCAGTTGACCACTCTGAAGTTAGTTGCTATAATAGATAATTTACTAAAATTATCCATAGAATTTGTAATGAAAAAGTGAAAAACTAGGAAAAATTTAATAAGAATGATAATCAAAACTAAGTATAAAAATAAATAAAAGTATAAGCTGGAAATAATAAGGAAAATACATATAATAGAGGGGGGACAAGATTCTATCTCAAACAAGCTTCAAACTAGTAAATTTTAATATATTAATAAATAAGAAGTCACAATATGTAAGTGCAGGCTTTTCTTTCAGACTCCAGTTCCTGAATAACAACTTGAAGCCTATTTGTGTAGGAATAAATGCTGAGGACATAAGTTCGTTCTTGTTCACTATCTATCTTGTAACTTATATAACCCATTTATTTTATTCCATGTGTGTTATATGTTTGATCACCTCTGCTAAGTTTCCTATTATATTACAAGTTATCCATACTAACTTGCAGTTGTATGGTATTGAGATTTTATTTTATTTTTGTTAAGAATATTAGGAAAAAGTATACAAGCTAATGGCCTATTCATTAAAACAGAAACTAAGAAACAACTGGACTTTTATCATAATTTATTTTATATTATTATATTATTTTAATAAGGCTTAATAGATAAGAAAATTAGATGCTGGAAATATGCTAAAAATTCATAACAGATATAAGACCTTGATTTTTATGTTCACAGAACTTTATTCTGTTACAAAATATTATTTGTCTGTTTAGTAAGGATGATAACCAACCATCAATATCAGAGCAATTATTTCCAGAATTATAAGGAAGAGACAAAAGATTGCTGTATAAGCTTTCTTTTAAAATATGCCCTTTCACTCCCTCTGTGTGTCTATGTGTGTGTTGTTCAAAAGAGGATGTTATAACTCTCAGATCTGGACAAAAAGGTCTTTTGATAATATGAGTTTTGGAATGTTTTCTTCAGTCTTCATGATTGACCAGCAAGTATTCTTGATTTCTGAGCCATCTACCCAATCCCTAGAATTTTTTTTCAAACCAAATTAAAATGAATACTTAAATGTGTACTGCTTCTTCATAAAATGGAAAATGTGTATTCTTTGGGACTCAGGATTTTTTTGATACTAATTATTTGGCATGTCAAGAAGTAATTAAAATCAATAGAGAAAGAAAGTTTTAGAATGAGAAATCATCCATATTTTCTATTTTTCAATATTTTTTAATAAATCACAGAGCATAAGATTTAGAATAGTTACTCTGTAAATAATGATTTATCCAAAGGAACAAATTATAGACACATTTAAACTTATTCTGATATATTCTCTCAGGTATATAGTTTTCATTTTCAACTTCAATTGAACCAACTTAGATTACAAGAAATTATCGAGTTACTAAGCATTAATTTATGAAGGATATTAGATAAATTACATGTATTCTGGATTCTAAAAATCAGGATTTTAGTTTATAGCATATGGAATAATTCTGTACTCAGGTATAAATGTAGGCATTATTTACCTGGAAATGAAATGAGTTTCCTGACTTTCTACCCTTATTAACTCAGAAGGAAAAGGTACAAGTCACTGAAATTTGGAGAGCATAGAGAAGTTGTCTAGGTCACCAATGGAGTGAATGAAGATTTTAGTTAACAGTGTGATAATTAGTGGCAAGCTTTGATTAGTGGGAATAAAATACAGGAAGAGTTGCTTATGTTTTGACATCCAGTTTCCTGGTTTTAGAAATTTCCCATGCATGTGAATATGTCCTTCTGCCTGTCTAATTTATGCTTTTTCTTTGGCTCTATTTTTTCCCCTTTGTATTTGTTTGTTTTGTCTTATCTTCTTTATTGTTTCATTTTATTGTTTTTTTCTTGCTTTGTTTTATTATTATTACTTAGATGCTTGTTATTATATAAGGAGAGACAGAAGAGGTGTGGGTTCTGATAGGAGGTTATAGGAAGAGACACTGGAAGAGTTGGAAGTAATAAGAATGTGATGAGAATACAGTGAATGAAAAGCATGGATTTTTAATCAAAACAAACAAACACACACACACACACACACACACACACACACACACACAGAAGCAAACAAAAAACAAAGAGTAAAAACTCTGAATAGGAACTCCAAGAGAGCAGTTGTGCCCCTCACTACTATGATGCAATTTAGAGGAAATTAGTTCAGAAAAAAATCTGAGAAATTTTTGTTTCTTCTTTTCAATTGTCTGAGTTTCCTGTTCTCTAAACATAACTGGAAAACAGAGGGTCAATACAGGTTGTGTGTTTGTGTGTGTGTGTGTGTATGTGTGTATGTTCTTCTGTTATACATTGCATCCCAGCCACAGTTTCCCCTCCCTCTTCTCCTCCAACTCCCTCCCCTCAACTCCTCTCTTCACAAATCTACTCCTTTTGTACTTCCCTTCAGAAACCGCAGGACTCCCAGGGATATCAACCAAAGATGGCATATTAAGAGCCAGAGGCATATGTGAGATTTTTAATGTACTTCTTATAGATCATCTGTCTAAACAACTGAACAAAATAGAGAACAATAGAGAAGTTTCCATACAAAAATCCTTCAGATGTATCAAATACTGTGCCAGACATCAACACTTCAATATTAATTTTCCTGATTTTATGCTTCCATAACTGAGCAAGTAGGATTCAAATTCTTCTATGATGAATGATTTAATTTCATTATATAAATGGATATAGCAGATGAACCACAAATTACAATATGGCTTGATTGATAACATAACATAGCACTATAATTTACCAAATTACTATAATTTGTAACCTAAAAGAAAAAAAAAACAGAAAAACTATAAGGATTTGAAACATGATGCTTGTGATTAAATCATAGATTTAAAAGAATGATTAATTTTGTAGTTACTTACAATTTGTTGATGTGTATGAAAAACTAACCTGAAAAAAGAAAAAGGAATTTAAAGTATACAGTTACAAAAAGGGTCTGGCCATAGAGTGATTAGAATGTCAACATTCCCATGTAATTCTTTTTGTTTTTGAAGAAAAAAAGTAATCATACTAATTATTATATATTAATTTTTGCTCTCATTAGTTCCTTCTAAAATCATTGACCAAGCTGATAATATTTCATCCATTTCATACTACACTTAAAAAATCACTTACTTAAATTTTATTTAACAAAATATTTTAGGTGGAATTCCTAACATGGACAATAGGATGTTATAATTTATAAAAATTGTTCCTTTTTCTCTATTTTTTCTTTCATTAAAGGTATATATTTTCAGTGGAATTTGAAGGTACATGCTTTCAATCCTAGCACTCAAGAGGCAGAGTCAAGAAGATCTCTGAGTTCAAGGCCTGCCTGGTTTGCAGAGTAAGTTCCAGGACAGCAATGGCTACACAGAGAAACCTTGTCTCAAAAAAAATAAAAGATTTTTAGACACAATATGTTCTGATAAATGATTTGTATTTCCCAACTCTTCCAAGATCCTACTCTCCTACCCTCTCACACAAATCGATGTTCTGTCTCTTCTTAGAAAACAGGCATATGAAAAGTTCGTGAACCATGGGATGTTTGCAATTTACATGCCTCCACTTTCTAGATACTAATCATTTTGCTAAACAAAATGCCTATCTTTTCTGAAAACATATTCATAGGAATGGCCTAAAACAAATTTACATTAACTATTTTGTTATACATTAATTTTACTAAGGAGGATGCAAAAATAATCTATTCTTGTTTTTTGTTTATTCTTTTCATAGCTTGTATGATGGCATTATCATATTCACAAATCACAACTGAATGAATTAATTTGTCTGATATGACTGTCATCACATGAGACTCAATAAATTAGAGGTATATTAAATTTACTTTGTGAGCGTATTGAGAATAAAATGAATATGGAGCTAATTATTAAGATGACAGATATTTTTATCTTTGACTGTATGTGTATACATGTGTGTTTGTGCATGTGACAGTGGGGGTGAAGAGATGTCCTCACACATGTGGAATTCAGAGGATAACATTAAGTTTTATTCTTAAAATCTTACATAGTTTAATATGTCACTTGTACTCTAGACAAGCTGTATCATAACATTTTAGAGATACTCTTGTATACCCATTCCTCTCTACAAGAGGAACTCTGGGACCCAGATTTGTACAAGTGAGGTCACCTTACCTGTTTTCTGGGTATTCAAGCATGAGTTCTTCATGCTTGAAGAGCAATCACTTCAACTATTAGGACATCTCCTCAGCCTGAGGGAATGGTATATATTTTAGGAAAGATGATTTAGCCTGTTTTTGTGTAGTAACTTATTTTAGATCAAGAAGAACTTATAATTTTATGGAAGGCTACCCCCCAAAAACAAGAAAATAAAATAAATTTATAAGGTATATAAAAAAGTTTATCATTTTTGCATTATGAATTTTCTGGAGCTTACATGGAAGTTATTTTTGTTAATTTGTTATATTGTATATTGCATCCCAATTGCAGTTTCTCCTTCCTCTTCTCCTCCTAGTCACTCACCACCATGTTACCCCTCACTATCCACTTCTCCTTCATCTTTTTTTTTTTCAGAAAAGGGCAGGTTTTCCAGGAATATTAAGAAAAACATGGCATACCAAGTTAGAAAATGCCTAAGTACTTGACTTCATATTTAGGGTGTGTGAGGCAACCCAAGAGGAAAACAAGAGTCCACAAAACAGGCAAAAGTTTCAGAAGTGGCCCCTAGTCTCTCTGTTAGGAGTCCATGCAAACAGTAACCAACACAACTATAACATTTTTCCAGATGTCCTAGATTAGACCCATGTAATAAATGAAATTATTCTTTAAAATATTCTGCTATACTAGTATACAGGAGTCTGGCATAACGACTATCAAAGAGGCTCTATCAAGCAACTGATAGAATCAGATCCAGAGACCCACCACCAAACATTAGGCCGAGCTCACAGAATCCTCAGGAGAAAGAAAAGAAGGATTGTAGGAGTCAGAAGGGTCAAAGACACTACATGAAATAACAGAATCAACTAACCTGGATTCACAGGGTCTCACAGAGACTGAACTGGCATGAATGTTATTAAAACACTGTTCTGGGAAGGTGATGCTTGTCAGTTAGGCTATAAATTCAACAAAATGCAGAAGAAATAGTTTTTAGAGAAATCATATTTGTTGAAGAGAATCAGTAAATCTAGACACACTCAAAGAATAAAGACTAATATTTAGGCTAACAAGAGAATGTTTACCTAGTAAATAACTGTTCAAGGATTCAACTTTTGTAAGAAGTTCTCTATAAAGATAGACTTTTTATCTGTTATAACTTAGTGCATGCATTTATGTGATTTACATTTACTTCTTACTCCTTCATAAATACCTACAATCATTTTTACATATAATCTTTTACCATTCACCACAATTTCATAACAAAATAGTGAAATATTATATGACATACTCTTTAAACTCAAAATTTCATTCACATGCATGTCCGCAGTATTAATCCAAAAAATGGGAAAAATTATCACAAAATAATACGCTGTCCAGTCAGTAAATCTAAGCATTAACATTTAATACAATTGCTCTATCACTGAATGACAAGAGTCAATAACATTAATTTATTCAATGATAATTTACTCTAAAAGAAATGTTAATTGATTTTCTAGATATAATCTGTGTTATTGTTCTATGCAGGTTAGATCAAACTACATAAAAATCATTGATGCCAACATATTTATATTGCTGTTGAACAACTCTTACTACCACAAAAGTTGATTGATGTATTAATAAAATCACTACAGTTGCTCATACAAACTGGAAGATCATTGGCTAAAAGGTTCTTCACAGAACTGTTAGAGGTTTTGATAAAGGTGGCATTCAATAATTTAGAATAACCTTTAATCATCTCACTGTTAAACAAAGTTTGCCGAACTTGAGGGATTGTTTATTGGATGGAATTTATACTCATAATACATCGCTGTTAATTTTTTAGAATAAATGTGTAATAAAAGGACAACTTAAAGTCCAGCAAGAGTAAAGATGATTGGGGAAGAAACTCTGACTCTGATTGTCTTCAATCTACCCTGTAGAATGCTGTAGAAAAGGAGCCAAGAGACTAGCAAGTCAACAGCATCACTGTGTATTCTGCTGAGATCTTAGCTACTACTTGTTGTTACGGAAGGGCAAGATAGTAGGCCAATGGCTAAATGAGGTCAGCACTGTAACACAGGCTTTTAACAGGACAAAGCATATAGGAAATGAACCCAAACTAACATTAAACATGCACACTCTATCACATATTCAATCAATTATAATACATTTAACTTAAATTTTTCTCTCCTTTAATAAAAATAAAACCATCAAGTCTCACCAAAAGTTGTGTATCTAGAAGAAATTCCAAAGTATGAACTAAAAGATTAACCAATATACTTTTCTATATATAGAAGATATTTTTATAATAACTATTCAACGAAGGATAAAAAGAAGACTGGGGCCTACCTTGTTTGTTCAAGAAAATATTCTAAATTAAAACTGCATAAATAGAATGTAATCAAATGTAGGGATAACTGCAACCTGGACCGTGAAGAGATATATACTGATATCTCAAACCCAGCAATGTGTCTTCTTTGGCACCCAATTTTGTGCAGATGCAGTTTTTATTGGTCATGAAGATCCATGAGCAGAATAGAGATTAATAAGTAATTTAAAATGTAATGAAAATAAAAGGCAATGAAGTTTTGATATTTTACACACACACACACACACACACACACACACACACACACACACACACA
>JANHMN010000012.1:52008905-52024080 GCA_030674055.1 Rhabdomys pumilio
ACACACACACACACACACACACACACACACACACACACACACACACACACATTATTTTTTCAAAGATTTTAAATTAAAGACAGTTGGGGAGTGGACTCCTTTTCATTTATCCCTTACATTCGGCTCCAGGAACACCAAAGCCACAATGGTCCTGTGAATAATGATTGCCAATTAACTCTAGAAATTTTCACAAACCTACTATGTAGCAATGCCCAGGAGCTCAGCTCGGTTTTCACAGGTCTTGTTGGGCTTTTATGTGAAGAAATGCAGAACAATCCTCGTGCTCTGGAAAAGCCAATGTGAAAATTGCAATACTGAAGATTACTTTACAATTCTCACAAACCTTCAAAGAATTAGAAGAATTGATACAACATATATATTTGGAACTATTTTAAGACTTTAATGATTTACCTTAAATGTATAATGCCTTGATTATTGATGTAACATAGCTATATAAAGTCAATATTCAAAATGATGGATGTAATCAATTTACTATATACTCTTTTTCTCTCTAATGAGAATTAAATAGAAGATACAGATTGGGAAAAAAATCTTTAGTACATCCAACATCCATCCTACATCCAACAGAGGGCTAACATTGATAATATATAAAGAACTCAAGAAGTTAAACACCCAAAAACCAAGCAACCCAATCAAAACATGGGGAATAAAACTAAACAGAAAATTCACAACAGAGGAATCTCAAAGGGCTGAGAAGCAACTAAAGAAATGATCAAAGTCCTTAGTGACCAGAGAAATGCAAATCAAAATGACCCTGAGATTCCACTTTATTCCAATCAGAATGGCCTAACAAGCAGCTAAGTGTCAGATGCAGATACTAGCACCCAACCAGTGTTGAAGTCAGTGACCCCTGTGGTTGATTGGTGAGAAATGGGAAGAAGCTGAGGAAGAGGATGGCCCTATAGGAAGACCAGCAGTCTCAACTGATCTGGACCCTCAAGACTTCTCAGACACTGTGCCACCAAGCAGGCACAATACACCAGCTAATATGAAGACCCCAACACATAAAAACAGAAGACTGGTTTGTTCTCAGAAAAGATGCTCCTAACCCTGGAGAGACCTGAAGCCTCAGGGAGTGGGGAAGTCTGGTGATATGGGGGTGGGGAAGGGGTAAGAATATCCTCTTGGAGAAGGAGGGGGGTATGATATGTGGAGAGGTTGGGTTGCACAGCTGAAGAAGAATGAAGACTAGAATATAAAAAAAATAAAATAAAAATAAATACTTTAAAAGAAAGATTCAAAAATCTAATTTACATCTTCCCCAAAAGAAGACAACATAATTTTGTTAGATTTTCACCGAAATACAATGGATTTTTTCATTAAAACATTTAAATGACATCACTAAATATATAATTAAACCAACATAATTGTATTAATATTGTAACTATAGAATAACTTTATATAATAACATGCAACTTCTCTAAAATGCTTAACTATTAAAATTTTGAATAGCTATTCACTTTACAATCTTATTTTGTGCATTTCATCTGACATATTTTATTTGAAGATAATAGGCTCTTATTGATATTAATATACAGTAAATTATATGAAATAAATATTCACACATTAAAACCATTTCTGTCACTTATTTGTGTATGATTTTAATATGCAATTTTATAGAGGAAAATTAAATTACCAAGTTATATTTTCTTGGTTACAGATATTTCTTCCCTGGTTTATGATACGACAATTATATTCAATTTTGGGTAATAAAGTACTATGTTCCTATTCAGGTAACTTAGATGATACAAATTTTGGTACTGTATACTACTATGGGATGGATACTTGAGTCTCAATGCTTTGGTTTTAATCCATAGAAGATAACAGATAATGATTATTCAGAGTATTCATACTTTGGAATATGTATACATATCCCAAAACATGAACACTGATATATATATATATATATATATATATATATATATATATATATATATATATATATATAAAGTTTCCTATTTGTGTGCTCATTAATACATAGAAATTAATGTTTGGTTCATGTTTAGTTCATAACTAAATCCCTAAATCTGAAAACTGAGTAACTAAGCTTGTATGGGCTCAATATTACATAAAAAGGATGCCTTATATTTGGTGGCTTTTAACCACAACTAATTGAATATGTGATGTATTCTTGTCATTGCTACTGTTATTACCAATACTGAATAATTCTCTCTAAGCCTGAGGTAAATATACCATCATTTAAAAAGTTATCCCCGATTCTTCAAAATACCCCTATTAATATTAAATATTTTCTTTATCTTCTCTCTTAGAGTACCCTTGTATATCTTTTTCTTTGAAACTCTGTATTTCTTTCTGGCAGCAAGAAGGAAGCTCACCAAATCTAAAAAGTACGACTTAGAAAGCTCAGGAAGTCACCAGAAAGATTTATGAGATTATTCAGCAAACTTACAGAAATAGAAATCACTTGTATGAAAGAGATTCTCAAATTAATAAAGCTGCCCACTAGATGTTCAGGGGGGTGGCATTTCTAAAGTGTTACTAATTTGCGCATGAAGATTTTTTTTTATGATGCATTTTATTTTTATGTACCGATAATCCTCTGAGTAACTCCTTAAACACAGTCCTTCAATCTTCCCAAGCCTCACTATTTTAATTACCTAAACTTATGTTGAATCATTCACTTGATTTGTCATCACTGCCCAATCTGTTAGGAACTGATGTTTGTTCAATTTCACACAATAAAATCAGGTTCTCAACAGGGGCTGGCATAAACAAAGATATGTTGGTGAAGAGAGTATGAGTGGCCTGTTTAATGAAAACTGAGACACAAAACTGAACCTGACCATGTGATGGTATAGTTTCTGTGGAGATAATCTCAATATAACTACACCTACCATTACCCATGTGACATGGGAGAGTGTGTCCTTTCAATGTGACTGTAGTTATTCCTTGTGATTAAGTGTTAATATATGTAACCCACACCAATCATGTTAATATATGCAAACAAGATCAAAAGTGGAGTACTCTTGGGAATGTGGGTTTACTTAGTGTGTTAGTCTTCTCTATGGTACAAGATAATAAGAATATTTTATGGACTGGTTGTACCCCATAAGCATAAGGATAGTGAAGTTGTTGATGAAATGCAGAACAGATTGTAATCTCTAAAAATAAAATGTTTTAGACAGCATCACTAGTGGGCAATGGTATGCGCCTGTTAATTTATTTGCTTTTTTTTTTTTTGAGGGGGGGATTAGGCATGTACTGGATACTTAGCAGTCTTTATAGAAATAAATTACTTGTAGAAATAATTAACTACATTATGAAACTTTTATTAACTTTCCATTGCAATAATCTCTGTTAGAAAAAGAAAATTTGGGGGGTAGAGTTTATATATAATTATTTATTATTTATTATAACATGGAGGGCACAAAGGAAACAGTACATATTAGATCAACATTAAATATCTATTATTGTGATGGAAGTCATGGAATTCAAATCAGTAAAGAAAGGAAAACCAAGATAGATGTGGTACAAAATGCTCCTCAGGTCCTTCCTTTATTACAGAGTAAGGGAAAACCCATGGTTCAGAATGCAGACAGAAACTTTCACAACAGCACAGTGTAAGCACCTATAATTATCATGGAACACTCAATAATTCAGCATTAAATTGAAAAATGCATTTAAACAAGCAGTCAGTGCCTATTACAGGTTGGCTTATGAAACTCCAGTATATTACAGGTCTGAGTTTAGTGGAAGCTGAAATATGAGAAAATATGAGAAAAAAGATTGTTATTTGAGAAAATACAAATGAATCCATTCCGATTGATTGGCTCATATGAATAATTAAGGTCATTATTTAGTTGCTAGATTATTTCCTCATGTGTATCTGGAACTTGAAGACAATACAGGAAGGGCTGGCATACCTAGCATAATTGAGTATGAAGGATGCATTATTTCTGACCAGTTTGCAGTATTCACTGTAGAGTTAAGAGAGAAGTTGATTCAGCATTAGCCTCAGAAGAAGTAGAGTGTTTCTGTGGCTTTTGTGAACCCATGATGTGATGTGATATTTATAATGTAAGAGGTGTTCAGAAAGATCAGAATGACTTAGACAAGCATGAAAATTGGGTATTTAAGCTCCTGACATAACTAAGACACCATGAACGTGTAGATGATTATTCATGCCTTTTTAGGAAAAGCCACACAAGTACTCTGATATTCAATATTTATAGAAATTATATATATATATATATATATATATATATATATATATATATATATATGTTCTATACATATTTCAGTTAGGTTAAATTTTGTGAAGTTAAACATTAGGTTTATTTTTCTTGCATTTTTAAAATTGATAATATAAGTTAGTACAGCATGCATTCATTTCTGTTAGTCACTTTCCCTTCATTTACTCATTCTTTTTTGTCCTTTCTGCCCCCTTTGTAACCATTTTCCAGCCACTTTCCTACGAGCTTTAAGACACCCAAATGATAAATAATATATCTTCACTAACTCTGTAGTTTCCCCCTTTTTGCTAGCTAAATGCTATGAACTACTAATCTACTTTCATCTGTTGAGAATTCTGTTATATTTGAACAATTGTCCCTGTGTCAAACTGAATCACTTTCTTGTTAAAAATATGAGAAACAGTTTAGTCAGTGAACATCATATTGAAAGTTTTGTCTGGACATTTGAAGGAGATAATTAATCTCTTTTTCCCTCTCTAGGAGAAGTCATTGTTAATATATGTTACAATCCCTAATGTGATAAGACAGCTTCACTAATATGTAATATCAGAAAAAAAATCTTTGAGAAAAGTATTGGTAAATGAACAAATTTTAAATAGGAGTAAAAATAAATCTAGCCTCTTAAATTTAGCATATGCATTTTATAATTTAGTAAAATTTAGTAGTTTATATAATCACTTATAACCTTGTATAAAGGATTTAAAAATTTATGCTTACTTCTGTAGCCATTCTCAAAGTTTCATATTATTTACAGATTATTCATCTGTTTTTGATATTTTACACTAAATCTAAATTTCCCAATAAAATTTTAAAATGCCTTTATATGTACAAAAATGGGTACCCATTGCTAATTAAGAGTCTACTGTCTCTATAAATATAAATATGCCTTGTATGTCTCTCATATTTTGTAGCATATATACATATATACATATGTTTACAAAAGACTAGTAGTTATTACAAAAAATTAATTATTTAATTTTTAATATAAGAATTTTGATTGGTTAGCGCACTCAGGTAAAGGTTACAGAATGTAACACATGTCCCCCTATTCCCATGACTAATTTCCATGAACAAATTGGTCAATGCAACCATCTGTGGTGTTTTAGATATACAGCCTAGGTTTTGAAGAGAATATGAAATAAGCATTGCAAATTTGATACTCACTAGTATTATATAACCAATTCTTGCTTCAAAATAAAACATAATAGCAATAAGTAATGTATCATCTATTTAGATAAATAATTTATTTTAATAATTAACATTAGCTCCTTATGAATAATATTGGCTTGCAGCCAACCACTGGACAGAGTAAAAGGTCCCCAATGGAGGAGTTAAAGAAAGGGCTGAAGGAGTTGAATGGATTTTCAACACATAGGAAGAACAACGATATCAACCAACCACACACCTCAGAGCTCTCAGGGACTAAACCACCAACCAAAGAATACACATAGAGGGACCCATGGCTCCAGCTGCATATGTAGCAGAGCAGGGCCAGGTTAGACATCAATGGGAGGAGAGGCCCTTGTTCCTGTGAAGGATCAATGCCCCGGTGTAGGGGAATGCCAGGGAGAGGAGGCAGGAATTGGTGGGTGGGTGGGGAAGCACTCTCCTAGAAGCAGGGGTAGGAAGGATGGGATAGGGGTTTTCCAGAGTGGAAATCAGGAAAGGAGATAACATTTGAAGTGTAAATAAATATAATATCCAATTAAAAATGAAAAAAAGAAAAAAGAAAGAAAGCAACCTGCCTCCCAGGGATGTCAACTGAACATGGCATAACAAGTTAGAATGAGACGATGTCTACAGTTGGGTTTTTTTTGTTGTTGTTGTTTGTTTGTTTTGTTTTGTTTTGTTTTCTAACAGAAACAAAGTGTATGGATTTGGATGGGAAATAAAATGGAAAGGATCATGAAGGAGTTGGGGGAGGGGAAACAATAATCAAATTATACTGTATGAAAAAAAATATATATATACATATATTAAGCATTAAAAATATAATCTCACCTAAAGATAAACCCAACAAAATTCAATGACAAACCATTTAAAAAATATCTAAGCTTTTTGTAAATTGATCAGTAATAATCGTTTAATATGACTGGAATCAATGTTTATGGAGGCAAGAAACTAATTTCGTCATATTTTGGAAGGAAAAAAAAAACCCAAAACCAAAACCAAAGAACATCATCAAAATCCAATCAAACACCAAAACTCAGTATAGGCTGAAGTTAAAATAAAAGAAAAAATGTTGATCATATAATTTGTACGTTGCCTTTCTCTAAAGAAATAATTTCATAAAAATAGTTTCCTCATCACTTGCTTATAAATGAAATAATATTTTGATATTTTACACAATATCAGAGTCATATAACATTAGTGCTGACTGAAGTTGTGAGAGTAATTGTTAGTAGATAAATGTTTCCTCAGTTTTATTTGCAAAAGCAATAATTCTGCAAAACAAAAGAGCTGATAAATAATTTTAACTAAGTTCTATACTCCATTTTTATTTGTGATTCTTCAAATTTGAAATTGCACTTTTAAATACTATTAAAGATTAAAGGAATTTTAAAGTTCATACATCTTTAATATAATGAATTATAAGAATGTGGATGTATTATTATTAAAATCCCCTTAGTGATCAATAAATTTTTCTAAATTTACTCATGCGATTCACAATGACATCTAATGTTATGATAGGGCAGAAATTTGTGGCAGTGTTTCAGAAAACATGAATAAAGGTATTTATTTGCTAATTATTCAGTAGTCCCATTTAGTTCTGTTTTGAAAAGTAGACAAATGCTAAAATCAACAGTGAACCTATGGATATTATTAACCAATGATTACAGGCCCAA
Source organism: Rhabdomys pumilio (assembly GCA_030674055.1). Classification (NCBI taxonomy): domain Eukaryota; kingdom Metazoa; phylum Chordata; class Mammalia; order Rodentia; family Muridae; genus Rhabdomys; species Rhabdomys pumilio. The sequence goes on from JANHMN010000012.1 coordinate 52,015,987, forward strand.
GGGATTTGTGTGGTAAATCTTGCAAACTCCATACCTAACAATAGACAAAGTTTAAATCAAATTTTAATGAATTTTCTAAGACTTTGAGCTTTTTAAGTGACATTACACAGACTGAGAAAGTTGTATTAATGTATTTAAGAACATATCTTATTAAATGTATGCAGAAGAATGATACAGTTATACTCTCTTGTAACACGTATTACTTAACTATGGAATTTTAGATGAGCTAGTATGCACAGGAGTTCCATGCAGTGACATGAATTCTAAATGCATTAAGAAAATGTTTGTACCCAAATCAGTCATAGTGTCTCTTGCAGAATTTCCAACATAAATACAACAGAATTTGTAAAATACTGTTGATTCTTTTCCTAGCATGAATAGCATCCTCTAGAATCATAAATGATAACAAGTTGGAATGAAATTCCAAGGTAAATATCATCTTGAATCCACTATATCCTGTGACTCATATATCTTTGTTCACTGACACTGTCTTATTATCAAGAACTTAAAGATACAAGAACAATGACAATGGCCTGTAATGTCCTGAAAAGGGGAGTATATGACCCTAAAATCCAACATCACTAAAAGATATCTATAAATGGCATTACATTTTCTGTTTGACAGATTGTACCTGGGGACAGTATTGACATTTCCCAGATACACATTATGATTTAACCATATTTATACTCCTTTGCTATATGTATATGTGTGCATTTTATTTATGATAAAATTAAGTTGTTGGTGAAAATTGCCCAGTTATTTAGAAATTGAGGGATTACATAAAACCATATCATGTTCTACAGCTAATTAAATATAACTTGTCGCTTATAGTCACCAAATTATAAAAACATAATTAGTATTCTTCACAGTGCCAAAGTATGTAAAATACTCACAAAGTTTCCTCATTGTTGTTTAAATAGATGTTAAATCTGGATATTGAAATCCTCACCATCTGGGAGAACCCAGATGGAAAAGACGCTTCCCTGTGCAGAAAGCTTCTGGCTTAAAAAACACAATGATCATTTCATCTAAGTCATTTATTTAAATGACATATTTATGTACATATTTAAAAGATTCAATTGTTGATATTGAATGACAGTGCCACAGAATAAAGCTGATATCTGCCTCATAATTTTAGTGATTAGTTATCCAATTCTCTGTTATGTGACGAATATTTTGTTATTTTAAACATTTATGCAATAATTTTATTAATTTAATGATTAATAAGATGATATTCTGACTAATACTAGACATATTTTGAAAATCTATGGTGACATTTTATCTCAAATGTTCATATATTTTAAGAAACTTTGTAATAGTGTACTTTAATCTGAGTTTTTTCTTAATAAAATTTATCATGATTTTCAATGAATCTTAAGGTTCTAATTTATACTATATATGTATATATATATACATATATATGCTATGTATGTATATATATGCATATTTATGAGTATATATATATAATTTATATGTATTTTATATGATTATATATTAAGGTAAGAATGTTTATCAGGTACTATTCTTAGTTGAACTGTTACAACTTGCCAATGACAAATGATAAAAAATTTTTCGTTTAGAAACAAACCTCCTCCTAATAGGTCAAATAAACCTATAACTCATATAAATAGTAGCAACATTATTGAATTTAATATATATTTTATAATGTATAATATATATGCATGGATATTTATTATATATTCAAGTATATATGTACATAAATTTGTATTATATTATATTAATTACATTACATTTACATGCTGCACCCAAGATTCAGTGAACATCATAATCAAAAGGTACAGAAAGATTATAATACCTGAATTCTGGAAAGGACTGACAACAGTGATCTGGTGAACATGGCTTGGGTTATGTAGTCATGAACTCTTAACAATTTGATAGCCTGGACTTGATGTAAGGAAACTACAACATTAAATATACTGACATAGAGGTGAAAATGTTCATAAGATTTCACATTTAGTAGAACAGCTACCGGCTGTCAATTTATGAAGAAAGGAGAATATTATTTTAGATGCAAGTCTCCTTATAGGTCACATGACCCTACACTGAGCATCCCTGCAGCCCTAACACATGTGAATAGTAGCAGCATGATTGGACCCAGTATCACTTTGTGTGTTTGTGTGTGTGTGTGTGTGTGTGTGTGTGTGTGTTCACAAGGCAACGAGGAAGAGAGAGAAAGGCAGACAGGCAGGCAGGCAGGCAGACAGACAGACAGACAGACACAAAAAACAGCATATGTGCTAGCATATATAGTAACTATAGAAAAAGAAGACATGCATTTGAGAGATCAGTGTGGCAGTGAAGACTTCTAAAGAATAGAATTGGAAGAGTGAAGGATGAAAACTGTAAATAGAGGGTACACATTAATTTTCAAAAATGGGTCTGGACTTAATATTAATCAGTTTTAAAAGTAAATAAACAAGCTAAATAAAAATTAAAATCTTACAATAGTGATCTGTGTTAGATTTTAGAAATTGTTTGAAATATAGCTAAATATTCAAAATATTGAAGATTTCAATACTCTATTCACTAGGATAATCTTCTCTTAATAAGTTTACGTAATTTTAAAAACTTAATTTCTTCATACATACATTAGAGAGTCAAATGACTATTAGAAAATTTTATGTTATTCAAAACCCATCAACAACCTTTTCATGATCTACTGTACTAGTCAACAATAATAGTTATTTTTATTTCTAATAGTGCATATTTTTAAATCATTCTGAAGCTTGATTATTTATGTTATTTCTTCTATACCCATTTGATGATTTTCAATAAGTGTGACCTTTATGTATCTATCATTTCTTTAATTAGCAGAGGATGATCTGATGTGTCTTGCAAAGCCTATTTACATGTAGGTGGATCAAGATGATATTCAGCATGCTAATGTTTTTTTGTTTTATTTCCTGTTTCTATTAGTGCCTTATAATGCACTTTCTTCCTCTATCAGTGAAAGCCTCAGTGTAAAAGGGAGACTAATTCTTAACTCACTATATAGCATGAGCTAGACTCAATCTCACAACCATTCATCTAGCCTCCTGAGTGGTAGAATTCAGGTCTGAATCTTAATTTGAGAAAAAAAAAAACTCAACCAACCAAACAAACAGACAACAAAACTGTTTCATTTCTCTCTTTTTCCTACTTGATTGAAAATAGATTCATTTCTCACACAATATATCCTGATTAAAGTTTTTTTCTATTCCTCATACTTTCTCTCCAGATCTCTCCTCATATGGATACGCTCCCTTTCTGCCTATCATTATAAAAGAATATACTTCTAAGAGATAATATCTAAACATGACAAAATAAAATATAATAAGATAAAAAATAACATACCAGATAGATGTTTGAGAAGGCAACCCACAGAAGACAAAGAGCCCCAAGGAAAGGCACAAGAATCAGAGACTCACTCATTCACACATGCAGGAGTCCCATAAATTTACTAAACTGAAAGCTATAATAAATAGACTGACTACCTAGAGTACATATATACAGGCACAATCTCTATGAGTTCATATGAATATTGCTCAGTTGATTTAGATTGCTTTTTTTTTCTTCTGGTGTCTTCTATCCCTTTTGACTCTTCTACTATTTTTGTCTTGCATTCTGAAGGTATCAATGAGGCTCTGAGGGTTAGATTTTGATGGGGACATCCCATTTAGAGCTGTGTTTTCCAAGGTCTCTCTCTGTGTGATGTTTAGCTGGGCATTTTCCATCTGCTTCAGAAAGACACTTCCATGAGCTACAAAAAGAAGTTTCCATGATGATGGCAGAATAAGGCTGTGACCTAGAAACATAGCAAAAATAAAAGTAGGAGTCATTTTGTCATATTTTTAAATTGATTATTAAAGATCCTAGGTCTCTGGGCTATCTAGTACATAGGTTTGTTTTTTTTTTCAATCAGTTAATGTTGCATTTGGTTTCCATCTCACTGAGTGGGGAACTATGTCAAACAAGATGCTGTTTATCCCTGCAGGCATTGTGTCACCATTGCCCTAGAATATTTTGCAGGCAGAATAGCTCTAGAGAAATTTTTATCCAGAAACATTGCTGCACTGATAAGGAATCATATTCAAAGACCTGTTAGGTATGTGAGATCTAGGCAGAATGACACCTTTAATTCTAGCTGGAATATACACATGCCATCAGCACACTCCTCGAATCCCAAATAATGAAGATAAAATTTTACTTTAGAAGAAAGCAGTCATATTTTCAACTTCTAATTAAGAGGCAAAGTGACATACCAAAGAAAGATTTAACAGAATAGGTTATGCTCAACTCTCAGCAGAACAGATAGGAAAGGGAAGTTACTTAACAGAAGTGTAGAGTCAGTCAGTCATTCTGTTCAGTCTGTTGAGTTCAGTTCAGGAGTCAGTGCATTGGAGTTGAGTTCAGTTTTATTCACTTTGTATAGTAGAAGTAGTTGAAATACAAGAGTGAGAAGCAGCCAATTAGAACAAATTCTCAGAGTTAGTTTGAGGTTAAGCAAACCAATTCATTAAGAAGCTGAGAGAAACCAGACTGAATCAGTAAGCTTGTAGAGGAGTTTCAAGCAAAAGAGCTGAGTTGAACAAGTCAGCGAGAGTTTACAAAGAGCTAGATAGGATTAGCTATTCAGCAGTAACTGCTCAAGACAACAAATACATCAGGCAAATAAAAGTTATTTTTATAGACAACATTGTGGTTCAAACTGGTTGTGATTAAGTAGTTGTTTACATTTCTCTAAAAAATTTTGATGAAAAAATTATAAAAATAAGGATAATATGTAGCATTGTCTATGCTCATGTGAATTTTCTTTTTACTTTAAAATTGTTTTATGGCACTAGTTATTGAGATTCACATAATCAAAATCCCATTACTCATTTGAAGTTTCTCACTAGATCATGCCACCTACAGGAATAAGATAAAACAATCAATACAATAGTATCAGAGAAGAATGATGGTAGTTAGTATATAAAGGATGTAATTTGGTTCCTGTATAAAACAGTGTCGTATAAGTCTTAGAGTTCTGCTGTATAACGAATTGCTTGAGTATCAGAATTCTGTGTTGAAGCCACATAATTTCCTTGAAGTACAGAAATTATATTTTGTTCTCATAAAAACTGGATACACTGAAACATTTAAAATTGATATATATGTGAAGAGCTACAGTTATGGTACATTTAGTTTACATTCACCAAATTACATGTAGATTAAATAGAAAGATTTTTTTAGATGTCAGCCATGTTAAGTATAGTGGATGAAAAAAACATATTCTGAGAACAGCACCCAGAGATGATCCTGTGCCACAGTGCTCTATACCCAAATACCACCGGGGGAGAGCTGGTCTCACAGGAGTGCTGGCACACCTATAAGCACAGGTATCACCATCACTTCAGCTCAAATTTCTGGCCCAAGATTGGCCAGTCCACAGTCATCAGGACAGGAACCAAAAAAGAGCTAGAGACAGGATCCTTCCAGTTTCTCTCTGCACCCTGGAGCTAACCCTGTGCCACAGTTCTCCACACCCAAATTCATGCCAGAAAGAACTGGTCTCCCAGGAGTACTGACACACAGGCTTGCTGGAGGGACAAGTTACAATCAGAGACAGCAAGACCAGCTAATACCAGAAATATCCAGATGGCAAAAGGCAAGAACAAGAACTTAAGCAACAGAAATGAAAGCTACTGGGCATTATTAAAACCCAGTTGTCCCACCAGAGTAAATCCTCGATACCCCAACACACAAGAAAAGCATGGCTCTGATTTGAAGTCACATTTTATGGTGATGATATAGGACTTTAAAAAAATACAGGAGAACACAGGTAAACAGGTAGAAGCCCTTAAAGAGGAAAAACAAGAATTCCTTAAAGAATTACAGAAAAACATTATCAAAGAGGTGAAAGAACTGAACTAAACCATCCAAAATCTAAAAATGAAAGTAGAATCAATAAAGAAATCACAAAGGGAGACAACCATAGAGATAAAAAACCTAGGAAAGAGATCAGGTGTCAGGTGCAAGCATCACCAACAGGACATAAGAGATAGAATAGAGAATCTCAGGTGTATAAAATACCATAAAAACATTGACACAGAAGTCAAAGAAAAAGCAAAATACAAAATGCTTATAACCCAAGACATACAGAAAATCCAGGACACAATGAGAAGACCAAACCCAAGGACAATAGGTATAGAAGAAAGCAAACATTCCCAACTGAAAAGGTCAATAAATATCCTCAACAAAATAATAGAAGAAAGAAGAAAACTTCCTTAACCTAAAAAAAGCCCACAAACATACAAGAAACCTACAGAACTCCAAATAGACTATACCAGAAAAGAAATTATTCCTGTCACATAATAGTCAAAACACCAAATGCACAAAACAAAGAGTATTAAAAGCAGTAACGAAAAGAGGTCAAGTAACATATAAAAGCAGATCTATCAGAATTACCAGTCTCTTCTCACCAGAGACTATGAAAGCTAGAAGATCCTGGGCAGATGTCATACAGACCCCAAGAGAACACAAATGCCAGTGCAGGCTTCTATACCCAGGAAAACTATAAATTAACATAGATGGAGAAACCTAAGATATTCCATGAGAAAACCAAATATACACATCTTTCCACAAATCAAGCCCTACAAAGGGTAATAAATGGAAAACTCCAACACAATGAGGGAAATCACACTCAAAAAAGCAAGAAAGAAATCTTCTTTCAACAAGCCTAAAAGAAGATAGCCACAGAAACATAATTTCACCTCTACCAACAAAGATATTAGGAAGCAAGAATCACTATTCCTTTATATCTCTTAATATCAGCGGACTCAATTCCCCAATAAAAAGACATAAAATAACAGACTGGATGCCTAAATAGGACCCAGCATTTTGCTGCATACAGAAAATGCATCTCAGTTTCAAATAAAGACACTATCTCAGAGTAGTAGTAAAAGTAAAAGGCTGGAAAACAATTTTCCAAGCAAATAGTGCAGAGAAACGAGCTGGAACAACCATTCTAATATCAAATAAAATCAACTTTTAACCAAAAGTTATCAAAAAAAGATAAGGAAAGACACTTCATATTCATCAAAGGAAAAAAAATCTACCAAGAAGGATTTTCAATTCTTAACATATATGCTCCAGATTCAGGGCACCCACATTCATAAAAGAAGCTTTATTAAGCTCAAAGAACATATTGTACCTCACACATTAATAGTGGGAGACTTCAACAACTCACTCTCATCAATGGACAGAACATGGAAACAGAAACTAAACAAACACACAGTAAAACTAACAGAAGTGATGGACCAAATGGATTTACCAGATATCTGGAGAACATCTCATCCTACAAGTAAAAGAATATATCTTCTTCTCAGCACCTCATGGTACCTTCTCCAAAACTGACAATATAATTGGTCACAAAACAAGCCTTAACAGATACAAGAAGTTTGAAATAATCCCATGCATCCTATCGGATCACCATGGACTAAGGCTGGTCTTCAGTAACAACAAAAACAACACACACACACACACACACACACACACACACACACACACACACACACACACACGTTGAAGCTGTACAGTGCTCTACTCAATGATTCCTTGGTCATGGAAGAAATAAAGAAAAAAATTAAAGACTTTTTAGAATTTAATGAAAATGATAGAACAACATACCTAAATTTACAGGACACACTATAAGGAGTGCTAAGATACTCATAGCTCTGAGTATCTACCAAACCAAACCAAACCAAACCAAACCAAACCAAACCAAACCAAACCAAACCAAACCAAACCAAACCAAATCAAACCAAACCAAACCAAACCACCACCAACAACAAAAAACCTGAAAAGTGCATATACTTGTAGTTTAACAGCACACCTGAAAGCTCTAGAACAAAAAGAAGCAAATACACCCAAGAGGAGTAGATCTCAGAAAATAATCAAACTCATGGCTGAAACCAACCAAGTAGAAATAAAAAGACCAGGAGCAGCTGGTTTTTGAGAATATCTGTCTTTCTTTACTCTTCCTTCTTTTTTTCTTCCTTTCTGTCTTTTCTTCTTCTTCTTCTTCTTCTTCTTCTTCTTCTTCTTCTTCTTCTT
>JANHMN010000012.1:52024090-52065564 GCA_030674055.1 Rhabdomys pumilio
CTTCTTCTTCTTCTTCTTCTTCTTCTTCTTCTTCTTCTTCTTCTTCTCTCTTTCTCTTTCTTTCTTTTTTCTTCTTTCTTTCCTTCATTTTTGTCCTTTCTTTTTTTTAATCAAATATAGTCTAACAGGAGTCAAACTGAAAATGTAAAACTTAGTTGAGAAAATGTCTTCATCATATTGTCTAGTAGGCAAAAGATCATTGCATATTTTCTGGACTGATGATTTACTATTGCAAGTGCTATCACTGAACAGCTGGAATAAGACATCAGTCTATACATGATAATAATTCTATTCCTTCATGACCTCTTCTTCAGTATCTGCCTCTAAGTTCATGTTTGATTTCCTGTCCTGACTATCATTCATAATGTATTGTAAGATATAAAATGAAATAAACTTTTGTCTCCAAAAAAGAAAGAAATTAGAAGAGAAAAAAGAAAATAATTCTATCTGAAAAATAAAATGAAAAAGAGATTACACAAGAAAACATATAAAAGTTATCAACAATCAAATTAAAGATGGAGAATTGCATCTGATTTGAGAGAGACATACATCTGTATATCTCTATCTCATCATGAAACCAAATTTTAAGTTTACATAAAAAGTCAGAAAGCTAACTTACTATAATTTTCTGAATTTTTAACACTTAGTTAAATATTTTTGTTCCATGTTAATGTTCTCCAAATCAGACTACCTTCTTGTGTAGTAAAATATAAGTCTTATGGCCAGATTTATTTTTTGATGAATATGTGCTTTTCTTAAGAATTTATGATAGGTAAAAATTTATTCATCTTAATAAGACAAGCAAAGAATAATGCAGTTTTATAATAACCTTGGTTTTAATCCATTACATATTTAAGACAAAATAGTATTCAAGGGTTTAGAAGCATATAAAATTTTGTACTGTAGAAAAGTTAAATTTCTAACCCATAGTACATACCTTTGTTTGCATTTTTATTGACAATTTGTGCAGCCAACTACTGGACTTAATGGGTCAATTACTTAAATGTATTTTAAAAGATTCAATGTACAGCTTCTACATAATTTATGGTTAGACAAATCAGTGTAAACTTTTGATAGTCTATCACATGTTTATCAAAATTTATAATAATCAGGAATACCAAATTATCTACAAGATAAATAGAATATGCTTTGGCTAAAAATTACAAATTTGCACAAGTTATTCAATGCAGATATAAAAATATTTCTATATGATTCTTTCAATAAGGTATTATAGCTTTTCTATACTACAGATAATCACTACTCAAATCCAGATGTCATGATTTGTTTCCTCAAGACATACATTAAATAAAACAAAGGCTACCCACAAGTTTTTTGTGAGAAAACTGTTTTAATTTATGAAAAATTGTATATACCTGAAACCATTAATAAAACTATTAGTTAAAATATTCTAGTAGGACTGAGAAAAGACTCCAGAACTCAATGAATAAGGCAAACTTATATTTGCTGCTCATTATAACTCTATGCTTTCTAGATTCAAATTTTTTAGCAAAGTTTGTTCTGTAAATTAGTGTGGACATTAGTGAACTGGGAAAGCATTTTCATAAATAAATACTTACTGCCACTTTATGAAATATTCCTTTTTGTTTAACTTCTGCGAGTTAAATATCATGTATAGCACCATCTACAAAACCTTGTAAGTGGGCATGTATGTTGTGAAATTGGATATTTGTATTATATCTGAAATGTGGAAAATTTAGGAGTGTTGTAAAATGCTGTTTTCTGGTCATTACATACCTATTGTACTCATGAACTCAGAGGAGTTATTGCTGCCTACACAAACTTACCTAAGATCAAGCTCGACAAAATTTCAATATACATGATGGTTCTATCTAGGCCTCAGCTATTATTGTATAATAATTAGGGAGTTGTTAGCTATTAGGCAAGGTAGAATCATTTTCTTTAAGGTTGTGGACACAGGTAAGTTTCAACTGGTACAGTAAAAAGCCTCTACTCCCATATGGTCAAAAATAATTGGACTTATTAAATTGTCAAATAAATTAAAATTAATAGACATAGACCATGTCAATGGTCTATTAGAAATCAGTTATAAAGTAAAGATGAGTTTCACATTATTGCATTTTATTGCATAGGTGCATGAAATTCATAGATTAATTTTTTTTATAAAAATAATATGTTTATGAAAAGCCTGGAGTTAGATTATTGCTTAGATCATATGTTTGTTGTATCTTGTCCTAATGAAAACTCATATAGAGCAAAAGGAATAGTTGATTAGTAAATAAAAATAAAATATATTATCTCTTGATCATAACAAATTATTAAAAATTATCTCTCTTACTTTCTTAATGGTTGTTTTAGTACTTACCTATTACTATGTAAGGAATAGCTTTAATTTGTATTGAATATATATATATATGTATATATATATATATTCAATATATATTCTGCATATATTCTTTATATATATTTAGCATGTAATATATATACACACAAAGACACACACATATATATACATATTTACATATACCAGGTTTAATTTATATAACCTTTTATTGTGAATATATTTGAATTTTTCTAGTCTGAAGACATAGAAAATATTCTCATTAATTTATTTTCATTATTTTATCTTTGCTTTGCTACTGAACATAAGTACTGTTTCTATTTCACAGTTGCATTGTGCATTAGACTATCATCTTCACTATTCACAGACAGAAGAAAAAAGATTTGCTATCTTTGCTTTGTTCACTCTGGAACCTGAAAATTTTCTTAAAATACACTACGTTCCTATGCCTGTCAGACTTTACTTAACAAAATAAACTGCAGTGCCATAAAAGGCACACCTAGCAGGCTTTCATTCATTCCTATTACTTAAGAGTATTAAATTGGTTATAATATCCCACATTTTCTATATACATTAATCAGTTGATAGTTATTGTGGTTGTTTCTATGTCTTGGCCATTGTGAATAGAACTGTAATGAACATGAAAATGCACATATTTTCTTGACACAATAATTTCCTTTCCTTTGCAAATATATCCATCAGTACATTTCTGAATCACATGCTGCTTCAATTTTATATTGTTCAGAGAAACCTATAATGATCATATGATTTTTTTTGAGATGACATAGTGGTTGGTTTCTTGATATTACACATTGTTGATATTGTTGGTGGAGTATTTTAAAGTTATAATAATTCACACTACTTAACCTTGTCTTCTTGGTGTAGAATGAAATTTCTTCTTAGTTTTCAGTGGTGAAATCTAGGAGAACATGAAGTCACATTAAAAATCATGCCACCTGGTATAAATTTTGGAGGCAGAACAAATTAATACCTTTTTAAAGTTTATTAGCTGATGTAGTGAATAAAGTGCCTTATGCAATTGCTTGGCAAAATTAAACTTACTGTTGAATTTGAAAATAATATTATAAAAGGGTGGTATTATTGAGAATTATTTTAAGAATTATTTATTATGTCTTATGGACTGAACCTCTTCCTACATCATAGTTTGGTTTTGTCTGTTTGTTTTTGTTTTTTGTTTTTTGTATTTTATTGACTGATCCATGCTTCATTTTTAACAATTAATGGCCAGTAGCTTCTCATAAAGAATTAGCTACATTTCACCTCTTTTAAAATTTTTATATCATATACTTAGTGCCAAAAATAATTTATGTATTTTTATTTATGGATGCCTACAAATGATAGAGGAGTTCATAACATCAGGGTTCCATGTTGTCGTGAGTCACCACATAAGAATGCTAAGACTGAAATTCAGGTCTGGTGAAAAACCATCAGTATCTCTTCATTGCTGAACATCTCTCTATCCCTATCCCTATCACATATCTTACTTAAACCCTTGTTAAGCTCATAGTATTTCTCCTCACACAGTACCATTAAACAGCAACTTGCTAGTTAAGGGAGGAATCACAAATTGTGTGTGTTAAAACCATAAGATTTGCTTTTTTTTTTTTTTTTTTTTTTTTTAGAACATGTAATAGGCTTTAAAGTTTTACTAGTGGGATCACTCATTTGTTTTCATGGACATGGCTAAAAGATTAACCTGGAAAGATGAATCCAAGATGGTCACTTTTCATGCACCTTTTTTCACATTCTATTTTACAGCTCTGGGATTTTCAGAAGGAAAGTTGAGAATTTAATAATTTCAAAAGTTCAATTCTTACAACACACAATCCTCTTTTCTTTTAAATTGCAACACTCTCCAGACATACTTTCCTTCCTCCTGTCTGTCTCTCTCTCTCTCACTTTCTCTCTCTCATCCTTTGAAACATGAGAGTCATTCAGTTAAATTCCTCCTCTTTTTTTGATGTTCAATCTTTTGTTTAAATGCTTATGCCAGGAAGTCATTGGATACATTTGTAAAAAGATTTTCATGATCACAATACTTAAAGTGGCTAGATCCACACAGTCAATGGATACCATCTTCCTTTTTAAGCCTAAATAAAACATAAAGAAAGGTCTAATTTTGATTGCCTGAATGCTTGAGAAAGCATTCTCTGGCATTTTCTGTCAAACAATATACACTATCGATGCTGCTACTACATTGCTTTGCTGATACTAGAAATCAGATTTGACCTTTCAATATAGACTACAGATCAATGACTTTCTAGGAATAGTCCTTGCCTTCAGCATCAGATTGGGACTGTTGAGGAATTCAGCCTCTTGGATTAAACAATTACTATGATGTCAGCCTTTATAGTCTTAGCCAGTTATTGTTGGACTGTTGTGTAATAAGCCCATGTACTAAATCCCCTTCTAATACATATGTCTTAGTCAGGGCCTTAGATCAGGGCTGTGAAGAAGCGTCATGATCATGACAACATTTAGAAAAGGAAGCATAAATTGGCTTACTGTTTCAGATGTTTCGTTCATTGTCACCAGGGTAGGGAGCATGATGTCATGCAGCAGACATGGTTACTGAGAGTATTACATCTGGATATGAAAGCAGGAGGTGGGGTGGGCTGATGACTTCACTCCTAGTGATATAGTGCCTCCAACAAGACCACAACTCCTAATTATCCTCAAGTAGTATCACACTTTGATGGCCAAGAATTTAAATATATGAGCCTATGGGTGGCCCTTTCTTCTCAAATCATTGTAATATATTCACACCATCAGTTCTTTCCTTTAAGCATACCCTCATTGATTTACTTTCAATAATTATATTCTAACCAGCATACACTGACTGATTTACTTGCAATAATTATATTCTAATTGGTGGCTTTTCATCGTATTAGAAGGTGGTTAAGTATGTCATTTCCTTCTGATTTTAAAACTCCAACATATTATTTTGGCTTTTGACTGTTTAAGTTCTATTTATTGTTGTAGCTACTTCTGAAATACAAGCTATTTCAAGACTTTTGATAGACTCTGACTCTCTTTGATTTTCACAGTTCCATCTGCTAGTATAGATCTAAGAGTACTTAAACTCACACTTCTTTTTCAGTTGAAATTCTAGATTTGCTTGTCAAAACTGTTTGACTACATCCCATGGGCTAGCACCAATCCTTAACACTATTAAGGATACTCTGTTATGCTTGCAGATAAGAGTCTGCCATGGCTGTATTCTGAGAGGCTCTACCCAGCATCTGACTCAGACAGATATAAGACCCAGAGCCAAACAGTAGATGGAGCTTGGGGACCATCTACTTGGGGACCATCTCGGGGACCAGGAAGTGTTGGAGAGAGAATTGTGGCAGAATAGGGATAGGAGCTCCACAGGAAGACCAACAGAGTCAACTAATCTGGATCTTTGGGAAAACCACCAGCCAAAGAGCATACATATACAAAGAGCATACATGTAATCCCCTTCCACATGGTATCTCAGATGTGCAGCTTGGTCTTCATGTGGGCACTGAACAACTGGAGAGACGTTATTTCAAAGCTGTTGTCTGTGGGATATGTTCTTCTAGCTGGGATACCTTGTCTGGCCTCAATGGGAAAGTATGTGCCTCAACCTGCAGATAATGGATGTACCAGGATAGAGGGTCGATATTCACCAAGGCACCTTCTCAGCAGTGGGTGATGTGGGTACAGGGTACTGTTGTGGGAGGAGATGACCAGGAAGGGGCATGAGCAGGATATAAAGTGAATTTTAAAAAAAATCCTGTTTAGTATATGATTTAGGAATATAACTCAGCTGCTCAATGTCAGCAAAATATGAATAAGGCCTGAGGTTTGACCTATAGCATTGCATAAGCCAGGTATGGTGTCTCATCTCTATACTTGTAGCCACTGGGATATTGAGGCAGGGTAGTATGAAATTAAAGATAATCCTTCATCTTATATATTATCTTACTGACCAACATGAGTTACATGAATCTTTGTCATAAAGTTTTCTGGTATTATTATTATTGTTGCTATTGTAATTGTTTTGCTTTATTTTGTTTTCTTGAAACAAAGTTGACTTAACAAACTCAGAAATTGTATGAGTACTAACATATAAAAATACAGGAAATAAAGTCTTCTACAAACATAAACTAACGGCTAGTGTTTGGATCTCAAATCAACAGAAAGAATGTTGAGCTAAATAAAAATGTAGGCATTAGCTAACAGTACAGTGAAGAAGCATGACCTAGAGATGGGGCCTCATGTAAGAAGTCAGTTCAATGAGAGAAAGCCTTGGAAAGCAGATAGGTATTTGCATCTTCTGATTTGCATTCTGGATATAGTTAAGATGATCAGCTTGGCCAGCCAAAGCATTCTGTTTTATTCCACATCCCCACAATACCCCAAACAATGGTGGAAACTTATCTCCAATCAAAATCACTGAAATTTAAAATCCATAGTGACATAAATCTGACTCACATATAGACTTACAAAATAAATTTGATAAGTAATGAAATCCATTACTTTATGCAAACTCATACATAAACAATATATAAAAAGCAGAGTGTTATGTCATTTAATTATAACTTAGAGGTGATACCACCCAGAAGTTTCAACAATAATCCAAATCTTATCAAAGTACTGAGATCTAATGCTCTAAACATAATTTGTAATTGTAGTAAGTTAACTGCGGTGTTGTAGTCAATCTTTAAGGTGAAAACCTCTTCCCTAAAAATGTATCTGAGCATGGTTAATAAGGAAAGTGGAGCATCACCCATACAGCTGTTCTTTTTGCAATATTAGATTTAGAGAAAGAAAGTTAAAGCAACAAGCTACAATTTGGCCACAGCAGGATATAAATCTCTTTTCCCCCAGCATTGAATTTGTATTATGTCTGGTGCTGGCTGAGATCTGGAAGTCCTGCAGAGGTTCTGTGCATGAGACTTTTCAGATCACTGTTCAGGATGAATAGAGATTGTAAAGAATGCTTACTACAATTCAGTAACTAGTGATAAATCCATGTTAAACAGATGGTAGAATGATGAATTAGACACAGTTCACAGCTTTGTCATAATCTTAGAAAATTTGCATGGGCTTGCCTGAGACTTATGATTTCCCAGCATGTGAACGCTGATGCAATGAGGGCTAAGAAGAGCATATTAAGTTTGAGTATGCATAAAGCCATACAAGGCTATCATCATCAGTTCTTAGAAAACTGTCGAATCTAAATTTCTAATTTAATTTTATATCTCAAAATTTTGATATGCTAAATAGCTCAGCTGCCACCTCGCCTAAAAGAATTAGAGATTTTTTTAAATTGTTTTTTCTTTTGGAGAAACAACATAAAGATTTCATGATCCTACTGACATAAAATACAGGCCAGCTGTTTGTGTAAATATAAATTACATAAAAATGCTTGAAAGGCAAAAAATAAATGGAATGTAAACATGAATCTGAACAGAGATGAAGAGGGAAGCTCCATGTTTTTATGCCAGAACCTTCGTTCTTCCATTAGCAAAACTGAACTTTCATAATAAACCATGCATCACAAAGCTAAAGCAATTAGAAAAAATTCTACTTGCTTTATGTGGTATTCTGAAAATTTGAATCAAGTAATATTTCCTTTTCCCTTTTCATTAATTTTAACTGATATACAATATATAAATCTTACATGAATTTATATATCTCAATACGTGTATGTATTATGTAATATTTAATGCAAGTTACAGATATGTGTCACCTCATTAATTCAGTGCTGTAAACAATTATTTATTTCAGTTAATTATGGTTATATGGAATAAACTTACTTTTCAAAAGCACATCAAAATTATTTGAGTGACCTTACATTTGTAGATGAATATACACCTCATTCAAAAACAAATCTTTTTCTCCTGAGAATATTTTTCTATTTTCAGAAAGACACTGTTATGTCAAAATTAATGTAAGACTAGTAATTGAGGATAACAAAATGCTCAGAAAATTTTAATAGCAATTTGTATGACCTTTTTTCTACATACATATTTGTGTGATGAGGAAATCACTGAGGATCACAAAAAAAAGTTACTTTTGATGGAATTATTGTGGACAAAGAGAAATCACAGAAAAAAATGCTATAAAACCAAGTAAAATACATTGTTGTATATTATATTTAGGCATCAGTTATGATGTCCTTTAGAATGATAGGAGTGTAGGGTTGTAGTAGACATTTAACAATACTAATGTCACTATTCCATAATTGATGACAACACATTATTGCTCACATTCATATGCATAAAATAAGAATGTAAGAGTATTCAAAGATGATTAAACTTGCTAAATATATTTTCAGTAGTATTGATGGGTACAGAATACGATGTAAACCCCAGTATTTTGAAATTTTATAGAATGTTTTAGTTTTATTTTAGATTTTTGAGACAGAGGTTTTTTATTAGTTAAGTATTTACCTTTCAAATGTCATCCCCCTTCCCAGTTTCCTCTTCAAAAATCTCCTATCCCATTGGCCATCCCTTGCTTCTATGATGGTGCTCACCAACACACCCACCGACTCCCACCTCATTGTCCTAGTGTTCCTCTATGCTGGAACATCAAGCCTTCAGAGGATCAAGGGCCTCCCCTCCTATTGAAGGCCATCCTCAACTACATATGCAACTGGAGCTGTGTAAACTTTTTGGTTGGGAGCTCTGAGGGATCTGGTTGGTTGATATTGTTGTTCTTCCTATGGGGTTGAAAACCACTTCAGGTCCTTCAGTTCTTTCTCTAACTCATCCATTGGGGTCCCTGTGCTCAATCTGATGGTTGGTTGCAATCATCTCCATCTTTATTGGTCAGACTCTGGCAGAACCTCTCAGGAGATGGCTATTGTTAGGCTTCTGTCAATAAGCACACAGACAGGGTTTCTATGTATAAAACTGACTGTCCTGAAACACTGTGTGGACCAGGCCGTCCTCCAACTCAAACAAACTCACTTGCCTTTGTCTCTCAAGTGCTGTGTTTAAAGGTGTGCATCACCATTATCTGGTGAAATTTCATAAGATGTGATTGTTTTCCAGAACAACATCAATTTCTGAATATCCATTTGAACTTGAAATACATATACTGTAAATGACCACTAAGATAAGACATTAATTTAGGGTAAATATGAGTGACTGACTTCTGTATCAATGAAAATGTTAGTCTGCAAATTTAAAAAATATGTTTGTTAGAAGTGCTTCTTTATTTACTCTGCATTTCCATAAGAGTTTGTATGATGTAGTTTTCTCTGATTTCTTTTTCTTGTAAAATAAATATTTTTATAATTATAATGACTCGAGCCACTGAGTTTGTAATAGTTTTGTTATAGTTAGTGTATGAGGCATCTTTTTCTAGTAACTTGACTAAATAGTTAATATTCCAAAATTTTTGTTAACCAATACAGAACATCTCTCCATTTTAAGTCACAAACAACTATTTTCTTTTTTTGCTTAACATGTGTGCTACAATATTTATGCCATAAATTTTTCTATCTGTTTTGTCTTGAGAAACTGAGTAGTTATTTTCATCTCAAGTCAGTAAAAGAACACAGTACCTTGAATTGGTCTAAATGCCATAATTCTGATGAACAGTGAAATGTACTTAGTTCTGATGGAGCACCTCTTTTAGAAAGTGTCTGAATCTTATTTTGGGGGCTGAATTATTCAATGGAACTTCTGATTATTCTGTACCTATTGCTCTTATCTGTAGGAGAAGCTAAGGTTGGAGAAGTAAGGAGAGGAAGAGGAGAAATAAGGAGAGGAAGAGGAAAAGAAAGAGGAGGAGCTAGGATAGCAGAGATGTAGGAGCGATGGAGAGCCATGTAGGTATGGAGAGCAGTCGTGGATAAGAACTTTTATTTAGGTTAGCTAATTAGGAAACAATTCTCTTTGTGTGGGCATATTGTTGTTGAACATTACTAAATATATAAAGCCTTTGATTAATATTTAAGCATTAGAGTCTCATTTTCTTACTGGGCCTGCATGGATAATGAGATGGTCTGTGCAATGCTCAGCCTTGTGGAGACAGCGTGGAAGATTGGCAGAGCCATCTCCCATGCTGGCGTCTCATGGGTAGCAGGGCTGTTATTTCAGGCTGGTCGTTTCTAGCTGTTGGCATGCACATGGCCTCTGGCCACAGAGCATGGCTGCTGAGCTAGGCAGAGCCGCTGCAACGTAGATAGTCAGCTTTACCAGCAGCCGTTTTAAATATCTCCTACAATACAACACTTATCTGCTGTAAACAGAGAGCTAATGGATACCTTTCAACTTTAAACATTTTAAAGTTACATGATTAAAAATATCCTTTTAACTATATTTGAACTGTGCAGAATTCTAGATTTTACAAAAATTAGAAACTGTCATTTAACACCATTTTCTTTTACTACTTTAAAGCACTTTATAGTTGAAAATTTTATGGAATGTAATTAATATAATTACCAGAATTCTACGATTTTAGAAATCACAGTGTTATATTTACTTCTTAAAGTGTATTATGATCTGGTCATTTACTTTTCAGATACTGTTTGAAATAAATTCATCATTCGACTTTTTTTTTCCCTAACATGTGTTACAGTTTTCAGCTATCTCTCAAGTATATATCGATTTATCTATTTTATGGCAACAATCTATATTTTTAACTAAAAAGTGATGATTTTGCTCTGAGCTTACAGTACATCAGGGTGGAAATGGATTATTTTCACATTTTATACTAGCAAAATGCATCTCACAAAAATAAGTACTTACTTTAAATCTAAACTGAATGTAAGAATCATATTAGAATTAATACTGATATAAAACATAGTCTGTTTGGATGGCTACTGGGTATATAAATAAGGAGATAGAAATACACGAAAATGTATTAGCATGAAAAAAAAGAAATAAGCCTCTCTGTGATGGTGCATATATGCTTGGTCCAGGGAGTGGCACTGTTAGTAGGTGTTGCCTTGTTAGAGTAGGTGTGGCCTTCTTGGGATAGGTTTGCTACTGTGAGAGTAGGCTTTAAGACCTTCATCCTAGCTTCCAGAAGCCAGGCTTCTCCTAGCACACTTCAAATGAAGATGTAGAACTCTCAGCTCTGCCTGCATCATGGGTTTCTGGATGTGCCATGCCCCTGCCTTGATGATAATGCACTGAAACTTTGAACTTCTAATTACATTTTGTCCTTATAAGAAATGTCTTGGTCATAGTATTTGTTCACAACAGTAAAAACCCTAACTAAGACACTCCCTAAAAAAATATTTAATGCAAATTAAAAAAAAATTGGCTGTGGATTTTTACCAATTTAAGATATTTCTAAATGAGTTCTCAGTTTACTCTTGACCATATTTCTCAGAGTAGAGGAAAAAGAATCTAAAAGTGTAACATTAGTATTTTCACATACTTGAAATATATTGTGTTAAACATTATAATATGTTCTCTAAACTCTTAATACTTTCATTATCTTTAATTCAACATGTTAATTATGTATTATCTTTATTTTATAAAAGGTACCTTATATTCTTCTAGCACCTCTCAAACCTATTTACCACTTTCTTTATTCTTCTTAACACAATATTTGTATTGATATTTTTTTTATTTCACATTATGCACCCCATCACATAATCACACTTACTTCTTTATTATTCCATGTCCACCCCTACCCTTGTGACTTTCCATGTCAAAAGAAAATAAAACATAATTAAATTAAAATAAAAATCTAATTTGTGTTTTCTATATAATTACTGGACAAACAAACTCTCATTGGCTTGGCACTTTAATATACCTGAGTCTTATCCCTTCCTAACAATTAGAAGCCATTATTGTTCCATGCTTACATCAACATCCTTATTACACATTTTAAGAGTTCCCTTCAATATCTTTTTATTTGAACTATATTTTAGAGTGGTGGGCATTAGATTCAGGGTAGGGGTTGTCAATGAAGACTTCCATGTCTGTTTTTATTGATTATGCATCTACATTCATTACTACTACCACAAATGTTGCTTCCTTGAACTTTATGATAATTGGGTGTGCAGATTATTGACTTTCACATAGTTTCTGGCATCAGATATATTAACAAGGCCTATGGCTACAGTATGACCACAGACACAGGCAAGACCCTTGAATTTTAAGTGCCTCTATGACTTGTCACATTATCATTGCACCTAGCAACAGCATGGCCCACTGACATGATCCCAGCTTTAGGCCAAATCGTTAGATATTTACATGGCTTTCAGTGGTAATATGGACCATGGACATCAAAACTAATTCTTGTGCAGTAGGACCATGGACATAGTCCTTGGCAGCAGAAAGAATCTGGACATCACCATAGCCTCATACGGTAGCACAGGGCACTCATATCAATATGATCCAGAGGCTCCTGGACATCAACAAGATCTTAGGCTACAGCACAGATCATGGGAAAACATATGGCCTTGAGTAGTAACACAGAGACCCTGGGTGCAATAGAACCTTGTCATCAGTCATGGCTGTTGGCAGCAGCATGGATCCTGGCATCATTATGGCCATATGTGGCAAGGTAGGACTCTCATGCCATTCTGGTTCTCACTGTTTTTGTTCCCTCATGCACCCACAGATCTGTCTCTATGTATAGTACATGTAACTGTGTTTTTGTCTACCTTTCTTGTCTCTCCATATTGTAACTTTTCACCCTAGTTGTGGCTGCCTGTGATGTGAAGACATTTGATTATCATCTGAGGCCTGTGTTGCAAAGGCAGGGCAGCCTATTTCCACTTCTTTATCTAAACAACTTTATATCTTTCTGCTTTTACCATTAAACCAATCTATGTTTTTAAGTCATTATTAAATGATTTGCCTTTTATTAAAGAGTTGTTGACTTACCAGAAGCTACAGTCTTAGAGAAAATGACCTCTTCATCACTCAGGATATAACAAATTCTAGCAGCTCTGATATGGTGAGATTGTGTACCCAATTCATCTCTCTATAATGGAATTTTTCAGTCTTGCACTTGCACAGGTCTTCTGCATGTTCCCTTTACTGCTGTGACTTCAAATATCTGAAGTCTCCCAGGTATGTCCAAAATAATTGTTTTTCCTGAAGCCATTCACCACAACTAGCTTGTCCAGTATTTCTACCTTCCTTACCTCCCTTTTTGTACACTTTTTCCCGAGCAGCATTGATATGAAGGAATGGTGTGTATGTTCCATTTAGGGTTTAGCATTCTGTATTCTCTTGTCCTCTATGACTTCACCAGTTGCAGTTGATTTTTTTTTGTTTGTTTGTTTTGTATGTGTGTAATGTGTGTTAATTACCATCTTCTGCAAACAATGCTTCATTAATCTAGGAGTACTCATTAGTAATACTACATGTACTTGTTAGAAACTGGTTTAAAGCTATCACCACTGAGTAGAATGATAGTAGTTGTAAATGTTGTTACCCTACAATGGATCAATAAATCTCCTAATAGATATAAGCAGCTAACAAATAAAAGGCCTAGAGCTATGAATGACTTAATTATTATTGTGTGCCAGTAAATTTGCACAGAAGCCTAAATGTTAAAGGTTGTTACTCAAGGTCTTGGTTACCAACCAGTACTTAATGGAACAATCCTATTGCTAATATTATCCTATTGTTGATGATACCAGGACCTAAACTGTAGAACATGGAGAAATGAAACATAGACTGGGAAATGTTGTACATACATTACAACTAGAGAAAAGTAGTTGTTAATCTTACCCATCAAGAGTGTCACATAGGCCTCTAAGTTGCAACAATCAAACTTCACAAAAGAGGATACAAAATTTAAGGCAAAATCTTTCATCTTGAGGCTGGAAAAGGCAACCCAGAAGAAGGAAATGTATCCCAAGTGCATGCAGAACAGTCAATCATACACCCACTCCCACTGTTTGGAGTCCCACAGAAACACTAATCCAAGAGTCATAACAGGTACACAAAGGTCCTGGTGTAGACCCATGCAAATACCATGTTTACTGCTCCGGTATTTTTGAATCATTATAAGCTCTGCTTAGTTAATTCAATTGACCCCATTATTCTAGTGTTATTCATTTTCTCTGACTCTTGCAATCATTTCTACCCCACTTACACTGGATTACCTAATCTCCAAGGGGAGGGACCCAAAAGAGACCACCATTTTAGGCTCTTTCTTTCTCTCTCTCTCTCTCTCTCTCTCTCTCTCTCTCTCTCTCTGAATAATGGCTCTGGGTCTCTGCATCTGCTCCCATTTATTGCCATAGGAAGTCTCTCTGATAATGACTGGGCAAGGCACCAATAAATGAGTATAGCAGAATATTATTAGGAACCATGTAATTTATTATTATTATTATTATTATTAATTATTATTATTATTATCATCATTATTTGTGATTGCTTTTATCCTTGGGCTCTGGGGTATTCTGTCTCCAGTTTCTGCAATCTAGGCGATGTAGAACATGGACTCCCATCATGGCATGGACCTCAGGTTAAAACACATATTGTTTAGCCACTCATACAAGCTGAACACTATTATTTCCCTAGTACATCTTGCAGGCATGTCCGATTGTAGGTGAAGCATATTGTGGCTGGGTTTGTGTTCAAGTTTCTCACTGAGTAGTTTTCAGACTTCCTTTCCACACTAAAGGGACCAGAACCTATGGGTGAAGGCTCCATTTAAGTACCAGGCAAACTTCTCATTGTTAATGAATAGTATGGATGTTGTCCTTAGCTATGGGTCAACACTCAGTTTTAAGAGAGGAACTCTCTGTACTAGCATTAGCCTGTGTTGTTTACGGATCTCCACAGGCACCCCTTGACCAACAACTAGACAGAATATAACCTTGTCCTAGTTGTTTTTAAAACAATATCCCAAATGTTCGATTTACCAAATGAAGACTCGGGAGCCAGACAATGTGGTGAAAGCCTGCTAGCTCAGAAAATTAGAGAAACACCCAGCTGACCTCCTTACTTCATCAGGGTCTCAGAAGGAAAAGGGTAGTTCTCATTCTCCACAGTCTTACATACCCTTTAACTCAAAGACTCTCCTTTTTTGTTTCTTTATGTTCACCACTCATCTGGTTGCTTGCTGTGCCTCTTGACTTATTGTTGTCTTTATGTAATTTTGTTCACAGAAAGCTCAGTGGATTAAAGATGTGTGCTAGGGCTAAGTCACATGCCAACAACCTATTTATAGTAAACAAAAAAACTCTTGAATAAAAGATATGTGTTAAGGCTAAGTCAAACCAGCACAAGATTTTTCTAGACTGCAACCCTGGGGTTCAAAATATTTTCAAGCATCTTGCAACACAGTCCCATCACTGGAACCCTTTTCTGGCTACCAAAGATGGTTAGTTTATACTCTGTATCCTCTATTACTAGTAATTCTCACTAGAGTTACCCTCACAGTTTGCAGGAAGTTTCTACTACAGTTGGATTCCACATCGCCTACCTTTATTCCAGCTGTCTATCCCTAGATTCTTTCCCTTTACCTATTACCCACTCACCTGCTTTCTCCTGCTCCCATTCCAACTCATTCTGAATTCATTCATGAAAAATCTATTCTATTTCTCCTTCCCAGGGAAACTCAGATTTCCCATTTAGAGCCCTCCTGCTTATCTAACCTCTCTGAGTTTGTGAATTGTATCTTCATTCATATTTACTTAACACCTAACATTTACTTATAAGCAAATGGATATTGTATTTTTTTTGCTGGGTCTAAGTTGCTTCAATCAGTATGCTTTTTTTTTCTAGTTTCATCCATTTGCCTGAAACTTTAATTATGACATTTTTAATAGATGTGTAATGTTACATTTGTAAATATTTCACATTTTTTTTATTCCTCAGTTGAAGTTTATTTAAGCTGTTTCCAATTTTTGGAAATTGAGAGTAAAGCTGTTATGAACATAAGTGAGCCTGTGTCCTTTTGGTTGGATGGAGTATCCTTTGGCTAAATTCCCAGGAGTGGGATGGCTGGGTCATGAGGTATATAAATTTCCAATTTTCCAAAGAACCACTATATTGATTTCCATAGTAACTGTACGAGTTTGCACTCCCACCAACAATGGGGGAATTATTCTCCTTGCTCCAGCTGTCATATGTATTACTGATTTTAGCAATCCTGAGAGATGTAAGATGGAATTTCAAAGTAGTTTTGATTTTCATTTCACTGTTAATTAAAGATGTTGACATTTATTGAAAAAATTCTCAGCCATTTGATTATTGGGATCTCTTTGTTTAGATCCATTTATTCTAATTATTAGATTTTTGACATCTAGTTTCTTAAGATCTTTATATACTTTAGATATTAGTCATTTCTCATATGTGGAGTTAGTAAATATAGTTTGCCATTCTGGGACTGTTGTTTGTTCAATCGATTGTGTCCTTTGCCTTATAGAAAAATTCTCAGTTTCATGTGGTCCGATTTATTAATTCTCAGTCATAGTGCCTATCCTAACAGTAGTCAGTCTATAAAGTTGTCTTTGTGCCAATGCATTCAAGATTATTTTCTACTTTCTCTTTTATCAGGTATAGTGTTTTCCATTTTATGTTGGGGACTTGAATCAACTTTGACAAGAGATATATTTAGGGTAATAAATATAAATCTATTTGCATACTTCTACATGTAACCATTTAGTTTGACTACCATTTTTTGAAGGTGCTGTCTTTTTTCTAGTTTGAATTTCTGAATTCTCTATCAAAAATCTGGTGTCCATAGGTATGTTGTTTGTGGGTCTTCAATTTGATTCCATTGAAAAAATGTGTCTATTTTAAGCCAATACCATGTGGATTTTATTACTATAGCTCTTTATTACAACTTGAAATACAGAATGTTGATACTTTCAACAATTTCTTACCCTCAGGATTCTTTTAGCTATTTGTGAAACATGAAAGGATAGGGTGGTTTCTGGTAGAACACTGGCTAGAGATGGCCAGAGACTCAACAGGTGTCCCTGCAAGGGATAGCATACATTTCAGCACCCTCCCAGACTCCAGGGTCCTGAGATGAGGCAGAAAACCACCATTAATCAGTCTTTCAGTCACATAGGGAAATGCCCCTACCAGCCCCTCCACAGGTAGAGGGCATGACTACAGGCCACTGAGCCTCAAGAGATCTCCATATTAATGAGATACCTAAAGACCACAGGGCGTAGCCAATTAAGCTTTTTCTCCCTATCAGGAATACCTGAAACAATGCTCATGCTTTTCAACCCAAAATTTTCTTGTTTTTATTTAAATATTTTCTTTTCTCCCTAACATTCATGATATATGGCTAAATTTTTTTTCAACATTTTTCAGATTTCTTTAAGATTCAAAAGTCATCTAATCTACTTCCACAGGTCAAAGTAACTGTGCTGATCACCATTTTTAGCCCTTATTTAACAATCCATTTCCTTTTACAGACAAACTGTTGCTGCCTATCTCAGATACATAATTAATATGATTTTGTTTCCTCAGCCATCCAAAACAGACTCAAAGGTGCCTTCCAGGACTAAATTTCCTCAAACACACTTGCTTTTCTAACATCATGATGATAAACCATGATGTTCTTGCTCCCAAGTAGCCTAATGCTTGCTACCCACCCTTTGCAGACATCCCCCTGCAGGCATGCTGCTCCCCTATTTTGATCAATCTACAGGTGCTCCCACAAATTCAGTGAAGAGAACACCATCTCTTGGAACCTGCCTGAGGCACCAAACTACCTTCCCACAGACACTTCATCTGACTAAAGACTCCCGAGACACATGCTGAGATCCAGAGACAAACACTGAGTCCTACAGAAGACAGACATAGACCCTCTAGCTACAGATAAACTCTCTTGATAAAGTTAAATGGCTACTTGGTGAAAGTTATATGTTAGTAAAAAAAACCATAATGTCTATCTAGATTAATCAGATGTTATTACCCTCAAACTGTACAACCTGTAAAGCAATTAGTTCAATGATCTCTTGCCTTCCTAACCCCCACCCTCAACTCACCTTGCCCTGTGACTTAATTGTGCTACCCCCTACAGCCTGTGTAGTGTTTCCTTTTGACTTCATGTCATCCAAAATTTTCAGTACAAATGACACAGTAATTCCAGTGATATCCCTCCTTTTAAAAAAGAAAATGAAGGACTTGTGGGACTGTGCAAGGGTAGCTTGGTTTCTGGTTGAGCAATGGCCAGAGATGGCCAGAGACCCAACAGGTATCTCTACAAAGGACAGCATGCATTTCACCATGCTTTGAGACTTCAGGTTGCTGACAGGAGGCCAAAGCCCTCCATTGATTAGTGCCTTTCAGTCACATAGGACAACATCCCTACCAGCACCTCCACAGGGAGAGGGCATGACTACAGGCCATAGAGCCTCCAGGAATCTCCATATTAATGAGGTACCTAAAGGTCAGAGGGTGTAGCCAATTAAGCATTCTTCCCCTCACCCTCCTCCTTACAAACAGTATTTAACCTTAGGCCCGTTTTAAGGACACAGGGTACAGCTTCATCTACTTTCTGCCATGACAATAAATCTTTTAAAACCATGGAATCCCTCTCATCATTGGGACCCACCTTAGAGAACGGTGGAGAAGGCCTTCAACTACCGAGCTGCCCCCTAATCTCTAGTGGAGGACTTCTCTTTATTTCTGCCATGGAGGCCTGCCATCTCAAGCAAGCTAGCCAAGCCAGCCATGACCCTGCCAAGTGAGTCACAATAATCATGAGTCTCCACTCTGCGGGGCCCCACCAGAGCTCTCCCTCTTGCCCCTCTCTGCTGCAGGCCAGTCCAGCCCATACACCCCCAGTCTCAACTCTTCTGTGGCTCCTGGCAGTGCCTGGAGCTCAAGAGTTTGAGATAGTGGATTCCCGTATACCTTTTTGTCGGGGTTTCCCCATCCAAGTGCTCTGTCCCTGTGGATCTCAGACTGAAATATCCCAAAGACTGAGCAGAGCCCTGTGTCTTCTCATATCCCAGCCCCTGCCTGGTATGTCGTAAACTCAGTCAAATTCCCGAGCTTCTGCTTCCTGAGCCTCAGTTCTAGCTGCCAGGGGCGACAGACATGCAGGAGCCACAACTCAGCCCAAAAAGACCCAGGACCACACAAGAGCCACAGCCCTGCAGCTATTCTGTTTTATTTTTTATTTATTTTATGTTTTTAAATTTAAAATGTGCAGATGAAAATTGTTCTTTCATTTCTGTGAGGAATTGTGTTTGAATATTGATGGAAATTGCCTTGAATCTGTGGAAAACACTGTACCTGCTAGAAGAGCTTTCAGTAGAATGACAGTTTTTTACTACATTAATCTACTAATCCATGAGCATTGGAATATTTTTATCTTCTGATATCTTCTTCAAATTTATTCTTCAGTGTCTTGAATTTTTTAATCTTTTACTTACTTGAATAAAATCCCTCCAAGGCATTTTATATTACTTGAGGCTATTATGAAGAGTGATGTTTCCATGATTTCTTTATCAGCATATTTGTCATTTGTATTTAGGAAATCTACTAATTTACTTTCTGTTCTTGTATCTGGCCATTTTACTGAAAGTATTTGTTAGTTATATAAGTATCCTATACCATCATATCATTTCCAAATAATCCTATTTTAACTTTTAACTTTCCAGTTTGTAGCCTTTTGATGTTTTTGTTGTCTTAATGCTGTATCTAAAATTTCAAGTACTATATTAAAAAATTATGAAGAGAGTTGACAATCATCTCTTTTTCTTATATTTTTAGAATTGTTTTAAATTATTCTCCACTTAGTTTCATTTTCATTATAGGCTTATTATAAATAAACTTTATTATGTTTACATAAACCCCTTGTATTCTAATAACTCTGGAACTTATCAAGAGTGTGTGATTTTGTCAAAGGCTTTTTCTGCATTTAATAGAATGATCATTTTTTTCTTTCAGTTATTTCTATAATGTATTACATTCACTGATGTTGTATACTTAACAATACTTTTATCTCTGGGATGAAATTCACTTTACCATGGTGTATAATCTTATTTTTTTTATGTATGTTGTTGGATTAGGTTTGCAAGATTTTTTTTAAGTATTTTTTCATCAGTGTTCATAATGGAAATTAGTATGCAATTTTCTTTCTTTGTTGAGTAGTTACTTGGGTTTCCAGGTAACAGAGATCTCATAAAATGTATTGGGCAATGATCCTTCTGTTTTTATTTTGTGGAAAACTTTAAGTATTGTTGGTAACTTTCCTTTAAAACTAGGTAAAATTATGTGATAAAATTATCTCAAGCATAATGATGTATTTAAAAGCATGAAAATAATTATTTCTACATAAAAATAATATAAAATTTGAAAAACAGTATGTTTGTTTATATATGTGTACTGCATGGTACATCTCTCATATTTAGAAACAGAAGAATTAAGTATATAAAAAATAATACTAAGATCTGAGGTAGACAATTAACTGATTTAGAGACCATTATGGAAGAAGGTTTGAAAATGGCAAGAGGCACAGTAAGAGGTAGAAACAGTCGATGAATAACAGTGTCCCTCAAACACATAAGAGAAATTGAACAGATGAATTCACAGTGTTTGGTACAACATACAGGTAGCTTTTTAAAGTTCAAGATAGACTAAATTTCAGTTCAGTGGGATATAGATTACAAATCCCAACCCTAATTGAAGATTACCAACTGATAGCTTCTAGGACAGAATGAGTCTGTTTTCTTTATGAGCCAATAGCATGTATACTTTTGTAGAAACTAACAGTTCTTTACATGAACTTATTTCCATTCAACAAGATGGAAATCAAGTCAACTACTGAATACCTAGGAAACTATATAGAGCTAGTGAAATCATGGATCTTGGAGGAGAACCTACAACTACTAAGGTACTAGACCACGATAATTTCTAACTACATTCTCCACAATTGTGTTTATACTCAGATACTAGTAGTTCTCAAAACTCAACAAGAAAAATGCTTTTTAGAACAAAAAGAGACAACCACTTAAAACTGTAACCAATCAAAATGCAGAGATTTGGAACCACTCCCAATTGAAAACATCTGCAGTACAACACAAATATTCACAACTAATTTTGAGGGATCCATGGCAGAGGCAGCACAGAAAGATTCTAAGAACCAAAGAAACAAGGATTTTCTGTGAGATTGCATCTTTTAGAATACCAGAATCTACACCCATAAAGTCTCATCCATATCACTGTATACACAGGAGCAAAACAAGGGTAATAGCCTTAGGCATAATTAAAGTGAAGTGGAAAAAGCCCAGCAGGAGGCTTCAACCCTACACAAAGAACTACAGGTAGCCAAGGATTGTTGAGAACAGGAAAAATACTGTATCGCAGGGAAAAGTGAAAAGTGAAAGAGCACAGCAATCTGTTATTTATGAAAACATATATATACAAATAGTACTATGCAGACTGAAAAGATTATACTATGTAATGGAATTTAAAATGTCATGAATTTTGAAAGAGGAAAGGGCAAGAAGAGGTGCATGATATTGTTTAAAGTGAAGAAAAGAATGGTGAAATTGGTGAATCAGAATCTCAAATAAATAAAGAAAAACTTTTAAAATAGTATTATCTAGTATCCTGATCATAGTTCTGTATAAAATCACTTGTCCTAGAATGTAGTAGTAATACAATTGGACTGGAGGAATTATATAAATATAAAACCAAAAAAAAAAAAAAAACCAAAAAAAAAAATGTGGGGCGCTGAGCTGTGAAAGACTACCAGGTGACTGGTCCAATGAGCTTTTGAACCCCGGAGGCCCGCTGGGATGGAAGGCGTTCAGCTCTGTTCCTGGATCCCTGGCTCTCTCAGCTTCTGCCCTTCACAGCCCCTCCCACAAAGTGAGATCTATGACCATAGGGTCATGTAGGAATAGTGCCTTAGGCTCTCTTCACATGCATATGAGGCATCCCCAAAATCTCAGACTAAACCAATGAGATTACCTGCTGCTAAAACCTTCACCCACCCCAAACTATATATTGAGCTTAATTGAGAAGTAAAGGGGCACAAGAATCATCCCGTGTTGTTCCAGAGCTTCTGTCATGGACCCTTCCCTCTTCCCTGTCTAGCTGAGGGCCTCTCACTGGCTCCAGAGCTGTTAACACTAGGCAAGAGATCTGCTCTCTTTTCCTGCTACCTAGCTGGCACTTCCCGGCCTAGCAAAGAGCTGTAACACTTCAGAAGACACCAGCTCTCCCTTCAGGGTTCTCCTCTCTCTGCTGCAGAGAAGGCAACAGGCAGCAGCAGATCTTCCCTGCTGACACTCTACCCTGGACCACCTGCGGGCAGGGGCAGGGACAGGGACAGAGACAACTGCTGTTTGCACCCTATCCTCTGCAAAGCCAGAGACTTTGTGGGACCCCATCTGGAGCAGGGTCCAACAAAAAACCAAGCTGGGTAGTTGTGGTGATATGGTAAGAGGCGGGTGAAGGGTACATATAATCAAAACACATTTTACAAAACACTAAAAAGCTGATTTTTCAAAAAGCAAACACAAAACATTTACTGTAAATTCTGAGAACAGAATCAATTAAAGAAAAGAAGGCACTTAAATCAATGACTGGCATATATAAAAGACTCAATAAAAGTCAGCTACATTATTCCCACATATCTTTACCACAATTGGACTCCAGTGGCCAGCACAATAGTAAAATAAGGCATGAGATACAAAACTTTTGGTTTCTTAGTTTCAGTAGAATGCTATAACACTAAATTCACCTTGAAACAAATCAGTTTTGCCAATATATTGTTTAAGCCAATAAAAAGTCATAGAACATTTCCAGGGGTAATTATTTTAATTCAAAATTTGTCAGAGGTGTAGGCACCTTGATCTAGGAAGAGAAATTGAAACATAAATGTTGACAATTAGTTATATGTTTAGCTAATACGGACTACACTGATGTTTATAGATTTGTATGTTACACTTCAGGTAAGTGCATCACATCTTCTAAGTAACCAAATTAATATGTTTATCAAAATATTGAAATCCTTGTGTCTTATATTCACTGATACACATCATTAATGCACGATAATTAGAATAGAAATGGTGGAAAATGCAGTTAGCTATATCTATGACAATTGCAAGTATTTTTAGTACTACTTTCCCATTTTTGAGTAAGTTTCCAGACAAAATATTCTGCTGTTTACTTTCAATTTATACAAGTCATTGATATTTTTCTCACAAATAGAGTAGACTAAGTACAAAAATATTCCAATTTCTATAACAATATGAATAATTGTTAACTTCAGCATGAAACAGAGAGAAACCATAAAAATGAGTGGAAAAAACTCATAACCAGCTAGGGTGTGGCCTCTCTCCAGAGTGATTTGAAGTTTTAGGTTAAAAATATTTTACAAGACATATTACTAGAACAGTCACACTCTATGACCCTTGTTTTGGGAGAATTTATTTTGAAATAAGCAGCCCTTATTTCAAAGTACTCTTTAATATAAACACAATGTATAAAATAAAGCAATCCTTTCACCACTCAACCTTCTATCCTAATGGATAGAAAAATAACAGTATGTCTTATGAACAAAATAATGCTTATTTTTAATGCTTGTTTTACATATGTGACATAAAGTAAGTAATATAAGAGTTACTATTATAAGATAACAAAGAGTATGTGGAGGGAGACACAGGGGAATATTGT
Organism: Rhabdomys pumilio; assembly: GCA_030674055.1. NCBI lineage: Eukaryota > Metazoa > Chordata > Mammalia > Rodentia > Muridae > Rhabdomys > Rhabdomys pumilio. Next base: position 52,048,001 of record JANHMN010000012.1, read on the forward strand.
AATGAGATGTCAAAGATGAAATTATACTTTACACATGTATACAGCTGTCCTAAACACAAACCTAAGTTCAAAGGGGGCCTTTTAAGCAGTGAAAATCAATGAGCAGAGAAATACCTCTATCTTGGGCCCAGTTTTTCCTCAGATGAAAAGGAAGAATCAAACCTAAAAACCTATTGTTAGAGATAACTGGTGTCTCTGAAAAAAAGTAAAAAATAACATTGCAGAAGAAGCATTGAACAACTGAAGCAGAGTGGAGTGTGTGTGTGTGTGTGTGTGTGTGTGTCCCTGTGTGTGTGTGTGTTTGTGCCTGTGTTTGTGAAGTTGTGTGTGTGTGTGTGTGTGTGTATGTGCTGGGTGTGTGCCTGTGTGTGTGTATCTGTGTGTCTGTATGTCTCTCTGTGTGTGTTTTCAATAGACACATACACAGATACAAAGATAGAACTTGCAATTACAGAAGGAGGTCATAGGCTGCACTCCAATATGCAGACTGTTGTAAGTTCCAGCAGATATGGCTAAAAAGCTGTGGATCTAGTCCTATGAAGTACAGAATAATAAGGAGCTCTGGAAGATTAGAACACACATGGAAAATTGTTTGTTTGTTTTTATGTTTTCATGTTTTTATGTTTTTTGTTTTCTCTAAGCTCTGCATGGGTTTCAAAGGCTCTGATGTTTCTACTCTTGAAGTAGATATATATTCATAACAATAATATTGCAACAATAATATTGTTCTTGTAATTACCTTCTAATATTTGTTATAGAATCTAATTTTAAAATATTCCATTAAAAACTCATATCAATTGAAAAATATCTTATTTAATCTTAGGACAATTTACTATTGTCTTTATAAAGAAAGTGATTAATTTTTTATGAATAATATAATTTTTCAGATTATTGGTACTCTAAGGCATGTTCTTAATCTTTGAATGTTCTATTTTTCTAATGAATGTCATTTGTAAAAAGATAATTATGCAATGTTTTCTTAAATATATATATAACTCTGACACAGAATGTTATAAGCTATTTTTAAAACAAAGATTAAAACATTTTTATGATGAAGATATCAGTAAACAGTTAAATGTTTCCTTTCTGAAAAAAAAATCTATCTATCTATCTATCTATCTATCTATCTATCTATCTAAATGAATTAATCCCAAACACTGCTGATATGTAGGAAAATATAGTTAAATATAAAATATGCATAGTGTTCATTGTAGATCATGTGTATTTATTTATTTCAACATAACATTTTTATTTATTTCTGCACTCTTATTCCTACAAACATTATGGTGGAAGCTAGTTATAGTTGATTGCAAGCATGTATTTTTGACAATAATGGCACAATCCAATCCAATATTAATTCAAATGCATATTATCATTTTGACATATTAGGCTCTGTCATTTATAATTGCTTTTATTAATCACAGTCATTTAATTCTCTTTAATTCTTTTCACTTTAAAATGCTATTGAAATGCTCTGTGAATTTTGTAACTGAAGGCTACCATTGAATATCCAAGAATGACATCCTCTCACTATCCAAAGTTCATCACTGATAGGCAGAAACCACATTGACAAATAGATTTTAGAGAAATGTTTATATATGTGTGGAAATAATAACATTACTGTCTTCTTTTATTTTGGAAGATGTCTTGCCAACCATATTGGCTTTTTTATTTATTTAACATAATTTGAACCTAGATATATCTGGGAATAAGGACTGCTAATTGAGAAGATGCCACTAAAATTACTTTGAAGACAAGTCTGTAGAGTACTTACTTGATTAATGATTGATATGGGAACACCATTTTCTAAAACACATACATATAGGTGGTGTCACTCATGAACAGGTGGACCTGGATTTTATAAAAATGTGTATTGAGAAAGCCATGGAAAGCAAGTCTGCTGGCAGTACACTTCCATAGCCTCTGCTTCACTTGCTACCTTCATAGTCCTGCCTTGATACCCTCCCCTGACTTTCTTTGATGGTGGATTATAAATTGTGTAATGAAATAAACACTAATTTTTTCTTAATTTACTTTTGGTCGAGGTATTTTTATAGACGTTGAAACCTAAATTAAATACTTGCCAAAATAACAGTCATAAAATCAGAAAATTAAGATAAAATGTTTTCAGAAGACATATACACTTTAAAAAAAATTCATTTAATTTTGATGTTTCTACATTGCCTTGATTAATTAAAATAGTACTAATCAAGAAGCTAAAATTTTCACATGTAGTAAATATTATTGAGTTTAAGATCAACTTCTTGTTTTTTTGTTATTTGGAGATCTGATCTGTAATGTTATTCAAGGTAATTGGGTAAATAGTACACTAGAAGTAGTTTGATTAGAAAATGCAAATATCCTCAAATTGTATACAATTTCTATGATACAAAATTGCCTTTCAAAACATATATTTTTCAAGATAGTACTAAAATGGTTTTATTAAGAAATTTGTGCATTGATATAGTAAAGCCAAACACAGTGACTTTTCCCACTGACATTTTAACAGTCCATTAGGCAAATTACTGCTATGGTTCCAAGCCAAGATGCATGGAAAACACTATTGACTACTAAACAGATTTTCAGTGAAATGAGCTACAGTTTCCTCCTCTTAGCTTATCATTTATCATAGATGAGACTTTTTGCTAAAACAAACAATTTTTATCCTTTTGTTTCTAGATAATAAAATGTCTATTTTTACAAGCTGGTCTTTTTCACTTAAGTTTTTGTGTTTCGGTTGATACAACATTTTAGTATTTGTATTCAAAGAAAGTCATATAAAATAATTATGTCTCATATATAAACAGGTGAATGTCTATGCTGAAATGAAAGAAAAATTTAGGGCTTCCAGTATTATTTCTTTTTAAAAGGGATTTCCATGGACTCTGAGTTAAACTCACATCTAGTGAGAGTCAGTCTTCTTCCTAGCTTTGCTTCCCACAGTTTTTGGACAATGGGTACACTCATGAACCATTTCAATGTGGGTTCTAGTCATCTGGTTGATGCTCTCATGCTTGGATATCAAGACTTTCTCACTCATTCAATCATCTTCCCAAAATGTACACATTTATATTTTTAATCCTACTTTGATAAAAGGACTATATTCTAAATAATCAGTTCTAGTCATCAAAATATTTAGATATGAGTACACGTATGCTTGTATACACAACAACAAACTATAACAAACACTATGATATATTTTTTCATACATTTAAGATGTTTCGGGTAAAAGAGTATCAACTAACACCTTCTCTTATAGTTACAATCTTCCTATTATCTTTACAATAGGATATTTATATAACAAATTTTGTTTAACCAACTTGTCCTAAGTCACTTTCTTAGAAGTTACAGTCAACTAATTTTATGAATTTTTCATGAAATAATTACATCTCATGTTATTTGGCACATAGAACACTAAAGAATTTTGTAAGTATATGTTACAGGTAACCAAGAAAAATTCTCTGAGCTTTCCATAGATAAATATGAAAGAAATGCTACACACCAAGAAATTTAGTTGAGTTTTCCTTGCAATTGTTCTGGTTTGTTTGGCACTGTATTTTGTACCCTAAACTAGTATAACTCTAAGAAATATCAATGAGATATTTGTGAAGGTTTGGAATAAATAAATTACACCAAAAATTGAAATCAGACAGGACTACCTTAACAACTTGAAAATTAAGACCTCATACACTAAAAATAAAGGAATAGTAATATCCTTCAGCATTTTGCTCAGGAATGGATATGTACTCATGAATAACAAAATGCATCATAGAGCATGAAGAATTGAAGAATTCATGATGTTCAATTTGTAGTTCTGACATACTGTTTAGGTCAAGTTTACATGCTCTTCATTTTTTTTTAAAGAACAAATAAATGCATAAAAGAATAAAAACACTAAAACATATAAATGCTAAGTATAATTTTAAATGGATGTTTAATACCAAAGTCAGGATAGTACTTGTTTTTAAATCATTAACTGTGTTTTGCTTCCTTATTAAACATAATACATTTTCAAAGTGCCTGAAATCTACTCTGCTCACTCCATACTCCTGACAGTCTCTGCACGTAATCTCTTTGCATACAGCTAAGTCTTGATAATGTGTGCATAACCAATTGTTCCTTTCACTGATGTTGGATAGTCTCTGTAAACATATTTTTGATAATCACATAATAATTTTTTGCTAAAGTATCATTTTGTACATTGGCCATCATTATGATTATTACCCTGAGATGTAATCACTCTGGCTGCTTACTTAAACCTGGTTCTGTTGTAAATGAAATTATTACATCTTAGAGCTGGACATTATTTTAGTTCTGGGAGGCATATTACTTATTTGGGTTGAAAATTTTAGAAGAAAATGAGTCATGTCCTGATTAAAAGGAAAAAAGTCATTTATAGAAAGGAACTCTGGTACACCAGTGTCTATTTCTTTTACCTAATATCAGACTGTAAAGGCACACAGTTGTCTCAAAGGCATTTCTGCTTTTTAAATATTTCTCTGAAGTACAACTTATATATATTCTTCAGAAACACATTTTCAGATTTTAGCCACTTTACAGTCTGAACACAGAAAATTAGGAAAATGAGTCTGAAGATAAAATTCTCTTCCTGACTCCCTATTTTTCTCTACGCCATTTATTTATGGCCTCCTATCATTCTCCTTACTCCCTCTTTAAGCACTCCCATATGTATCTCCTTGTTAATTTCAATTTCAGGAACCTTTTTATTATTCGTTGTGATACACACACACACACACACACACACACACACACACACACACACACTCCTGAATGTCAAAATGCATACTACTTAGTCTTTACATTTATGTTTGTTTTCAAGTCTGATCATTTGGTACTGAATAACAAATTGGTGTGTGCTTCCTTAGGGAAGAAAATTTTCTTTTTATGTTGACATTCTTTAGTTGTTCAGTTTTTAAAATTTTTATTTTATTAAAAATAGATTCTTCCTTTTTTATATTTATATTTTATTGGATATTTTATTTACATTTCAGATGCCATCTTTTTTCCCCAATTCCTCTCCCTACAAAACCCCTATCCCATGCCCCTTTTTCCTTTTTGTTTTTATACAATTTTTTAAAAATGTTAATCAGAGACTTTATAAATTTGGTAATGCTCTATCAGAAGTGTAACCCAATTCCCAACCTAGATGTATCAACTGTCTTTGATTGGTAGAGACACGTGAACATCTGCCTCCATGTCCCCCTCTCTCTTTCTTTCTCTTTCTCTCTCTCATCACATAGCTTTTCCTCTCCTTCTTCCCCTCCTCTCCTTATTCCTTGTCTTCCTCTCACCTTAGCTCCTCCTACATATCACCCTTCCTGTTAAAATAAAATTTTTATCTTAAAACACAATTAGAGCATAATTATACCAATTTGTACCAGTGAGGTACAAGATAGTCCTAATATCCAGTCCATCATTTTGTTGATTAACCAGAACCTCTTTCATCTCTCCTAACTAAAACACTTAGTTCTGAATCTGGCTTTTTTCTTGGCTTTAGAACGAATGTCAGCTCAAAACCATCCACTCAAATCTTTTCTCTCAAAGTAAATAGCCAGGATTGTCTATAAGACTATAAGTTTTTAACCCCGTCAGAAATCCAGAATGTCTGAGTTAACTGAAATTATGGGAAGCACAAAGCATAGCTTCTAAAACTTAGCCAATTTATAGAGACTACTGAACACCTGGACAGTCCCTGTATTACAAAATGTTGGAGCATCTGATCTTCAGCTTTCTGGCCCAGGATCATCTGACAGACCTTAGTGATGCAAAATAATTAAGGGCTGATTACTCTGTCTAGGCAGATATAATCAGTCTACTATTCTGCAAGTGTGTCCTTTTCTGGACATTAAATATCCTGTAGATGGAAAGAGGCAATTCTTGACTAGTGGCTGTCTCACCACAACTGGAGTAACTCCAAAGATGCTCAATTTCTTCTTAGAATCCAAGACAGGAAGCTGTCAGAAGCAGACAGGTCTCAAATCCAAATGAACATTACTACAGGAATGTTTGTAATGTCAATTCTGTGGACTTCTGACATTTTGAAAACCAACCATTTATGTAAGGTAATCTGGACTGTTGTCTGTTACCTCCTCTCAGCTATTTCTAAATAAAATATGGAAAACACCCTAGCCATAAACTCAAAGGCATGAATTTACTATAGGCCCTTAACACACAGGCTAACCATATCAAATTAGTTAAGAAAGTTAAAGAGTGACTGGATCTAAGCCTTGTATTCTTAAATGTATTGTACAGGCACAATGCCTATGAGAGTAACAATATTCATCTCACTTTTATATCAATAAGAAGCTCGTACCCACGGAAACTTTAAATTTGAAATCAAAGTAAATTTTGTACCATTTAAGAAATTATAGCTTCATCTTGATAACAATTATATAGATTTCTACCACTCAGTTATGGCTATGAAATAAATCTTAGCTAACCCTCCTTGTTCCAACAGTACCACTATTTTTCCCTAGAAAGACAGCCCAATATTAACCACCTTAGTCCCCAAGCGCAGGGCATAGGGGCACTGACTTTTCATTAACTTCTTCAAGCTGATTACGTGCCTTGAGATATTAGAAGTGGGACAGGAGGAAGAGAAAATTGATAAGCCTCTGAAGCTGTGTCTTCACTGCATCCAGATAGACTTCCAGGACATCAGAGGTTTGAGCAGGACTGCTTGGCTTGTCTGATGAATAGATACACCAAGGCTGTATATCTAGTTCTCAAAACAGATTTTAGTCTCAAAACAGATTTTAGTATGAAGATAATTTTTTAAAAAATTTTTAAATTGGGTATTATATTTACATTTCATATTTTATCCCCTTACCTTATTTCCTCCCAACACCCAGAAACCTCCTATCCCATCCACCGTCCTCATGCTTATATGAGGCTGTGCCCCAACCTACCCCCTTTCCCCACTACACCCCCAACCCTCATATCCACCCCCACTCTGTGTTCATTTTTCATGGGTCCAAGAATCTCCTCTCTCACCTATGCCCAACAAGGCCATCCTTCCCTACATATACAACTGGAGTCATGGGTCCCTCCCTGTGTGCTCCCAGGCTGGTGGTTTAAACCCTGGGGAGCTTTGGTTGGTTGGTATTGTTGCTTTCCTCGTGGGAGTCACAAACCTTTTCTGCTCCATCAGTCTTCTCTCCAAGTTCTCCATTAGGAAACGCTAGATCATATCAGTGGTTAACTGTGAGCATCCTCCTCTCAATGTGTTACTATTTGGCAGACCTCTAAGGAGACAGCTATATCATGTTCTTGACAGCATGCACTTCCAGCCATCCACATCAGTGTTTAGCTTAGGTGACTGTACATGGGAGGGATACCCAGGTGGAATGGTCTCCAGATGGCCCCTCCTTCAGTTTCTTTCCCATGTTTTGTTTCCATATTTGCTCCCTTGAGTATTTTTGTTACTTGTTTTAAGTAGAACTGAGGCATCCCCACATGGTCTTCCTTCTGCATGAGCTTCATGTGGTCTGTGAGTTGAGTCTTTGCTATTCCAACTTTTGGGCTAGCATCCACTTATAAGTGAGTAAATACCATGTGTGTTCTTTTGTGACTTTGTTAACTTACTCTGGATGATAATTTCTAGATCCACCCATTTACCTAAGAATTTCTCGAATTCATTATTTTTAATATCTGAATAATACTCCATTGTGTAATTGTACCACACATTTCTCTGTTGAGGGACATCTTGGTTCTTTCCAGCTTCTGGCTATTATAAATAAGGCTGCTATGACCATAGTGGAGCATATATCCTTGTTAAATGTTGGAGCATATTCTGGGTATATACCCAGGAGTGGTATAGCTGGATCCTCAGGTAATGCTATGCCCAGTTTTCTGAGGAACTGCCAGACTGATTTCCAGAGTGGTTGTACCAGCTTGCAATCCCACCAACAATGGAGGAGTGTTCCTCTTTCTCCGCATCCTAGCCAGCATCTACTATCACCTGAGTTTTTGATCTTAGTTATTCTAACTGGTGTGAGGTGGTATCTCAGGGTTGTTTTGATTTGCATTTCCCTGATGACTAAGGATGTTGAGCATTTCTTAAGGTGCTTCTCAGCCATTCAAGTTTCCTCTGTTGAGAATTCTTTGTTTAGCTCTGTACCCCATTTTTAATAGGGTTATGTGGTTGTCTGGAGTGTAATTTCTTGCGTTCTTTGTATATCTTGGATATTAACCCTCTATCAGATGTAGGATTGGTTAAGATCATTTCCCAATCTGTTTGTTGCCATTTTGTCTTATTGACAATGTCCTTTGCCTTACAGAAGCTTTGCAATTTTATGAGGTCCCATTTGTCAATTCTTGATCTTAGCGCACAAGCCATTGGTGTTCTGTTCAGGAACTTTTCCCCTGTGCCTAGGTATTCGAGGGTCTTCCCCAACTTCTCTTTTATTAGTTTCAGTGTATCTGGTTTTAAGTGAAGGTCTTTTATCCATTTGGATTTGCACTTTGTACAAGGAGACAAGAATGGATTGATTTTCATCCTTCTACATGCTGACCACCAGTTGAACCAGCATTATTTGCTGAAAATGCTGTCCTTTTTCCACTGGATGGTTTTAGCTCCTTTGTCAAAGATCAAATGATCATAGGTGTGTGGGCCCATTTCTGGGTCTTCAATTCTATTCCATTGATCTTCCTGCCCACCTCTGTACCAATACCATGAAGTTTTTATTACTATTGCCCTGTAGTACAGTTTGAGGTCAGGGACAGTGATTCCCCCAGAAGTTCTTTTATTGTTGAGAATAGTTCTCACTATCCTGGTGTTTTTGTTATTCCAGATAAATTTGCAAATTGCTCTTTCTATGTCTATGAATAACTGAATTTTGATGGGGATTGCATTGAATCAATAGATTGCTTTTGGCAAGATGGTCATTTTTACTAAATTAATCCTGCCAATCCAGGAGCATGGGAGATCTTTCCATCTTCTGATGTCTTCTTCTATTTCTTTCTTCAGAGTCTTATAGATATTTCACTTGCTTGGTTAGGTTCACTCCAAGATATTTTATACTGTTTGTAAATATTGTGAAGGGTGTCATTCCCCTAATTCTTCTAATTTCTTCAGCCTGTTTATCTTTTGAGTATAGGAAGACTACTGATTTGTTTGAGTTGATTTTATATCCAGCCACTTTAATGAAGGTGTTTATCAGGTTTAGGAATTCTCTGGTGGAAATTTTAGGGTTACTTAAGTATACTATCATATCATCTGCAAACAGTAAAATTTTGACTTTTTCCTTTCCTATTTGTATCTCTTTGACTTCCTTTTGTTGTCTAATCACTCAGTACTATATTGAATAGGTAGGGTGAGAGTGGGCAGCCTTGTCTAGTCCCTGATCTTAGTGGGATTGCTTCCAGTTTCTCTCCATTTAGTTTGATGTTGGCTACTGGCTTGTTGTATATTACTTTCACTGTGTTTTGGTATGGACCTTGAATTCCTGCTCTTTCCAAGACTTTTAACATGAAGGGATGTTGAATTTTGTCAAACACATTCTCGGCATCTAGTGAGAAGATCATGTGGTTTTTTTTTTAAGTTTATTTATGTAGTGGATTACATTGATGGATTTCCGAATATTGAACCATCACTGCATACCTGGGATAAAGCCTACTTGATCATGATGGATGATTTCTTTTATGTATTCTTGGATTCAGTTTTCAAGAATTTTATTGAGTATTTTTGCATCAATATTAACAAGAGAGATTGGTCTATAGTTCCCTTTCTTTGTTGGGTCTTTGTGAGGCTTAGGTATGAGAGTAATTGTAGCTTCACAGAATGAATTGGGTATTGCTCCTTCTGTTTCTATTCTGTGCAATAGTTTGAAGGGAATTGGTATTAGGTCTTCCTGGAAGGTCTAATAGAATTCTGCACTAAAACCATCTGGCCCCAGACATTTTTGGTGAGGAGATTTTTAATGACTTCTTCTATTTCTTTAGGGGTTACAGGACTGTTTAGATGGTTTATCTGCTCCTCATTTAACTTTGGTACCTGGTATCTGTCTAGAAAATTGTCCATTTCATCCAGATTTTCCAATTTTGTTGAGTATAGGCCTTTGTAGTAGGATCTGACAATTTTTTAAATTTCCTCTGTTTCTGTTGTTATGTCTCCCTTTTCAGTTTGATTTTATTAATTTGAGCACTGTCTTTGCACCCTTTGGTTAGTCTGGCTAATGGTTTGTATATCTTGTTGATTTTCTCACAGAACCAGCTCCTGGTTTGTTGATATTTTGTATAGTTCTTTATGTTTCAACTTGGTTGATTTCAGCCCCGAGTTTGATTATTTTCTGCTGTCTATTCCTCTTTGGTATATTAGGTCCTTTTTGTTCTAATGCTTTCAAGTGTGCTGTCAAGTTGTTAGTGTATGGTCTTTCCAGTTTCTTTGTGTGGGCACTTAGAGCTATGAGTTTTCCTCTTAGTACTGCTTTCATGGAGTTTCACAAGTTTTGATATGATGTGTCCTCATTTTCATTAAATACTAAAAAGTCTTTAATTTCTTCCATTATTTCTTCCTTGACCAAGTTATCATTGAGTACAGCATTGTTCAGTTTCCACATGTATGTGGGCTTTCCATTGTTTTTTACCATATCAAAGACAAGTCATAGTCCGTCATAATTTGATAGGGTACAAGCGGTTATTTCAATCATTTTGTATCTGTTGAGGCCTGTTTTTTGACCAATTATATGATCTATTTTGGAGAAGGTACCATGAAGTGTTGTGAAAAAGGTATATTCTTTTGTTTTAGGATGAAATGTTCTATAGATGTCAGTTAAATCCAATTGGTTCATAACTTCCATTAGTTTCATTGTGTCTCAGTTTAGTTTCTGTTTCCATGATCTGTCCATAGCTGAGAGTGGGGTGTTGAAATCTCCCACTATTATTGTGTGAGGTGCAATGTATGCTTTAAGGTTTAGTAAAGTTTCTTTTATGTATGTGGGTGCCCTTGCATTTGGGGCATATATGTTCAGAATTGCAAGTTCCTCTTGGTAAATTTTATCTTTGATGAATATGAAGTGTCCTTCTTTATCTTTTTTGATTACTTTTGGTTGAAAAACAATTTTATTTGATTTTAGAATGGCTACTGCAGCTTGTTTCTTGGGACCATTTGCTTGGAAGATTGTTTTCCATCCTGTTACTCTGAGGTAGTAAATGTCTTTCTCACAAAGGTATGTTTCCTATATGCAGCAAAATCCTGGGTCCTGTTTATGTATCCAGTCTGATAGTCTATGTCTTTTTATTGGAAAATTGAGTCTATTGATATTAAGAAAAAATAATATTGTTTCCTTTTATTTTTTTTATTGGCAGTGGATTTATGTTTGTAAAGCTATCTTTTTTTAGGGTTGTTGGAAGATTACTTTCTTGCTTTTACTAGGTTGTAGTTTTCCTCCTTGTGTTGGAGTTTTCCACCAATTATCCTTTGAAGTGCTGGATTTGTGGTAAGATATTGTGTAAATTTCGTTTTGTCAGGGAATATTTTGATTTCTTCATCAATACTGATTGAGTGTTTTGCTGGGTATAGTAGTCTGGGCTGGCATTCATGTTCTCTTAGGGTCTGTATAATATCAGTCGAGGATCTTCTGGCTTTTATAGTCTCTGATGAGAAGCCTGGTGTAATTCTTATAGGTCTGCCTTTATATGTTACTTTACCTTTTTCCCTTACTGCTTTTACTATTTTTTCTTTGTTTTGTACATTTGATATTTTGATTATTATGTGGCGGGAGGTATTTCTTTTCTGGTTCAAATTATTTGGAGTTCTGTAGGCTTCTTGTATATTTGTGGACATCTCTTTCTTTAGGTTAGGGAAGTTTTCCTCTATAATTTTGTTGAAAATATTCACTGGTCCTTTAAGTTGGGAGTCTTCCCCCTCATCTATCCTTATTACCTTTATGTTTGGCCTTCTCATTGTGTCTTGGATTTCCTGTGTGTTTGGGGTTAGGTTTTTTTTTTTTTTTTTTTTGTATTTTGTATTTTCTTTGACAGTGTTGTCAACATTTTACATGGTATCTTCTGCACATGAGATTCTCTCTTTTATCTCTGTATTCTGTTGGTGATACTTATGTCTATGACTCCTGATTTTCTTTTTAGGTTTTCTGTCTCCAGAGTAGTCTCCCTTTGTGATTTCTTTATTTTTTTCTACTTCCATTTTTAGGTCTTGCATGATTTGTTTAATTCCTGCACCTGTTTGGTTTTGTTTTCTTACAATTCGTTAAGGGATTTTTGTATTTTCTCTTTAAGGACTTCTCTCTGTCTACCAGTGTTCTCCTTAAATTATTTGAGAATGTTATTTATGTCCTTTTTAAAGTCCTCTATCATTGTCATGAGAAGTGATTTTAATTCTGAATCCTGCTTTTTAAGTGTGATGGGGTGTTCAGGGCTTGCTATGATGGGGGAACTGGGTTCTGATGATGCCACGTAACTTTGGATTCTGTTGTTTATGTTCTTGTGCTTGCCTTTCACCATCTGCTTAACTCTATTGCTATCTGTACCCACTGTCTCTGACTGAAGCCTGCCTTTCCAGTTTTCTTGCTTGTGGCTGATCTCCTTGGGTTCCAGATGTCTCTGTGATCTTCTCCAGCTGCTTTGAGTACAGTGGTACCTCTAGGATGCCTCAGGATATGGTGCCTCCAAGGTAGCAGACCAGCTAGGTGTCTGCTGTTCTGGGTGCAGTGTCTCCTCTAGGATGTCTCAAGATCAAGTGCCCACTGCTCTGAGTGCAGTGTCTCCTTTAGAATGTCTCAGGATAAGGGGTCCACTGAGTGCAGTGGTTCCTCTAGGATGTCTCGGGATATGTTGTGTGTCCCTCTGAATTCAGTTGTTCCTCGGCCACGCTGGGTTCAGTTTTACCTCTGCTGCTCTGGGTTCAGTGGATCATCTACCACTCTTGGTTCAGTGGACCCTCTAGGATGTCTCAGGAGGAGTCCAGTGTCCAGGAAGGAGCGGACCAGGCGTGGGTCTGCACCAGGCCCCAGATCCTGGAAAAGGGCGGAAGGGCAGCGCCACTCTGCATGGGTGGGTTTGGGTTTCTGCTGGAACCTGAGCACACCCCCCATCCAGCTAGGGGAGTAGGGCAGTGTTTGGGTCTTCTTACCTACCACTCTGGTTTCAGTGGGCCCTCTAGGATGTCTCAGGAGGAGTCCGGTGTCTGGGAAGGAGCAGACCGGGCAAGGATCTGCACCAGGCCTCAGATCCGGGAAAGGGGAAGAAGCAAAAATAGATTCTTTCATACAATACAGCAATACATTCAGAACACAGTTTTCTCTCCCTCCACTACTCCCACCTCCTTGCAATCTTTCCTCTTCCCATACCTACTCTCACTCCATTTCCTCTTTAGAAAGAAACAGTCGTCTGAGATACAAGAACCAAAGAGGACAAAATTAGATGCAATACTACAAGAACAAAATTTTCATATGGAAGTTGGACAAGGAAACTTGGTGTTGGAATAAGGCCTTCTTAAGCTAGCAGTAGTTGACCCTAATCTTTTCTTGTCTTGAAAATTCAATGTCCATATAGATCATTGGTTTAAATAATTTACTGAACTGCAACTCAGGAAAGAATTCTGTGCTGAAGGCTTTCTATGTAATGGTTTAACAAATGTTGTGTTTAGGTGTAAATTTTACATAAATTTCCAATTGAAATGTAAGTCACATGTAGATTCAAATCCACTATAAATTTAATTATCTACAAATAATGAATATACACAAGGTTTGAGAATAACATAATGAAATATATTTTATGTTTTAAACACACAGAAATGATGTCATTATTATTCTCATCAATAACATTAGAGATAACATCATAAAAGTCAGTTCAACCAGTTGAACTTACCGGAAATTTCTTTCTTTTGTAGAATATGATACTGTTTTTATAGTGATCTTGTACTGCATCTCATATGAATAATCTGAGGATTAAACATTGTTCAATTTTCATGTAGCTATTGCTCTCATTGCTCAAAACTCAGAATTTGATATATTACTTTTGATATTTTAGATATTGAATTTTTACATCTTAGAAACTGAGATTCATTATATAGAGCAGGCTGTCCTTGATCATGTTTACTGTTTTTCAGAATCTCTATAATCACTATTACTGGGAGTATGGGCATGTTTCTTCCCTCCTAATTTCTATTTTTCTTAATTTATTTGTTTTTTAAAACACTAAGAAAGGAATATTTAAATGTACACTATGTTTTAGGATCTGTATCCTCAATTCATATAAGTTTTGATTACACAATTTACCATACATAATATACATAGTTACAACTATGGTATTTTCAAGAAAAAAAATCAATTAAAAAAAAAACTAAAATACTAACACATTATTTTTATTCTTTCAAAGGTGCTCAGAAATGTTAAATTATTAATAAAGAGTAACGCTAATATAATATTTATAATTGTGATCACCAGACTTTAATTTTTTTCTTTTTCTCAGCTTAGTGTCTCTGATTTAGAGGCTTTAATATTTTCTTTCTCTATTTTTATGCATTTTATTTATTTAGTCAATTTTGAACCATCATCCTCACTCCTGGACTTTCTTTGCACTGTAAATCAATCATTTCCTTTGTGTTTCTACTTCCTGTCCATTTTTGTACTCTTTTCTGAAATATGACCTACAAAACTGGAAACAATGACAAACAATCACATAGTTGAAACTCTTTTTCCATATATTCAAAAATGTAGTAGCTGACGTATGACGTCACTCTGCCTAAAACTGTTCAGAGGCAATGTGGTTCCTTTGAGTTATTCTTGGGGAAGGGTATCTCACTTTGTGTCATGAACCTTTTGGGAGTTGAATGACCCTTTCTCAGTGGTCACTAAATCCATCAGAAAATAAAGATATTTATATTATGATTTATAACAGGAATAAAATTGTAGTTCTGAAGTACCAACAAAAATAATTTTATGGCCTGGAGTCACTGTAACACTAGGAACTGTGTGAAAGGGCTGCAGAATTTGGAAAGTTGACAACAATTGTCTTAGGTTTTATATTCTGGTTTGTGTTCACTTCATTATGGCTTAAAAATGAAAACTCAACCCTTGATTCTTCCGCAATAATATCATCTAGTGAAAAAAATTTTACTAGAAAAAAATGTGCCTTGTAAATTCTGGATTGTTCCATGTTTCGAATCTAGGCTGGAGTGCTAATTAATCCACAACTATTTACTAGATTTTCAAATTTGTGAAATTCCGTATTTCACAGGTAAAAATTAAAATAAAATATGTGGTTTTCTACTAGTTATAATGATGAAGTTATATAATGGTTTATCATATAAATTTATAATTTTAATTTTTGTATAATACATATATGAATATATAACTTGATACAATGAATAGGCTAAGGTGGTACATATATAAATTAATTATTTTTTATTCAAGATTCATTTCTCTTCTATTTCCTAGGAAAAATATAAAATAATCTTTAATTTTAAAAGCAGATACTTAAAGGCAGATGTTGAAAGTAGTTTCTGATTATACTGTTTTAATAATTTGAAAGAATTGAATCTATTTTGTAGTAAACTTATCATGTTAATTATATTTTTAGGGGCAAAAAAAGATTTTTATGACCCAGTAAAACTAATATATTGGAGGAACGTTGAATCTAATGAATGTAGAGTGTTTGCTAAAACCTGCTTCAAAGATAATAAGACATCTAATTTTGCAAGGCTGAGTTCCTTAGAATAAATATTTGGGGTATTTGTCTTAAAGTTAAATATTTACTTTTCCTGCTTTAATTTAAAAACTGCATTAAATGTGTTTGAAAGTATCTCCAAAACTTCCTTTTTGCACACAAAGGAAATCCATCAATTACTGTGTCTCATTTGCAGTAAATGAAAATGGAAGAAAGTCTCAATTACTCCATATTATTCAAACCATTCAAACCACAGCTGCATCCTACCAATGTCTTAGAAAAAAATCACACCAAATCTTTCCTCACTAGCATTTTAAAATATGTCTTATAACTTTTGTAACATGTTTCTTCATTTCAGCAGTACCAGAAAATTTAAGTATGTACTGAACTTTAAGGGGATGTAAAATCAGCAGCAATATTCATATAAGGTTGAAGGTCTAGTATTTTGGTTGTTCAATGGTTATTTTTTATCAGGCTAAAAACTAGAATAGATGCGATGTCATACAATGAGCTAGAGGATGTTCTAGGCTTTACTCCTTCCCTTTCAACTGATCATAATCTTAAAGGAAGTTTCATATTAGAATATTGCTTCCAAGTGATTCTACTTTGAGTGATTAAGAACACACTTATGATCTCACATGGTTGTCTCTTCCACAGACCCTATTTTTCTGGGTATCATATCAGGGTTTGGAAACCTCAGCAACCTGCTTTCACTTTAAATCATGCTTAGAATTCTACCAGTTCTGATAATACATTCTTCCAAAATTTGAAGTAGGTTTTTTTTTTACTTAATTTATCCTTTGCCAATCTCATACACGTGTACAGTGTGTTCCCTAACTCTTTTATTTTCCTCCATCATTTTTATTCCTCTTCACAAGCCCAATTCCTGCATTAACATATATTAACTGTGTTCTGTTACTCACTGAGTTAATCACAACTTTCTTTATGACCATATCTTGCTCCTCTCCACAGGGGCATGTTGAGGTTGCCAGTGACTTCTGCACTATTTAATTTTATGTTATTGTAGGAGAATAGCATGACCAAGAAAAAATTTAAAAGAATTATGATCATTTGTAGTTTCATGAATGACAGTGCATTTTTAAGGTTCAGCGATATGGCAGTAAGCAGCAAGCATGATGGGCAAAAGGATAATGTGAGCTCACACCTTGAACAAAAAGCACAAAGTAGAGAGATGACAGGAACTAGAACACGGTTTAAATTATTAAATCCCACACAAATTTAACTTTTCCTAAAAAAAAAAAAATAAACCTTGAAACCTCTGAAATGGCTTTACCAAGTTGGGAATAAGCACTCAAATATCTGAGAGTATTCATGACATTTCACATGTAAACTAGTGGATTTATGCAATCAAAGAAAGTATTTGCCTTTTCCCCAGAAAACTCATTAACTCATACTTCAACAGAGACATAGGAACACATGTTATTGTTCTTCATTTAAGACTAACAATTGATATCTACATTCTTTTGCAACACTTTTTGCTGGCAGTTGCTGGTGATTTATGATTTTGTGTAAATGTTGCATTTATTTTCTCAGATGAAGGCATGAGATTAGATCCATACCAAAGCTGTGCAAATACAGAGCCTGGGCTGAGTCAAGTACATTTCTTTCTCTTAACTATATGTAAACCTGGAAGCTTCTACCCTCTGAACAATTTAGTCTTCCAAGCTGACTGATTCAATCTGATTTTTCTTGGTTTCTCAATGGATAATTCTGCTTGGCTTCAAACTATCTTTGCCGATATGTTCTAATCTTCTGACTCCTGCTCATTATCTGTCTAATTCTGTCATTATCTGTGTATAGCTTGCTTTGTTTGTAACCTGTCTCTGTAAAACTGTATCAGTAAACTACCACACACACACACACACACACACACACACACACACACACACACACAC
>JANHMN010000012.1:52065574-52139851 GCA_030674055.1 Rhabdomys pumilio
CACACACACACACACACACACACACACACACACACACACACACACACCACAATAGTAGTCTCTTTCACTGCTCTAAAGTTGCCTCCCTTTCTTGTGCTGCTTTCATAAGAGTTAGACATATCCTTTCTTTTACTCATTTTGTCAAATCTTTCTCCAATTCTTCACTTTGTCTGCCCCTCATTAGATTTCAAACATGGCTGTTCCTTCAACAAACTAACTTTACCTTCATCCTTAGGGATCAAAGGGGTATATTAAGCATTTGTCTGTAATCCAGCCAGATCATACTGATACTGTAATTTCTCGCATGTTTGCATTCTGATAAGATCATATAGATATAGAAGGTAATTGGATGTAATTCCATACCAGTTATGTTGCTACATTAAAATTCCTCTACAATTATGAATAAATTCAATGTTTTATGTCCATAAAAACACATTTTATATCTCTTATTCCCAATATTGGTTTCTGGCATTCTCTAAACCCTCTTTCCAACATTACTTCATGAACTTTAAAGGTGATAGTAGGTTGAGGGCTGTTCATTGTTCCTCCATACCTCAAGCTGCTTTAGTATTGTTATTTTCCTAAATGGACGTACAACATTTCTCTATGTAAGTATATTAACACCTACAGATTAATGATATTATCAATCTTAATCAGAGGAACATTTAATTACAGTAAAACCTGCCAAATAAAGAAAAAGTATTTTCTCATAATTTATAGTTATGTAGAGGAATTTAATTCAGCAAATGGTTGCTCTGGCAAGAGAGCACATCCAAAGATCTAGGTCTGTGTCATCCTGCTGCAATGCAAACATGGCCCATACATTTTTTTTCTCTCTGCCTGAAACACAGACATGTCATTAGTACACACCTTTAAGGTAAACTTGTTTTGATAAAGGAAGCAGCAATGTTTGAAAGTGACATCTAATTAAAAGAAGTTGAGTTCAGTGAATCAGTGCACTGAAGTTAAATTCATGTAGCTCAGTAGAGCTTAGCAGAGGTAGTTGAAACCAGAAAATAAGAAACCAGAAGATTAGAACAAATTGTTAGTGTTAGCTTGAAGCTAAGCAGAGCAATTCATTGAGAAGTAGAGAAAAGACAGATTGAATCAGTCAGCTTGGAGAGAATTTTGAGGCAGAAGAGCAGAGTTGGCACAGCCAGCAAGAGCTCAAACATAACTGATGATGTGATCTTACAGCAACAAGTCTACAAGACAATAGGTATATCAGACTAATAAAAGTTGTGCCCTCCCTCCAGCCTTGAGCAGGCATGAACGAGTCATTTACCACAGTAGACCAAAACAATAGGACCAGGGAGGCATTACCTTGGTGACCTGCAGTCTACTACAGGAGCTAGAAGAATCGACTGCCTGCTTGCCTTGACACCTCCGGGCTGCTATTTCCTCACCCAGCTGCTGGGCTGAAATGAGAAGAGACTGTAGGGGTGGGGCTTCCCCTTTATATGTGAAAGCAAAATATTAAACTTCTGGCCTTGATCAGAATACGTTGTCTTGGCCCCATGTTTTCTCTTGCTCTCCATTTCCCTTTCATTCTCAGCCTTCCTTTCACGAGTAGGTGAACCCAACTACTCATAGCTGCAGGCGGCTACAAAAAGTGACATTTTATATCTGGCACCCAATATGATTGGAGAAGAAGAAAGACCACCAACATTGCAGAAAGAAGAGGACATCTTCCAAAAATGTTATAGAGAACAGGAAACATATAACAGAAATTCACAAAGCAGAAATTAGCCAGAGACTATCTCCAAAGTAAGCATTTGTTCAAGTTCTACTAGATGTTCAAAGAGACTAGGGAGACTTTGAAGTGGCTGGAGCCTCTTCAGTGCAGGAAATTTTGAGACAGTAAGTAACAGTAAGCTACTTCAGAAGACAATTACAATAATATAGACAGAAATTTCCTGGATTAAAAAAAATGAGAAATTCAATTCCAGATTCTCTACCACAAAAAAGTGGGAGGTGAGGAGATAGAAATATTACTTGAAAAAGTCATTGCAGCATTGATTGCAACTGTGACCACCAGAGTAAATCCCTCCCTAATTTCAATTGAATTTGTTATGTATTTCCTTTAAAAGATATAGAAATACACAACTGTGCAGCAAGAAAAAAAACTCACTACAATAATATAAAGGACTGAGAGACAAAAGATAGAGGAAGTGAGAAAATAAGAATTGCTTAATTGTGGATCCACAATACCTAATAAAATTAAGGATCAAGATAGCCAGTTGAACATATAGCAATATGTCTTAATGAAATTGAAGAAAGGTGACCACTCCCACTAGCTTTGCCATTTACCTGAGAACTAATGTGAGAAAATGATAAAAGTTTAAACAAGTAATGTAGAATTTTGTTATTATACAAGAACATAAATGCTTTAAAAAATCAATAATAACTTACGGAATGCAGCACTCACCCTATATGGGACAGATGTTAAATGCCTGAGGTACCCAAAAAAAGAATTATACCACAAGAGTTAAAAATTTTATCGTTTAAATGTAGTTCAAAATGGCAGTGGCTCATATAGTGGTGAAAAGAAGCAAAAATTATGGCAAATTGTAATATGTCTAAAGGTGTTAATACTGTGAAAGAGCAATTGTTAGAAGAAGGTAAATTTGCTGATATAAGGCAACAGTTCCAATTTGATGACTCTAATATTATACAATGGATTCAGTAGCTTTCTGAGTCTGGAATAAGTTGGAGGGAACAAAAAACAAGGTCTACATCATTCAAAAAGATAATGCAAAGCCCCAAAGAAATTTTACTGACATCATATATAAATTAAAGTCTCTCATCAAGAGGGCATTATCAGATGCAGATACAAAACAGGCACTAATAGAAACTTTAGCTTTCAAAACTGCAAATACAGAGTTTCAAGAAGTTTTTAAACTTTTAAAAGCTCAACTAGCTTTTGAAAGTTTAATAGATTACAACTACTGCTGATATGGATCCTAATGACTATGTAATTGGACAATTGATGGCCAATAATTTTACATATCAAAATATTCACTGTTTATCTGTGAATGAAGAGGTCATTTAAAAAGAGATTTTAGGTAAGGCATTCCTATAAACTTCTACAAGATCTCAGCTTTCTGGAATTTTTAAAATTATATAGTAAAAGTAGGCATTGAACTAATGAATTTACATAAGCTAGAGTTATGTCAGGTGATCTCTTACTGATGGGAAACTGCCTATAAGATAAAACTGTAAATACAGAAAACTCCTTAAGTGGGTTCACTTATACCTTTGCAACAAACCACACAATAAAGCTATTTCCCTTGAGCAATCCACAGAGCAAATAGTTAAAACTAAATTAGATATTGATAATCTAATATATGATACAGAAAGAAGCCCTAGATTTAACCATAAATTATAATCTCACACTATCACCAAAAATTTAATCCTATAAATAATCTACTGGAGTTCATGGACCTTTTTTCCCAAAGACAGTAGGAATGGTATTAGAAAGAAGCAGTCAGACATCTTAAGGATTCATTGTGTATACAGATATAATAGATAAAAATTTCAAAGGAGAGATAAAAATTTGCTTTATTTTTAAAGAAAAATGTGCAATATAAAAAAGTTACTAAAATGAAAGATTTAGTAGACACAGAAGCTGTTTTAACTACCTCACAAGTATCTTTGAATCTGTATTGGCACCTTCTGAAGGTATTAGAATTAGAACATTATCCCAAATAAAACAAAATTTAAGACAAATTAAATGTTGGGGACCAGAAGGTTCAAAAGGAACATGAAAGCCTTAGGTTGCAGATGTAACCATAAAGCCATGGAAAAGATACTTACTACAAAAATAGATAGCTTAGACAACAGGTTCCAATTTTAACTAATAATGTATATTGAAATCTTATGTAATATGGCTTGATTGATTCTGTATTTGTATGGGTAAGAAGCATAGCTTCTCAATATGAAACGGGGCATGGAATGAGAGAGGCTAAGTGTCTAGTTTATGCTTAGGTTCATAAAAGTCTAATTGCACCTTGGTATGCAGTATGGGGGCAATAAGAGTAGCTGAAAGACACTGGATTGTAGAGAAAATTACTGAATTAAATCAATTTGTATACTTTATAGGTGTTTTAATATCAAAATGAAAGTCAGGAAAAGTGTTACATTGGGGAAGAGGTTTAGTTTATATTTCCATAGGTGATGAAAGACTGAGTTCCATTCCATCAAAATTGATAAAGATCTGTATTATACATTTACTATCCAGAAGATGTAGATAGATAGATGATAGATAGATAGATAGATAGATAGATGATAGATAGAGATATATCATTAAATATTATTAAAAAATAACCCCATTAAAATGGCATATAGAAGTAAAAAGAGAGTCCTAAAAAGATGAGACAAAAATGACTGTGAAATACATAAAATCTGTTTAACATCCATAATTATCAGGAAAATGCTAATTAAAACCACTTTGACATTTCATTCTTACCCCTGGCCAGTATCAATAAAACAAATAAATGACTACACATACTAGAAAGGATAAAGAGGAAAACTTATTTATCTATGGTGAGAAGGCAAACTGCTGTAGCCAATTTGAAAATCACTGTGGAATGTCATTAAAAAGCTGAAAATAAACTACCATAACATCCATTTATACCATTCATGGTCATAAATATACAAAGGACTCTAATGTTTCTCTATTTCTTCTATTCAGAAATTGCAAGTGATGCAGATGTCCACCAACCAAAAAGTAGATAAAGCAAATGTTATTCATTTACTCTTCTTAAACATTATAAATACATTGCTGGTAGATGTAGGGTTTTTTTTTTACCTTGTTCATTTCTTACATGATTCCATCCATTTTTGTTACACTAAATATTATGCAAGTGAAGCCATTTATTTGATACTTCTCTAAGATAATATGCCCGAATTCTTCTCATATATCTATGTTCCTGAAGATGTATATGTGATTTTGAAACTGTTCTAAAAGCCTATGCTAACATCCTAATCTATGTTTCCACTGTTAAATAAAACTTGGTCCTCATAATTATTTTCTTTATATTAGTGAATATTTCATCTTTAATTTTTTGAAAAAAATACCTTGCAATATTTGTAACCTGTCTTCTGTTTAATATAATTTTATATATTATTGAAAATGTTACTGTCATATAATATATTTTGATCACAGTTTTCTCTCCATCTTCTCCTCTTAGATTCTTCTTACTTCCCAGCCCTTCACATCCCATGTCTTTTTCTCTCTCTCTTTAGTAAATAGGCAAATAAAAAAGATAAACAGTGATATAACAAAATATAAACTAACAAGGAAAAAAAACTAAGAAAGATCAGAAAATACACACACACACACACACACACACACACACACACACACACACACACACCAAATTGAAAACCATAATTTACAAACAAAAGATCAGCAAACTTAAAAGTAAAGCAAAACAATACGTAACCAAAGTAATCTCCAATATTACTTATAAGATCATTTTGTGTTAGCCATACACTGCTGGGTATAGAGTCTCCCCTCAAGTGTGGTTTGTATACCCAATAAAATTCTCTTTTTTATTGGATATTTTATTTATTTACAATACAGATGTCATCCCCTTTCCCAATTTCCCATCCCTAGAACCCCCTGTTGTATACCCCCTCTTACTTTATGCTTTTATACCATTTTGATTACATGCATGCATTAAGGTCAGTTCTAGGTTGAGAATCTAGTAATACAATAGATGCAAATAGTCCAGGAATAAGCAATTCAATAAACACAAATAGTCAAAGAAAAAGCAGGGCATTAGACCCAGTTATGTGAACACTCCCATGATCACTGTTTCTAAAGGCTTATCAGGATGACCAAAGTATCTGAGCCTACTTTCCTATCCTAGCCCAAGGTCATTTTCATGTCTGAAGCCTACTACCTTGTTCTAGCCTAAAATTTAGATTTCTGTCTGATATTACTTCTTAGTTCTGGCCTAATATTCAGATTCCTGTGTGAGATTACTTTTTGTTGTAGTCTACAATTTAGACTCCTACCTGAAATTACTTCTTTGTTCTAGTTTAATGTCAGATTCCTACTTGAAGCCTACTTTCTTGTCCTTGGCCAATGTAATATTTCTACCAAGCAGACATTTTTCTTGCCCTTTGCCCATGTCAGCTTGTTGCCAAGCATCCCCAAAGGCTCTCCACCTCCCCTGATTTTTTATTTTGTTAACAAGAATGAGCCTGTCTTAGGTCATTCTGACAGAAATGCCTTCCTTACACGCCATGGAATATGTATTATCAAAGGCAATGCACTTCTGTCTTATGTTGGTAAGGCTCTGTGCAGAATCTTACCCATCTTTGGCTTGCCAGCTTGTTAATTTAATAACTCTCTCTGGGGGTCCATTTTTAGGTTTAAGTCATGTACTTTGGCTGCCAACAAGCTGATGTTGTTAAAGATAAGCTTTAACACTAAGGGCAGGAATAAAAGTATTCCCGGGACAAGAAGGGTTAGCGTGATCAAGCTATATATACCATTTCTGAGGTTTGCCCAAAATAAAAATACTGAGCTCAGGCCATGAATAATTTTATTGGCATTATCGCAGCATCAAAGTTCCAAAGAGCATCATTCTTTAAATTCATAATCTCACTATGCAAAGTTAATACACCCAGACAGGTGTTAGGATTATGCCACATATCCTATAGGTATCTTTAAACTTTTTTCTAATTATAAGGACAATCATTGTGAATTTCAAAAGTAACACTACTCCAAGCATATTTGTCATGACACTTGGTATGGCTTTTAACTCTTGAACCCTGATCCTCCTTCAGATAATCAGAATTGGTTATAGAGTATTATTTGTTGTTCCAAATACCTATATAAATCTTTTTGTATACTCAATAAATTAATAACCTTTTTTGCTAGATAGCTAACAAAAACAGTTGTCTTAACTCCTTCTGTCAATGCTATTGCAGAAACAGTGGTGCTAGCAATTAATGGAATTAAAGCTGTTATACCAGCAGTAATCAAGCGTGCTACCCTCTTGCTTCTACATAAAGCCCAACTCACTTCTTCCAGCACTTTTAAGTTTTTTTCAGAGAATCAAGCTTTTCTAATACTCAGGGCAGTGAGATGAAAGCTGGTTGATAGACCACCATAACAGACATGCCAAGTTTCAACACACTAACATAATTGGAAATTATACAGTCAATGCAACTTAGAATAAATGCTGTAGAAGAGACAAAACCAATTTTAGCTTGACAACTAAAAGAGCCTTAAAACATGCAATAACTTTTGTTTGAAATCCAGATCCTATTCCAACATTATCTCTTGCTATCCTAATATCATAGTGAGCTACAGCTAGCTTCCAAATATGTCTCTGACAATGTCAAGATTCAGTCTTCCAAAAGTAGACTGTTATTTCTCATATTGGATTGATTTCTAGACCAGTACATGATTGAGTTCTAATAGCTGGGCACCTTTAAGAAAAATACAAGTGACATAATTTCTCTATTTGATTCTCTATCCCACAAGGCCTAAAAACTTGAGGAAAGTCAGCTTGCTCCATCTGGGATATAGTCAAGCAAAGGTGGGTCAGGAACATATGTCCAATACAGCTCCCCAGTCACCCTTGTAAGGGCACTCAGCAAGCTCACAGGTCAGCATCATTCTTTGTATCAGCAACAGTATGTGTCACCAATCTTTTTAAAGCGCCATGGGCCTCTTCCACAATACATTGTCATTGAGGATTATACAAAATCCCCATATTAAATTGTTGACAAAAAGTCTCGACTGCTCAACTACAATTACCAGACCCATTATTTGTTTTTTTTTAAATTGGATATTTTATTTATTTACCTTTCAATGTTATCTCCTCTCCCATTCTCCCCCAAAACCCCTTAACCCATCCACCCTCTTCCTATTTCTATGTGGTTGTGCTTCCACTATCCTCCTATTTTTACCTCCCTGCTCTCGAAACCCCACAACATTAGGGATCCAGACTTTCAGGCACCAAGGTCTTTTATTTCCACTGATGCCTGACAAGGCCACCCTCAACTGCCTATACTGGTGGAGCCATGAGTCCCTCCCTTTTTGTTCTCAGGTTGGAGGTTTTAGAATGGCTACTCCAGCTTGTTTCTTAGGACCATTTGCTTGAAAAATTGTTTTCCAGCCTTTTACTCTAAGGTAGAATTCGTCTTTGTCACTGAGGTGGGTTTCCTGTATGCAGCAAAATGCTGAGTCCTGTTTACATATCAAGTCCATTAGCCTATCTCTTTTTATTGGAGAATTGCGCCCACTGATGTTGAGAGATATTAAGGAGAGGAGATTGTTGCTTCCTGTTATTTTTGTTATTAGCGGTGGCATTGTTTGTGTGGCTATCTTCTTTTGGATTTGTTGAAAAACAATTTCTTTCTTGCTCTTTCTAGGGTATAATTTTCCTCCTTGTATAGGAGCTTTTCTGTTATTATCCTTTGTAGTGCTGGGTTTGTGGGAAGATATTATGTAAATTTGGTTTTGTCATGGAATATCTTGGATTCTCCATTTATGGTAATTGAGAATTTTGTTGGGTATAGTAGCCTGGGCTGGCATTTGTGTTCTCTTAGGGTCTGTGTGACATTTGTCTAGGATCTTCTCACTTTTATAGTATCTGGTGAGAAGTCTGGTGTGATTTTGATAGGTCTGCCTTTATATGTTACTTGGCCTTTTTTCCTTACAGCATTTAATATTCTTTCTTTTATTTGTGCATTTGGTGTTTTGATTATTATGTGATGGGAGGTATTTCTTTTCTGGTCTACTCTATTTGGCATTCTGTAGGCCTCTTGTATGTTTATGCGCATCTCTTTCTTTAGGTTAGGGAAGTTTTCTTCTATAATTTTGTTGAAGATATTTTTGGCCCTTTCAGTTGGGAATCTTCACTCTTATCTATACCTATTATCCTTATGTTTGGTCTTCTCATTGTGTTCTGGATTTTCTCAATGCTTTTTGTTATGAATGTTTTGCATTTTGCATTTGCTTTGACAGTTGTGTCAACATTTTCTGTGGTATCTACTGCACCTGAGATTCTCTTGTTTGTATTCTATTGTTTGTATTCTGTTGGTGATACTCTCATTTAAGACTCCTTATTTGTTTCATAGGATTTTTATCTCCAGGGTAGTCTCCCTTTGTGATTTGTTTATTGTTTCTACTTCCATTTTTATGTCCTGGATGGTTTTGTTCAATTTCTTTACCTGTTTGGTTGTTTTCTCTTGTAATTCTTTAAAGAATTTTTGTGTTTCCTTTTTAAGGGCTTCTACCTGGTTATCTGTGTTCTCCTTAATTTCTTTGAGAGTGTCATTTATGTCCTTTTTAAAGTCCTCTATCATCATCATTAGAAGTGATTTTAAATCTGAATCTTGCTTTTCTAGTAATACAGGGAATTCAGGACTTTCTAGTGTGGAAAAACTAGGTTATGGTGATGGCAAGTACTCTGGGTTGCTGCACTTGCCTTTTGCCCTCTGGATCTCTTTAGTGCTACCTGCCCTGTCTCTGAATGAAGCCTATCTTTCCTATTATCTTGGTTGTGTCAGAACTGTGTGTGGTGGGTGTTGCTACTGGGGTTAGAGCTGAGGCCTAAGATCTGCTCAGTGCTTGGGCACAGAAAAGAAGGAAACAGTACTCCAGGCCAGGAGTGAATTCCCGGGTCCCAGTGGGTCCCAGTTACTCCAGTAACTCCCAGTTGCTGTCTCCTTACCTAAGATACTGCCCAGGTTAGAGCTACTGGTATCCCCGTTTCCTCTGGGTTCTGTGAGATTGGCTGCAGAGCTGCCACCCATGATATGCTCAGTGCTTAGGCTCAGATCAGAAAGAAACAGAGTGAATTCCCAGTGAGATTCTCTTGGAGAAAATATTTTTTTTTCTTAAATATGACCAGAATCCACTCTTTTATCTCATAAATATAACACATATTCTGATAGTAAATCCAGTGTTCTTAATGAAATAGCTTATATATTTGTGTCCTTAATTTTAGTCTGTGCTTCTTACAACCTGTATTCAATGTAATCAATGAATTTCTGAACCCAAATAATAGTTTAGTCTCCTCTTCCTTATTCTCTCATATCTTCCCAGTTATCTTCAGTGTTAACTCCACCACACATCTCATTATTTCTAAAATACATTGTAATATTCTAGTATATTCTAATATTCTTCTGAATGTGTTATTTCACCATGTTTTCACATACTCACACTTTCATATTTCATTGAAATATACAGGTAAAGCATTTGTAATTAATGCCAGGTATGTAGAATTGGTCAATATTGAGGTACTATATAAGATTCAATACAATCGTCATTTTGGACAGTAACCACTTAATTCTTTTATTTTTTTTTCTTTGGAGACTTGTTTATAAAACATGTTGTATAACAGCTCATAACTCACTTTATTTAAATTATTATATATATTTAAATAAATTGCTTCTTGCTTTTTTTTCTTTCAACTGACTTATTTGTTCCAGATGCTACATAATTATTTATTTATCCACTGTCTTCTAAGAAAATGCAGGTATTTTTTTTAAGGGTAATGTGTTTGTTTTATTCTTTATAGTGTCTGGGAAAGTCTCTAAGACTGAATACAAATAAATATGGTGAGTAGAATAAGTGAATGTATATAACATGATTGGTTATTTAAGAAAGTCATCAAAATCATGTTAGTAACCCATGTGTCTTTTATATACTGTTTTATATAATCTGCTCAGTATGAATTTAATTTTTTTTCTAACCAAGGCAACAGGGAAAAGGAGCAGAGTTATGGAGTAGTGTATTTTATATTTAAAACTTAGCTTTTAAACTAATATAAAATTGAAGAAGATGGATGTTATTACAGAAAATTGAGATATATAAATTATGCCAGTATATCCAAAACAAGCCATCAGGCATTCTTTGTCCTCTTTCCATTATTTTTTTTTACCTGTAAATAAGTCCTGCCTTTTATTTTCATTATTGTTTTGTTTAAACTTTTATCATAATTCACTTGGTTAAACAAAAACATTTATATTGAAAAGAATACAGTTAAAGTATTCAATCCATATTTTTTATTTAAACTATCAAAAATCTTTAAAAAGATGTAAATTCTCATTGTTAGGAGTCTTAGTGTTACTTAAAATTGACCATCTGTAATAACCAACAGACAATACAGAACAAAAAAATGTAAGTAAAAGTTAAAACTATGTTACTAAGAGTTGAATTGTCTCATGTTATTTTAATGTGAAAAATAATTGATATTATTTTAATATTCTTTAACAATGTAATTGTTTAGTAATTAAACTTAATTACTAAATATTTTAGAAGAATTTTAATTTTGGTAACAACAATAACTTTATGTTCACTGAATTTCTTTTCCATTTACATTGAGTATTTTTATAGCATTAAAATTGTTCATATGTATCTTTAATGCTTCTTTCTGACAGTATTTTTAAGATATTTTATAAGATTTAGTATTTGTCATTCTGCTAATATTATGTATCTCTTTTCTACATGTTGAGGGTATTCCTTTGAAATTTTTATTTACATTTTTTCAGGAGCTAAGGCTTGACTCCTTTTCATGTTTTGTGGTCATAATTTAGGAAAACCATGTCTTACATTATATCTTATCATATAAGTGTGAAAATGTTATCTTTTTCTCTTTCTTTTTGTTTTTTGTTTTTTGTTTTTTGTTTTTTGTTTTTTGTTTTTTGTTTTTTGTTTTTCAAGACAGGGTTTCTCTGTGTAGCCCTGGCTGTCCTAGAACTCACTCTGTAGACCAGGCTGGCCTCAAACTCAGAAATCCTCTTGCCTCTGCCTCCCAAGTGCTGGGATTAAAGGCGTGCACCACCACCGCCCGGCCAAAAATATTTTCTTTAAATAATTATTCTAACAATATACTTAAAAAATAAAATGTGTGCTTATGATTAAGAATATTTACTCTCAGAGTTATTTTATTAATTTTCAAAGTTAATGAACAAGTTTCATTAAAAGAGTAAATATTTGCCAAAATATTTTATAAAAAGAAAAACTTTACAAATAAGTTTTGAGGAAAAAGGTGAATAAGAATACATAAGAACAAAAATAGTATTTACATCTTATTAAAAGCTTTTACATAAGTGGTGTCTGTAAAGTTATAACTGCCACATATACTGGAAGCCAATTAATAGTTAAGCATAAGATCTTAGACTTTTTCTACTTTGTAAAGACTGAGTTATTGCCAGTGATCTAGTATTCAGATTTTGTGAATCCTTAGCTAATCCTATACTTTTCAGCTATTGAAAAATTCTAGAAACTATTTTCTAAAACCTCTCTATTTGTACAATATTACGGTATTTTTATTAATATATACTATTTGTACAGTGTAATAAGTTTTCTTTAGTCCTCTATTTAATTTTTTTTGATACTTTTATGTACTCATTTAGTGCTGATATTATTACTTGTTCATCTGTTATATCTCTGATGACCTTGAGCATTGAAGACAGCTCTTGAATTTTCTAAATTTATGTATCAATGTAAGGTCAGGACTATTAGTGGCAATTATAACTGAACTTTCTTACACACTTTCAGTTCTTTGTGTCTCTGTGTGTGTGTTTCAGACAAGACCTTATTCATTTTATAGACAATAAAGTGTACTATAGAAATTTATCTTACCCCATCAGATACATCAGAGATGCATTACAAATCATCAACTCATTTCATATCACTGTCATTGTTCAGAGAGATCATCTATCTAGGATTTTCCTAGGCTTGTCAACACTCTTAGACAGGCTAAGAAAAACTTCATGCTTTAGGTTACACAGAAATATTTCATCATTGGTAGATAAGCTATCTATTTTCTTTTTGTTTTTAACTTATCAGAAAGGCTTTGATCTAAAAATTTATTTTTACTTTACTAAAAATGTATTTTTCCCACATATCTGTATTACGGTTTCTCATCCCTCCATTCTCCTAGTTCTACCCAACCATTCCCTCCAGTCTGGATCTACTCTTTCTGTCTCTCATGAGAAAACTATTAGTTTTTTTTTAATATATTTATTGGATATTTTATTTATTTATATTTCAACTGTTATCTCCTTTCCCAGTTACACCCCCAAAACCTGTTATTCCATTCCATCTCCCCTGCTGTTATGATGAAGTTTCCCCACCCACCCATTCCTGCCTCCTTGCCCTGGCATTTCCCCACACTGGGGCATTGAGCCTTCACAGGACCAAGAGCCTCTCCTCTCACTGATGCCCAATAAGGCTATCCTCTGCAACATATGCTTCTGGGGCAATGGGTCTCTCCATGTGTACTCTTTGTTTGGTGGTTTACTCCCTGGTAACTTTGGGGGAGGGTCTGGTAATTCCTCCATTAGGATTTCCATGCTCAGTCCAATGGTTGGCTTTGAGCATCTACCTCTATTAGTCAGGCTCTATCAGAGGCTCTCAGGATACAGCTATATCAGGCTCCTGAGGGCAAGCACTAAAATTTGGAGATGAGTGGATGACCTCATCTCTTAACCTCTGGATATTGTTTCTACATCTTTCTCCTCCCCCTTTTTGGATTATTTTGGCTAATCTCATTCCCATTGAGTTCTAGGAGTCTTTTGCTTTCCTGGATTCTGGAACTTGTTGGTGGATAACCCTCCCCCACCAGTTCCCCACCTCTTTTGAAATTAATAGAAGAGAAAGTGGGAAAAAGCCTTGAACACATGAGCAAAGGTGAAATTTTCCTGAACAGAACATCAATGGCTTATGCTCTAAGATCAAAAATCTACAAGTGAAACCTCATAAAATTGCAAAACTTCTTTAAGACAAAGGACACTATCAATAGGACAAAACAGCAACCAACAGATTGTGAAAAGATCTTTACCAATCTTACATCCGATAAAGGGCTAATATTCAAAATAAACAAAGAATTTAAGAAGATAGACTACAGAGAACCAAATAACCCTATTAAAAACAGGGTACACCCAGGTTGTGGTGGTGCACACCTTTAATTCCAGCACTATGGAGACAGAGGCAGGCGGATTTCTGAGTTCGAGGCCAGCCTGGTCTACAGAGTGAGTTCCCGGACAGCCAGGACTACACAGAGAAACTCTGTCTCGAAAAACCAAAAAAAGAAAAAACAAAACAAAACAAACAAACAAACAAAAAACAAAAAAAGAAACAACCAAACAAACAAAAATGGGGTACAGAGCTAAACAAAGAATTCTCAACTGAGGAATAGTGAATGGCCAAGAAGCACCTAAAGAAATGTTCAATATCCTTAGTCATCAGGGAAATACAAATCAAAAGAACTGTAAGATTCCACTTCATTCCAGTCAGAATGGCTAAGATAAAATATGCAGGTTACAGTAGATGCTGGTGAGGAAGTGGAGAAAGAGAATCACCCCTCCATTGTTGGTGGAATTGAAAGCTGATACAACTACTCTGCAAATCAATCTGGCAGCTTTTCAGAAAACTGGACATAGTACTACCTGAGTACCCAGCTATACCACTCCTGGGCATATACACAAATGATCCTTCAGATGGTGCTCAAGAGAGATCTGCTTTTGTTTTTTTTTGTTTGTTTGTTTGTCTGTTTTTTGTTTGTTTGTTTGTTTTGTTGTTTTTTGAGACAGGCTTTCTCTGTGTAGCCCTGGCTCTCCTGGAACTCAGTCTATAGACCAGGCTGCCCTTGAACTCAGAAATCCACCTGCTTCTGCCTCCCAAGTGCTGGGATTAAAGACATTCACCACCACTTCCTGGCCCATGATGCTCCAACATATAACAAGGACACATCCTTCATCCTCTATGTTCATAGCAGCCTTATTTATAATAACAAGAAGTTGGAAAGAACCCAGATTTCCTTCTACAAAGTTATGGATTATACTATACAATATTGTACTATACAATATTGTATAATATGTGTACAACACATTGGAGTACTACTCAGCTAATTAAAACAATAAATTTATGAAATTCTTAGGCAAATGGATAGAAGTAGACAATATCATCCTGATTGATGTAATCCAGTCTCAAAAGGACACACTTTATACACTCACTGATAAGTGGATATTAGCCTAAAAGCTTAGAATACCCAAGATACAATTCAGAGATTATATGAAGCTCAAAAAGAAGAAAGACCAAAGGATAGATGCTCCAGTTCTGCTTAGAAGAAGGAAAAAATAGTCTTTAGATGTAGACGTTAGGAGGGAGGAAGAGAGGATGGAGAAGGTAAAAAGGGGACAGGATCAGATATGGGACAGGGATGATATACAGAAGGTCAGGAAGCCATGTTTCTTTGCATGTTCCACCATTTACTAAAGCCAAGCTTCTGGTATAATGCCTTAAGTAGCTTCTTTGAGAGTTATAGATGTAAAAATGCAGCTGCACCGTTTGGCAACTTAGCTAAACAACAGTAGTAAACTTGCCTCTAGGATGTGATGCATCCTCAGCAGTGGTGCTTTGACATGTCTTATGGTGTCAGACATTAATTTTCTGTTGTAGACCAGTCTTCAACTTCAATCATAGACCGCTTTGTTTCTCAAGTAAGAGCTGAGTAACTATTGCGTCAATGGACAAAACTTGCCTGAAAGATTGATATTATACTTTATAAGATTTATAGTGAAATAAAATAGAGCCTACATGGCACCTCTTGCCACTATAAAATATAAGTAGAGAGTTT
Organism: Rhabdomys pumilio; assembly: GCA_030674055.1. Lineage (NCBI taxonomy): Eukaryota > Metazoa > Chordata > Mammalia > Rodentia > Muridae > Rhabdomys > Rhabdomys pumilio. Next base: position 52,081,192 of record JANHMN010000012.1, read on the forward strand.
TTCACATATACATTAAAATTTTGGAAATGAATTTAATAATAGAATCATGTAGTATTTAAAACACACTTTCAAACTATAATTCTGAGAATTCTTAAAAATGTGAATATGATGTTATTTGGAGATAAAGAATAAGTAATATTGAAGAAGCACAGGTATAAAAGAGTAAGTACATGAATTTTCTTAAAGTCATTAGCTTTCATTTCAGATGATATGTTTGCAACTTACAATGAAAGTACCATCATAGATAATATTTCTATCTTCCAGAAGAAATCTATCTCAGGGAAGGCAAAATATTTGTATAAATATATCAACTTAAAATACTTACCTATGGAGATATGGACCATATAACAAAAAAGAAAAATACTTTTAAGTTAGTGAAACAAAATTGTAACATATCTAAGCATTTGATATACAGATAAAACATTATTTAAATGTATGTTAATAGGGTTGTATGGGTGGGAGGATTTGGAGACAAGGAAATAAAAACCATTATCATGATATATTATATGAAAATATCCCTTTTCAATAAAATTAAAAGCCAGTTAGCAAACAAAGTTTCCAACACTTAAAAATATAGTATGAGATAAATGTGCTTTATTTCTGTATTAGAAAAAAATAAATAGAATCTATGAAGATAAATAGAATTCTGAGGAAATATCTCTGAATTTCAATAATAAGAAGTCAGAAGAAAAGTCCTTGATTTTGTAGTTATTAATCACATTTGTTAAAGAAGCTAAATTGATGTTAAAAAAGAGAAGATAAATCAGTTCATGTTCTACTGATGCTGAACAAGGATTACTAAGAACAACTGCATGCCAATAAATATGGCAAGTTAATGGAATAGAAATGCCTTTGAAAGAGTGAATGAAAATTTATTCAGTAAGTAAAGGATAAATTTTAATACTATAGTCCCACTGAATAAATTATACATCTTACTATGAAGTAGAAATCCAAGTACTACCAGCCTCATTACGTAGTTCTAGAAAACTTATGAAGAAGAATTAAAACCAATGGTAAACATGTTCTCCTAAAAGCCAAAAAAACAGATTAATCATCAATGAATACCACATATGTTTTTTCAAGTCTAGTTTTTTTTAAATTAATAATTCACTGAACTGTTTTGAAAAAACAAAACTTAAGTCACCTTAAGTCATCTAAAATTTAAGATATAGATGAAATTGTTTCTCTAATTCTCCTAGTCATAATACACAGATCTAGTGTTTTAATTCCTTGCAATTTAGGCTTGAATGAAAGCATTTATTTTTCAATATAAATTTTCATTGATCTGGTGAGAGTAAGTAAATATTTATGGGAATAGACATAATTTTTTTTTAAGTTTCAGTTGAAAATGGAATTTATCATATGGGCCCTTATATAAATGCCATGATTTCCACTCTTGGCATGCAATGTGTAAAAAACTTTTATTTATCCACAGTAGAACACTGATTTGCTTTTCTATTATAATCAATTGCTTAGGAAACAGTGGATAGTGAAGGACTAATTACCAGGAACTCAAATTCTGGTACTTCTTTTCATTTTAATGTTTAAAATTCATAAAATATTTCATTAATGGTTTGAGATAAGTTGAATACTTCATCATTATAATAATGAGGTAGTTGTAATTACTCTGGGTTTATATGTTCTCTCACCTTGCTTTATACACTGAAAACTCTTCTGACCAAAATTATTTGATAGAAGTATTTACAAATATTTATTGAATTTACACCCATGCTGTGACATATATATATATATGACATATATACATATATATATACACACACAAAGCAAATATTTTTTATAGATATAATTAAAGGTACAAAGGTACATATCAGGAACCTTGATCATTCAAGTGCCTTGCAAGCTACAGAAGATTAGATTCATGAGACAATCAACTGTTAATTTTAAAGACAATTGTCTTACATGTTTTGTAAGAGACTGATTTTATAATGATAGTGTGACAATTGTAAATATTGGGGATTGCCAAATGAGTTACAAAGAAAAGCTTACCTCTTGTTGACTATAAAGTGACAACAATTTATCACTATTAATGCCAGAAGTTTTTAAGTATACATGATCTATTTTTCTCCTTTGGGATTTAATCTGCAGAAGTCAAAGTATGTAATAGACATTTAAATATATTTATATACTCAAAATACTCAGAACTGTTTAGACATGAAGAAAGGACTAAATTGAAATTTGTTATCTGTCTACTTACTTACCTTTTGTTAATCTTGGTAGTAAAATATTTTCAAGTATAAAAATCACTTCTTTTACAATAGTGTTCATGGCATGGTGTGAAATAATAAAACATTTAAAAGTTGTAGTGATAAAAGGAAACTTCATTAAATATTTGGGATGCCTAGTAAGAATGACAATGAATTATTAGGAACAAGAAGATACTTTAAATGAACTGAGCTTTTATGTCATCTTCAAATGATGGCAATGAACTGGAAAATTATTATGCCATTGAAAAGGCTGTGCTTTAGATGTTATAATAAATCATTTACTGAAGACTATTAGAGCTTAAATTAAATTCATTTATAATTAAGTTCAAAAGAGCTATGAGCATACTCTTTTATTTCAAAAAATATGTTTAGTATAAATTCCAATGCTCATTATCCTATCAAAATACCACATAAATACTGATTCATTATGTATAAGAACCAAAAGAACTTCTGCTATTTCCTTAGTTAAGCAGTTCGATGAAATGGAGGAAACTCTAAAATTGTAGTCAGGTAAACAAAGTATAAACAGGAATTTTAACTTTATTAAAATGTTTACAGAAATATTTTCAACAGCTGTAGAATATAATTTGATCAATGAATAAACTATCACATCTGTTGAATGTAACTAGTTTGGGTAGACATATCAGTAGAGGATATAGAATTACTTTTATTAGTGGCATAGCATTGCAGAGTAAATCATTGTACATACATAGGTCTGATTAAGTCTGAATTGTTTCTAGACTAGAAAGTAAACTGATTCTAGGTGATAAAAAGACAAAAATCAAATCTGTCTAAGCATGCTATATTAATAGGATCTGAAAACTCTGATTTCAAAACATAGCTCTTCACAACAATTTATTCTGTTATAAAAGAAAATACAGGGGAACTAGAATGAAAAGACAAGCAGAAATACAGAATGACTCTTAAGAATAAAGGAAGAGTACATGACCAGTTTCAAGGCAGGGGATGGGATGCTACAACAAGAAAAGTTTAATATGTAGGGAAAATGAATACCAGTTTGTATAAAAGATATATTCCATGTACAGATCCTTACAAAGTGAAGGAAATATGAATTTAATACATAGATATTATAGATATGGACCAAAGCCTAAAATTTTATGACACAGGTTCCTGGAATTATTGATATAGTGTGCTCAGTTCCAGCAAATATGGAATGTGAATTTTTGGGTTTTTCTTTTTTGTATAAATTATCCTTATGTATTTAGCATTAAAGATAAATATTTGTGGGGTGCTTTGAACAGAGTTTATATATCTATAAAAGTTACCTCTCTGAATCTGAAACATTTAACCCAATGTCACCAGTTTTCCTAACATTTTAATTTTGGTCTGCGTGATAATAGTTTTAAAGCTTGCTTTATATGTTCACTCAAATAGGCAGAATAAGCATGATAATTCTATCAATATGTGACCTTTGTGTCAATAGGATTCAGTGAATCTAGGAGCATTTCATGATTTTTTTTAAAGGACTTGCAGTAAAATTCAGAGGAGTGGTTTTCTTTTATTTAATTTACTTATGTAGAAAGTAGAAAAGTTGGAAATGCAATATTCGTTGGAAAAACATTCATAAAACATAGTTTTTATTTTATTTTTATTAACAAGAATAAAGAATTATAAGTACACTAACTTAACAATGAGAATTTAAATTACAGATATTATAGAAAATTTATTTGTAGGGAAAAATAATTACCTCAAATAGACTCATGAAACTTTTTTGATGTGCCAGGAGCTGAAACTGAGAATGTTTAATCTTTAATATTTTCAAGAATCTCGTTCATTTATATTGCTTCTGAGGTAAAGACTATATATACATATATATATCATAATATATGAATACAGGTTAAATAGCAGAATTCTGTGAACATAACTGAAGTAGCATCAAATTTTAAATAGTTAAAATTCAGAATTTATCTCCTACATTTTAACTAAAAATAACTTCATGTAAAATATAAAATTTTATCTCCATTCACTGCATCTTAATTACCAATATTATCATATCATTCATATAAACCTTTCATTTTATTATACTATTCCACAAAAAATAGGGTTTACCTACAATATCATAATTTGATTGACATGATTGAACATCTTTTTTCTTTTATAATTTCTCTTTTATCAATGCAAAATGGATAGCAAAATTGTACGTATACAATTGCTTTCACCGAAAGCATAGTTTTAGGACTCAGTGTGCAAATCTTTTTTATTAACCTTCTAGTTCAAGACCATTTTTGTGTTCATATTAACATATACGTATACGAACTTCTGTGTGCATATGTGTGCAGAGTATGTAGGTGGTCTGTAGCGATAAGTTTGGGCTGAAACACTTTGTGCTCCTGGTTGATTGTGTGCATGCATCCACCCAGGAGTTATCTTTAAATTTTAGAATGAAAGACACACACACCCTAAGTTTTTTTTTTTTCTTAATGTCTTGATTAACTCAAATGCTGGGCACTCCTAAATCTTTCTCTGATACCCCAAGCCCAATTGGAGAAGTAGCTGGTTGGCTTTATCTCCTACAGATCCTGTATCCCAACATTCTTCCACTAGTCATTGTGATTCTATGTCTCCTCCCTTCTGCAACTCTGACTGTCCTGCACTATCTGCCTTTGTCCAGTTATTAGCCACTGGAATCTTTATTGATGAATAAAAAACCAGTCAGGGACAAGGACATTTAACAATTGGACACATAGTTTTCTGATTGATTTAAAGCATTAGAACCAACTAATCTCCAACAGTGGTCTTGTGTGTGTGTGTGTGTGTGTGTGTGTGTGTGTGTGTGTGTGTGTGTGTATTTCAAGGGTCAATCTCTGGTACAATTCTTCTTGTTGAGAACAGGTTTCTATGTGAGTTTGAACTCATTATAGACTACCCTAAATCTTCAGTAAGCTAACCCTATCAATCTATATAAACCATGAGTTGTAATCTTCATTTTTAACTTGGTACAGTACAGAGTCTGGTTGTCCTGAGAATGGCCTAGAGAAAATTGATCTGGCCATTGTCTAGGTCAGAGTGTTCTGTGGCCATTCCTATATAGTATTCTTTTACTTGCTAGTAGATGATTAGAGGTCCAGTCTAAATGCTCTGTGCCATTCCTACTAAAGTGAGTTCAGGCTGTATAAGAAATGTAGCAGAACATGAGTCTGGAGAAATTCATTAGGCAGTACTTTTCCATGGACTTTGCTTCAGTTCCTGCATTTTTTTTTCCTGGATTTACTTGATGCTGATTTGAACTTATAAACTGAATAAATCTCTTTTCCCAAGTTGTTTTGGTTAGTGTTTTATTAAAGCAACAGAAGTAAAAACGAATACATCTGCCTTCCCATATAGGGGAAGGGAAGCTGCAGTCAAGATGTATTGTATTATATTGTTACTATTATTGTGTTCTTAATGAAGCTATTGATCCTAAAGTATCATGTTTGAGTGGGCTTAAAAATGCTAAAACTGTATTTGGAATTTAATTATTATGTGGGCATTACCAACAAGTATATCCATGTTGTTGTTCCCTTCCTCTCAATTTGTTATTCTGCTATCATTTGGACAGAGTGTGAGCAAGAATAGAGTAAAACAACCATTAGGAGAATACAATACTTTTTTTGGTATAAGATACTGAATTAAATTTGTAGTATACTTTGTAGAAAAGCCTTTGTAATGGAGTTGAGTGCATAGAAGATTAAAAGCAATTGTTAGCATTTATTTATCATATTATGTTCTAATACTTTAAACTAAGTTCAAGTGCAGCAATTTCAGAAGACTTGTATGTGTTGGCAGAACTTATGATGGGAAAGTCTTTGCATTTGTGCCACTGAGCTGTCAAGATAAGAGAATAATTATTTTATTTAATTATTACTTCAAACTTACTCTTATTTCCTAATTGAAAATGTCCCCTTTCATTTCATCATTAATCAAATCTAGCTAAAAAGTTTGTATTCTTTACCGTTCATCCCCAGAAAACTTCATGTTCCCCATTTTCCCTTCCTGGCCCCACTCTCACCCAGATCCCTCCTTCTCTCTGCTCCTCATGATTGCTTTCTTCTCCCATCCAGTGAGACTGAGGCATCCTCACATGGATTCTTTAGCTTGTTAACCTTCTTGAGTCCTGTGGGATGTGTCCTGGGTATTCCATGCTCTTTGGGCTTATATCTGCTTATTAGTGAGTACATACCATGCATGTTCTTTTGGGTCTGAGTTACCTCACTCAGAATGATATTTTCTAGTTCCATTCATTTGCCTGCAAAACATATGGTGTCCTCTTTCTTAATAGCCGAGCAGTATTCCATTGTGTAAATGAACCACATTTTCTCTACCTGTTCTTGTGTCGTGGGACTTCTGAGTTGTTTCCAGCTTCTGGCTATCACAACTAAAGCCACTATGAACATAGTGGAACACATGCCCGTGTGGCATGGTGGGGTATCTTTTGGGTATATTTCCAAGAGTAGTATAGCTGGGTCTTCAGGTAGATCTATTTCCAATTGTTTGAAGAACCTCCATATTGATTTCCCTAGTGGTTGTACCAGTTCCCAATTCCACCAGCAATGCATGAGTGTTCCTCTTTCTTCACATCCTTGCCAGCATGTGAAGTCATCTGAGTTTTTCATCTTAGCCATTCTGATTGGTATAAGGTGGTCAGCAGAAAGAATGGAAACAGGCAACCTGGAGAGGTAGAAGATAGGGCAAACCGCTAGAATGTACAGGATACCTGGGAGGTGAGAGTCTTTCAGGACTCAAAGAGAGGGACCTTTGATGAAGTGCTCTACAGGAGGAAGGGGAATCTTGTAAAGTCTACCTCTAATAGAGATACATCACGTGAAGGGATAAGGTTACCATTTCACAGTCAAAAGCTCTGAACCCATACTGATCCTGTCTGAAGTACCTGCAGTGATAAAAATGGAGATGAGCATAAGAAAAAGGAACAGTGACAGGTCATACAGGCCCAAATTGGGATGCAGCTCAAGGGGATGGCAGGGGCCTGACACTGTTGCCGATGCTGTGGTGTTCTTGCTGACAGGGTCTTAGTGTTGCTGCCCTCTGAGAGGTCCAACAAGCAGCTGAAAGAGTCAAATGAAAATACTATTACCCAACCAATGGATGGAAGCTAAGGATCTCTATAGTTGAGTTGGGGAAAAGCTGGAAGAAGTTGAGGAGAAGAGTGGCCCCATGGGAAGACCAGCAGTTTTAACTGATCAGGATCCCTGAGAGCTCTCAAACACTGAGCCACCAACCATAAGCCAGCTGATATGAGGTCCCCGATACATATACAGCAGAGGACTGCATGGTCTAGCCTCAGTGAGAGAGGATTCACTTAATCCTGGAGAGACTTGAGGCCACAGGGAGTGTGGAGATCTGGTGGGTTGGCAGTGGTGGGGTACACCCTCTTGGAGACAGGGGAACAGGGGGAGGTATGGGATGTAGAGTGGTCAGGGGCACACAGGGAGGAAGATAAAGTCTCAACTGTAAAAAAATAGATTAGAGAATAAAAATAAATAAATTAAAAATAAGAAACCTATTCATTTTCAAAGCTTTTGGGTAGTAAATGGGAGAGAATTCTCCGTGGTTAAGAATATGCAATGGTCTTGTGGATGACCCAAATTTATTAGCCACAACCCATATTGGATTGTTTATATCTGCCAATACTGGCATACTCATATGCATACCCCAACATACATATTGACAAGGTTATTAATAAAATAAAGTAAAAGAAAATAAATAATCATCATCTTGGGCTAGGAGAGCATGGCCTAAATCACAAAGAAATTATAGTTAAGTATCAAGTTCAGTTCCCAATAGTGCCTGAGAGATTGGTTGTAATGTATAATAGATGAACTTGTTAATGATATATTTTTTTTTACAATTTTTGGACACATAAAAGGGCCAAGAGTTAAAATATCATCTTATAAAATGTGTAAAATTAAAGTATTTTAACAGTTAAGGCATTTTTGTACCTACTGATCTAACGGATTCATTATTTATTTATTTAATTAAAAATACTTTTTATACAACATATCCTGATTATGGTTTCCCCAACGTCTACATTTTCCAGTTCCTCTCTACATTCCCTCCTATCTGATTCTAGTCTATATTTTTATTTTAGTTTTCTTTTAATTTTATACCCTTCAGGGCTTTTAAGTATATACTGCAGAATCAAACTTTGTGTTTATCTTATTTTCTGCATGTGTGAATGAATTTGCGTCTATATCTGTTTCTTGTGATTTTTTTTTTTGAGCTCTCTTCTTTCTTTGTTTTGTCTTTGGTTTGTTTGTTTATGTTTTATATTTTACTATATTTTGTCATTATTTTCTTATTTTCTTTATAGTGCTTTAATGTATTTTAACAATTCTGAGAACTTTCTTTTGGCCTTCAAACATTTAGATACACATTTTTCAAGCATCATGATATATCATAGAATTAGTCAGGAATATTGGCTAATAATAACATAATATGATCTTGTCCATTAATATTATGTACCATTTCCCATGGATTACTCTTTTAATTACTTTATACCAAAGCTCTTTCAAACTCTCTTGATTAAAATTCAGTGAAGTTGCCACAGATTATACTAGTTAATCAGTATACACAATGTCAAATGTATGCTATGAAACTGTTTTATGTAAAGCCTGAATAAGAAAAATTAATTTAAAAACATAGCCTAATGTGTTTTAAAGATAATTAACTGCTAATTGATCATACAAGAAGGGTGTAATTACCCCCCTGTTGTAAGGAATTTAGAGACAAATTTATACCATACAGGTAAGGATTAAACTGCCCTAAATGTTAAAAATATGAAGATTTCATATAGATTCTTTCATGTTAATTTTGGAAAAATTATAAATCTCTGCAATGATGTCCAATAATTATATTAAATTCTGTATTTGTAGATTACACAAATTGACAAATATAAAATCACAACTAAATATTGCAAGTTTTTATCAGGGTTTATAACTTTGTTTAAATTTGATAATTTCAAGGTTATGGCTGATTGGATATAAGGACTTTCTTGTGAAAAACAATATAAAATTCAAACAAGTATCTTCTTTGATTTTTGTCTAAAATATAACAAAAATGTTTCTGAACCCTATGAAACTGCTAAAAACTGAAGCAAATATTGAGGGTACAACTTGAGAGATATAAACTTTCAAACAGATGATAAACATTTTGGCCATTACTCAATTATATAGAGTTTCTTTCAGATCCACTGTTCATATTAGACCTTCAGTGTAAGATCAGCCATGGGTAATTATGTGGTGTAACCTAATGGTTGTGTTAATGTGTTTAAAGTATGAAAGAGGACATGGCAAAGGCAAATTCTATATTCAGTGAAAGTAACCAAAACATAATTGTATCATGAAATTTTTCAGTGAATATAAATCTGGAGCTAATAATTAATTGACTTTTCTAAGATAACTCTAATAGATATATGGTAGGTATAAAGAAAGTGATTCAGAATGTAATATCTAAAATACAATTTTAAAAAATAGTATGTTAAGTTTAATAAAATGGTTTCACAATTTAAATTTACATTAAGAGTTATATATCTCATTTTAACTGCATATTTGCTGGCCAGTACTCTATTTCGGTTTTATTGGTAATTAATGTTTTTTCTTTTATATTGGATATTTTATTTACATTTCAGATGTTATCTCCTTACCCCATGTTTATTCATTAATTAGAATTAACTTAAAATTTTTCTTTTTAATTATTTATCTTCTTAATTGACTATATAATCCACAATACATTTCATAAAATTAGAAGACAGAACTTTAGTGTCTTTCTTTTATAAAGTGGGGCAGAATTTAACAATGACTTTAAATATGTTAACATTATTAGAATGAGTATGAAGTATACACAATTGTTAAATTTATGCTGTCTCACTTTGGGATTCTATTGTAATTTGACTTATAACCAACAATACATTCCTTTCTATCATAAGTATTGGTCTTGGCTGTTATTTCTTTTCATTAAATAATTTTGGGAAGAATTAGAGGAACCAAACTAAAGTTTTAAGAGTTATTTTGACATTTTATGTGATTGCACTATGATGATGTGGTATGCAACATACCAAAGAAACTAAACTAAACTAAACTAAACTAAACTAAACTAAACTAAACTAAACTGAATTAAACACAATATGTATTATTCTCAGGCTTTGTCTGTTCCAAGGGAATCTGGAAATAGTAAATTCATTAAGTCAGAGTCACCTTCAGGATTCCAAGCTGCATTGTAACCAACAAACAGACTGAGTTAAAAACAAATACAAATATTGAAACACCTCAGCATTCAGAGATGATATGTTTCCCGACATTATTTCTAAGATTATTGGTGACTAAGACATATTGAATCAATCAAAAGAAAGAGATTAACTCAGCCATTAACATAAATATTAAGTAAATCTTTTCAGAGATGACAGCATCTCACCTAGACCTTGAAAGATGTGTTGACTTTGGACCTAAATTGCTTAATTCCTTGTCTCATATTTAGCTGTTCAATCAGGGTAATGGAGTATAAAAAACTATTGACAGGTTCCTTAATTTGCATTTGTAAGCATTTTGAAGAAAATCTTTGGGCAAGCAACACAGAGAGAAATTTGTGCAATGAAGGAAATACAATAAAGTATTTGGTTTTTAGTGAAAACCTACTTTTGCAAAAGAAAATATCTTTTTTTCTGTAGCATACCTTATTTATAAATCAATTTGCAGTTTTTGTAGTCACTTAATAGAAAACTATGAAAGTATATTACATTATTTGTCTGAAAAATACACACTCACACACACACATAAATAAACACACACACAGAGAGAGAGAGAGAGAGACAGAGAAACAGAGAAATGTTTCTGTAATACATTTGCAAATGACTCTTTACTTCTTTGTTTCGTCAATCAGGAACGTTCTCTAAATTGTGTAATATAAACAAATACTTGTGTAAGTTTTATTTAACTTATAATAGATTCTTTATAGGGATAGATTCTATGTGTTTTTATCTCTATTAACGAATGTCTGAACCATGCACAACACTCAGTAAGTATGAAAGAAGTCCATCAAAAATGGAAAGCAATGTCAATGTCGGTTAGAATTTTGTGTAGACAAAACATATGATGTCCTTCTGTCCTGTCCTTTCAGCTGGGGTAGACTGTTAGCTGTTCTACTTCCCTGAAGACACCATATCCTGAGCCATCCTAGAGGATCCACTGCACTCAGAGCAGTTGGTAAGAACCACCCCTCAATTCCCAGTGGACTTGGAACCCATCACCCACCAAAACCCCTGACCCCTAAGAAACACCATATCCTGAACCATCCCAGAAGATCCACTGTACTCAGAGAAGTCAGGCAACTGACACCACAGCCCGAGGCATCAAAGGAGATCTGCTGCACACAGGACAACTGAGCAACTGATCTCCAGCTTGTCTGCTCCCCTGAAGACACCACTGCTTAAAGGCATCCCAGCTCCTCTGTACACAGGACAACTGGGCAACAGACACCACATTCTGAAGTCCTCCCGGGGTCCCTGTGGCAAGCAGGGCAACTGACCCAACAGACTGAAAGCCTCTCAGGAGTTCTACTGCCCACAGTGGAACAGAAACCACAGTTCATAGGCACCCTTGGAGACCATCTTCACAAAAAACTATAGCCTAACATCTCCTCTGAAGACACACAGTCTGAAGTCCTCCTAGGAGATCTACAGTAGTCAGGGAAACAGATCAGCAGGTTCCCTGCCCCTCTAAAGAGCCCCCAGTTGGAAGGGACTACAGGTAGTCTGCTATAGCTAGGGCCACAGGCTTACCAGGAGTCCTGAAGCAACCCAGGAACAAAAAAGGCACACTCCAGACAGAGCCACCCAAAAACCAGCAAACACCAGGGATAATCAGATGGCAAGGAGTAATCACAAGACCAAAAAAAAAAAAAAGTCAAAGTCAATATATGTGGGCATCATTATAACCCAGTTCTCCCACCACAGCAAGGACTGAATACACCAACACAACTGTGAAAATCAGGAAGCTGACATAAACTCATATCTAGGATTATATCTTTTAAGGAGGATATAAATTACTCACTGAAAGAAATACAGGAAAACACAGGAAAACAGATAGAAACCCTTAAAAGGAAACAAATAAATCCCCCCCAAAAAAACAACAAAAACCAAAATACAAGTAAACAAACAAACAGACAAACAAACAAAAATCAGAAAAACACAATCAAACAGGTGAAGGAATTGAATAAAGCAGTCTAAGACTGAAAAATGGAAGTAGAAACAATAAAGAAAACACAAATGGAGGCAAACCTGTAAATGGAAAACGAAGGAAAGAGGTCAGGAATTACAGATGTAAGTATTACTGACAGAATCTAAGAGATAGAAAAGAGATTCTCAAGTGTAGAAGATACTTTAGAAGAGACGGACATAACTGTCAATGAATATTTAAAATGTAAAAAACTCCTAACCCAATGCATCCAGAAAATTCAGGATACAATGAAAAGACCAAATCAAAAAACAATCAGAATATAGGAGAAGAAGATTCTCAGCTAAAAGGACCTGAAAACACCTTCAACAAAATCATAGAAGAAAACTTCCTTAACCTACAGAAAGAGATGGCCATAAAGATATAAGAAGCATATAAAACAACAAATAAATGGGACCAAAAAAGAAAATTCTCTCATCTCATAATTATCAAAACACTCCTCACACAGAAATAATGATATAATATTAAATGCTGCAAGGGAAAAGGGTCAAGTAACATACAAATATAGACCTATCATAATTACACCAGACTTCTCAACAGAGACTATGAAAGCCAGAAGAGTCTGGTTAGAGGTCATGCAGACTCTAAGAGAACACAAATGCCATTCCAGGCTACTATACCAAGCAAAATTCTCAATCAACATTGATGGAGAAAATAAAGTATTCCAGGACAAAATATTCAAACAGTATCTATCTACCAATCCAGTCCTACAGAGAATCATAGAAGGAAAACTCCAACACAAAGAACGTACCTACACAAAAGAAAAGACAAGATATAAAAGCATCTCACAACAAATGCAAAAAGAGAGAACCACAAGCACATAAAACCATCTACATAAACAAACATAACAGGAACCAACAGTCATCTGTCTTTAATATCTCTCAATATTAATGGACTTAACTAACCTATAAAAAGACATAAGCTAACAAATTAGATATGCAAACAAGATTCAGCATTTTGCTGCAGACAAGAAACACACCTCATAACGAAGAAAGACACTATCTCAGAGTAAAAGGAAAGAAACAGGCCTTCCAAGCAAATGGTCCCAAGAAACAAGCAGGAGTTGCTATCCTAATATCCAATAAAATAGACTTTCAACCAAAACTTATCAACTGTGATGAGAAAGGATACTTCATATTCATCAAAAAAAAAAAAAAATCCAACAAGAAAAAGTCTCAATTCTGAACATCTATGCCCCAAATGCAAGTGCACTCACATTCATAAATGTAATTTTATTAAAGCTCAAAACAGACATTAAATTCCCCAGAATATTAATAGGAGACTTCAAAACCCCACTTTCATTAATGGACAGGTCATTGAAAAAGAAACTAAACAGAGACACAGTGAAAGTTATAGAGGTTATAAACCAAACGAATTTAACAAGTATCTACAAAACATTTCACAAAAAAAAAAAGAATAAACTTTCTTCTCAGCACTTCATTTTACCTTCTCCAAAATTGACCATATAATTAGTCACAAAACAACACTTCACAATATGAGAAGATTGAAATAATCCCATGCATCCTATCAGATTACTATGGCCTAAGGCTGGTCTTCAATAATAGCAAAAACAACAGAAAATCCACATCCAGGTGAAAACTGAACAACTCTTTACTCTATGATAACTTGATCAAGGAATAAATAAAAAACTTAAGGACTTCCTGGAATTTAATAAAAGTGTTGACATATCACAACAAAAATTATGGGAAACAATGAAAGCACTGCTAAGAGGAAAATTCATAACACTAAGGGCCCTTGTAAAGAAACTGGAGATATCTTACATTAGTAACTTAACAGCACACATGAGAGCTCTAGAACAAAAAGAAGCAAACTCACCCAAGAAGAGAAGATGGCAAAAAATAGTCAAAGTCAGAGCCTAAGTCAACCAAATAGAATCAAAGAGAACAATGCAAAGAATCAACAAAACCAGAAGCTGGTTCTTTGAGAGAATCAATGAGACACATAAAACCTAGCCAAACTAACTAAAGAGCCCAGAGGCAGTATCAAAATCAACCAAATCAGAAATGAAAAGGGAGACACAACAGAAATGAAGGAAATTGAAAAAAATCATCAGATCCTACTATAAAAGAATATACTCAACAAAACTGGAAAGTCTAGATGAAATGGATGCTTTTCCAAATAGATACCACATACCAAAGAGCAGGTAAGCTATTTAAGCTAGCCTATATTGCACAAGAAAATAGAAAAAGTCATTAAAAACTTCACAACTAAAAAAAAAAAAAAATCACAGGACCAGATAGATTTAGTGTAGAACTCTACCAGAACTTCAAAGAATACCTGATACCAATATTCCTCAAACTCTTCCATAAAATGGAAACAGAAAAAACTTTACCTAATTCGTCTTATGAAGCCACAATTATACTGATACCTAGACCACAAAACCCAAAAGAAAAACGAGAACTTCAGACCAATCTTTTATAAAAACCAATGCAAAAATACTCAATAAAATTCTTGTAAACCGAATCCAAGAACACATCAAAACCATCATTCACAACGATCAAGTAGGCTTTATCTCAGGGATACAAGGTTGATTCAATATAGAAAAATCTATTAGCATAATATGCTATGTAAACAAACTCAAAAAATCACATAATCATCTCCTTAGATGCAGAAAAAGGATTTAACAAAATACAACACCACTTCATGTTAAAAGTATTGGAGAGATTAGGAATTCAGGCCTGTACTTTAACATAATAAAAACGATTTACTACAAACCAACAGCTAATATCAAATTAAATGGAGAGATACTTGAAGCAACCCCAATAAAATTAAAAACAATAAAAGAATGCCCACTTTCTCCATATGTATTCATTACAGTACTCATAGTGCTTGCTAGAACAATAAGAAAATCAAAACAGATCAAGGGAATACAAGTTGGCAAAGAAGAAATAATGGTATCACTATTTGCAAATGATATGATAGCATATATAAGTGACCCCAATAATTTTATTAGAGAGCTTCTCCAGCTGATTTCAGCAAAGTGGCCAGATATAAAATTAAGGCAAATAAGTCAGTACCCTTCCTTTATACAAATGATCAACAGGCTGAGAAAGAAATTAGGGAAACAACTCCCTTCACAATAGCCACAAATAATACAAAATATCTTGGAGTAACTCTAACTAAACAAGTGTAATACCTGTATGACAATAACTTCAATCTCTCAGAAAATGGAGAGATCTCCCATGTTTATGGACTGATTTAGTTAATATAGTCAATATAGCCATCCTACCAAATGCAATCTACAGATTCAATGAAATACTCATCAAAATTCCAACACAATTCTTTAAAGATATGGAAAGAGCAATTCTCAAATTCATCTGTAAAGGCAAAAATCCCAGAATAGCAAAAGTAGTTCTTAACAATAAAAGAACGGCTGTGGGAATCGCCATCCATGATCTCAAGTTTTACTAAAGAGCAATAATGATAAAATCTGCATGGTATTGGTACCGAGACAGATACGTTGATCAATGGAATTGAATTGAATTCCCAGAAATAAAACCACACACTTATACACATTTGATCTTTGACAATGAACCTCAAAATACACAATGAAAAAAATAAAGCATATTTTATAAATAATGCTGGTCTAACTGGTTGTCTGTATGTAGAGAAATGAAAATAAAACAATATTTGTCACCTTGCACAAAATTCAAGTCCAACTGAGTCAAGAAACTCAACATAAAACTAGATACACTGAATGGAATATATGAGGAATTGGAAAAGAGAGTCAAACTCATTGGCACATTGGCAAATTTCCTAAACAGTCCTCCAATGACTCAGACTTTAAGATCAAGAATTGATAAATATGACCTTATGAAACTGGAAAGCAATGAGACTAATCGGCAACCTATAGATTAGGAAAAAAAAAAAAACTTCACTAACCCTACATTCAATAAAGGGCTAATATCTAAACCTTATTAAGAACACAAGAATCTAATCACAAAAAAAAAGAAAGAAAGAAAAAACCCTCAAAAACCCTCAAACAACCAATCAAAAATGTGATATAGAATTAAACAGAGAATTTACAAGAGAGGTATCTTGAATGACTGAAAAGCACCTAATAAAATGTTCAAAGTTCTTAGGGAAATGAAAATCAGAATGACTCTGAGATTCCACCTTACACCAGTCAGTGTGTCAATGATCAAAAACTCAGGTGGCAGCAGATGCTGGTGAGGATGTGGTGAAAGAGGAACTGTCCTCCATTGCTGGTGGGATTACAAACTGGTACAGCCACTTTGGAAATCAATACAAAGCTTCCTCAGAGAACTGAAAATCAATCTACCTGAATACCCTGTCATTCCACTCTTGGGCATATAAACAAAAGATCCCTCATCATGCCACAGGGGCATTGTTTCACTATGTTCATAGTGGCCTTATTTGTGTTAACCAGAAGCTGAAAACAACCCAGATGTCTCACGACAGAAGAATGAATACAGAATTTTGTGGCTTCTTTACACAATGAAATACTACTCAGCTATTAAGAATGAGGACATCCTGAGTTTTGTAGGCAAATGGATGAAATTAGAAATATCATCCTGAGTGAGGTAACTGAGACCCCAAAGAATATGCATTTTATGTACTCATTAATAAGTGGATATTAGCCAAAATAAATAAATAAATAAAAGCACAGATTACCCAAGATACAGTCAACAGAATGTAAAAAAGTCAACAAGCTGAAGAGCCCAAATGAGCATGCCTCAGTCCCATTTTCAAGGGAGAAGAAAGCAATTACAAGTGGAGTGGGAGAGAGGGATCTTGGAGAGAAAGAGAATAGAATGGTGGGAGGAGAGGGCAACCTGAACTGGTATTGGGTGAGGGAAAAGGACAGATGTCTTAGGGCCAGCAGGAAGAAGAAACAGGCAACCTCAGGAGATAGAAGTTTGGAAGAACTCTCCAGAATGCACCAGAGACCTGGGAGATGAGAGATAGGATGTGGAACAGTTGGAGGGTCGACTGGGGGGTGAATAATATCTAGAGTGTAATAAATAATAGATTAAATTAAAAAATATGATGAAAGTTAATAACTTGAATCTTAGAGGGCTTGTTATTTCAGTAGATCCACATTGAAGTAGAAATTTACCATTATACAATGTAAATGGTATAAAGTGGAGTAGACATCTCAGCTAAGTGGTGGTTCTTCTTACAGTTTTAGATATTGAAGAAAGAGAGGTGCATATACAGTTTTTCTCTAGCTGATCAAATTCACTAAAATGTTCACAGGATACAATTTATTGTGTAAGGATGTTTGAAATGAAAAAATAAAAAACAATTTAACATTCTAAAAATTTCAACTGTTTTAACAAAGCTTTCAAACATAGTTTTATAACTGACACATATTCACTGCTTCTGTTACCAAAGCACCAAATTTATGTTGTTTGACTATACTGCAAAAGGTAAAGCAGTAAATAAATGGTTTACATATAAAAGTTCAAAAACTTTATAAACTGTAATGTTTGGAAACAGAGTTTTAACATTTTATTCTATTATTGCATCAGGAAATGTCTGCTGCAAGACATTACAATAATCCATCTCCAGGTTAGCTTTTAGAAAGTTAGATTTCTTGCATATTCACCTCTGCCAGTTTATGTTCACCATCATTATAAAATAGTTTAATCATATACCCCAGCAATCTCACTAGTTAGGAAGAAGTAATAATCAGGATAGTATTCATTTGTTAAATTGTTTGCTTAAATTATACATAAGTGCCTTGCTGTGCTTTAATTTAAACTAATAGTATTTCTAATAATATTGCTAACAGAAAATAAGATGCTAATAATTTTCTTTTTGTCTACCACCCACTTGCTTTGCAAATGTGGGGGTTATACACTTTAGGTAAAAAACAGTGGAAAATTACATTTGTTTTTTTTTAGGTAAGTAGTATTATGTATGTATGAAAGAATGGTTATTTCTCCCAGTACAACACACACATTCAATGGACAAACAATGTTTCTCTCTGTCTCTGTCTCTGTCTCTGTTTCTGTCTCTGTCTCTGTCTGTCTCTGTCTCTGTCTCTGTCTCTCTGTCTCTCTCTCTCTCTCTCTGTCTCTCTCTCTCACAGACACACACACACACACACACACACACACACACACAAACACACACACACACCAAAGACCAAAACATGTAAAATGACAATGTCTTTACACTTTATCGAGTGTTCATTTGCCAAGTTAAATTTGAGGATGATGTTAATATAGCTATCTATGCATTCATAATTAAAGGTGAATGCTTCAATTTTGTTCCTGTATTTCTTTCAGACAGGACAATTCTGTGTCAAAAAATTGTTAATGTGGGTTGATTTCTTCATCCCTCCACTTGGGGCCCTGTTTAACTACCGGGGACGGTCTCTTCATGTTTCATGGGGTGGACATTTTGGCTAAGGTCACCTCCAGTGTGAGTCTTGGGTGCTTTTCAGTCTAGTTCTGTGATTTCTAGAGGTTCACCTCAACCCAGCACACCCACCCCTTGCAGCTGCATATTTTAATTCATTTTCCTGGCCCTCTAGATTTCTCTCTTGTCTCCCCCATATCTAATCCTGCCCCTATTTTCTCCTGCCTCTCTCCCTCCTACCCAGGTCTCTCCCTTTCTTTACCTTCCGTGATTCTTCTGTTAGCCCTTCTGAATGGGATTGAAGTATTTTACATGTGTCTTCCTTCTTGTTAAACTTCTTATTATCTGTGGGTTGTATCATGGATATTCGAAACTTTTAGGCTAATATTCACTTAATGATGAGTACACGCTGAAGGAAAGGCCAACCAGTACCTGGTTCAACTTGAGAGCCATCCAGTGAACAGGCACCAAACTCTCACAATATTACTGGTGCTATGTTTTGCTTGAAAACAATAACCTAGCATGGCTGTCCTCTCTGAGGTTTTACCAGCAGCTGACTGAGGAGATCCAAACACAGCCAACCATGATACTGAGTTGGGACCTCTATGAGAGGGTTAGGGAAAGAACTGAAAGAACTGAAGGGGATAGCAACCTATACGAAAACCAACAGTGACCTGAACCCCTGGGAGCTCCAAAAGACCAAGCCTACAACCAAAGAGCATACAGCAAGCTAATCTGAGTCCCCTAGCACTTATGTAGCAGAGGACTGCCTTCATCTGGCCTCAGTGGGAGAGAATATGCCCAGTCCTTTAAATAGCTGATGGTTTAGAGAGAAGGGAAGTGAGAGGGGCATGCTCTTAGAGGTGAAGGGGAATGGGGAGAGGGAGAAGAACTGGGAGTTGGGAATCAGTAGGGAGGCAATATTTTGGATGTAAATAAATAAGTAAACATAAAAAAAAGTTAATGAAAATATAAACAACCCAATAGTAGTTTCCAGTTATCTGAATAAAATCACATTTATTTATATTCATATCTATAACTAATTATTAACATAAGGTATATATGGCTCTACACTGAAGAAACTTACATATTTATGCTGTTATTATTACTGAGTTCAAAAGTGTTATTGCAAAATTTTCTTTTAAAATACCTTCCCTAGTCTGCCAAGTTTCTCACAGCTGCCATCACACATATAATCATAATTAAAAATGAAGAAAATATAGGTAGAATTATAGAAGTATAATATGGAATAATCCAGTTAATGCCTTGTTAAAAATCTTATTTTCAGTTTTTATTGAATTAAAATACATTAAATCTTACACAGTTTTGTTCTTCTTTGTTGTTGTTTTTATTGTTTTCTTTAATTCTGGATTCTTAAATGAATGCTTTATGTAACATATTTTCCTATGATATCACTTGTATATATTTGCTCTCAGAGATGAGCATTTGCTATTGGATAACCGTTCAATCATTTTGTCTGTTCATTATATTTCTCCTGCTCTCCACATTTCTTAGCTACCCATGTGTATTTAAGAGTATATATGAAGTGACAATTTCTCATTTCTTTGGAGATTCGGTTGTGTCATGTGTTATTTTTCTGGACTCTGTCTTGTGAAAAGGTGTGTGATGTTTTGCTGGAGTGGACACTTGAGAAGGTATGTGATGTTTAGAAAGAAGGTAAATATAATGCACAGATGGTAAGATGACAATCTTGCATTGACTCACCAGGCAATGATTTGCTGGTTTACTCTAAAAAAGTTATAGCATTGGAATATGGAAAACGTTGCTGGGCTTTGCTGATCCTGGCTTTTTGTTATCTTATAGAGAAAAATGTACCAGCAAATATCTTTTGTTATTTTGGATGCTTCTTGTTGCTTCTGTGGACTTGTGCTGATTTGTTAAAGCTTTGTGGTTTCTTCTGTATCGAGCCATTACTGCTGATTCATGTTTACTGACACTATTAAACTGGACGGATAGTCTTCTGACTAGTAAACTAGACTGCTGATACTCTGACAATGAATATTATATTCACTCCAAAGAACTATTTCTAAACAGGTCCACAACCCCTATTTCCTATTTACATTTCTTTTCCCCTACATCTGGTATGAGGGCTAGAAAAGAAGTTAAAGTATTAAGAACCCTAAATTACATACATTTTAAAAAATCGAAGCATATATACATAAGTTAAAGTATTAAGAACCCTAAATAACATACATTTTAAAAAATCGAAGCATATATACATATATGATATATGTATATAACAACAGTTAACAAAAATGAAGCAATGAAATTGAATGTGAGAAAGCGAGAATAGATTTCAAGGGAGAAATGATGTAATTACATAATAATATCAAAATAACATAGTCAATTAGAAATGAGTCCCTAACAAATACATTTCAGAAGAATAGAATTGGGTAGAGTATTTGTTACTTAAATGGTTTTCTGGTTGGTATAATCTTAAAAATGATTACCCAAGCTATTATTTTAAATATAATGTTAACTTATTCATAATTTTAAAATCCTATGCCTGTAACACAGTTTCTTTCTATTTATCATTTGCATACAGAAAAAGATATAGAAATAAAAGTATGAGATACAGGTATTAATTCAGTTACACATATAAGAATCTTAAGAAAAGTAAAACACATTAATTAAAGTCTGTTGTAAATTGAAAAAATAGTGAGATCTTCTGTCAGTTTAACTAGAAATCACATTACCAAAAGGATAAGCACAGATGAAACTATCTGTGATAAATGATGAAGATACCAACTCCTGCCAGGAAATCTCCTCCAATTCAAACCCCTAGCTTCATCCTTAGCCTTGAAACAGAACACATGTTACAACAGCCCCAGTCCCCAATATCTGATGGATCTTAGAGACTGTTTTCTGCTAATCCTTCCTCCTATATTTTTTGGTTTATCTTCGCACCTAAATCCTGTGTGCACGCTCTGGGAACCAAGAGATCAATCCTGACAGGCATGGCAAGCTAATTGCAGAACCTTACCTCTCTTTCCATTTCTGAAATTTCAATCCCCCAGTCTCACCTCCAGCTCAGTAGCAGAATTTATGCTGTGCCCTATCTTCACTTCCTGTCTTGATTCCTCAAAGTCTAAATAAGCAGAGCCAGGTTAGAATGTGATTCTTGCCTCTCCTGCACCAACTTCAACCTATCAAAGTTCCTTAGTATCAGATCCCAATCCTAGAAAACATATTTTACCTGAAACTCCAAAGAGTCAAACATATCAAAATATGAGAAGAATTTAATACCAAGGAACACACCTAGCACACTCTTTTAAAAACAAATGAGATTGACAGAAAAAAAGAAAGAAAACACTCACAGAACAAAGACAAGACTAGATATAAATACCTAGAATTGCAAAGTTCTCAATCCTAAATGCATAGATACCAGCATAAAAACACAATACAAAACACTCAGGACACTATATCCCTATTAGAGTCTAGGAAACTTACTACAGGAGGTCCTGAACATGCCACCATATTTGAAGCACAAATAATAGATCTTAAAATTGCCATTATGAACACAGTAAATGATCTTTATTATGAAATGAATAAATCCCTTAAAGAAATCTATTAAACATAAAGCAGTGTAAGGAAACGAATGACATCCTTTAAAACTAAGTGTAATGTATAGCAATAAACACTGGCAAAAATTTTAGGAGAGAGAACCCTCATGCACTGCTGATGGGAGTTTAGAATGCTACTAATATAAAAATCAATATGAATATTTCTAGCAAATTAAAAATAAAACTTTCATATGACCCATGTGTACCACATCTGGGCAGATATGTAATGATGGTTTGAATGAGTATCAAACTTATAGAGTCTTACATTTGAATACTTGGTTATGAGGGATTGGAACTATATGAAACGATATAGAAACAGGAAGAGGGGAGGTGGAACAGGGAGTTTCTGGGTAGGGGAGGAAATGAGGAAAGGGGATAATATCTAAAGTGTAAATAAAATATACAATAAACAAAAAAGAAGTTGGACCACTGTTGGAGGAATTTTGTCCATGTAGGTGGGTTCTGAGATTTCAAAAGCCCATTCCAAGCCCACATTTTCTGTTCCTGAACCTTGTTGATGGAGACATAGAGCTCTCAGTTACTTCTTCAGTACAATGTCAATCTGCATGCTGGTATGCTTCCCACCATGATGATAGTAAACTAAACTTCTGAAACTGTAAGCAATCACAAATTAAATGTTTTCCTTTATAAGAGTTTTTATGTGCTGGTGGCACTTCACAACAATAAAACACTTTTGAAGACAAGAGTTTACTGTAGGGAGTATAGGATACTGCTGTGATTGAAATGACCACACTTGTGGTTGTAAAACTATGGATCGTGGAACTTTAAATAAGAAAATCAATTGAACTCTTTGAGTGGTGCTTAAGGGACCATATTACCAGGAATGAGAAAGACAGTGATTCTGAGAGCAATGTAGATTATGACAGCCTGGTTCAAGCAGGCTGAGAAGAATAATATTAGTAAGTGGCCTGGAGTCTGTTCTTGAGATAGTTTACCAAAGAATGTGGCTTCTGAGTTGTAATATGAATAAAAATAAATCAATTATTGAGAAAAAATAATGTACTGCTTCTTCCTGCCCTTGTCCAAAAAATCTGCCTTAGGCAAAATTGAAGATCCTTGGAACAATGGCACTGGCAGAGATAGATTTCAAGAGACCATTTAATTGACTCTTTTCTTTATTCATCAGTGGTCATGCTTATGCATATCTATAATGAAGAGAGAAAGAGGAGTAAAGAACAATAAAAATATACAGTTTGATAAAAACAGAAATGCAAAAAATTAAAATGGAGCTATGTCCAATACTCAAAGAGATGAAAAGTTTAAACCAAAGCGTGATGCTAAATGTAATAAAGTGAATGATGACCTCAGGGCAGGATCTCACCCAGCTAAGTTTCCAATTTATGGAAAGGAATTAAAACAAGGCATAAGCACTGAAAGAAATGATCCGCAATAGAAGCTGGTGCAACTGTAATTGAAAAGAGGCCAAGTTCCAGAACCAGCAAGTAGCAGAACTTAGCAGCTTTGGCCACATTGTTCTGGCTGTAAAGTCAGTTATACAAAGAAGAGGTTGTGTAATATTCCTATATATAGGAACATATATATATATGGTGCTGAGGCCAAATATATGTCATGACTGTTCCTGCATGAAGGCCCAGAGAAGCCAATACGTGAAGGTATGTAAGTATAGCCTTGATTCTTTAGAGATCTAGCAATGTTAGAGATGCCAGAGTCATTACATACCTGCCAAGGAGAGCTGCTAACAGGATGTGGAACCAGCCCAAGAGAGAAAAGTGTGTTACAGTCAGCAAATCCCCCCCCCAAAAAAATGAAATATGAAGAATGTTTTGACATCAGATACAGAGATTGAGCGTTTTGAGTTTGTTCAGTTGGTCTTTGGTCTTGCTTTGGCCTAGTACTGACTCCCATTAATCGCCTTTTCCCTTTTCTAATGGTAATGTATATTCTGTATTTTGTGCTGAAAATATGTGATCTTTGTTTGGAGTTTGATTTTACAAGGGTTACAATTAAAAGATTGCTTTGAGTCTCAGAAGATATTTTGAACTTTCTACTTTTACATAGTCTTGAGACTGTGAAAAACTTTGGAAACGTTTGAAGTTGATTGACTACCCTTTGCATAATTTACAAGTAGTCAAGGACTAGGGAGTATAAGGTGATGGTTGAAATTAGAATGGCCCCCCATGTGCTCATAGATTTGAATACTTGGTCACTAGGGATTGGTATTATTTGAAAGGATTGTAGGAAAGGGCCCTGTTGGAGGAAGTGTGATACTGGAGTCAAGCTTTGAAGTTTTAAAAGCCCATGTCAAGCCCAAAGTTTATCTCTTTCTATTTCCAGCAAATGTGTGTGTATAGTTATGCTAATTCTTCAGCACCATGTCTGCCCATGACCCCCGTTGTGATGTCAATGGCATAAACCTCTGAAACTGTAAGCAATCCTCAATTAAAAGCTTTTCTTTATAAGAGGTACCAAGGTCAGGATCACTCTAATCAGGAGAATACCAACTTAGAAATAACCCAAAGATTTTATAGCTTATGGCAGAGGTCCATGCACATCCAGGCCTATTTTTGCAGTATTTACAATACCAAGAAATGAAAACAAGTGGATATCCAATGAAAGATGAATGAATGATCATAAAAATTTGAAGCCTGACCATCTGTTAAAATGATTAAAATAAAAGTAAATACTGGCTCATATATTTGCAAAAGTGAAAAATTCATCCAAGAACTATATTGAAAGTCTTTCTTCTGAAGATTAAAACTAAAATATTTAAATAAATCAAACATGAGAGTATTGGAGAACTTAGTTTTCACACACTGTTTATGTGGATGCAAAATGTTACATACATTTTGGAAAAGAAAATTGACTTTATTCATAAACTCAACCTTTACCCACATATAAGCAATATTACTTCTGGGTGTTTGGTCTAGAAAATATAAGTACATGTCTAAACAATTAATTTTATGTGATTCACTATGTGTAATTATTCACAATCCATATCTCAAGCATAACAATTACCCATCAACTTATGAATGCATTGAAAAAGTAAAAACAAAAAAATATGTTGGATACTTTCTCAAAGAAAAATGAGCAACTTGTAAGTACAAATAACAAAAGAAGCACAACTCCAAAAAATATACTGAGTGAATTATCAAGATCAAAGATATTTAACACAGTATGTTATTTATATAATATCCACAAAACAAGTAGTCAAGCCAAACAGAACTTTAAATTAAATTATCTCAGTATTATCTATCATTGTGCAGAAATGACAGAGAGTACTAAGTGCAGTGGGTCCTTGGGAAATGTTTTTTAGTGCCATGGAAACCGTAGAGATAACAACTATGCATTCATCATCTTTCTATCTAAATTTGTAAACCTCACAAAAATACACACTTCAAATAAGTAATTTTTCTTACAATTCACTTTTTTGCATTTAAATGAAAAACATAATGTATCACTATTCTAAAATTTGGTGCAATTAAAATTTCTACTTCGTATTTAGGAAATGAACTCTGATCTTCACACTTCTGAAGAAAGTCATTATCCCAGAACCTGTATGGTTCATTTTAGTAGACTTATATTTAAGTAAAAATCAATGTCTATGATGTCATACCCTTTACTTTTAGTGTACAGAGTCTCTCTGTATAGAAAATTTAAAATTTAGCCTCAACTCATTAGTCTTTACATAGTATAACTGTATTTAATCTGATTATTTTATTTAGTTAGTTAGCTACATATTGGCTATCTCTCTCCTTAGATTACATTTTGTTATTGTTGTTTATTTTTGTGAACTATCTTTTCTGTTTCTACATTCACATATTCAGATATTTGGTTTAATATCCTAGAGAAAAATTACCAAAATTTAGCAATTTTTCGGGAAATAGGAATTATGTGATGAAATGATAAAATTAAAGTTTTTTTTTCCTCCAGAAATCCAAAAGAAAACTTGGAAAAATTTATCACAACCCCTACACATGTAAAGGATATGATCAATGATGAGTTGGTTAAAAAGGGAACTTGATCCTCAATTACAGTATTTGATTTTATGGAACTTTAACCTGGAAAGTTTACAATACTATTCTATACTGTTCCATGCTTTCTAGAGGCTGTGTGATCTTTCGTTCCAAGTCTGGAGTGGTTTTGAAAGAGCACATTTCTGGAATGGTAATTTGAACAATCATGATTTCAGTATTAAATAGATAAGATCGGAAAGGTTTTCATATTCTGTAAGTGTGATACTAACTAGACTCAGATAAGCAGTGAATCCAAGAGAAAATTAAAAGCTTAATCTCAGTTCATGAGCACTGGAACTACAATAATACATCCTTAAGAGTCATGGAAAATATACAAATAATCAACAAATCTCACAGAGCTTAAGCTTTTTGTGTATGCCCTTTTGAAAATAAAATATCAATTTTATCAAATATCTAACGTTGATGCCACCCAAATCATAAATAATATGATTTGACTAACTAGTGAACATTTTATTGGTTTCTAATGTTTAGCTAATAATCCTTGACTGATATTATGTCACTTCTAAGCTCTGTTGAAACTAGAATGTCTTTTAGGAAGGCATGCATATAGACAATTAATTTTGAAAGTAAGAGAAGTTATCACTGACTCATATTTCAGAAGGGCCAAGCTAAATTGGACAGATTTCTCAAAGTCATTAAATGAAACATCACTTTAAAAATAAAAATGCTAATAATTGGAAATGAATTAATTTCCATCAATGAAATGATCAATGTGTAAATAAAGAGATCCCCAAAATTAGGTAGGTGAAAAAGGGAAAAAGACATATTGAAAAAATAAATATCCCAAATATCCTATTATATGAGAAAAAAAATTCTATACAATTATTTCAAATAACATAAAAAATATTGATGCCCAAATGTAGATCCATCAAAACCAAAAAACAAAACACAACAACAACAAAACCTGTTGAGAAATTGTTAAAGCCTTAGAAGGAAATAAGGACTTTTCCCTTAACTACTACTTAAAAACAAAACAAGAGATATGGAGATGAGTTAGATGAGTTACTCAAAAGGCTATAAAAATAAATTTTTTTCAAACAAAAATATCTTTAAAATTATTTCAAGTGCTTTATGAGATATCTCAATTTATAAATTGTTTGTTCATATCATAATTTTTAGGACAAAAGCTGTCTATAATAGCCAACTTGGGTATCACAACTCTGAGAGTACAGAGACATGTGGATCCTTGTGGCTAATAGGACAAATACCCTAATCTAATTAATAAGTACTAGGTCCCAGTAAGTGGGATTGTATCAAAAAAAGCAGGATGACTGCTCAAATTTGACATCTGAGGTTGACTTTAGGCTACCACAAGCATGCACATTCACATACTCCAGTACAGAAACATGCACCCACATGCACACATGGACATGCATGCTCCTCTATTAATATATTCATACATTTAAAATATTGAGAAATATATTGTAAATGACCTCCAAAGGGTCACAAATAGTCATTGCAAAAATTAACTAAAACTTTAACTACTATGACATTGATTATATCTAAATATATGTGCTATAATTTACAAGTAAAACAGCAAGTAATTTAGTCTGTAGCTAGTATCTTACCATACTTGCATTTGAAGAAAGAGAAAATAGTTTGAAGCTGTTCCACTCATTTTTTCATCAAAAGTTTAATCTATATTTTCATATTTGTACAAATCATTATAATAAAAAGCAGAGATTATATCATACCTTTTAATTATTTGGTTATAGCAAGTATTTATGTATTCATAGTTGTGCTATTTTTCTTTGTTTTTTTTCTTTAAAAAAACAATTCTGCTATATCTGAAAATATCCACATATTCTCTATTGGACTAAAATAACTTTTATTATTTCTGTATTCAGAATTCTACCTCAACTTTATCCCTTTTTGCTGAATTATTTTATTTCTGGTAAGCATTTTGAAATATAATCAAAAATATATCTAAGTACATAAAATGTAAGTTTTAAGGGTAAGTTTTATACACTATTCTTTAAGTTTTGCACACTGTTCTTTTAGTTAAATGAGCAAGCAGTATTTAATTAAGATGTATCACCAAAAATCAGTAAGTTACTATTTTAGAGACAAACATTTCTTTACTATAGGAACAACCCAATTTTAATCCTGCACAAACTGGATGCAGTTTGAAAGGAAAAAACACCAAAATTTTGTTAGAGAGTTGAATGCATTCATAAATTATCTTCTTGTGAAAAATAATTTACCCATTATACTAAAATGCTGTTTTACCACTATTATATCTGTCATTATTGATATCAAAACACTTTGAATTAGAAAAAGGAAATTGTATGTTTTCAAGAGAACTGAACTATTAAATTTTTCTAAAAGTTATCAGAAAAGTAATTTGTCATTTCATTGTATATTAAATAAGTCATACAAGGAATGATAACTATTTAATTTTGTAAATACCAAATATTTAACAGTGTTATCTAAATTAATAAATATAAGTAAAGCAAAAGTGATAAATCTCAGCCCTTGTGAAACTTGAGTGAAGGAAACAAATTAGATAACAAAATACTGACAATATTTATGTAAGATTGATGCTTAACCTATTACAGTAGTAACACTGAAGTTAGTTGCTTTTTATATTTTAGGTTGCTGGAATGTTTTGACTCTAAAAAAAAAAAAAGGTTGTCACTTGACTCTTTTCATTTGCCTCTACTCAAACTGACCTTGATTTTTTTCTAAAATGACAAAAATATACTGAAAATTAGGTTCATTTTCTTCCATTTTTTCTCTTATTATACTGTTGCTTTTTGTTATGTCTAAAATATGGAGTTGGAAATAGTAAGCACTACTTTTTGACAGGAAAATATTAGGCCATATCATATTGTTGCTGAATGAGATATAATTCCCATTTTTAGACTCAAAGAATACCTATTTTGTAAATGGTTTTTATGCACACCTATTGCCACTCTCTCAAGTAATGTTTGTACCAGAAAGGTCAGTAATCTCAAAGAAATATTAAGACACAAAGTGTTCATGAAGATTCAAATGGAGAATATATTATTTGTACAGGCTTACCAGACTATTTTCTGGTATATTATAATGAATAGTTAGGTTGCTTGTAAGACCACCAAATCAAAGAAATGTCTGTCTAATTAATTTATTAAACATATAGAGATAGGCAGATTAGTATGTGTCAAGTGTTGACAATGACTATAATGATAAAGAAAGAGGACAGAAGTGGAAAAAAAGAAATAATGTTACTGGGATTTAATAATTGATCACATTAAAAGTTCTGATGAGAATTTTACTATGTAGATTATGTTTTAATATTAGCTTCTAACTGAGAACCCAAACTTGTAAATGAAATGCAGAGTTTAAACTCAATGCACACAAAAATTAGAGATAAAGTTTTCCAGAATCTAACATTAAATGACATTCAGTTTAAGGAAAGAAAGAGAAAAATAGACAAATAATTAGATAGTATTAATTAAATTTTAAAAGTTTATAAAATTTTATGAAGATTTTAAAACAGATATAAATAATGAAAAATAAATATATATTAAATAGGAACCGATCTGTTTTATTAAAACCATGAAAAATATTGAAAAGTGACAAATAATTTTGTAATGAAAACAACCAGTGAGAAAAAGAATGTTAGCTTGAATTTACAATCAAGGTTTGTGACATTTTCAGAGTGTAATTTTGTCTTCATAGTAGAAGATGATCGTGATAATTTTATGTGTATCCATGCATATGCATGAGGTTCTGATTCCTCAGTAACAAAACTAGCACAATTAGAATGGTGATGAGATGGAATGTGTTTGAAAGGAAGAAAAAAGAGCCATAATAGATAGAAGAGAAAAGTGATATAAAAAAAGATAGGGAAATATGGTTACCAAATGGCAATATCTTTTATCTTGTTGAAATTTTTCTGAATTTATAGAGACAAGAGAATCCAGGATATCATTTGTTTGTTGTTGAGTTTTGTTTCATTGACATTTTTTCATTCAGTTGCCCGCAATTCACTGCTTTAAGTTAAAGTACATAAGAAAGAATAATTCTATGTAAGCAAAGTAGGGGTTTTACCAGCACTACAAGATGAAGAAATGTGTGTGTGTGTGTGTGTGTGTGTGTGTGTGTGTTGTGTGTAATGGTTTATTAATTAAGAATGAGTATTACTTTCATCAAGGATAAGTTTAGATTTCCAATGTCTAGACTTTCAATCTTAAATTCTACTAAAATCTCATACCCTCTTCTGGCCTCATTGGGAATTTGCATTCCTGTGAATATATTTCTACATAGTACACATAAAATAAATGCAATTAAAATATAAAATCAACCTTTTAATTATAGAAAAAAATAGAATCAGCAGAAAAGAAATAACAAAAAAGTCAAAGATTTTGAGAGACCTGAAAACATTGGCAAAGACTTGGACAAATGGATGAAAGACTAGGATAAATGAAAGTATATAACTGATATTGTAGGCTATAAGTATACTTTCTGGATTTTAGTCAACCAAAAAAATCCTATTATTTGTATATGTTTTTTATCTTAGTTATATACATATTTTATGATATTCATTATGATAATGTACTATGTGCACATAACACATAATGACAAAGTATGATAGTTTACTCATTTTGAAATCATTTAATTTACAAGTAATAATTCTATATTAATACTAAATACATTACAATTAAATATATATTTATATTGTACAATCATTTAATCAGTTTAACATACCCAACTCATGGGATATACTTTATATTTGAAAATATGTCTTTCATTAAACTGATATCTTGATTTTAGTTTTCTGACTTCAACTCTAAAATGAAAACAATTTTGTGTTTTAGTAAAAAAATTATTCTAATTCATTACAGCGGTAATTGATAATAATTCATTTTGCAGAGACAAGCTAGATCTTAATTCTAAGTTAAACTTGTTGAATGGAAAACAGTTTAGAATCACCAGGCTCTAACTTTTGCTTGGAAATGCATAGGAGAGTACTGTACTTACACAAACATGGCATTTGGACATATGTTTTATCTTCTGACTAACTGAAGTCTAAGTACAGAATGAACTTTAACTATAGACAAACGATGTTGCATTTCTGAACAGTTTTGTCCTACTAGATGAAATTAATTTGCAGAAAGAATTTATGCTTGCATTTTAGAGAAAAAAAAAAAGCTTAAGCTTTGTTACAGAAATTCATTCTCTAGTTTCTCTCAGAAAAAGAAATGACTCAGACTAAACATGGCTTCCTGAAACTGAAACTGAGATAAAGTCTTCTTTCAGCTGTGTGACTATTATCTTGAACCATTTTGCTGAACAAGACACTTAAGCATTTGTCATTAAACTTCCAATTAAATGGCAACTCCCCATGTAATTCCTGAGTATCCTGTGAAGACTAAATCTCTCCTAGATGTTTGCATTCAGTCTTCCCTGAATCACAGAGATAATAAGATTACATGCTGCTGTGAAGTGGCAATTCCTGGAACAACCTTCGTAAAACAGTTATAAATAACAAAGTCTTATTTTGATACCAGAAATCAATCAATATACATTTCACACTATGAAACAATTAACATCATCATTTAATCTAGTTTATACTTTGAAAAACTATACAAAAGACATACAGAACATTTATTTATGAACAACCCAATACTTTTTTTTTCGTATTTCATAGCAAAAGATATATTCCTGGGACTTGAGAGATAGTACATCAGTTAAAATCACTTGTGCTTGCAGAACAACAGGGTTTGGTTTGCAGCATATATATAAAGTGCCTCACACCCATCACTTTAGTTCTTCCAGATCTGATCCACTCTTCTGACCTATCTGCAAACCAAAATATATGTTTCACAAATGCACAAGCAAGCTGAGCACTCATGCAAATAAATCAAATATATCTTTAAACACATACTCTATTTTCAAAGACTTATATCTACCAGAAATTGAAGGTATTTTAAGTATTTTTTCAATTGTTTATATGAAATATTCACATTCCTAGTAAATAACTTTGAGGCATATAAATGAGTACAGGAGTGACAAACAGCAAAAGGCAGGTTTCTGGCATCTCAAACACTGCAATGCCTTATGTGGTCGACACAATACATACTGATGTTGAGTCATATTTATTAAATTATGATAGCTACACATAAGCCTATGGTATTATATTCTTAGAAAAGAAATGACTACAAAAATAAGATTGAGATTATAAAATACCCAATGGTTTTATAATAAATTAGGTTCCAGGTTACACATTTCCTGCCTAAATCCAAAATATCCTATCTTTGAATATTTAACCAGCTTTAAACCCACAGTAAAGTATAATATACAACTAGTTTCAAAGTTTTTAGCCAAAATATAGATTTGCTCATTTTTATGTCAAGATTGTGTTTTTTTGAACACCAGTGGTTAAAATATTAGATTAATTTGATTCATACTAATCAATAAATTCTGTTTTAAATATTTATAAATTAATATTATTCAACTGTCTTTTGTAACAGTTCTTTCTTCTCATTTATGTGCAGTATAATGGTTTAAACTTGTGAATATTTTAGAATCTCTAAAAATAATGGTCGTTTATCAGAATATTATAAACCATATTAAAACAAAGAATAATTTTAATGAAATATTCTATAACATTAAACATTATTAAAACCAATGATCAATATAACATCAAATTCAAAAATTTTTGGTTAGATTTTCTTTACAACCCATTTCATGTACATATACACATGCACATACACACACACACACACACACACACACACACACACACACACACACACACATATATATATATATATATATATATATATATATATATATATATGCTATTATTACCGATCAATTACTGTTTACACTTCCAGTATTACCTATGCATAATTTTAAAATTGTTGTTTAATCACAGAATAGATGAAAAAAGAAATAAAGGTGATTGACTTTGTTATATCATTTACTATTTTTCTTGCCTGCAGTCCTACTTTTATCTTGCCTTTATGCTTGTACAAATATATTTGCCAGTGAGTATGAATAAGTTCATGTTCGTCAATGCTTACATGTAGACTTAAAGGGACAAAACATATGTTGTTTTTTTCCTTCTATGCTGCTTGAAGCAGTATTTCTTTGTTGTTCCCAAATCTATACAATCTATCTGGCTCTCAGGGTTCTTTAGATTTTCCTTTCTCTAACTACCATCTCTCTAATGGACTTTTAAAATTATAGGTTCAGGTACTGTCTCTGACATTTATGTGGGTACTTGGGGCTTTAACTTACATCTGCATGCTTGTGATATCAAGAACATTTTTCACTCAACTATCTTCCAGTTGCTACCCTTTTATTTTAAAACTCATTTTTTTCTTTTTTATATATAAATCATAGTGTTATCATACATGAGAATTTTTTATGCAATTGTACCCACAAAATATGTACATTTAAAGGTATATCACTTGGGTCAATCATTTATACTGTGACTTATGTAAAGTACTAACTTAATCAAAATAATATTTTATTAAAACATTAAAGTGAGACACTTACCCGCCATAAGGTCATATGAGCACAGGAAAGATGGCTTCCTCCATCCTCTTTTGTCATCTATAGAGGCAAGAGAGCTGGTCCAGAGTCATGACAGCAGGAGAGCTGACTCTGTTCCTTACTAGCTAGAACACTCAGAAGAAAATGTCCTGAACGTTGCCTGGACAGCTGAGTAGAGCTAGCTTTGGAGGTGTGGGTGCAGGTAAGCTGGTCCCAAGGGGATTTTAGAGGCAAAGTTGGCACTGAGCCTTGATGGTTGAGGCACTGATTAAGTTATTCAGGTCAGTGCTGGAGAGATCATCCTCTTAGTATTGGTACAGGGAAGCTGGCAGAATCACCAAGTCAGCTTCCATTCAGGCACAAATTCAGCACTCTGAGTTGGCCTATCTCAGCATCTATCTTATCTGTGAATTGTTAGAGTTAGTGAAAGGACTATTCCTCGTGATACAGGGTTACACCAGGATATCCTACAGAGGTCTTTGTGAAAACCCAGTATTGATGGTGTACTAGAATAGAATCCAGAAAACTAAAACCAGAACAATGGCTAATAGCAATGAACATTTTCTATTAAAGATTTATGGACAAAAATTATAGTGTGAGACATACAGTGACACACTACAGCTTCAATGATAAAATGATATTTATATTTTGTTTATTTTCATTTTTGCTTTTGATTTTCTTTTGGAAGTGAGATGTCAAATTCAGGGTGCAGAAAAAGGCATAGTCAGATGATTGAGATTGGGTTGCATGATGTGAAACTCACCAAGTATCAATAAAAAGCTAAAAGAAGGTAAGAAAGGAAGACAGACAGATAGAAAGAAAAGAGGAAAGAAAGCAACTAGGTAACATATTTAAATACAACAAAAAGATAAATTGTAGAATCTGAGAGACATATGACAACATGTTCAGATGTTTCTTGGAAGCCATGAGAACAAATGACTCAAAGATTTATGTGTAATTCTATTCTTTGGTTATATCCACTTGTATGAAAGTAATTTTGAATCATTTAAATTAATCACAAATATATACATATCTGAAGTATATGTATTTGATTTAGTATATTTCAGCTGACACTAAGTACAAAATATTAACTGAACATGAGTTAATATCTATACCAAAGAGTTAGATTCAAACTTCAGAGTTAAAATTCTTGTGAATACACTGGTATTCCCTGTGGCTTTCTACTTGAAGCTCACAATTACTTTATTATTACTTAACAGCAGGAAACTTGGTAGAGTTCAATTTTATGAAGAAATGAAACTATATTTGATTATCTTCTAGAACCTCTGGGAGAACACCATAAAAATTAGAATTTTAATATTTTTTAAATTGATGTAGTTTTATAAGGTAAAATCTACATAAATTGTAAAAGAAAAGTTTATAATATAAGGAACACTACCAGATGCCTTTAGAAAACATATTTTATTCTATAGCAATATACAGGTTTTCATGATAAAACGCAGATAGTAAATGCATTTTACTTATGTTTGATTTAAAAAAATAATTATATCATTTAAACTTGAATATAAAGTTTAATATATTTTAAAATATATTTAATATACTGTATATATAATTAATATAATTAATATATTACATTTAATATAGTAAAGTTTTATATAATCTAATATAAAGACACAATGTTGTAGATTTGTACTGCTAGGGTTTATTGCTCTTACTATTGACATAAGTACAAATAAATAAATTTTAAATAAAGTCTGAATTGGGCATTTATATTTATTAATATCGTTCACAAGTATCTTATACTTTTCATTGTAGACACGACAGCCACCCATCAGCAAGACCTCCTCTCTACATTCACTGCCATGATACATAAAATCCTTGAAATCTGAGCTAATATACTCCAACCCTTAAACTGTCAATGCCAAAGCTAATTAATATACTGCTTTTTTGCAGAAAAATAAAGGAAGCCTCATTATAACTTACTATATAAACAAAATAAAATTAAATAGCATCTTAAATGTCAGATCTGATCCTCTAAAATTGTAAGACGTTTAAAAGAAGACAAGTGTGTTTTATTGAGGTTTTCTGTTTGATGTTGTTATGGTTTTGTTCTATTTTTGTTAGTTTAAGTGTGGGTAAGACAAAAATTTACAAGAATCAAACAATAGTATTCAAAGAGACTCAATTTAAATAAAATATTTCTCTCAGCAAGAATAGGAAACAATAAACAAAATGAAAACTTTACAATTTGAAAATAATGTTTGCAAATTAATTGTCTAAAGCATAATTGATATACAAAATAAATAACAAAGGAAAGTAAAAGAAAAAAAATGTTCCACATAACAAATTAAGTAATCTGAAATGTGATTCCCCAAACAAAACCATACTGCCTAACTGCATATGAAAGGCTGGTCAGTGGACAAATCATTAAGAAGATTCTGTCACAGAATAGAGAATATGTGATTGCATTCCAGTTGAAATGGCAATCCACATAGGAAGGACTGTGAAAACATTTGTGGGATTCCACTGAATGCAAGCACCTTTAGTCAACACTTGACAGTGTTTCACAAAACAACTTACTGTGCTGGCAGGTTCAATTGCTATCCTACCACAGAATGGTAGAGTGTCAGAGGCCATGCCCACGAAACAGGTCAGTTCTTGCAAGGAGTGGTTCTGATGCTCTGATCCAGAATCTGTGTGTGAACTCTGAAGGTCCTGTTCCCCCGTTGGTTCTTGATCAACCAATAAAGATGCTTGCAGCTAATGTCTGGGCAGAAGAGGAGGTAGAACTTCTAGGTTCCCACAGAGAAGCTAGCAGGCCTAGCCAGGCAGACCTCTGATATATTTGTACCAGGGGCCTTGGATCAGCCCATGTATCAGAAACTATTCTTGAATTTATTTGAAGTTAACTCATATGAGTACACATGTGTATATGATAAAATTTATGATTATTATGTGCACTTTGAACTTTGACAATATATGTAGAAAAAACAATTTACAAAATCTGGAGTTTATTTGGCTTATTATTTAAAAACTTTTAGATAACAATTATCTGTTCTTATTGCTTTGACTTTTGGTATCAAAAGACCTCATAGTAACAATTATCTACACAATCACATTTCTAAAAATAGTGACTATTTCACATCAACATCTATGATTTGTTAGCAACTACTTACATGCCTTTGGTGACATAGTAATACTTATTCCTATATCATAGAAGATTTAAATGCGTTGCTCATGTAGAGATCTTATACATCTTAATTCTTCTATAAGTGTCTGAATTAGATTTCTATAGCTTGATTAAATAGTATGACCAAAATAACTTTGTGTGTTAACAGTTTATTTCATATTAAAGTTGGCATCCACCATGAAGGCTGGTCAGAAACAGAAATGAAGGCAGGAAATGTACTCTAACACTGAATCAGGAGATTACCAGCTCTGAATTTCTTAAATCAAGTTTATTTACACAATAGAGGACAATCTGTACTGAGGTAGTATCATCCCAGTGAGCTTGCCACAAGTACAGTATCACTCATCAAAAGATGTACTACAGACCTGCCTAGAAGCAATCTTGTAAACCTTCTAAATATACCTTTTACTCACCAAATGCCATTGTTTTCTTAGAAGTTTACCAGTGACTAAGCTCATCTTGTTCTAGTTCTTTCTGAACTCTGGCTGGCTAGTTGAATTCAGGGGTTCTGGGTCAAACTCCTCTATAAGCTGACTGATTCAAACTGAATTTTCTCAGTTTCACACTAAATTGTACTCTGTAGCTTAAAACTAACTCTAGCATTCTGTTCAATACCTTATACTTTCTGATTTCAACTGACTCTGTTGGCCAGTATTTCATGAACTGCACAAACATAATGAAACTCACTAATGAATTCAATTGAACTCAACTAAGCTGCACTGCCTGAATTGCACCAACTGAAATGATTCTACAGAACTCCACTGCAATGCCTGAATTCAACTCAACTGCACTAACTGAACTGTCCCCCCACCATTGATTCAATCTGCACTGCTCTAAAGTAGCCTCTCTTTCCTTTACTGTTTTCATGAAAGTTGGACATGTCCTGTCTCTGACACATTCTGTCAAATCTTTTTCTGAATTGCTACTTTGTCTGTCCATGAATTACACATTACTTTCAAACATTGCTGCTTTCTTATACAAACTAATTTTACCGTTATTGTTTGGAATTAAAGGTGTGTACTAAGGAAATCTCTGTATTCCCCTCAGAGGGATTAAAGTGTGGCATGGCAGCTGGATTGCATAGACCCAGAAGGTCTTTCAATCTGTTGCCAGAGCAGCCATGTTGCTGGATTGAAATTCCTCTACACATCTGATAGAGAGATTTTTATTAATTGAGGCTCCTCTTCCCAGAAATTCTAGCAGGACAGGAAGTTTATTTCTACAATAGTCATGGCTTGTCTAAAGGACAACATTTCACAAAAATCTTCTTCATCCATGTAACTTACACTTTTTTTTTAATCTTCAATCCTTTTTTTTTACAGTCCAGTCTTTATTCCTCTCCTATTATGTTCTCCAAAAGTTCCCCATCCCATTCTTTCTTCTCCATCTCCAGGAGGATAACCTCATACCACTATGCCCCTCCTCAACCTGCCAGGCCTCCCAATTCCCTGGTGTCTCAATACTCTCTAGGTTTTGCTGTACCTTCTTTCATTGAGACTGGATGAGACAGTCCTCTGCTGTATATGTGTCAGAGGCCTCAAACCAGCTAGTGTATACTGCCTGGTTGGTGGCTTAGTGTCTGAGAGATCTCTGGCTTCCAGGTTAGTTGAGACTACTGGTCTTCCTATGGATTTCCTTCCACTTCAACTTCTTCTAGACTTTCCCTAATCAACCACAGAGGTCCCCAACTTCAGACTATTGGTTGGATGTATCTGCTTCTGTCTCAGTTAGCTAGTGTTTGGGCCTCTCAAAAGGCAGCTATGCTAAGCTTCTATCTGTAAGTATATCATAGTATCAGTAATATTTTCAGGCCTTGGAGCCTCTCTTAAGATGTGTCCCTGTCACATTTGGGCCTGTCACTGGACCTTCTTTCCTTCAGCTTCTTCTCCATTTTTGTCCCTGCATTTGCTGTAGACAGGAACAATTCTGGATTAGTTTTTGATGGCATAGGAATGGCAGCCCCATTCCTCCAACTGATGCCCTGTATTTCTACTGGAGACAGATACTACAGGTTATCTCTCCCCACTGTTGAGCATTTCATCTAATGTCCTTACCTTTGAGTCTTGTGATTCTTTCACCTCCAAGGTCTCTGGTACATTCTAGATTGTCACTACACCTTCCATCTCCTAAGGTCATATATTTACATTCATTCTGTTGGCCCTTGGAGCTTCACTCCTGGTCCTCCCCATACCTGATCATGTTCCCCCTTTTCCCTGCCCTTTCCCCTTTACTCTCCTACCCAATTCCTTTCTTCCCTTGTTCTCTGCATTCTTTTCCCTCCAAAGTGGGATTAAAGCATCCTCACTTGGGCCCTTTGGCTTGTTAACCTTCCTGAGTTCTGTGAGTATTCTGTACTTTTCTGGCTAACATCCACTTATTAGTGAGTACATACCATGCATATACTTTTGAGTTTGAGTTATCTTACTCAGGATAAAATTTTCTAGTTCCATCCACTTGTCTGTAGAACTCATAATGTTCTCATTCTTAATAGCTGACTAGTATTCCATTGTATAAATGAACCACATTTTCTGTATATTAATTTATCTCTTAATTGCTCTCTAACAACTGCAAAATGAAGCTTCTCTGGCCAATGATGGGAGAGGCATAAATCTATGGGTCTTATATCCATAAATTTTTTAAAAGGCAGTTTATTAATATAACTTCTAATTTGGTTGCCCACTCTTTAATACTTTACATTTCTTGTCCTGTTATGTAACACATGTTTACTCTGGAAGTGAACTGGCTGGAGGTAGTCAATAAGTTCTCACTTTATTGCCTGAGAAATGATTTCTGAAAGTGGCCTTCAAATCAGTTTTTCTTTAATTCATGAACACTCTCATGTGAAAACTTATATACACGTTTATGTGAGGTGGTAAAGTTTTTGGCAAGTGACTACGCTGATTATCAAATGATTATATTTTGGATCTCAGTGCTTACATAGTCTCCTCCAAGGATCCTCTCAAACTCTTACTACCTTCATAGGCAAAGCTAATTGCTATATTTATATTTTGTGTTTTTTAATTTTATGTGAACCTCCAAAAACAATTTACATCATTTCATCAACATTGTTTATTGATTAACTTATCATTTTGAATAATCTTCCTTAGACAATTTTGAAAATATGTACTTTTTTACCAACATGTTCACTTTTTACTCACAGAAATATAAAATAATCATACTTCTATTTTTCTATGTGTCTATATAAAATTTGAATTGGTTCTTATAAATAACCAGAAAAATATCTAGTTGTAAGGATAGCACCTGTATTTCTCTTAAAATTTTATATAAAGACACGTTTTACTCCAGTGACAAAAAAACCTGTCATTCATCAAAATCATAATCTAGTTTCGCTACAAACTCAACTCCACAGAGATCCATTATAACAATGGATCTATATCTAGAATAAAATAAGTATAAAACATAAAGACAAAATGTGAGCAGTTGAGCTCATTATTTCTAAGAAGTAAACTGAATTTGAATTTGCACATTGATTTAAAGTTCTCCTGGGGAAATAATTCAGAAAATATTAGCCTTATCTATGAGAAGAGATGAAGTAAGATGAAGAATCCCTAATCATAAATAAAAGAAAACATTGAGGTGATTAATTTGCTCTGTATTTTCAAAAAATTATGTCCATGTACACAACCATTGAAAATGGGAGAAAAATAGCAGTCTATTTCTAACTAAATTTATAATGATACTGAAATATTGAGCTGAAAATTATAGAAAGAAAATGATCTCAATAGGTATATTTAATATTGTATTAGAAGTCCCCAGTGGAGAGATACAAAAGGAAAGAGAAAGTAAGAACATTAGGAAGAAAAGATGGAAGAATCAAGGAAGGAAACAAGTAAAGGAAAGATATTGGGAAAATGAAGCATAGAACTATCTGTATTTCATTTGGTGTGATAGTTCACATTGAAATTCAAAATATGATACACTCTTCTTTCTATGTGTTTGTGCACACAGACACATGGACATACACACACACCTATAATAGTGATTTTAAGCTAATATAGTTCAATATACAAGACAAAAATTAAAGCCAATTCTCTAACTATAAACCAACAATAATCATTTTAGAAAAATGTTTTTAAAATTTTTATACTTCAACCAAATAATTAAAGTTAATGTATAGTTTAGTAAATTTATAGACTGTAAAATAATTGTAAACCAAATAATTACAGTGAAATGTAAAGATTCATTGCTGCTCAGAATAATGATTAGAGGAAATAATTTCATATTATTTAATATACCATTACTAAAAATAAAAAAATCTTAAAAGTTAAAAGCCTATTATCTTATGATGAAAACAATGCATTGAAAAAACTAAAAAGTGACAATGCAAAATATGAATTGTTAAATTTTAGAGAATTTATTTTTAAGTTTGAAGATTTTTTCCCTTTGCTTCTGTTCTTTGAGTTACAACCGTTTATATAACTACCTCACTTCTACTAATCACAATAGAAAAAAAGAGCAAACAAACACTTTACTATTTTTACCTAATAGGTTGGCTAGATTTTAAGAAACATATGCAATTATTATTCTGCAGAATGATAGACAAGTTCTTAGGCTTTGATATCTATGAATCATTGCAAATTTCAATGGACTCTTTCTCGATAAGGAAATTTATTATACAAAACCAATGAATTGGAGAATGGAGAAAGGAGAAAGCGAGATAGAGAGAAAGAGAGAGGAGAGAGAAAGAGAGAGAGAGAGAGAGAGAGAGAGAGAGAGAGAATTTTTGATTCTATAGGTTCTTGTCTTGCTCAGTTGATTTGTTGTCTTTGATATTTTTCCTGACTCCAACTTCAAAGAAATTTTGATTGGAATATTCAAACTATTTTATGATATACATTAGTTTTTAAAAAGATATCATTTTAAACAGATGTCACTAAAATGTGAAAATAAATAAGTATATCTAACATAAAATGTCAGAATATATAAATTTAAATGGCTAGAGAAAGGGTACAGCAGTTAATAATGCTTGCAATCCTATGGGAGGACACAGGTTTGCACCCAGCACTCACATGGAGAATCATAACTGTCTGTAACTTAAGTTCCAAAGATCCAATGTGGTTTTCAATCTTTGCTGGACACTGCACACATAGTGCACATACACATGTACATGCCAAATATTTATACATATAAAAATGAAAAAATAAATCCTCAAAATTTAATAAGTTGGATAAAAAATTAGTGACATGTTAATAATTCTTAATGTTTTTGTGACATATATTTATTTGGAGTGGTCTAATATCATGGAGCTTGTACAGAACAATGAAAAGCTTCAAGGGCATGATTCTGAGGAAATAGTCAAATATCAAGTATGTAGCTAGTTAAGAAGAGAGGTCCTGATGTAGCCATCTGAAACTTAATATGTAAAGTTTAATATAAGCTGAAATATTTCTGTCTTTCCCCCAAACTCATCATTGCCAAAGCTTTTTTTGTCCCCAGCAGTTCACTGGGCTAACTCCCTCCTCTTTCCAGCTTCAGATCAGAGATAACCCAACAGATCCCCTGGATCAGCTTTTCTCCCTGTGAGAGTTTTAAAAGTCTCCCACTTTTCTCACCAGTCAGTACACTTCCATCATTTAAAATGACCCAAATGGCTAAAATCAACCTGAAAGAGAAAAGAAACCCAGCCACTGTTTAAAACTTTAATATCTATCCAAGCTACTGAGGAGAGGAGCGCTATGGTTCCCACCTTTCTGGAAAGCCTGAACACTTTACTGTTATGCCATAATTTCTATAAATGCTTGTGTGCTATATTTTCTGCAGTAAATTCTGTGTGAAATGGACTTGAAATTTATCAGGCTATCAGTGCTTACATAGCCAAAAACTAGACTTGTGAAAAATAGCTAGCAGTCAAGAATGGTTCTCTTCTTCCACCATTTAGGGTCCAAAGAATGAACTTGAATCATCTGACTTTCTGATACTTACACCTACCTCTGATCCATCTAACCAGGCCATCATACTGGCAATTTTTATAATCCCAAGAGAGGTAAAATCTAGAATAATTTTTTGTGTGGTTTCATTTCATGTTTTATCTTGAATTAGAATAGCTGTACATAATTGGCTTAGTTACTTTTCTATTACTGTGTAAACTATGATCACGACAAGTTAGAGAAGAAAAAAAGTATGTGCTTTGAAATTTCAAAGCCAACATCCAGTAAGATACCACTTCTGAAAGGCAATCTCTCCTTTTCTTCCTTAAACAGTTACAGTTACATGAACTAAGCACCAAGTATTTAAATATATGAAACTTTGGGACATTCTCATTTAAATATCCACAATATTGGGATGAATATTGTGATATTCTTAATATGCCTAGTTTTATGACACAATTTTTAATGACACATGAACATATATTTATTTATCCTATTAGGGAATTGACTACAGACTCTCCAGAGGGTACTCATGCCCAACAAATTGAACCAGTGTGTTTTAATGGGGTTAAATACAGTAGTATATAAGTGCAAACACAGACACATAAATTACTCAAATGAAGCTACATCACCAAATTCCACCTGAAAAAGGATGACAACTCCCACAGCTGGATATATATATCAGCCTTTCAGGCATCCAAAAACGACAGTATTTTTTTGAGACAGGATTTCTCTGTATAGCTCTGGCTGTCCTGGAATTCACTCTGTAGACCAGGCTGGCCTCGAAGTCAAAAATTTGTCTGCCTCTGCCTCCCAAGTGCTGGAATTAAAGGCATGAGCCACCACTGCCCAGCTTGACAGTATTCTTTACACTTGGTCTGATTCTCTTTCAGGTAGCTTCAGCTGGCCTTGTTTCTTCTATAGTGTCTATGCTGCTTATATGAGTATGTACTAGATACTTCAGTTTGCCTGAGTGACTTCTAGGCACTTCAGCTTGTCTGAGGGTCATTTGTGCATCTTGACTTATTAGACATTCCCCC
This sequence comes from Rhabdomys pumilio, assembly GCA_030674055.1. Classification (NCBI taxonomy): domain Eukaryota; kingdom Metazoa; phylum Chordata; class Mammalia; order Rodentia; family Muridae; genus Rhabdomys; species Rhabdomys pumilio. The sequence continues at coordinate 52,125,179 of JANHMN010000012.1, forward strand.
TCAGTAATGTTTACTACATCTGAGTTCTTAGTGCAGGAGAAGCCTAGGGAGTCTGATCAGTTTCAGAGGCTTCCTAAAGCTATTTTGAGTAATGTTTGTTCCTTATGTTGGATGTAGATAGGTTAATAGATAGGTAGATGGTAGGTAGATAGATAGATAGGTAGATAGATAGATAGATAGATAGATAGATAGATAGATAGATAGATAGATACTGTCTCTTTTATTACAAGCTGGACCTTGTAATAAATTCCTATGTAGTATATGTGAACTTGAGCTGCTGATACTCCTAACTCAAATTTATGAGTCTTATCATTAAGGTTTCAACTATTATAACACATTTCATACTGTATTTGTATCAAAACACAGGAGTTGCTAAATGCTAAGATCTAAAAATAGATCTTCATACCCAAGTAATTCAAACTAAATTTTAAATGTATGTATTATATTAATTTCTTAACTATAATATAATATAAATTATAGAGGATTTGGAAGTTAGAAAATACATTTGTAAACGTCTCTAGAGAACAAATTTAAATGACTTAAATAGTTCTGAACTTCCAGATTGATTTTCAGAGTGGTTGTACAAGTTTGCAATCTTACCTGCCATGGGGGAGTGTTACTCTTTCTCCACATCCTTGCCAACATATGCTGTCACTTGAGGTTTTGATCTTAGCCATTCTGATTGTTTTAAGGTGGAATCTCTGGGTCATTTTGATTTGAATTTCTATGATCACGAAGTACTTTAAACATTTCTTTAAGTGTTCTCAGCTATTAGAGAGTCCTCTGTTGGGAATACTTTGTCTAGTTCTATACAGCATTTTTCGATTGGGTAGTTTGGTTTTTGGTGGTTAGCTTCATGAGTTCATTATATATTTTGGATAGTAGCCCTATTTCAGATGTGGGGTTAGTGAAGAATTTTTTTCCAATCTGGAAAATTTGTGACTGATTTGCTGTATTGATTATGTTCTTCGCCTTACAGAATCTTTCCATTATCGTGAGGTCCCATTTAACAATTCTTGATCTTAGAGTCTTAGCTGTTGGAGTTGTATTTAGTAAATATTTCCCAATGCCAGTAAGTTCGAGGCTCTTTTCTACTTTCTCTCTATTAGATTCAGTGTATCTGGTTTTATGTTGTGGTCCTTGATTCACTTGGAGTTGAGCTTTGTACAAGGTGACAAATATGGACCTATTTTCATTATTTTACATGCAGACTGCTAGTTAGAGAAGCATGATTTATTGAAGATGTTTTCATTTTATCATTATGTATTTTTGGCTTCTTTGTCAAAGATCACGTGTCCGTAAGTGTGTGGATTTATTTCTCGGTTTTAATTCAGTTCTATTGATCAATGTATCTGTCTCTGTACCAATACAATGTAGTTTTTAATCACTATTTTTCTGTAGTATAGTTGAGGTCAAAGAAGCCACAGAATCTTTTATTGTTAAGAATTGTTTTCATTATTCTGGTTTTCTTGCTCTTCCAGATAGATTTTGAGAATTGCTCTTTCCATGTCTTTGAAGAATTGTGTTGGGATTTTGATAGGGATTGCACTGAATCTGTAGATTTTTTTTTTTATGGTAAGATGGCCATTTTTACTAACTTAATTCTGCCAATCCATGACAATTGGAGATATCTCTATTTTCTGAGAACTTCTTCATTTTATTTCTTGAGAAACTTGAAGTTGTACCATACAGATCTTTCACTTGTTTGGTTAGAGTTACCACAAGATATTTTATATTATTTGTTACTATTGTGAAAAATGTCGTTTCTCTAATTTCTTTCTCAGCTTACTTATCATTTGTATAAAGGAAGGCTATTGATTTATTTCAATTAATTATATATCCAGCCTCTTTGCTGAAGTTATTTATCTTCTGTAGAAGTTCTCTGATAGATTTTTGAGGTCACTTATGTATATGTGGATGTTCCTCAGAAAACTGGAAATATATCTACCTGAAGAACAAGATATACAACTCTTAGGCATATACCCAAAAGATGCCCCACCACACCACAGGGTTACATGTTCTACTATGTTCATAGTGGCCCTGTTTATGATAGCCAGAAGCTGGAAACAACTCAGATGTGCTAAACCTAAGAATGGATAAATAAAATGGGGTTCGTTTACATAATGGAATATTATTCATCTATTAAGAATGAAGACATTATGAGTTTTGCGGGTAAATAAATGGAACTAGAAAATATCATCCTGAGTGAGGTAACACAGACCCAAAAGTACATGCATAATATGTACTCGCTAATAAATATTAGCCAAAAAATGTACAGAATACCCAGAATACAATCTACAGTTCTCAAAAATTTTAACAAGCCAAAGGGCCCAAGTGAAGATACCACAGTCTCACTTGGGAGAGAGAAAAAAGTAATCACAGGATGAGGGAAGAAGGGAGGGACCTGGGTGGAAAATGGAACAAGGAGGTGAAGAGGAGACCAAGATCAGTTATGGGGGGTACAGGACTGAAACCCTGAGGTCCAGCAGAAAGAATGGAATTAGGCAACCTCAGAAGGTAGGGGGACACTCTAAATTGTACCAAAAACCTGGGAGGTGAGAAACTCTCAAGACTCAAAGGGAGAGACTTTAGATACAATGCCCTATAGTGGGGAGAGGAAACTTGTAGAGTCCACCTCCAGTAGAAAGGTGTAGAAGGAGCTAAGGTGGGAGATGTAAGGAAAGGAAGAAGAGGAGTAAAGAGAGGAAAAGGAAGAGGAGGAGCTAGAGAGAACAGAGATGTAGGAGTGATGGAAAGCCTTGCAGGTATAGAGAACAGTCATGAGTAACAACTTTTATTTAGGTTAGCTAATTGGGAAACAACTTTCTTTGTATGGGCATATTGTTATTGAGCCTTACCAAACATACAAAGCCATTGATTAATGTTTAAGCATTAGAGTCTCATTTTTGTACTGAGCTCATATGATGGTGGGATGGTCTGAGCTCTGCCTAGCCTTGTGGAGACAGTGTGTAAGATTTGCAAAGCCACCTCCCAAGCTGATGTCTCATGGGTGGCAGGGCTGGTGTTTCTGGCTGTCTGTTTCTAGCTACAGTATGCACGTGGTCTCTGTCCAGAGAACATGGTGGCTGAGCTAGGCAGAGCCCCCACATCTTAGATATGAGCAGCCGCTTTTAAAATAATTACCTCAACAGAAAGACATGGCATCAAGAGGAGGAATGGGGTTATTACCCCACAATCAAACACTTTGACCCAGAATCTTGTCTGAAAGAACTGCAGGGAGAACAATGCAGAAGAACCTGAGGGTAAGGAGGTCCAGTAACAACCCAAAATTGGGATCCAGCTCAAGAGGAGGCCCCAAGGCTGAACAAGATGATGCTAAAGTGTGCTTACAAGCAGAAGCCTATCATGATTGCCCACAAAAGGCCCAATACGCACCTGAAAGAATCAGATGCTGATACTAGCACCCAACCAATGGATGGAAGCCAGGGACCAGTGTGGTTGAATTGGAGAAAAGCTAAAAGAAGATGAAAAGGAGAGCAACCCTATAGTAAGATCAGCAGTGTCAACTAACCTGGATCCCTAGGAACTCTCAGATACTGAGCCAAGAACCAGGCAGCATACACCAGCTTATGAGGAACCCTTTACACATGTATAGCAGAGGACTGCCTGTTCTGGACTCAGTAAGAGATGATGCATCTAACCCACAAGGGATTTGGAGGCCTAGGGACTGGGGAGGTATGGAGAAGTAGTGGTGGGAGGTTGGGGATATTCTTTTAGAGAAGTAGGGGAGAAGTATGGTATGAGGACCTGTCAGAGGATGAATCAGTAGAGACATAAAAAAAACAAAGCCTGTACTGTAAAAATAGTTTAAAGAATAATAAAAAAAGAATAATGTGTTATAAAAATGACGAATGTAAATCTGTCTTCCATAATGATCCTTGAAACCAATCTACTTAGGACCAGAAATAGACTATTTATAAATATCTTAATTTTGTGCATTATTTATATATTGCTCTCAGTGAAACACTGTACTATATTTTTTCTCAGCTTTTTGCCCTAAAACACCTGCAATTTCTATTCCTTTGTTGATTAAAAGAAATGATGTTCAAAATAGATTACTTCCAAGTAAATAAACTACTCTGCCATATTAACTGTGAAAATACTTACTGGAAATTATGTTCTGATAAATATATACATAGATCCTTGGGTACAATCTTCATCTACAGTTTATATTCAATTTTTCTTAACCTGTACAACATAAATTCAAAAGAAACAAGGGCATAGCATGTAAATGGATTGCCAGTCTTCTAAAATGCACAGAATTTAGTAATTTTTTATTCTCAAGATAGAACCTTCCAGGAACTTTGAATATGTGTTCAGGAAACTTGAATTATATTTCTGGATTCCATCCCATAATTGCTATAGCAGTTAATAAATACAGTGAGAAAAAAATTATCTGTGCATACACACTCAGACACACATATACACATATACACACACAAACATAGACACACATACACACACACACTATATTAAAATAAGTAATACTTTCATGCATTTTGCCAAACAACTTTTTATCTCTTGACTAATAAATATGTTAGATATGATTACTGAAAATAAAATGTAAATTTTAGTGAAGTATTTATGATATACCTTTTCATTAGTTTAATTTATTAAGTCATATTTTTGATTTTCCAAAAGTGAATAAACATTTGTTGCATACACAGCTTGTTTAGAATAACTAAATATAAAAGAAGAAACCAAAGTGACTAACAGAGATAGAATAACAAAAACAGCATGGTGTTGAATGCAAAAACAAAACAAAACAAAACAAAATCTAGCAACAACAACAACAACAAAAACCCAGGCATGTCAATTAATGGAATTACTTTGAAGACCAAAATATAAATCCACATATCTACTAACAAGTGGTTTTAATAAATAGTAAAAAAGTATACACTTGGAAATAAAAGCATCTTCAACAAATGGTGCTGGTCAAAATGAATGGCTGCATGTAGAGAAATCTACCTATATCCACACTTATTAGTATGCATAAGACTGAACTTGAAATGAATCAAAAAGCCTCAATGTAAGACCAGATACACTATGCATGATAGAAAAGAAAGTGAGGAATGTATTTGAACTCATTGGCCTTGGAAAATATGTTAAAAATATAATGTTAGACAAGGCACAATGATCAATAATAAATAAATGTGGCCTCATAAAACTGAGAAACTTCTTCTTGGCAAAGGATACCTTCATCTTGACAGAGTAACAACCTACTGAATAGCAGAAGGATTTTCTTGGGGGCCATTTTTTTTGTTTTGCTTTGCTTTGTTTTTTCCAACTCCACATTTAATAAATGGCTAATATACAAAATACATAAAATATTCAAGAAACTATATATCATAACAAATAACTCACAAAAAGTTGGGGTACATATCTTAAAAGAAGATTCTCAAAAGAGGAAACTCCAACAATGGAGAAACAAAAAAATGATTAACAACTTAGCAATTAAGAAAACACAAAGCAAAACTATTCTAAGATTCAATCTTCTACTTGTCAGAATGGCTATGATCAATAAAACAAGTAACATCTCACAGTTGCAAAGATGTAGAGATCCCAGCACTTGGGAGGCAGAGGCAGGTGGATTTCTGAGTTCGAGGCCAGCCTGGTTTACAGAGTGAGTTCCAGGACAACCCGGGCCACACAAAAATCCTGTCTCCAAAAAAACTGAAAAAAAAAAAAAAAAAGAATGAAGATGGCCAATTCAGATTCCTCACTTTCTATATTACTATGAGTCCTTAGTTCAGTTACTCTCACAGATTTAAGGATGTTTCTACTGCACTAGTTTTCCACACCATTTTCTAAATGTCCTCCAACCCAATATGTCTTCTTAATGATAATTGTCTTTTGTACATTGACAGCAGTAATATGGAAACATTGTGTAATAGTTTAGTTGTATTTTAAGTGTTTGCCTATATATATACATGTATATCATGTTCATGCTTGACACCATGGAGACCAGAAAATGAGCTTGTTTCTTAATTTCTTGATACCAATTTAGCATGTTAACTTTTTTAAAAGGGCAAGCACTCCCTGCTGTACAATTAGTTTTCATAAGATCACTGAGATAATATTAATCCTCATGGATTTGCATGCAATTGCATCAAATAATAAACTGTGATTGAATACACTCATTTCTATCTCATAAAGGTAACTTCTTATAAACCTATAATTCAGAGTCACCCTTGTTTTTAACACCTATACAAAAATATATCTACTATAATTTTAATTATAATTATACTAAGTTAATTAAAATTAACTTAGTATAATTAAAATTTTACTAGTTAATTTTACTAGTGTGTATGTGTTTCTACTTAGTCATATATAATTTGTCACATGGCTGTTTACCACTACTGTCAAATCAGAACAAGTCTATTATTATAAATTTTACTTTTATAAAGTAACTATTCTATAGATAGATTATCATATCTTAACTTTTTTAAAAAATATTAATCAAAAGATAAATTACAAAAATGAAATTAATAGGCATGTAATTTCATCTTACTACATTCATTTCATTTTGTGTTACAATCAAACACATATTAAAAAGAGAAATAGCATTTTAATAGACTGTATTCATGTACATATGCATATACCTTAAGAAGATTCTAAAAACTTACCCTTCAAAACCTACGAAGTACTACATTTCAAAATAACTTTATTATGAGGATATAATGAATACCTTGAGAGAGAAATGAATTATAGATACATATTTAACAAAAATTATGTACTATTTTCACTTTAAATTTCTGACTGAGGAAGTCAGTTTAATATTTGATGAAATAAAATTGCTTCCTTTGCTCTTGAGCTTAGTTCATGTAATTTCAACATCAATTCCCTTCCAATCTGTAATCCCAGCAATAGGTTTCATTAGAGTCAAACGCAGTCAAATCTAGGAGGAGTGCTGAGCTGCCAGTTAATGTAAAACACACCTTATGAAGAGCCTTCATAATTGCTATTCACACACTACAGGAGACAACTTGTCAGCTCATGAAATCATTGGGAAATAAGATAAAGAGAGGAGAAAATGGTAGCACTGTCAAGCACATCCTGCCTGTGAGTTTATTGCTTCATTTTACCCAGTTAGGAAATAAAATCAATGTAGAACTCTTTTGAAATTCTATATATATAGAGATGGAGGAATTTTAAAAGTTCAACAATGCCTGATGATATCTAAAGGGTCTGTTAAATATTGTAAGCAACAGTATTTCAATAAATAATTAGTTACTAAAAATTAAAAGAAAGTCATAGGTTAGGTTTGGATATCAAGTAATGATTTCTTATATATATTAGTATAGAAGATATTTAGTAAATATAAAATAATGTATAATATATGAGATTTTATATCCTATTCATATATATGCATATGAAGTTAATTATAGTTTTATCTATAGACACAGAGATGTAAACAAGAAATTAATGAAACCCCTTTGTGTAGCATTGATATGACAGTGAGAGTTTCTGAGAAAAAAACACATAATTCAATTTTGTGAGAGGTTTTTGGAGAATTTCTTACATTAGTACACTGTTTTACACTATATCTTCTTTTTTCTTTCCTAATTCAATTTCCTCCTGTGTACCTAGATACCCTAGAGTATCTGTTTCATTATTTCTTCTTTATACACACATATACACACACACATACACACACATACACACACATACACACACACACTTAGAAGAACATGTATATGTATGGCACTGTGGTTATCTGGCTCCGACAGCCTTCTTTTATATAATGTTACTTTAGTCTTAGATGTATGCAATGTGCTGTGGATGTACCAGTTGAGACTGTGCACCCCACAGGCATTTACACTCTAGATTTTGACCAATTACAGATTTTAGAGAATAGAAGAGTAAGATAGTAATAGCCAAACTACCAGGTTTTCCACTACAAGTTAGTGTCTTCTGTACATGAAAACAATAAATCCAATAAGTTGCATCCAATAAATCACAATAATATGGTTATCTAATGAAAACACCAATCACTATGCCAATGGGGGTGTGGAACTTTCACTAGTATACTGCACAGTAATAAGCTATAGGCAATAACTTCCAAGAAAAAGGAGATTTAATTTTTCTAAAGGGATGAGTTGCCTGATCTGTCAACCAGTTCCATCCCTAGATACATGTACATGTGAGCAACATTAAATATGCTCACAAAGCATATATTTTGTGTGTGTTTGTGTTCAACTGTGTGGGAGTGTGTGGCGGGTATATGTTAAATGATAGTAATTTCAAAAGAGGTCATGATTTTGAGATGAAATTTGAGGAATGTTAGTTGAAGGATTGGGGAGAGAAATAGGTAAAAACCTTGTACATACAATAGTACTCAAGTATGAATATCTCAACAAGCATAAAATTATATGTAAGGTGTGATGCCTTCTCATTTAATACTCTTAGACTCAATTTATTGATCAAAATTGTGTATCAAATTAATTGATCAAATTAATATGAAAATCTGGGTTATTCTATCATATACACTCACATTCTGCATGATCTCAATTAAATGTTTATGCAAATGCACATACGTTTACCCTTGTTTACAATGCAGCAATGGCAATATAAAGAGCATTTTATTCTTTTTCACTGGTATTTTTTTCTGGTAGATTGTTTTCCTTTTATAATTTGCTGCACTATATTGTAAATTAACTGAATAACTTATGTGCACTTCTCTTTCAATTTTTATTCCTTTCTTATTCTTATAAATAGTTCACAAATTGTATTTCTTCATACTAAATATTATAAGCACTATAATTCTCTTTAGTTCTCAGATGGAATCAACTTAATGTCATCTTGTAGAAATAATAATGTAAGGTTGTTACTGTGATGCTTTTGTATTATTGTAATACATCAAAAACACCATCATTATGATGCTGCAGTGCACTAATGCATCATGTGAGTAATCCTAATAGAGTCATAATAATGACTTCATGTTTTAAAATGTATTACTAAAGCCAAAGTAATATAATTAATTTTCAATATTCCAAAAATAAGGCTTGAAAACATAGTGGCAATAATTTGTATGTTTATCTTTATATTACAATGAATAGAATCTTCATAGCTAAATGTAATGTAAACTAGTTTGATGGCCCTTCAATAATTAAACAACAAGACTGTATATTGGGTTAATTACTGATTTCATAAGTAATATTATACAAATGAAGAAGACATTGAAAAATATATTGAATATCACCTTTCCATTAATTATAATACTATTGCTTGTCAAACACTCTTTAACTTGGGTGTATACATTTTCTGCAACATTGCATTATGCTCATGAGACAAAATTATAACAGTATAATTGTAGGGTGATGATAACCTACAATTTGTTTTCTTATGGGATGGCTTTATTTGATTAGAACTCTAAAGTACAAAGAGAACATTGTTGTTTAATATTAAAGTAAAATAGAAAACTAAAGAAGAAATGGATACCTTTTCCAAGTGTACATATTATGCAATTGTAACTATTGTACAATATAAAACTATCTGGACAGTCATTATATTTGTTAAAATAACTTATTTTCATAATTATTGGGGGAAAGCTAGCATGTTTCCCTGAAGTTGATTTCTAAATTCTTAGTTTTAAAAATCAATGGTGTGTTATGTATATTGATGATCTTTAACATTTGCTTTATAAAAATTAATTCTTTTGTAAAACAGATTTTTATTCTATTCCCCTCATATCCTTCAAAAACCAACCTTCTTTCTGTACTAACAACCCATGTGGTGTATCCATACTAAAAAAGAGAAAATCAAGTGCAATTTGAGCTGCACTTATACATTTTATGTATTGCTGTTGGGTGAGTGTGGCCAAGCCACCAGTGGCTTAACCCTTAAGGAAAACTAACTCTTCTCCCTCTCAAACTATCAAATGAAAAAGTCACTTCACTAGAGTTTGGACTTTATGACCAACTTCATGTTGGGATGTTTGGTTCAATTGAGCTTCCACTAGTTTTTTCCATCTTGTCAAAACAAACATCTTAGTTAACTATTTTGTGACTGTCCTGCTGTGTTCGGAAAACATTGTTTTTCTTACAGGTGGTGTCATCTATTACCTATTTCTTAGATTTTTTTCCACTCCTACAATGATTCTGAGTCTTTGGGAAAAAAGGAGGTATTGCTGTTGATGATGATACAGATGCATGATTAAGCTCAACATATTCTCCTGGCAATATACACTTATATTTGTGCAATTATATATTTTGAAATACAATTAAAGGTAATTATTTTATCCATAAGTAGAATTGTGAATTTGGTTGTTTAGATACAGAAATTCACTGTGGAAACTTGTCTGGCCTATGTTCACCAGGATGGGTTCAAATGCACAAGGTTCCAACAGCCTCTAACTCCAGGGATTAGAGACACTCACATGCCTAGCTGAGACATAGTTTTATTAAAATCTTAGATAAGCAGCACTATGTAGAATTAAGTAAAAACATTTTTTTTAATTCTAACATTATTTTAATGAGAGTAAAATGTAACCAGAAAAGATGTTTTGTGCTCTTCTTTAACAATGTTTCTGAAAGCATCAGGTAATAAATGGATTGTTGTGGTGATAGAGAAGCCTGACTAAGTGCATATATATATATATATATATATATATATATATATATATATATATATGTTTGTGTGTGTGTGTGTGTGTGTGTATTCGACATATATGACAACACATATGCTGTATAGTTGTATATAGGCTATATATAAATAATGTATAATTTTTATAAGAAACATTTGAAATAACAAGAGTACTATAATTAATGGGTTAGTGATATTTAATATAGTTTTTCAATGTCTTTTTCACTTTTATGGTATTATTTATAAAGTAAGTAATCATATATAATAAAACAATGTATAAATATATGTTATATATTTAATGGTTTGAATATATATATATATATATATATATATATATATATATATATATATACTATTTTATTTGATACTTTGGAACTAGGATTAGTAAGTCTTCCTTAAGAGTGAAGTCAGTGATTCAGTGATGGCTTGACGACACTCAAGTGACTGCCATAAATACCATGTATATGTGTAACTCAAACTTTATTTGATATTCTCTTTTTTAACATGGATGTAATCCTGGATTGGTAGTAGAGAAAGGTTATATACATACATATGTGATGGACATTATATATATTTTTTAGCATACATGTTTGATTACATAATACAAGTCTATGACAAAAGTGAGAACTCTATAAACTGATGGAATGCATTTTGTTTAAATACTTCTGTAGCATATTTAACATTCTTAAGGCCAATTTCTTCTATGTGATGAATTACCAAAATAAAGGCCTGAAAATAAGCTTGAGGAGCAGAGAGCCTGAGGGATAAAAGTGTGTGAAATCAAGCAAAATGATAAATTAAAAATCAGAAGTGAATAAATGAGTATAAATTCAGTTTTTAATTCTAACAAAATTTAAACAATCTTTTCTAATTTTAAAATTATATGAAAATAGTATTTGAATGAAAATAGATTTCTTATAGTTTAAATATTTACTTGAAAAGCAAAAACGTGTAAGAATTAAAAAATGGCAGAAATGGTTTGAATACTGAAAAATCCAATGAAGATGATTCATTTACTTTAGGACTAAATTTATTGAAAGAGAAGGTACACAAGAACAATAATAGACATGGCCAGTGGATGAGGAGAACGTGGAAGCCTCACTCCATTCCAAGAACTAACTACAGGGTCTAAGGAAAGCTGAGAGAGGAAAGAATGTCTTCCATAGCAAAAAATACTGTAAGTAGTCATTCAATATCAAATGCATAGCCCTGAAAATATACAAGTGACACTACATTGAATCAGCTGGTTATATTTGGGAACATAGGTGTCTATACCTATATGCATGTAACAACAATTAATAATAAATGAATAAATAAAGAAATCCATGAATTTGAACAAGAGCAAGTGGATTATAAGTGATATTTTGGAGTGAAGAAAGGGAAGGAATAAATAATGAAATTATACTATAATCATAAGATAAAGGAAATAACTAAAAAATAACAAAATGAATATATACACTTTTATTATTTTATTTTCTAAATAATATGGGTTACATAATTAATTTTATTATATTTTATTAATATAGTATATTATTAAATTACTCATATGTACTGCAAAAAGAAACTTTTGTCAATAAAAATTTAATTAATATTGATATGTGTGTTCCTGTCATAATATTGTAATCTCACTCATTTTAAATACATTGTCATTTTTGCAGTGCTTCTGCATTCTTCATTTTTGGGAAGCTTAGTCTTTTTTTTCTTTTCTTATTTAAATATATATTCTTTAGTTTTTGTAATAATATTTAAATTTAAATATATTTTGATCATGTTCTTTTTCTCCAAATTTTTCAGATTCTCTGCCCACCTTGCCTGCAAAACTTCAAGGTCTTTTTAAGAAATAAAACCAAAAATCTTGTACAACAACAGAATGTCCTAAATCTGAAAAACAAAATATATCACTCCAAAGAAAAAGAAAGAAATGAAAACAAACAAACAAAGCACCAAACTATATCCAAATAAAAGTGTATACAGAAAGCAGACAAACTGAGGAAGGGGTCTGTTCTGGAGTAACTGACATACCATTGTTGCTTATGTCAAGAAAAAGGATTTTCTCTCTCCCAGTAGGTAACATAATAGTTCTGTTGTTAATTTTTAGCCTAGTGGATAAATTTTTATTTATTCACTTATTTTTGTTTAAATAACAAAACAAAATATAATGATATAAAAGAAAAAGTATCACTTCAAAGTCAGACATTACATAAAAATGAAGAAAAAGAGCTCAAGAGAGGGCACAAGAATCTCTCTTGTTCACATGCTCAGGAATCCCATAAAAATACTAAACTGGAAACCATAATATAAGCACAGAGAACCTTGTGCAAAACCATTAGATCCTTTCCATGATGCTTTGTTCATATTCATTTAGGAGGCCTTGTTTTCTTTACGTCTTCCATGCCCTCTGGCTATTATATTCTGGCAAAGTTACTCTTGAAGTGTTATTTATTTTCACACACAAACAAAACTAGTATCATATTGAAAATCTCTGCATGAATAAATGTAGATATGTTCATAGTAAACATTAACAGGTTTTTGAACAATCACGTCAACAAAGAAGACTCAAATAGTTATATCAAAAAAGAAAAAGAATAAAGAAAATAATATGATAAATAAGAAAGCATTGAAATTCACAACTTATAAAGATGTATCTCTAAAGTGAAATTAATAGGATGCTGTTGAAAAATTAGAAGACAGACTTAGAGTTAGAACACTTTTATGTTTGATTTTCTGATTAAGTAGAATAGATTCAATCACAAAATAATTGTCAAACTGTGTACTATAACTCATAGTTTGGTGGCACTTATTATAGCTCTTTAAGTAGAGAGATTAATAATGCACAAAAGAAATGAGGACATAAAAAAATCCCATCAGGTGACATTAATAATTCCCTTTAGGTTGCCTTTTCTTGTTAGCAATATTGTCATAAGATGCGACTGTCATGCATCTGGTATTGTTTTTCTCTTATTATGATGGATAGATTTAATCACATTAAAAGAGATTGTACTACATTAAGAAAGAAGAGTATTAATGTAACATCAGTTACATTTTAAATTTTAAAATGTTCCCTTGAGATAAAACAATAATTTTCAAATTTATTCCTTTGAGTTATGTCCAGATATTTGAAATTTGTTCTGTGTAATTTTACTTAGTCAATTACTGTATTAGGCAGGCCTCTGCATAGGAACAAACAATGATATATATAACTGATATGACTGAGATGGGTAAAACATTAATCATATCCATATTCTTGTGGCTCAGAGCCCAGTAGCTTCCCAGTCCATGAAGCTGTATATTTAGGAATGCTTAGTCTGCTGCTCAGCATCAGTACAATTTGGAACCTGACAAGACTGCAGTGTGATTTCAATGAAGAGTAGAAGCAGCAACAGCAATTGATACAATGCAACAGAGAATGGAGATACATGTGCCAGCAACATGGTATTTTCCTAGGAGGCTTCTTTTACCTTGACCACCTATGCAAGTTCTAATCTATTCTAAAGGAGGGGTTCTCTTCTTCAGTTATTGTTTTCTAGATCTTTCCTCACAGAGGTAAACACTCTACTCAGTTTAATCCAGATATACTCACATTGATAAATCATTACATCTACTTTTAGAATAATTTTGAAAATATAGTTACACTTTATTTTTCGCAAATTTGTTTTTTGCTGGTGTATTGAATGTCAAAAGTTGTCATTTAGTAGGTACTGTCATCTTAAAGAATATGAATATATTTGATAATATTTTTGTTTATTCAAACATGTGCATATATATAGGTATAATGTTTATTTTTTATGATTCAGAACCTTTTTCTCATTTTTAAATACAAGTGATTGAAGATCATATATAAAGTCCAGAATTCATAAAGTCTTTAAAAGTGACAGAAGTAATTTTTCTTAAACTATGCTTATTTTTGTAAATTGAAATTAAAAAGATTATTATCAAGTTAATTGACATTTGAAGTTAAATCCTTCTTTTGTGAATCCCTGGCTTCATCTGTTATGCAGCATTTTAGTTTAAAAATTATATATATATATATATATATATATATATATATATATATATATAACTATATAA